>CM061490.1:76907065-78107065 GCA_030867185.1 Tagetes erecta | reverse complement strand
TTTTCTTTGGATAAGATCAAGGGGAAAGATGTCTAACCTTGATTGGAAATTGTGGTGTAGATCCATATTTTAGTTGTTTGTTGTTTCTTCTTCTTTTGTCTTTGTTGTTTTTGGTTTGTTGCTAGCTTCTTACTAGTTTGTTTTAATGAAAGGCCGTTCAAGTTATCCACCAATTATCACATCTCAAGAGCACACTTTATCTTCTTCATCATTTAATAGATTCTTCATCTCTGATTTGAATAACTAGTTAAAAAGTTAGTGAAGTAACTTTTCTTTTAATGTTAAACTAACTTTAACTTTTCTTTTTAACGTTATATATAAGTGAAAATCTATTAAATAGATATTTGTCTAAACTTAGTTTGATTTGAAAACTCTTCTATCCTTCTCTATGCAACTATATATTTATTATTAATCTAACCCATTTCACGTAAGTTTGTAAGTTTGGAAGGACTTGGGTTCAAGTCTCAACGGTAACTCAAGTTTCAACGATCTGATTTGAAAACTCTTAAATACTTCTTCAATTGAGATTTGAAAACCCTTTTATCCTTCTTCAAGTGAGGTCTTCTCATCTGCTTTCGCCTTGCAAGAGCTCTATAAATTTTCATTACGAAAATGTATGACATCAGTACATCACAATTAACTTGAACTAAATCAATCACTTCTCTTAGAAAAAACTGGTTCCTAACCCAAACCGGTTCCATCAAGAAATAATCGATTGACTTTTGTTCACATAAATCAAAACTGGTTTTTATAGAGTTTTTACGCCTCTTTCAATATAAATGAAAACATTACCACCTGTAAAATATAATTTTAACAAAATAGCATAAACAAAACACAAAAACTTACCACTAAAAACCTTTAAAAAAACCTCATAAGAAAATGTTACATAAGTTAAAAAGGTAAAATGTTACTATCATTGGAATTACAATAACAACACAAACAAATCAAGGTACCCGCCATTTTTAGCAAACATCAATTATCACACACACTTAATTCATCTTCTTCATCATTTGCTTCTTTGTGATGATTTCTGTTATCTTTAACATCCACAAACTGATAACAATGATCAACAATATACACCAACCCATCGCCAAGCGGACGAGAAACCAATGTACTTACATTCCTTAACTGATCGACGATTTGTTGTTATTTTTATCTTCTTGTTGAATGCTGCTGATGCTTCTTTGTTGATGATGCAGGGTACCATGCCAACAGTTCTGCACGGAAGCAGTCTCGGAAGACAGAAACTCGTGATAACTGGATCGAGAAGAAAGCTTCGAAAACAGCTAATCAAAAGGGTGGTAATGTTTTCTATCATATTTTTTATATTAACTTTGTTTTGTTGGATCCAAAGGATTTTTGTGAAATTTTAATGTGTTTACTTAAAACTGAATGCAGCAGAATCGTCTCATCGACCGGTAAATACAGGGAAACATACATACTTTCTTTACTCAGATGATGAAGGTAAAAGATACATACATACATACATACTTGCTTTTGATCATTGATCTGTGTTAATTTTAATAGTTAATTTAACATGTGTAATATTTCTTATAAATCAGTTTAGTCAAAAGATAAAAAAAAAAAAATACTTTTGGATGAGAAATATTGCTATTTTTAGTTGTGATCTGCTACTCAACTCATTTAACTAGCTGGTGTATGTTTCTTAATGGTATTTTAATATCAGAAGCTGATGATCATACAACTAAGAAAAGCTCAGCGGATGCGGAAAAAGTCACAAAAGGAAAAGAAAAGGTTGATTTCGTTACAGTTAAGAAGGAAGAAGGTGACATGGAAGGTAAATATCTTATGATGTTTTCGACTACATTGGCTTAATTTGTACATATATTGTTTCTAGTTGTGTAATTTGTTTAGTTGATAAATTTATAACAGAAAGTGGTGAGGATATTCAAGAGAATGTGACAACAAGTTCATTAGAGTCGACAGAATATGAATCACTTATTAGCTCAAGTGAAAGTGAGAGCGATGACTCGGATGATTCTGACTTTACACTTGAAAACAAGTTCGAGACTAAGAAGAAAGATTTTGAGAGAAGTGATAAGGAAAAAGAGCAGGATGACTCGGACGTTCTCTTTTCACCAACAGATGAACTGCGTGATGATTATGTTCATGAGAAACAAGCTGCGAAACGCAAAGAAAAGGTTCCTTCTGTAACAATTAAAGAGGAAGAAAGTGACACGGAAGGTAAATCTCTTACGAAGTTTTAGTTGTGTGTAATATGTTTAAGGCTGTATTTAGTTCTGTATTTGTGTCTAAATGCTGAATTTATAACAAAAGATGATGAAGTTCTTCAAAAGAATCTGATAGTAATCTCATCAGACTCAACCGAAGACGATGAAGATGAATCGTTGAGCTCTAGTGAACGTGAGAGCCATGACTCGAATGATTCTGGCTTTTCACTCAAACACGAGATGCCACATCAGTCAGCAACTAACAACCCATCTTTGACAAGAAGTGATAAAGAAAAAGTTGGGTCTGAAACAGTTGACCAAAAAGTGAAGGGTCTCGCAGTAAACACAATGGATGAATCGAGTGATACAAGTGCTGATGAAAAACAGAATGCAAATCCAATCACACATAAAAAATCTAAGAAGGGTACTGCAGTAAACACAACAAACATGGAAAAAACAGATCAAAAACCGATGGATGAATCGAGTGATACAAGTGTTGATGAAAAACAGAATGCAAATCTAATCAAACATAAAAAATCTGACAAGGGTCCTGCAGTAAACACAACAAACATGGAAAAAACAGATAAAAAACCGATGGACGAATCCAGTGATACAAGCGTTGAAGAAAAACAGAATGCAGACCCGATCAAACAAGAAAAATATGAGAAGTGTAGACAAAGAGATGATGTTGAAGCTACTCTGGACTCCATAATTAGTGACGAAGATGTTGAAGACAAAAAGGAAGATTATTGTATTCCTTATAAGTTCAGATTTTACGACAGTGAAGATGAATCTACAAATCAAAACACTGATGAATGGGGCGCAGAAGCTTTATTCCAAGAGATGGATTTTTCACTGACATGTGAAGAAGTAGGATCCTCTACAACTCCCAAGGTCATTTTTATCAGTTTCTTTTGTGTTCTTTGTCTGATACAAATTATAACAATATAATACCTTCTGTTAATTCAGGTCAAAAACACAGAAACCGATGATTATTATGATGACGTTGACCCTTGTGAAAGAGGAGATCATGGTGATTCTTACTTCGATGAGCAAATAGGCTTAAGATGTTATCAATGTGGAGCTGTCCTTCTTGAGAGTAGATATGTGATACCAAAGCTGGTGTGTGTATTCAACAATCCGATTATCGCGATATTCAGCTTTGTAATAACAGATTTGTTGCTGTCTTACATTGCAGGCAACATATGCACCTGGTAGTTCGAGAAGACGTAGAAGTTTGAATGAACAACATTCTAACAGTCAAGAAGGACTGTTTTCAATGGGTTTAGGTTCGAACCCAATTGAAATTTGCAAGCAGACGAAAGGAACGGTCTGGGAGCTTGTTCCAGCCAGTATTCAGGCCCGTATGTATCCTCATCAACAAGAAGGATTTGAATTTTTGTGGAAGAATTTGGCGGAGACGATTGAGCTCTCAAGTTTACACACTCTCAACCCACGTGGTGGCGGTGGTGATGGCGGTGGTTGCATTATCTCACATGCTCCTGGCACCGGGAAAACCTTCTTGACGATTGTATTTATGGAGTCATTTCTGAAGAAGTTTCCCAAGTGTTGCCCTGTCATTGTTGCTCCAGCCAGCATGCTTCTAACATGGGAAGAAGAGTTTAAGAAATGGGAAGTTGGGTTTTCTTTCATTAATCTTCACAACACTGAACCTTTGAGAAAAGAAGTGATCATCAGTGGTTCGAGACATAATAAAGATCTCATACGCGCTATGAAGATACGTTATTGGGTTAAAGGTAGAAGTGTGCTTGGATTAAGTTACCATTTATATAAAAAACTAGCTGGGGATTCGGAGAATCAGAACAAGAATGATGAAAGAATAAAGACGCTTTTGCTTGATAAGCCAGGTTTAGTAGTTCTTGATGAAGGACACACTCCACGTAACGAAAGAAGCAACATTTGGAAGGAAATTTTGAAGTTAGAGACCAAAAACCGAGTCATTCTATCTGGAACCCCGTTTCAAAACAACTTCAGGGAATTGTTTAACACAATGCGTATAGTAAGGCCAGAAATCGCCAAGAGTATTCAGAAGGAAACGTTTTATGTGGATATGATCAACTCAAAGAACATGATGAAGTCTGATAGGAGATCGAGTTCTGGAGATATTGAAAAGCTAAAAGAGATAATTTCACCGTTTGTTCATGTCCACAAAGGACATATACTTGAAAGCAAGCTTCCTGGGCTGAAACAATGTGTCATTCTCCTAAATCCACCTCCCTTTCAAAGGAGTTTTATTGTAAACTTGGGAAAATCAGCCAGCACTCTCGAGTACGATCATAAAGTTGCTTTGGTATCAGTTCATCCATCGTTGATCCTCCACTGCTTGCTGTCTGAGAAAGAAGAAAAGGTGATTAACAAACAGAAACTTGAAGAAGTGAGACTTGAGCCCAAGTTTGGTGTGAAGACAAGGTTTGTTATGGAGCTGATTCGCCTCAGTCTTTCATTAGATGAGAAGGTTTTGATCTTTACTCAGTATATCCATCCATCAGATCTCTTACAGGATCAAATTGCCGGTGCTTTTGGCTGGGCTGTCGGAAAGGAGATCACACGCATAAAAGGTAAGACGAATCAAACCCACAGGCAAACGATCATAAATGCTTTCAACAATCCAAAGAGTGAACTGAAAGTATTGTTGGCGGCTACAAAATGTTGTTCAGAAGGGATTCATCTTATTGGTGGTTCTAGGGTGGTTCTTTTGGATGTTGTTTGGAACCCATCTGTTGAAAAACAAGCTATCAGTAGAGCTTACAGGCTTGGTCAGAAGAAAGTGGTGTACACATACCACTTGATGACGGACGGTACCACTGAGGAGGAGAAGTATGACAGACAAGTGGAGAAAGGGCGCGTAGCAGAGATGGTGTTTTCTTCAGCTTCTGTGGCTGGCGGGGAAGCGAAGAAAAAAGTGATTGTGGATGATGAGATCTTGCAGCAAATGGTGGATCATAAAGAACTGGAAGATATCTTCAAGAAGATCAGGTGCCCCGAATACCAAACTAGAAAACTGCTAATCAGAGTTTTCATTCAAGGCTATAAATTTTCATACACATGGTTCATAAAATAAAAAATGGAAGGATACTCCTACTGATCTTTGTCCTTGTTGGCTTGTCTTGTATCAGGTACCTTCAATGAAGAGCTCGTGTGTTGGACGGACAGGGGCTAACTGCACGTCATACGAACCTTTTAGCTGGATAGTATAGCTGCCTCAAAACTTGATTGGATGGCTTTAATATATGTACGTCGGACAGGGGCTAACTGAACGTCATACGAACCTTTAAGAGTCTTTCTCGTATATATGCGCTTCAAGTTGATCTTGATGTTACTATTCTAGTTGTATAACACATACTAGATAAAGTTTTTTTTTTAAACACGATTTTATATAAAGATTTTGTGCAGGTTCTGTTACTAGTATTGAGAGTAAATTTCAGCTTGTTGTGCTATTGATTATCCGATGCTGCGTTGTTAGCTTCTGGTTTGTGGTTCTAAACCAAAAACTGTTTATTTTGGTATTGTTACTTGTTAATTATCTGTGATTGAATTTGTCATTTGATTGTTCTAAACTTATAAAATGTAGCTCTACTTACTACTGTAGGGCTGTCACACCGTCCAAGCAGTGTTGACCCGTTACGACCCTGAGATCACATCTCTTAAGTTGTTAAAAAAAGCCACTTTTTTCACAGCAAGTAGAATAGGTGAGTTTTTTTTACCTGATGAGGCTTGCAGATAGCTCCCACCAGTCATTGCCATTTCCTTCAACGTTACTGGTCCGGTTAGAGTCACATTATTAAGTTAATTGAACATCCAAGGCGCTTTTTAGCTAATGATAACGCATAGATCATTCATTTGTCAAGCTACTTCAACAAGTTAGGATACAGTTAAACAGCATGTAAACTTTCAAATCAAGCTTAAAGTGTTTGATAAAATATGCATGATTCAATACCAAAGTTCAAAAACATAAGCATCATATAACGATCAATCACAATACAATTAGGATCATATACTAAAACTGAACAAAATACGGTAAAAATGAAAATTCAGCAACAATCATCAATGGAAAATAAGTTTGAGTATGCAAAATAGAACAACAAGTCGAAACCAATAAGCATATTCAAAATTTAAACTGTTTAGCGTAAAAAGTAATTAAGGTACGTACACAAAGTAAATAACATTGATCTCAGTTTGTGCTTCTCGATCCGTATCTGCAGAAACATGAAACGCCGGTGAGCGTGAATTGAAATGTATCCGGTGAACGTTGACACCAATCGATTATTAATAAAGTTCATATGGAAATGTAAATGAAAATAAGCATATTAGAACCATATAAATTGTATTTCAAAGCATATTAACGTTGTCGCTCGTTGCGTAACATTTGTTAAACGGGTCACTTCTTGCAATTCCTATTAAAAATCTACCAACAAAAATGTTACACAACAAAAAATTTAAATACAAAAACAAAATAACAAAATAAAAAAGTAAAAAACAACCAAACGCACACATAACATCAACCAATAGCACTACAACACCTCGAGCCACACACAAAATATTATTTCATTACATCAATCAATAACAACACAAAATCATACCACACAAAACAATATTTATGACATCAACCAATAACAACACAACATCATATCACACAAAACAATATTTATGACATCAACCAATAGAAACACAATACCGTAAATCATCAACCAATAACAACATAACACCTCAGACAAATACAAAACACTATTTATAATGTTTGTATTTCAATATATTTAAATACGCTATGTTTGACCGACTTAGTTTTGAATAAAATCTATAGGAATTGGATTTAAATAATCAAACGTTTCAAGTGTTGGCCTACAATAGTCCACATTTAAAAATTATTATCACTAGTCCCACCTTTCATTATATTTTTTGCCGTTGGTCCTCCATTAACATTGTGTCCCTGAGTTCATTTAAGGAGAGAAGAGAAGAGAAAGAAAATGAAAGGAAAGAAAAAAAATAGTTGTGTGCTAGAGTTTTTCTTAAATGAAAAGAAATGGAAGGAAAGTAAAAAAGTTGTGTTCCCAAATTCATTTAAGGATGGCTAAAAAGAGAATGAGAGATAAATAAAAGCTAAAATCAATCATTTTAAATTGGAAAAAATGACTGAGAATGGAAAAGAAGCAAATAGAAGAAAATATTAAAAAAGAGAAATGAAAAAAAAGGAAAATAAATGAAGTTGTTTTCTTTTTTTTTATCTTTTGTCGTTAAATAAACTCAAGAACTAAAAGACGAGTGTGTTAGATGGAGGAAAGAGAAAGTGGTTTTTATGGATTGTGTGTAGGGTAAAAGATAGAAAGTATGGGCAATTGTCACATCACTTGTGTTTTTCGAATGTTCCATTGGTGATGCTAGAGGTTTTTGTGGAAGAACATAAAAAAAGACTCTTTTGTCATAAAAATCACATGATGATGAGGCCATTGGTCTTAGAACTGATTGGAAGTTTAATTAAAAAGAACATATTATATAAAAAAATTTAATTTAACAATTATAAATACACTTTGCAATGCTAAATTATACACATTTAAACCCTAAATAAATAATTTTATAACTTAATAATTAAATTTCAGGCTTTAATAATTTTAGTTATTAAGTTTTAAATTTTTAGATTTCCCTCAAACGATTATAAGTTCAAATTTGGAACTATTATAAACTGTCACTTGAAATGTTGGATTATTTAAATACAATTTTTCAAAACTATATCAAAATACAGATAAAAATAAGTATGCCAAAACGCTATTTTAGAATTTTATAAAATTTATATATTGAAGGTCATTAGAGAAATAAAATATCTTCATCATTATAATATGAAAAATATTAAGATAACATTTAATTAAACAAAGTCACATACACGATACACATGCTACCGCATCATGCAGACCTAGTATATTTTTATTTTTTATTAAACCAAAAAAAGGAATTGTTGATGTCATTGCTAGTTTGCTACATTACCACATGTTACTATTCATAATGATAACTTTTTTATGAATATGTGTGAAGAGGTTACATATGTGAAATTTTGGTTGGTATAATGTCTGACCAAGTGTTATATCTAGTTTTACTGTTTTAGTTAAAAGAAAAAGAATTATTAAAATAAAATTAAAAGTTTACATCTGAACATGTTGAAGCTTGAATGGCACTACTAACAACTTACTGTTTATCATTTTTTAAAATTTTAAGAGTAAATTGTATTTTGGTCTTTAAGTTTGTACTGATTCGATCAATTTGATCTTTTTGTTTTTGTCATTTTGGTCTCTGTGTTTGTATCGATTCGACCGCTCTAGTCTGTATGTTTTTTTTTGTCATTTTGGTGTTTGTTTTTGTAAAAAAAATGTTATTTAGGTCATCCGCTAACATCTGATAAACTTAACCGTTAATTCCATGGGTAATATAGTCATTTACATTTTAAGGACCAAAATTTCAATTTTTTTACAAAACCAAACACTAAAATGACAATAATTTTGGATTTCATGAACTAAAATGACAACTTGATTATTATTATTATTATATCTTTTATTATTACTATTATTATTATAATTATTATTATTGTTCGTTAATAATATTATTGCATTTATTATTATTATTATTATTATTATTTTATTATCATTACATCGTTATTAGTCACGTTAGGTGGTCGACGCGCTAAATGGGGTTCAAATTTGGCGTCGACATGCGATGTCGAAAGTCGGCGTCTGAAGAGCAGTGCGACAGATGGTGTTGGAAGCAGATGTCGACGTCAAGAGGAATATGTAGAGTCTCATAAGTTTATGGATTTCATACATTTTATTATTACTATTATTATTATTATAATTATTATTATTGTTTGTTAATAATATTATTGCATTTATTATTATTATAATTATTATTTTATTATCATTACATCGTTATTAGTCACGTTTGGTGGTCGACGCGCTAACTGGGGTTCAAATTTGGCGTCGACATGCGATGTCGAAAGTCGGCGTCCAAAGAGCAGTGCGACAGATGGTGTTGGAAGCAGATGTCGACGTCAAGAGGAATATGTAGAGTCTCATCAGTTTATGGATTTGTAAAATGAACTATTTATGCAACATATTTTCTGTTTGTAAATGGATTTTGTTTGTTCATTTCATATATATAATTGATTGTTTGAATATTTTTTATTTTCTTGATCATGAGGTACATTCAGAGCATATTTGCAACACGCCAACACTTAGTGAGGAAATTTATAAAAGACTGGACTGGCTCTCCAATAACATTGTTGCAAGACAAGTAATATTAAAAAATATAATTTTCCAGAAGGAATTTTTTTTGTAAGGGTTGGGTCTACTTGGTTAGGATTTACCTCAAACACCTTTTGTCCAAATTTCAAACATTAAAAAAGTATGTTATGTATGATCATTGAAGTACATTTTAGTAACTAACTAGATTTTAGACCGGGCCGCGCGTTGCAGCGGCCGGGTCACGAAGTCGGGTATTGCGTATGTTACTTCGTCACATGCATTGATAAAAAAGTCTCATGTTTCGTACGTCACGTCGCAAAACCGTAATGTATCACATGTTAAAAAACGATGAAATATCAAAAGTTAGAGTTCAAAACGATAATTATGTCAAATCCAGAATGTTGAAGTCGTACTATATGTCCAAATAGAGTAATAGATCAAAGTCAAAAACTCATCAGATGCTAAAATGACAATTAGTAAAAGTCGAGTATTAAAACCTAAATACGTCAAAAGTTAGGATTTAAAACCGTAAATACATAACGCGGCAACATGTGATTGGCCGGTGCACTTTGCACCGACCTTATATAATAGTAAGTTTATAAATATAAATATAAATACTTTTATTTTTTTTTTAATAAAACGATTTAGGTTGAATGTTTAAAAAAAAGTGTCTTCGGCAAATTTGACGCGTTTGACCAATTTTATTCAATTTGACAACCTTAGTTGACACATTTTGAACTAAATAGATTGATGAATTTTCAAGGTGAGTATTTTGTCCGTGGCTTTATATAATAGTGCCTTCATTTTTTTCTTCTTTTGTTTGGTGATGTCTTAAAAAAGGCTTTTGTTGCTTGTGTAATTTCATGATAGGCATTGTTTATAGGTTTATTAAAATGATCATTTCAGCATTCATTCATCTTTAACACTGTCTTATGTAAAATGGTTCTTCATTACAAGAAATTAATGTATTGATGATGTTCTTTCTGCATTGACTTATCACTTTAGATGGAACCTGCATTTGTGTATTTGCGTTGCATTTTAGATTATTTTTTCATCAAATGTGCAAAAATGGGTTTTGCATGTTAAAAATATCTATAACCATTATATTTATCATGGTTGTTTAAAAAATATGATTGTAATCAATTTGTAGGCGGAGGAGGTGAAAATGGAATTACATTGTAAAGGTTACTTGTGTTGCTGTCAGATTGCACATGTTTTTATAGCGTTTGTGAACACATAAATTTTATTAATTGTAGCACTAAGCCTAATTATGATATGATTTACGTTATTTTGGATTTGGTTTTGTTTTGTTTTTCAATTTGATTATATTACCTTACATATGTGGCTTTCAATATGAACTATGTGGCAAAACAGTCTTGATTTGATTTGATTTTATAAAGAAGTACTGCAATATTTATGAAATGTTGTAGTTCTGTGTGATTATGTACAAAGACTTGCGCCATTATAAGATAAATGTTTAACGTCATTTCCGTTGAGAACAAGTAAGAATCGTTTCCTATATACAAACCGTGTTTTCACACGGGTCTAATACCTATAATTCCTCTCTAATCAGGGAGTTTTGAGTTGGTAATTTTTGAAGGGTGGAGTATGACAAGCACAAGTAACAAGATGGTATCTATAGTCTCTCACTCTTACATTAACACACATTTTTTAAAATGTTAGAGAGATTAGAATAAAAATTTTACACATATTATGTCTCCATACAAATACTCATTGGGTATACTTGTCGGGTTTGTGTAGGGTATACCCGCGTACTTTAGTATAAAACTAGAAGAAGGATGAACGGGAGATAAATATAATTAAGGATTTTGAAGATAAAATAACATAATTAAAATAAATAAATAAATAAAAGGAAATATCATATAACTAAAACAAAATAAGGAAATATCACATAACTAAAATAAAATAATGAAATATCATATAACTAGAATAAATAAAAAGTAAAAATAATTCAAGTATATAACCAGGTCATCGGGTCAGATAAACGGGTATCATGTAATCTTATACCCGCAAAAAAAATAAAAAGTAACCTCATTCCTGACCCTGTACCCATCACAAATGTCTCAGGTTTCGGATTTTCATATCAAGTTCGGATTTGATTGTCATCTTTAAGTGCTTTTCGACCATGTGTAAGTGTAACCCTTTTTTTTTCCCAACCATACTTTGCAACGTACTGTTACATTAATTAAATAGTATAAAGGGACAATTCAAGTGTACGTAACGCACTAACGTGCCATGCTTTTATAGTAAAAATTAATGGTTTAAAATCTTTAAGTTACAAGTAATTGTATATTAGAAGCCCTAATAAAAGATGGTAAAAGAAAATGATACTTAGCATACTATTACCTGATTAAAATTCATATAGATTGACGTGATATCGTCCCACCCTCTCTAAATAAAACGTAAAAATTTCAAGTAAAAATGTCTTCATCAACAACGGGTAGCAAGGGCGAAGCTTCTAAGGGACGGGGGAGGGTCAATGCCCCCTCAGTTTTTTCCGCTCAAAGTGTTGGTTTGTAGGTCGGTGGTTGATTTATATATATATATATATATATATATTGGGTTTAGCCCCCGAAACAAAGGGTTTTGGCCCTTCTTGTCGTAAAATCCTGGCTTCGACACTGACGGGTCATGAAGTTGGCGGTGGGTTACACTCCAAGGATGGATTTGGATTGAGATTATTAAAATAAAAGTTTTATTTATTTCAATGAAGCAAGAAAGAAGACCCGTATCTACTTACACTTAAAAGGGTATCTTTATTCCCCAAAGTGTCATTAAACATGGCCAAAATCAGAATATATGTGTGTTCTTTGACATGGATCAATTAATGACAGAGAATTTATATCGTTTTTATATATATAATTTATAAGCTTTTAAAAACCATACATATGATTATGTTATAAAATTTGAAATATATCGATATCTGAATAAAGAATACATATACAAATATGACAATCAAAGTAACACTCACATGAAATCACATATATAAAAACCACATTTAAAATAACTCAAATAAATAAAAATGTTAAAAAAATGAGTGGGAGATGTAGCTCCAGGGTTTAGGGTTGGCCGAGTGTTAGGATGAAAGTTGAACGATGTCAAAGAGAATAAGAGAGAGAGGGTTGAGGGATTGGGATGGACGAGATAAACTTTCACATCATTAATTTATTAGTAGTGAAGTGGTGTTATAGTTAACAAATATTATCATGTAGGTTGCCATGTAAGCATGTGCTATAGTAAAAAATATAATGTTAGTAGTGTATGTGACAGTGATAATGCTTATTCATATACTTTACCCTCACAACCTTGTTTATAAAGTTTTGAATGCTATCAACATTGTTTAAATTTCATTTTAAAGCCACATATGCCACTAAAACCCAGTTCAACGCGTGAGTTTGCAACAATGTCTTAACGATCGTTTTTTCACAGCTTCACGTCCTGACGCAATACAATGTGTCGTGTCGTTTTTTATATATGGTAAAAAAAAGTAAATATATGGTAATTAAAAATCATAAATATATTCTACTTAAACGGTACAACTCAAATACGTTATATTTTAGGAATGTTATTCCTCATATAAACATCATCATACTTAAATTAACACAACAATCTGCTGTTATTTTTGAACAAGTTTAAAAGTAAAATCAACATATATTCTACTCTATTCATCCTAATTTAAATGTCATCAGACACATAACACAAAGTTTAAAAAAAAGTAGATTATTATATATTTCAACCTATAAAATGACAATAATGTCATTAAAGTATTTTTTGTCTTTTAGTTAATGTTAAATACTCCCTCCGTCCCATTATAAGTGTCCATATTGTCTTTTTTAGTTGTCCCATTTAAAGTGTCCATTTTTAAAATTTATTGGTAAACTTTCAAATTTGCCCTTAATAACATAAAACAAACAATATGATGGACCCACAATAATATTTATTGTCAAGGGTATTATTGTCAAATGACAAGCAAAAATACTCATCATTTAATGTGCTTAAAACTTTGTGTTTTTCAAACTAGGACACTTATAATGGGACGGAGGGAGTAATTATAAGTAAAATTTGAAATTATATTTTTATTTTTGACATAGACATTTACATTGTGAGAACAAAAAACAGAAAGATTAACATTTAAAATGAAACAAATTGAGTATATATATTAATCATTAGAAATCGAATGACATCACAAAACAATTGATTTGCCCGCTAGCAAACGTCTCTGTCATAAACTTCATTAATTTTTCATCTTCGTAAATCCAAACTTTTCATCTTCTTTACTCAAAAACTAAAACCCTCTTCTGATTATCATCACCATGAACATTAACAACTTACCTCAACCTGTTGCCAAAAGAACCAGGCTTCAAACACAACTTTTTTATCAAGGTAACATACCAACTTTTCATGCACTTGTTTAACATTTATGTTCATTGAATCTTGAATGACTAATCTTTTTAATCAATTATGACATCTGTTTAGAGTATTGTGGATCTGCACGAAATCAATCTTGTAAGAGAAACAGGGGAACAGGGTTTACTCATGAAGTTATTGATCTTGATGATGATGATGGTATCAACAACAGAGCTTTTGAAACAACTTCTCAACAGGGTAATGTGTGTTGTCATCTTTATGCTAATTGGTTGTGTGTTATTAGTTTGTAGTTTTGTATACTCTGTTTTGATCAAGAAAAAATCTTGAAGCCAAGATTCAGTTTTTATGTTTTGTTTGTGGTTTTTTTTGAAACTTTGTATACTCTGTTTTGGTCAAGAAAAAAACTTGATGAAGCCAAGATTCAGGTTTTATGGTTTTTTAGTGTATTTTGTTGGGTTTTATTAGTTTTTATTTTTGTATACTCTGTTTTGATCAAGAAAAAAACTTGATGAAGCCAATATTCAGTTTTTATGTTTTTTTGTTTAATCTTGAAAATAAATGCAGAATCAGATGATAATATCAAAGGTTATGGTTCAGCAAGTCCTTTCAAAACAGGGCCACATACCTACATTAATATGACAGATGATTTGGATGAAGAAGGTGATTGTTTTTTATTCTTGATCTGTATTTTTTTAAGACCAAAACATATATAAAGTTTCTTGCTTTTTAATGCATAATCTAATTGCTCACAGATAATTCAGACTCAGATGACAGATGTGAAAGTTCTGAAGAACTAGGTAATAATTTTGGTTCTTGATGTATTTTGGTTGAGACCAAAACTTATATAAAGTTTCGACTTTCGGATGAGAAATGTTACCAGCTGTAGTTCTGAGTCCTGACCCGTTACTCATCTTGTCTGTTTATGTTAATAAATGTTAAATTCATAACAGAATGTGATGAGGATCTTCAAACATCTTGCAAACTTGACCATGGAACTGAAGACAGCACGAAAACAGACTCGTCTCAGTCTACTGAAGACGATGACGACGAACAACCTTGTCTTACAGCCGAGCAACTTTCTGGTTTAGGTAACTTAGTTTTGTTTCTTGATCTATTTTCATTTGACACAAAGGCTTTTACTTTTTCTTTTAACTGTAGTGATTTTTCTTGAATATCAATGTAGAATTTGTTAACTTGCTAAATAGCTCAGATACAGATGATGAATGTATGATGCCTGAAGAACAAGGTGATGCTTCTTTCTTCTTGATCACCGATTCTTGATGTGTATTTTTGTGTCTAAACGTAGTTTTATAACAGATGCTGATGTGGATCTTCAAAAGGATGCTGATGACTCTGAAGATGAGGTAACTAGTGAAAGTGAGAGTGAGAGTGATGACTTGGATGACTCGGATTTTTCACTGGAAAATAAGAGGCCACATCAGCCCGTACAGAACTGTAAGGAAAAAGTTTTGTGTAGATCAACTGCCCGAATAGAGAAGAATCATTCCATGCATAAAACAAACATGATAAAATCAGATACAAACCCAATGGATGAGTTGAGTGACACAAATGTTAATGAAAAACAAAATGCAAAAGACAAAGTAAATCGGGTCAAATATAGAAGATCTAAGAAAGGTATACGAAGAAACGATGGTAGCTGTGTGGATGCTATTTTGGACTCCATTTTAAGTAATGTAGCTGTTAATGACAAAAAGGAAGATTATTCTATTCCTTTAAAGTTTAGATTTGATGACAGTGAAGACGAATCTTCGAATATAACAACTGATGAATGGGGCGCGGAAGAGTTATTTCAAGAGATGGAATTTGCACAAACATGTGAAGAAATTGGTTCCTATGCAACTTCTAAGGTTGTTATTTTTCTTATACATGCATGCTTTTTCGCTAGTGCAAATAGCAGATGGTTTAACCAAGATGTAGGTAACACACGCACTATTGACGATAACGGGTCACCTAGACTCAAAAGTTATGCCTAGAAACTATGCATAAATGATAATATTACCTAGCTCAAAAAGAAGTTTAAATTTTAACCATATGTCTTTTGTTTATGAAGGGCGACGAGATTAGTGAGACATGGGATTATTATGATGACATTGACCCTTGTGAAAGAGGGGTGCATGATGATATTGTATTTGAAGAGCAAACAGGCTTGAGATGTTGTTTATGTGGTGCTGTTCTTCTTGAGAGCAGATATGTGATACCAAAGCTAGTGAGTAACTTTATCTGATGGGTGTTTTGATAACAAATGCTTATATAGAAGCTAAATAATCAATTTATAACCTGCTGCAACTACTTAAGACAATTATTTTGGTACGTTGCAGGCAAACTATACACCGGATAAGTCAAAAAGAAGTTATCGTTTTGATGAACAGTTTTCTAGTCATGAAAACCCGTATTTCGTGGATTCAGACGCGGACCCTTATGACATTTTCAAGCAGACTAAAGGAACTGTATGGGAACTCATCCCGACCCATATTCAGGTACGTATGTATCCTCATCAACAACAAGGGTTTGAGTTTTTGTGGAAAAATTTGGCCGGAACTGTTGAGCTCTCAAGATTGCAAACACTAGATCCACGTGGTTGTGGTCATGGTGGTGATACCGGCGGCTGCATCATATCACATGCTCCTGGCACCGGGAAAACCTTTTTGACCATTGTTTTCATTGAGTCATTTCTCAAGAAGTTTCCAAAGTGTTGCCCGGTCATAGTTGCTCCGGCTAGCATGCTACTAACATGGGAAGCCGAGTTCAAGAAATGGCAAGTCGGTTTTTCTTTTATTAACCTTCAAAACACCGAGTCTTTGAGAAAGGAAATGACAGTTAGTGGTTCCAGACGTAATAAAGATTATCTACGCGCTATGAAGGTACGATCTTGGATCAATGATGGAGGTGTTCTTGGAGTAAGTTACAACTTGTATGAAAAACTAGCGCGGGATTCAAACAAAAGGAAGAAGAGTCATGAAAGAATAAGGGCGTGTTTGCTTGATAAGCCGGGATTAGTAGTTCTTGATGAAGGACACACGCCTCGTAACCAAAATAGCAACATTTGGAATACACTTCGAAAGCTAGAGACAAAAAACCGTGTCGTTTTATCAGGAACTCCATTTCAAAACAACTTCAAGGAATTGTTTAACACGCTGTGCATAGTAAGGCCAACGAAAGCTAAAAGTATTGCAAGGGAGAAGTTTTTTGCAGATATGATTCAGTCGAAAAACATGAAGAAATGTGGAGATAGATCAAGTTCTGAAAATATTGAGAAGCTGAAAGAGATCATTTCACCGTTCGTTCATGTCCACAAAGGACATATTCTTGAAAGCAAGCTTCCTGGTTTGAAACGAAGCGTCATTCTTCTAAATCCACCGGCGTTTCAAAAGGGTCTTATTGAAAACATGGGCATATCAGCTAGTAACTTTGAATATGAACACAAAGTTGCTTTGGTGTCTGTTCATCCATCACTAATCCTCCATTGCGCGTTGTCTGAAAAAGAAAAAAACTTGATAAACAAACAAGAACTTGAAGATGTGAGACTTGATCCTGAAGTTGGTGTAAAAACAAGATTTGTTATGGAGCTGATTCGCCTCAGTCTTTCGTTAAATGAGAAAGTTTTGATCTTTAGTCAGTATATCCAGCCATCAGGCCTGTTACAAGATCAAATTGCGCGCGCTTTTGGTTGGGAAGTTGAAAGGGAGGTGACACACATAAAAGGAAAGATTCAACAGACGCGCAGGCAAAAGATCATAAATGCTTTCAACGATCCAAAGAGTGAGCTGAAAGTATTATTAGCATCTACAAAATGTTGTTCTGAAGGGATTCATCTTTATGGCGCTTCTCGGGTGGTTCTTTTGGACGTCGTTTGGAACCCGTCTGTTGAAAAACAAGCTATTAGTAGAGCTTATAGGCTTGGTCAGAAGAAGGTGGTGTACACGTACCACTTGATGGCGGCTGGCACCACTGAAGAAGAGAAGTATGACAGACAAGTCGAGAAAGGACGGTTAGCTGAATTGGTGTTTGCTTCGGCTTGCATGACTGGCGGGGAACTGATCAAGAAGAAGGTGATCGTGGACGACGATATCTTGCAACAAATGGTTGATCATAAAGAACTGAAAGATATGTTTAAGAAGATTAGATACCCTGAATATATATCAAACTAGAATTTGATTAGAAGTTTATTAGTTTTTAGTTAAAGTACCCATTTTGAGTTCTTACATTAAGAACATAATCTTTTGTTTTGTTAGAAAGATCTTGACTCAAGACACAATTTTTCAGCATTTTTATGATCTTGTGTGAGTTATCAACAGCCTGAAAGTATATGTTTCAAGAACTAAATGCTATCACACTATAAGATGATGGTTTAAAATATAAGTAACCACATTACACATATACATTAGTTTTACAGTTATATTGTGTAGTCTAATTAACTAAGAGAATTGTAATTATAGCATATTGGAGCAATGACACATTGAGCGATCATCTGTTATAAGATTTTTTGGCTTAGAATTTTGCTGGAAGCCATGAATCCCATGGTTTCACTTGCGCCATTTTAGAGTGAAGCTACGATTCGGATTCATGGTTTCAAGCAAAATGACAAGAAATTATGACAACCAGAACTTGTCACATGTAGAAACCGAGAATGGGATTCATGTAAGTATCAAAATCCTTTTTATTTTTGGTATATTGGTTTTCACTGGTCCCAACTATCATCTTTTGTCTTCTACCGGTCCTAACTACTGAATTTGTTGTCAACGGTCCCAACTTTTATCACTTTGGTAACCACTGGTCCGTCGTTAAATTTTTTTTAACGTTGTTAAGTTTTTTCCAAATTTAATACCAATGTTTTAAGCCATTTGATCGGAGGGATAATACAAGTCGATTGATGAAAAATTACCTCGAAATAGCGCTCCGAACAACGAAATAATGCTTCAATCGGTGTTTAAACCTAACGGTGCTTCAATCGGATGTAAAAATTTTATTGTTCAGAGAGCCTTTTCGAGAAAACTTTACATCATCGACTCGTATTATCCTTCCGATTAAAAGGCCTAAAACATCGGTCTTGAATTTAAAAAAAATTAACAACGGACCATTGGTTGTCAAAGTTATAGAAGTTGGGACCGTTGACAGCCAATTCAATAGTTAGGACCGGTAGAAGATAAAAGGTGATAGTTAGGACCAGTAAAAACCAATGTACCTTTATTTTTGTGGCACTATGAAAACCCACTTTCACTTCATATTTTATACAATCTATACCGTTTATAAACCCTCAAAACCAAATGTTTAGTGTGTCAACTTTTTTTTCTTTACGCACATGTAACTTTTAAATGTATATGTAGCTTTTCATATTTGTGTTCCCGAGTTTATTTAACGAGGGAAAAGAAATGAAAGAAAATCCATTATTTTTTTTCTCTTCTTTTCTTTTCTTCTTTTCCTTTCTCTTTCCTTCTTTTTATTTCCTTCGGATTTGAAAGGAAAGAATTTCCTTCTTTTTTCTTTTTGTTTTCCTTCCATTTCCTTTCTTTTCTTTTCTTTAATGAAACTCGGAAACACAACTCCTCTTATTTATTTTCTATTCCTTCCTTTAATGAAACTCGAGAACACGACTACTTTTTTCTTTCCTTTGATTTCTTTTATTTTCTTCTCTTAAAGTAAACTCGGGAACATAACGAATTTGGTGATTAGATAAGATGGTTAATTAGTGTTTTCACTAGGGGTGTAAATGAGCCGAGCTACTCGTGAGCTACTCGAGATCGGATCGATAAAAAGCTCGAACGAGCCGAGCTTTTTCGAGCTCGAGCCCGAGCTTGAAATAAGAGCTCATTAAGTTATCGAGCCCGAGCTCGAGCTTTACATATCGAGCTCGAACCGGCTCGCGAGCCTTATCGAGCTTTTCCATTATATGTTTTATTTATTATTTTATAAATATATATTATTATTAATAGTTAAAATATATATAAGTTATGATTAAAAATATATAATATGTGTTTTATTATATATAAATTACATATAATTAAAAGTTTATGTAAAATTAAATATAAATAATTAAAATTTTATATAAAATTAAATATAAATAATTAAAAATAAAATAATAAAAAACAAGACGAGCCGAGCCCGAGACGAGCTCGAGCTTGAGAAGTTTGTGACGAGCTCGAGCTCGAGCTTTGATATTAAAGCTTTAAACGAGCCGAGCTCGAGCCTGATTAAGCTGAAACGAGCCGAGCTCGAGCCTAGACGAGCTCGGACTCGGCTCGACTCGTTTACACCCCTAGTTTTCACCCTTGACTCGAGTTTTAATCTCACAAACAACAAACTTTTTGAAACGTCTTTCTTGTGTTGTTTTAAACTTTTTTCCTTATACCTATTTGATATATTTTTTAATTATTTGAACACATTTTGAAAGTTTGAATACGCCTCGCAACATGTCTTTAATCACGTAAATGTCATTATACATGCATCTTTAACTTTTTTTTCTTTTATTTATATAAGCATGTTAATGTCCACCGTTGGTTATGAAGTTCGTAAACGTCCCCTTAACTACGTGAATGTCAAACATACGTCCGACGCGAAGCGCATGTAACTTTCCTCGTTTAAAAGAAGTCAAAGAGCTTAAAAACTTTTAACACGTTAATGAGACCCACCCTTAACACCCTTTAAATGTGCAGAGTGATATTTTTTGTTGAATCGATCAAAGTAACGCCAGTAGGCGTGAAGCCATTCCATCAACCTTATGGTGAGTTAACCCTTCAATAGTTGTGATTTAGTGGCATGAATAGGAGAGTGTGAACGATTATGATAATAAAAAGGTTCTTGATATCAGAGTTGGAGTGGTACGTCGTGAATAGCAGTGGTGAAGCTAGTCTAAAACTTAAGGGGTATCCTTAAAAAAATATTCACGTACGTTCATACAGTAATTAAAAAAACACACACTAATAAACAAATAAAAAACATACCTAATAGATTTGTCATGTTTATTCCATAACTTGAAATTAAATCATCGCATTCTCGTTTGTTACTTTACAAACTAAAGCACTTGTTCGATTGCGCAAATCTATCTTGACTAGCTTTAGTTTAGAAAAAAAACACCTTTCAACAGTTGCGGTAGCAACCAGTAAAATCAACACAAGCTTCAATATCCGATAAACCAATGGGAGCGAACGATTTTTTCCAATTTCCACCATTAGACGAGCAATGTCACATAATCTATGTTGACACATCTTATTACAAAAATTGCCAATAAGAACTTGTTTTGGTTGTCTTTCATCCTAAATTTAATTCGATTACAATAAACAATGGTAGATTATATATGTAAATACAATTAAACGCATTTCACAAAAACACTAAAAATCTTAAAAACAATAAAAGTTGTCAAAAATACCTAGAGATAATGACAGTAGACTTAGGATGGAGGAGCAACGCCGGAGCTGGGAGACCTGGTCGGAGGTTTGAGCTGGGAGAAGTAGTGGCCCAGAGAGGTGTTGTTTTTTTAACAACATACTTCGAATATTTTTGTCACTAGAGGTAATTTGGCAACAGACTTAGTTTTTTTTAGTTTTTTCAATTAAAAGGTAATTTGGGCTTGAGCTTGTCACTTATGATTGGGTATTTGGGCTACAATAGTTTTAAAATTTAGAATGAGACATTGGGCTTGGACAATGAGTTAACAAATTAACATTTATCATTTACTAGTTTAGTGTCCACACTAAGCTCGGAAAAACAACATTATTGACTTCAACTTTTTTTTTATGGATATTAAGATTTATAATATATAGTAGGTTAGTTTTTTAAAATTTTAGGGGCATCCTTTCATATTTTAACGGGTAGCCTAAACGTAAAATGAGAAAATAAATATTTTTTCTACCTCTTACGCAAAAACTTGAGCCGTAGAATGGGCTACCCCTGGCCCGTTACTACCTTCGTCCCTAGTGAATAGAGTGATGAACCCGCTGTTCAAGGGGAGAACAACGTAGAGACGATCGCCGATTGTTTGGAAAGAGTAGGGGAGACAACAACAATGTTTTAATATTTTAAGTATTCATATAATGCTCTGATACCATTATAGAATTATTGATTCTATATGCTTTTTACAAATACTCTGTAATTACAATAGATACCGTTTACCCTCCTAATATATACAATTATATAAACAAAAAACCAATATAACATAGTCTAATACTAACATAATGCCATGTACACCTACATTGGTCTACCAAATATACCCCTTAGTGACGTCTAACCTTTTATAACACAATACATCAAACCAAACCAAACACTTTGGTAGCTTTTAAAAATAGACCAAAAAGTATAGGGCTCAATATATATATAATACTAGTTTAGTGCCCGCGCTACGCTCGGGAACACAAAATTCAAGTGATGCTTTTAAGAATATTCATGAACGTTCCAATAAGTTTTGAAACAAAACCGTGGTAAATCGAAACACGAAATATATTTTTAAAAATAAAATATTTAGTATATCAATATTATACTCAAATTAAAGAGAATAAAATGCTCAGTTTTATGGTGTAGTTTATTTTTTTTTAAATCCATATAAAAAAGTTATGTATATTTATAAAACACTGAGGTCTTTAATTGTATATTATTATTAATTTTATCCATAAGTTTTATTTTCACACCCTATTAAATATAAACCGACTCATATACACCCCTTGTAGTAGAGGGTTAAAAGTATAAATACTTTTAAATTTTTCAGAATTTTCCAAAATATTAGGGGACCAAAAATGTAATTAGTTTTATTATAATATATTTTATATACATATTTTAAATAAAAAATCATTATTATGAGATAAACTTTTAAATGATGACACATAAGCCAGAAGCTTTAAAATGATGACAGATAAGCTTTTTTGATTTTGCTATATTATATAAAGATTTAGTTTTTGAAGCAGAATATGAGTTTCACCACAACAAGGATTCATAACCGACCCATTCGGTTCGGCCGGATTATTTGCTAGTTTCCATAATTCACTATATATTACTATTAATTTCCCTAATCTCTTCTTCATCCTCTCATTATCATCATCATCATCATCATTGTTATTGTTGTTGAAACAACAACAACAACAAACAACAATCACTAAACCCTAATTATCTCTGCACTTCTCGGTAAGTGATTCAACACACGCTTTCACGTTTAGTTTATGTATTGTTGTCGCCTCCTGATTCAATTACTGTTAATTGTTAGGCTATTTCACGTTTCGTTTTGATTACGTGAAGCAGAAGAAGAAGATTGTGTGAAATTGTTTTAATTGAATTGAATCGAATTGAATTGAATATATGTCCGCCAATCAATCAAGAGGTGATAAAAGCGAGCCGCAACACTATAGAAGACATGGGAGATCTGCCAATCCTGCTTCACAAAGGAACTTTTCCGGCGGCGGTGGTGGTGGTGGTGGCGCCGCTCCTCCGTCGTCCGCGGCTTATTCCGGTAAAAGGTGAGCTCAACTTAGGGTTTGCTTTTTTGTTATTATGTGAATTAGGGCTTGTTTTGATTTGCTTTAATGTTTTTATTGTATTTTATCTTATTTTTTTTATAATTTGCATTTATGTTTGTTTTTTAGCTTTAAGAAAGTGGTAAGTAATGCACAAGGACCACATTTGGGACCTTCAAATTCTTCTACAGGTGGTAGGGTTCCACAGAATGGCGCCACCGCGCATATTCAACCGCCGTTAAGAGGTATGTTAGACCAAATTCAGTAACTTAAGCTTCCTAGTGATTGTTAATATGATTTGGCCTTTACATTGTAGATTTACATTGTTTGTTTAAATGTTTTAGGAACATCTGATGCTTCATCTATGGTTGCTGCTGTAAAGCCGACCGATTCATCTGTCCAGAAGAGCGCACCGGGCTTGCCAAAGGCTCCACAGAGTAATGCAGCTCCCATCAGTTCTGGCACTATCACTCCTTCTACACCTGTTAAGGGTACTTGCTCGTTGTTTTTGGAGTTATAAGAGGATATATGTTATTATTCAATATGGAGTTAAGCGTTAGTTGCTATAAGAGTATTTACAAGTCGTTTTATGATGCTTTTTTGTGCTTAGGTCCGGCTGATGCTTCTAAGGCATTTCCTCTACAGTTTGGGTCAATTAGTCCCGGTACTATCAATGGAATGCAGGTATTTGTCATCGTTATGTGAAAAAAGATGATTCTTTGATATGTGTTAATCTAGATGTCGGAGGTGGTAGGATGGGCATGTCAGTGTCGGGTTAAATGGGTTCAGGCTGACTCACAAACGCTTTTTTGTGCGTTTTAATTTTATTTACAGAAAACTTACTTGTTGATTGTGATTACAAAAACAATAACATCTTTACAGTAGGGTAGACTTTTGAACAATAAAACAGACTTGATTTAACCTTCATCCTGTTTGCCTCATTTGGCCGGTTCACCTATTAGCGGATTTTTTATTTTACTATTTAAGATAAAACACAACCCATATTATCCTGTTCTTTAGTAATGACTCGAAATAGCCACCTCTACTAGATATGTGTATATAGTTCATGACCTATGTATAAGCATCATGTTTCTGTAGGTACCTGCTCGAACCAACTCTGCCCCACCAAATATGGATGAGCAGAAACGGGCCCAGGTATGTTTTTGTTGTTATTTGTCTCACATGTGTTTGTTAAAGAGATACCAAATCTGGATAAAAATACACCCTTTGTGTTGTTGGTTATGGTCTTTCATATCTAAAAGAATATGAAATACATTTCTTTACAGTTGAGATAGTTAGGGCGAGTCTTGAAATGAAATGTTGTGTTTATAGTTATCTTGCTTAGCGCTAGCTTTGAGAATGATGGTTATAATTGTGAAAACCCAGTAAAGAACAAATTATTTTGCGTTGTTCATTATTTAAATCGGTGTGTTTGGATTTTATATCTACTGGATAACTGAATTTAAATCGGTGTGTTTAGATTTTATATCTACTGGATAACTGAATAATGGGTTACTATATTACAACAATTGCTTTGGTTGTGTATCCAATGTTCTAGAGGAAAAAAAACAAGTCTTTTCCTCAAGTTAAAACATGGTGAACTTTATTGTTTATCATAATAACTGCAAAACAGTACAATAAACAAACTTCTAGAATTACTTTGGTTGAAATGGTTCCTTTAGAATAGCTGGAAACCGGATGGACCTGATTGGGTTAAGACAGTTTTTTGTTCATTCTAGCTTTTTTTTATGAATATTTATCATGTTAGTTATGATATAAAGACAATGTCACTTTAAAGTATTATCGTAATCACCGAATGAAATTTAGCCTCATGGTTGTATATTAAAGTGGACTTTGGGTGACTTTTAAGTTTCAGCCTGTTCAACTACATGTGCTTTTAGCTGATGTTTTAATTTGACCCATCTGAGATGAATTGGGTAATAAGTGAATGGGTCAAGTTACAATCTCTAGATAAAAGCATTATTGACTTAAGACCATTTTCATAACCTTTAATATTATTATTTTGCAGGCTCGTTCTGATCCCTTAAAGGCTACATCATTTCAAAGTCCAGTTGTTCCAAAACAACATATACCAAGGCAAGATCCCAGGCCTGTTGATCAGCCTGGTGAGGCTCGTCCGATCTCGAAAGAGAAAAAGGAGGTGCTTTCTTCACCTCCTAGGCCTGTTGCTGCTCATGGTCAGAAGCCTCTAGGTCCTCCTATATCTTCTATTCCTCCAGGGGTTTCTATGCAAATGCCATTTCACCAACCTCAAATACATATTCCGTTTGGGGGCTCAAATCCACCACTGCAATCCCAAAGCATAGCTAATACATCATTGTCAGTGCCCCTCCCCATGCATTTACCAGTTGGTAATCCACCACAAGTGCCGCCACAAGTATTTGTCCCGAGTATCCAACATCATCAGGGAATCATTCATCAAAGTCCAGGTTTGACTTACTCGTCTCAGATGGGTGCTCAGTTTGGAAACATGGGTGGAATAGGGATGGGGCTAGGACCACAATACCAACAACAGCCCATGAATAATGTAAGTTTTGGTGGTGTAAGAAGAACAGTTAAGATCACTCACCCGGACACTCATGAGGAGCTTCGGCTTGATAATAGGACTGATGGTTTCCCAAATGGTGGGTCTTTTGGTCAAAGATCACACCCACCTCAGTCTCAGGCATTCCCCCCTGCTGGTCATCCCGTGAACTATTATCCTAATCCACAGACGACTCCTGGTTCTCAGCCACCAAGGTTTTATAATCAGGTTAGCTTCTCTTTTCTATTTTAAATATCCGGTCTAGTCATGCTATGAGGGTGTTGATGTGATATAGTTTTCAGCAGGCTTCTAAACAGGTGACGGTAAAACAACCAGTGATTAGCTCACATGCAGAAAAAGTTAGTGACCCGAAAGACAAAAGTGAGATTCCAAATAGAAGTCAAAGAGAAGGTCAACCTCATAAAGATTCAGAGATGATTGCTGGGCAGTCTGAGAAATTGACCAGTGCATCTCCGGCTGTTGAGGCTGAAGTTGCAAAAAAATCAACATTTGATAACTCTGGGTCTATTAAAGAGGAACAGAAGCAGCCTATGAAAAAGGATCAATCTATCCCTGTGGATGAGGTTTTTTTATTTATTATTATGGTTTTTGTTATTGGTATTTCTATTTGACCATCTTTATTCATACACAATGCACTGCTGTATTCACAGATTGGTGGGCAGTCGTCTTCTGTTTCAAACTCTTCTGTAGGAGTTCAAGAAACATCAAAGCAGTCAACTTTTTCTGTGGGATTCAGCAAGGATGTGTCAGAAACTAGCAGCAAAGATGAAGAGCCCTCAGATGTTGCTGGCTTGTCTGCCTACAAATGTGATAATGATGAAAAGAGCTGTAACTCCACCCAAGTTATTAGTAACAAGCCTAAAGTTGAGGTGGAAGGTCCAATTGCCAAAATTAGGGGGTCAAAAGAACATGTCAAAGAATCTGTTGAACAAAATCAAGATAGCACTATCCCGGATGTTAATGTTGCACCACAAAAAGAACATGTAAGTAACATTGATGATAACTCACAGGGAACAGTTTCTGCTGCTGCAAATATTGATGTTCTTAGTGCTGAAACATCTTCTCTAAACTTGGGGTCATCTCACGATGCTAATAAAGATACAATTAGAAAGTTGGATGCTGAGCAGTTCAATGATAGAATATCTGTCCCGATTTCTGTTCCGGGGATTTCGCCTTTGACTTTAGAAGTAGATGCTACAGGCTCAACTTATTCTTCATCTTCATCTTCTAGTAGTAAGGTCAAAGGTAATGCAGCAGTGAAAGGAAAGAAAAATCTAAAAGAAATCTTGAAAAATGCTGATGCTCGTGGGACTACTTCTGATCTCTATAATGCTTATAAACGTCCTGAAGAAAAGAAAGAAGCTTCTGCTGCTGAAATTGTTGAGAACCCCAACCCATCCGTTACTTGCAATTCTGGGAAAAACACTGTTTTGTCTTCGGATGATAGACGAGGTGGCCCCACCAAGTTTGAGCCAGAGGATTGGGAGGATGCTGCAGACATTTCTGCTCACAAGATGCAAACAGGTTTGAAATTGAAGGGTCACAGTAAGGATGCCAATGATGGAATGACTAAAAAGTATTCCAGAGACTTCCTACTGAAACTCTCCGAACATTGTACTGGTCTTCCAGAAGATTTTGAGATTGCAGACGATATAAGCGAAGTGATGGTAACAGGTGTCAATATGGCTCGTGAACCGCACCCTAGCCCGGGTAGAGGTGGCGGTGATAGGTCACGACTAGACCGTCGACCAAGTAATGTTGGTCTTGAGAACAAATGGAATAAAGGGTCAGGAGGACCTGTGGGTCAAGGATGGGACCCAAGACTCGAAATGGGCTACCCAGCCAGAGGGAGCCATGGTGTGTTGAAGACCCCACGCGGTCAGCCACCTGGTCTGTATTCCGGCGGCATTCTATCTGGACCAATGCAGTCTCCTGGCCCACAGTTGCAACGTAATAACTCTGAATCAGAGAGGTGGCAGCGTGCTGGTGGTTATCAAAAGGGGTTAATGCCATCTCCACACACTCCGAAGATTCATAAAGCTGAGAGGAAGTATGAAGTTGGCAAAATCACAGATGAGGAACAGGCAAAACAAAGACGATTGAAAAGCATTCTAAACAAGTTGACCCCACAGAACTTTGAAAAATTATTTGATCAAGTCAAACAGGTCAATATTGACAACGCAGATACTCTCTCCGGTGTGATTGGTCAAATATTTGATAAGGCTTTAATGGAGCCAACATTTGTTGAAATGTATGCCAACTTTTGTTCCTGTTTGGCTGTTGAGTTACCTGGTTTTGGTGATGAAAATGAGAAGATTACTTTCAAGAGATTGTTATTGAATAAATGCCAAGAGGAATTTGAAAGAGGAGAGAGAGAAGAAGAAGAGGCGAATAGATCTGAAGAAGGTGATATTAAGCAGACAGATGAAGAACGAGAAGAAAAGCGAGTTAAGGCACGGAGACGTATGTTGGGTAATATTAGACTTATTGGTGAACTGTACAAGAAAAGGATGTTGACAGAAAGAATCATGCATGAGTGTATAAAGAAACTCTTAGGTTTTGATCAGAAGAATCCTGACGAGGAAAATATCGAGGCACTGTGCAAATTATTGAGTACAATTGGGGAGATGATTGATCACCCAAAA
The DNA here is from genome assembly GCA_030867185.1 of Tagetes erecta. Classification (NCBI taxonomy): domain Eukaryota; kingdom Viridiplantae; phylum Streptophyta; class Magnoliopsida; order Asterales; family Asteraceae; genus Tagetes; species Tagetes erecta. Next base: position 78,078,574 of record CM061490.1, on the reverse strand, counting down.
GCTAAAGAACACATGGATGTTTATTTTGATATGATGTTTCAGTTATCAAATAATATGACGCTTTCTTCTCGAGTTAGGTTCATGTTAAAAGATGCAATTGACCTTAGAAGGAACAAATGGCGGCAAAGAAGAAAGGTTGAAGGTCCAAAGAAGATCGAAGAGGTGCATCGAGATGCTGCTCAAGAACGCCGGGCCCAATCTAGCAGGCTGGCCCAGGGACCTAATTCTAACCCCTCACTTAGGAGAGGGGGTCAGCCTATGGACTTTGGATCTAAAGGGTCAGCAGGTATTCTTTCTTCCAACCCTCAAATGAGTGGCAGTTTTCGTGGATTGCCCCAGCAACAACCTCGTGGTTATGGCAGTCAAGATTCAAGATTTGACTCTTTTGAGAATAAAACTTTGTCGGTTCCACTGAGATCTATGGGTGATGAGGCTATAACCCTTGGCCCACAAGGTGGTCTAGCCATGGGGATGGCCGTTAGGGGTCCGCCGTCTTCTATGCAAGGCATGGCTGGTCCTAATAATGGTTATGGTGGTTCCATGATACAAGAGAGAGGGGGGTATGTTCAAAGGTATTCACCTAGACCCAGTTATGACTCGCCCAGTATACAAGAACACACCAACATGAACCGGGACCCCAGGAATATAGGCCGTGGTGGGTATGAACCAGTTCCACCACCTGAACGTGCTCGTGTCTCTACTCCCCCACAAGGTGATCCTTCAGATAAGATTTTGTCCGAAGATCGCTTACATGATATGTCAATCAAAGCCATTAAAGAATTTTACAGGTACCATCTACTACTGCTTTTTCTATTCATATCTCTGATGTTTTTTTTCTTCTCTACATTTATTCATATAAAAACATACAACTATTTTTGATTGGCTGGATGCTGATGAAATTTTTTTTTTTTCATATTGTTTTCAGTGCGAGAGACGAAAAGGAAGTTGCTTTGCGCATCAAAGATCTGAATGCCCCTGGGTTTTATCCAACAATGATATCCATTTGGGTGACTGATTCTTTTGAGCGGAAAGACATGGATCGGGATGCACTTGCTAAACTTCTCATAAATCTTACCAAATCTCAAGAACAAATCATAACTCAAGACTCCCTTGTTAGAGGGTAACTAATTCTAACTTTTTAGTAATAATTTTTTTTTTCAAATGGCTGGTGCCTTATAATAATAACTGGTTGTGATCTTTGTTACAATATTATCCAGATTCGAATCTGTTCTGTCAACTTTGGAAGAAGCTGTGACTGATGCACCAAAAGCAACAGAATTTCTCGGGCGTATGTTTGCAAGAATACTGTTAGAAAATGTGATCCCTTATAAAGAAGTTTGGCGATTGATATATGACGGTGGTGAAGAGCAAGGGCAGCTGGTGGAATCAGGTCTTGCAGCTGAGGTTGTTGGAGTCATTCTTGAGATAATTAAGTCAGAAAAAGGCGATCCCTTTTTTAATGAAATGCGTGCGGCTTCTAATCTTCGCGTAGAGATTTTTCGTTCACCAAATATGAGAAAAACATCGAGATTAGATAAGTTTATTTAGATAAGGTCATAAAGTAAAGATGCTTGTTTACATCTTTAGGATAGATTTTTCTGTTATGGGATTGAATTGCAGTAGTTGGTATATATGATCATCGTACAGCAATTCTGAATTTATCAACTGATTTAACTGTTGAATCTTTAAAAGGTTTTAATGAGCATCTTGATTTTTTACTTTCTGATCTTGTCTTGGCATCACCAATGCAATCTTATGCTAAGGATGCGACTTAGTCGATTATAGTTCTAAAGCCCTCGAGCAGCATGGACTTAGTCGATTATAGTTCTAAAGCCCTCGAGCAGCATGGACTTAGTCGATTATAGTTCTAAAGCCCGCGAGCAGCATGATCTGGTACCTCGTGAGATTGGTGATAACATTAACACTCACAACCCACCAAAAAATATGCATAATCCTAACTTTAGTTTAATCCTTTTGTTTAAATGTAACTTTAACTCACCAAATCAGCCATTATAACCTCTAGTTGATTATAGTTCTAAAGCCCTTGAGCAGCATGTGTTCTTTGTTGGAGGTAGTGCAGTTTCGTGGTGGAGTAAAAGGCAGCCTATGGTGTTGTTGTTGACCGCTGAGGTGGAATACAGAGCCTCGGCAGTTGCTACACAAGAGTTGGCGTGGTTGATCTGATCGTTGCAAGAATTGAATCAGGAAGGTTGAGAACAAGGTTAACCTATTGTGTGATAATATGTCATCAATCAAGTTAGCCGAGAACCCTAAATTTCACGCATGAACCAAGCGTATTGAGGTGGATTATAACTTTGTTAGAGAGAAGGTGTTGCAAGGTAAAGCTGATCTGTCAATACAAATGATCAAGTTGCAGATATGCTAACAAAGGGGCTAACTAAAGCAAAGCTTATGGAGTTTTGTTCAGTTTGGAATGAAGAAGGTCGAGATTGGAAGGAATTGTGAAACGCTAAGCAATAACGACCTAGGTGGCTAATCGATGGGTTCGATTAAAGGGTGATGTAGGTTAATCTCATGGGGTGACAAGGAAGAGATTAAACTATCTTTATTAAATTATTAATAATAATATAGAGCTGGGTTAGTTCCAAAGTGTTTTGTGTCTTGTTAGATGCATTAATTAGGTTTCATTTAGTTCCAGCAAGAACAATTTATCGAGTTTTTAAGCTTCAACTTAAGACGTTGAAATCAAACATTTTAAACCAGCATAATTTCTGGTAATAAATTTCACATATCTGTTAAACATATCTTTCAGTTCTTTATGATCAACCATTTGTTGCAACTTGAAAGCATAATGATCTTTTGCCTGCACGTCTGATGAATCTTTTCTATGATGTGTGTGATCTACCTTTCAACATCCCAACCAAAAGCGCGTGCCAGTTGATCTTGTAACATCTCTGATGGCTGGATGTACTGACTAAAGATCAAAACTTTCTCATTTGAGGCGAATCAGCTCCATAACAAATCTTGTTTTTACATCAAGTCTAACATCTTCAAGTTCTTGTTTGTTTATCAAGTTTTTTTCTTTTTCAGACAAACACACTAAATGAACATGTTCCATTAACCCCAATATTGTTGATGCATTTGTGTATGGTTCCATAAACAACAAGTGATGAAACATCAAGCACTCCATCATCATGTTTTACTTCAACTATTGGTTCACCACTCTTCCTACTTTTGTACTGTTGCATCTCCCGGTAATAGAGAATAGCTTTTTAAACGATTTAGAAACACCATCCTCCATCAACCATACAACAAAGCCTCCCTCCATCCTCCTCCGCAACACGTTCAACAACCACAAGAGACTTCCTTAGCTTAGAAACATACAAATTATCACCATACCGGTCATATTGTGCTAGAGTATCTGCTAACTTTAACTCTTTAAACTCTTCACGTATCATATCAAATGAAATAATCAGATTAAATTCACCCGTACTATCACTATTAGTAGCAAGCCAATAAAGAAACTCATCTACAAGGGATACGGACTTCTCCAAACCCCTGTGCTCAACGTAAAAACCTCTACTTGCCAAGGGACGCAACTTACAAGTTCCTTATCTATCAACTTTTCAATATATGTAATCTTGACAATCTTACTTGGGATCATTCGTCTCACGACAAACCCCAAAACCTAAAATAGTTCTATATATCCCATCTCCCACATTAGGCACAAAAACATGAACATCTCTTCTAATTGAAACATTCCAAATAACCGCCGTTCTTTGTCTAGGAAATGCACCACTACGACTCTCGCGATTATAACCATATAAACATACTAACCCTCGAGAGCTGCCGATATCAATAGATAATTTAAGCATGTTAACAAATAAGGAAGGGGTTAGAGAAACTTTATGTTGAGGGAAAGTATGATCATCAAGTATGGAAATATATTTTCGCTTATAACCAACTAAATAATCGTCATAACTTACAAGTAGATCGATGTTGTTGTTGGCCACTATAGTGAGCGATAAACTCAGAGCTATCGATTAGACACTTCCATGCTTTGCAAACAGATCGGAACTGAATCAATGATTTGACGTACAGGAAGTTTTTTAAGGAATTGCACTTGGATTTCGAATGGTATATATGTAGTCTGAGATTATGATTATGATTATGATTATGATTATGATTATGATTATGCAATGTAATCATCACCGGCCAATGCCCATTTCATAAGATCATCCCATCAGGCCCCAAGATCCAATTTTTAATAAACGTTTGACTTTGAAATTTGAAGGATGAATGAATCTTGAAATACCCATTTGACAAAACATTGTTATTTCATTAATAAATAGGGAAGATCGAGGTTGTTGTTCAAGAAGATGACAATGGAAACACGTTAAGGTTACGTGATGGTAAGATCTGTAGGAATTAAGGTAAAAAGGATGATAATTGCAATCCGGGAAAATTACCAAACATAATCACTTGTGACTAAAAAAATATTAGGTTTTGTCGATTTGATTTTTCACAAGCAAAAAAAAAAATCATTTATAGCTAGTTTAACACGTCTACAAAAAAGCTATTTGAACGGCTAGATAGGCAGCCGAACGACTACAAAACTAACGTAGTCGTCTGAAAAATGTCCATTTTAAATATCTAGTCGAACGACTAGCTAGAAATGTCGTTTTTAACATAGAAAATCAATGAGGATAATCTCTTGTATTTTTATTTATTATTATTTTTTCTCTAAATAGACATTTTGAACATTTTCACTTAGCAATTTTCTTAGTCTAGAGACCATAAATGTAACTTTATATGATACTAATAATATGCAACTAGATGGACCTTCCCTACTAGTCCCTCATAACTGAAGGCTTTATAGTTTTGATACATATTTATGATTTTAACATCTGATTACTTAGTTAATTATAATTTTGACTACTTACTCTGACATATTTACGGTTTTGGCTTGGTTATCATGATTTCTAAGTTTAATATATGCATGTTTTCTTATATGTCAGGCTTTACGACTTTATATTGTAAGATGTGAGACATTAAATTTTTCTTATTAACATGTATAGGAAAGTTACATACACACAAGACCTAACCAGTGCATCAAATGACTGTTTTTATAACTTTATTGCTCTAAGGTTTAAGTTTCATAATCTAAATAAATACAGAAATAGAGAAGATTTGTTTTATTTTTAGAGTTAGGTTATTCTACAAAGGATAAAAATTGTACAAAGTGTAAGAAGGATTTTCAACCATTAGATTAATTTTTAATGGTTGAGATCAATTTGTGGAAATACATGTTGGTGGAGGGGTATTTTTGTCATAACCATTTTTGTTGACTTCCTCTCTCCACATACAAGGCATATGTCAATTCCCCAACTTTTTTGAAACGTTAATAACTTTTACATACGACGTTATTTTTTGATAAAAATTACACCAAAAAATCAAGCGTTTTTTTATCTTCGAAATGTCACACCCCGACCGATGGTGGAATCATCGAGGCGGACGAAAGTGAATGATTGCTCATAGCTCATGGTACTCAAATGGTTTAAATATTATTAAAATAAATTATCCAAACAAGACTAAATGATAATCGAAACAAATAATCCAAATAGAAACGATTACTATATTTTATTAACTAGGTCCAAGTTCCTAGTCATGTGGCATCTCGAAGTTCCTAACTTGCTTTTCTTGAAATCATGTGAAAAATAAATGGTCAGCTAAAGAATTAGCTGGTGAGTAAACATAGGTTTGAAATACATATAGATAAACTGATAAAGAAAACTCAATTCATGTCGTTATGTCTAAACTTATAAATGCAAAACATGTACATACAAGATAACAACGCATAATCAAACCTTGAACAATGATAAAGGGGGGGTCCACATGATAAATGATACTCAGTTATAATCACCCAAGAATCAGGGGGGTGGGTCCTTTCGACCAATAGATCTACCATTAGTAACTGTCGGTTTCTACAAATTAATGATTACACTTGAACAAGAATTGCTATCAGGCTATGAACACATAATTTGCAAGTAAAGACATAACATGAACTGTTTAAATGAAATAACTGATCAAAATGAATAACTGAACAATGAAATCTGATAACTGAAATCTGAAATCTGATTTAAATAGGTCACATGATATCACCCCAAATTGAAAACAAGAAAAGGGGCTATGAATACTCACCTGATAACTGATTCGACGTAAACGAAATCAAACAAAAGACTTGAATAAAAGCACCAGAAAGCTCCTTAAGGATCACCTAATGGAATGTCGGCTTATTGTTAAAATGATAACTAAGCGGATCTAGGCAATCTAGAAATCTAGGGTTCTAGTTGGGAAGTTGAGTTTAAGTAGTTAGATGTTACAATTTGAACATAAATATTAATGCAAATTTATTTTAGCAATGATTTAATATGTAATATATTGATTAAATTATATATGAATCTTATCTCCTTACGGAAATAATAAATAGTTCGTTGAATGTCATGACCGTTATGATAAAAGTGACTAATTATTTATGTATATGGGTTTATAAAAATACTCATATAAATAGTACCATTAACATGGTTGTAAGTAAACCAAAACGTGTTTTGATTACAAATTTATACGTTATAAAAAAGTCTTATATGTATAAAGTAATTAAAATGATTCGACCACAAGTATGTATTTCATAAAATATAGCTATCACGTATTATATGTTTCAAACGTTTAAACTCAAAACTTCTCGTAAGAGGAAATATAACTTCTTAATTAACAAATCTTACATGTATTATTATTTATATACCCTTCTTATATGTATATATTATATATATATAATATATAGTGTATATATATATATATATATATTCTCTTTAACTTGTAAACTTTTATAAATAGCTTAATAAATAACCTCATAATAATACTAAAATGATTTGTAGGAAGTTAATAAAAAGATCTAGTTTATAAAAAAAAAACTAGAAAAACACATAAAACAGTCCAGGGACTCGAACCCTGGACCTTTGCTTCAATTTTAATACCATCAAACCATCAGAGCAGTTTTGCTTTTTGTTAATAGAAACGAAAACAAAAATACTTAAACTGTTATTTCAATCAACCTCCTTCTTCCCCTATAAACCCTGAACCCTAATCGCCAAAATTGAACACTGAATCAAACATGTAATTGAAATCAATCGCAACTACAATAACCAGAAAATGATATCGTGCATAATGATGTGTTTAATTACCTAAATATTCGACCGATTGATAAAAATAATAAGAAGATTTACCCGCGGCTATGATGAAATCAAATGATGGTGCGGGTAGGTGATATGCTTCAATTGATAACTCAGGAACAATTGTTAATGACCGATGAATTAAAGCCCTATGTTATTCGATGATAGCAGTACCCAAATGATGTTGTCGACCATGAAGCAGAGGAAGAAGAACAATGATCGGATTCACTGTGTGTGTGTGTGTTTAAGGTTGCAGTTGATGTTGCAGAAAGATGTTGCTAAGTCAAATGAATGAATTTGTTGGGTTTATAATAGCCGAGATGTCGTCGTAGGGCTGAAACTGGTTAGAGTTTCATTCGGAAATAATTGGATAAAATTGAAACTGAATTCGTGAGATTTGTGTTAATTCGTTGAGCTTATCATGCTTAACTGATCTAATTATCGTCTCATTTGTGTTTAATCCGTTCTTTATCGACGATTTCAGGGGATTTGATTTTCAAGTTGCCGAGATAAACGGGTTTTCAGTTGCGGTCGACCTTAACAGCATAAAAACGAGCTGATAAGGTTGTTTCAAGTTCGAAACTCGAAGGTATATGGATAAGGATGGTTTAATCAGGGTTTAAACTGTCGATTTGTGGTGTTTTTGGTGTTGCCGGAGCTCCGCCGGAGTGGCCGGAGAGTTTGGCCGTGAAAATGGGTCATGGGTTGGGTTTAAAAGAATGTTACAGTTTGCCCCCTGCACTATGTGAAATCTTTAAGTTTGTATTAAATGTTTACTTAAAGGTTTCGTGTATACATGTTCAACCCCTCTATGTTAGTTTTGTTATTAACTAGTTGACTTAACTAACCATACTAACTTAAACAAAGTTTATGAAACTTAAACGTTGTATAGTTCAACTTTTAGTGTTATCTTTAGTAAATTTTTATAAAAATCATTTCATAACTAAATGATTAATGTAAATAAATTAAGATAACTTAAACCTTTATTATAATAATTCAAGCGATTACAAAATTATTCAAAGGTTCGGTTTACATAAAGAAAAAAAGTAAACGAATCGGGACGGAATGTCACACTTCATAACTTAGATTTTTATTGTTTTTAGAATTAATCATTATAGTGATTCGGTAATTTGTTTAGATAATAACTTGAGAATAATAAGCTAGATTATTTCATTGATAATAGGAATATGGGTAATCCGGACGGTTCGGGTTTGGGTTCTTGGTTTTGAGTCGGGTTTGAATCGGGCAAATGTTACACGAAACGCGTAAAATATTAATATATAAAAAAAGAAAAAAAAATTTCCGATTTTTCAGCTCATTGTGTAATATCATTGTGTTATATTATAAGTTGTGTAATATCATTGTGTTATATTATAAGTTGTGTAATATCATTGTGTTATATTATAAGTTGTGTAATATCATTGTGTTATATTATGACACAATGAGCTGAAAAACATGATACAACTTATAATATAACACAATGAGCTGAAAAATCTAAAAAAAATTTCTTTTTTTATATATCACAATGATATTATAATATAACACAATGATATTACACAACTTATAATCAGTGGCGAAGCCAGGATTTTTGGCCCGGGGAGGCCAAAGTTAAAAAACCCATAAATTTTTTTATAATGTTCATGTTTCGGGAGGCCAAACTCAATATATATATAAAAAATCAACAACCGACCAACAAAACAACACTTCGGACGGAAAAAATTGGGGTGGCCCGGACCCTCTTTGGTCTCTTATATGCCTCGCCCCTGCTTATAATATAACACAATGATATTACACAATGAGCTGAAAATTTTGAAAAAAAAAAATTCTTTTTTTATATATCAATACTATACGCGTTTCGAATATAAAAAAACGTTTGTTTTTTTGGTGTAATTTTTATTAAAAAATAATTTCGTATGTAAAAGTTATTAACGTTTAAAAAAGTGGAGGAATTAACATGTGTCTTGCATGTGGAAAGAGAAAAAATCAACAAAAGTGGCTATGACAAAAATACCCCTCCACCAATTGATTTATCTTAATCTTTAAAAGTAGATCTAATAGCTATAAATCATTCTTACACTTTGTATCAAAATCAAACTTTGTATATGAACCTTTCTCTTATTTGTAATAATTATTGCTTTGTCTAATATTATTTAGTGAAAAGTGAAAACTATGAGCTACAAACTTTTTTATTATATAATCTTGTTATCATAAGTAGTAATAGTAAGTTCTAAGGAGTGTGATAGGAAAAATAATTATAGTAGGTAGTGTTGGGGTTTTTCATTATTAGAGTTGGTAATATGTGTAAATATTTGTGGTTGAAAAATAAAAATAAAATTTAACATTGGAATGGGCTGGTGTACACGATGTAGTAAATGTCATATGGGCACTATAACACCTCTCATCACCACCATTACAATTAGCCTTATCTATATAATAAATCAAACTTTTAGGGAGTAATTTTTGGAGGGATTTTTTTTCGATAATAGGAAGTTTGGGAGGTAAAATTTAGCTAAATTTTTCACCATGCAAGTTAATGGAGTCAACTCCTTAAATGTTATATATTTACAAATTGTTAAATATAATGGTTATAATTTCTTTATAAATATTACTATTTAACCCGTGTGTAACACACGGGTATTAAACCTAGTCTATCTAATAAATCAAAGTTTTAGAGAGCAACTTTTAGAAAAAAAATTTTAATCTATAAAAGGAAGTTTGAGAGGGAAAATATTAAGTGTCATGCATGAGTTGGTGAAGCAATATCATTAAATATTTACAAATTTTTAAACATAATGATAATGATTTCTTTATAAATATTATTATTTAATCCGTGTGTAACACACGAATGTTAAACCTAGTATCCATTATTATGTTAGACATATGTGTAATACACGGGGTTGAATAAAAAAGATAAATACTTTATAATTAATCTAAGAAATTTCAAATTAATTTTTTAATATAAGATACTACTGAATTTATGAAAATGATTTATAAATCATAAATTAATTAAACAAAGAATTATTAAAAGTTGAAAGAAAACGAATAGAATGATTTCCCATTCTTGGTTAAAAACCAATTATATTATACTATACTATGTAAGGAAAACTTTATAGAAAAGTAATTAAATTTTATGTTTGTTTCAATTAAATCTCTAATACATTTTTTTTGTCAATTAGGTCATTTAACCTTTAAAGTAAAGTTGTTCTAATGCTAAATTTTTTACATGTTTGTTTCAATTAAATCTCAAATATGTTTTTTTTGTCAATTAGGTCGTTTAACCTTCAAAGTAAAGTTGTTCTAATGCTAAGTTTTTTACCTGATGGTTTTAAATGGTTTTTACCTTCAAAGGATAACTTGCCAACATGACACTAGTTTGTTTTTAATAAATGCTTATATGGTTTTAAATATAGTTAATCAATGGTTTTATTTTATTAGAGTTAATTACACTGATGGTGGTTTGTCCTTATTTCATCTATGATCCTTAAGTTTGGTTTATTACATCTATGGTCCTAACTGTTTTCTAGTTTGTAACACTGATGGTCCCTACCATGGATGGACGTTTGTTTCAATCGTTAATATGCATCACGTTTAACCCACGTGAGGGTATTTTGGGTATTTCTGGTTGGATTTAGCATACCTAAGATACCCTCACGTGGGTCCAACATGATGAGATTTAACGGTAGAAACAAACGTCCATCCATGATAGGGACCATCAGTGTTACAAACTAGAAAACAGTTAGAACCATAGATGTAATAAACCAAACTTAAGGCCCATAGATGAAATAAGGACAAACCACAAGGACCATCCGTGTAATTAACTCATTTTATTATAAGTTGATAACATTAAATAAATGATCGTAGAAGGAGCATTATCATCGGAAACTGAGAACCACCGGCTCCTTAAGCCCATCTCCGGCTACCAATTCCACCATGCCACCGTTTACGACCATCTTCAAGTGAACCACCATCACATCCTCCTACTCCTCGACCCTTCCCAATTGCCACCTAATTAGCTATATTGAAGTTAAATCGGACCTAGTTTTGGATTGCACGATCTTGAACATATATGAAAAGGGTTGCAGGTTGGTAAGGTGTTATGGACTGAAATTGTTGTAAGGTATGAGACTTGTCTCACATTGGTTGTATGGGCAACTAATGTGGGATTTATAACCCAAATGGATCCCCTCCCATTAGATTAGTCTTTTGGGATGAGCTCTACTATTTGGGTTGTAACAATGGTATCATAGCCAAACTCGGAGTGGTGGCCTGGCGGGAGCCAGCCGTGACCAACGTGGCTGTGACCAACGAGGACGTTGGACCTTAAGGGGGGTCGAATGTTATGGACTGAAATTGTTGTAAGGTATGGGACTTGTCCCACATTGGTTGTATAGGCAACTAATGTGGGATTTATAACCCAAATGGATCCCTCTCCCATTAGATTAGTCTTTTGGGATGAGTTCTACTATTTGAGTTGTAACATAAGATGGCCCGATTGTGCCTGTTTTGAGTGGAAATAGGTCAGCGGCCAAAACAATCAGATGGTGTGTATGTGATCATATAAATAACATACATATCTGTGTTGATACACATTTTAAAAAATAATATTTAAAAAAAATCATGTCATAATCAGAAGAATCAAAAACTATATCAAAACTTTAGTTAAAAAAATATTGTTTCATAACTAGAAGAATAAAAAAATTAAGAAAGATGTCGCCCAAATCAATTTCGGAGTTAATGTTTTTAAGTTTAGTGTAATTGTCGTTCAAATTTGCCCCCAATTTCGTTCATGTTGTAGATTAAATCCCGCTCATAAAACTTTTCCCTCATTTTTGTTGCCCAATAAATCTTGATTTATTAGATAGATTGTTTTGTTCTTGTATTATATAACAAATATCCATTTTTTTATTTTAGATTAGCATTTATTAAATATAATACTACATAATGTGCATGTTAACCTCATGGTTAGGTAAAAAGTATAAGATTACAACACCGTTAAAAGTTAAATATATAATTTTGATACATGTGTTTGTAGCTGTAAAGACTAAAGACATATGCAGTCTGTAGATGTGCTTTATCCTTGCTTTCTCTCACCTTTTTTTTGACGTCAAATATAAATTTATATAGATAAAGGGGGCTAATAAATAGCTAAGAACCTCGACAAATACAAACGAAAAGGACAAAAGAAGCTTAAACAACAACATAACCCCCAACCACGACATTTAACCATGGTCAAAAGAAAATTTTGACATTGATGCAGTTTTTCTTATGCAATCAAGTTGGGTCGAACACCAAAACGAAAACAAACTGGAACTGTTCTTCAACTTTTATTCAAAACAACTACTTCAACAAAAAGAAACCGAAAGTATTTAAAGACAACCCTAAGCCTCAATAATAGGCAAAAACGTAGGAAAAGGAAACATAAATCAAAGGGTTATTGGATTTTAATAATTCGAACTTTTGTATATTGGCCGATATTAATCCCAACTTCAAAAATTGTCTGTGTCAATCCCAACTTGTAACTTATTTTCCTACAATGATCCTCCGTTAAAGTTAACTTAACACCGTTAAACTTTTTTCGAATTTTTGACCGAGGCTTTAGGGCTTTTGTTCGGGAGGACAATACGAGTCTAATCATGTAAAACTTAACTTGAGTCGATGCTCCAAACGAAGAAATTTTAACATGCGATTTAAGCACCGTTAGGTTTATAGACCCGATTGAAGGTCGTTTGGTTATTTGGAGGGTCGGCTCAAGGTAATTTTTACATGAATAGACTCCTATCGTCCTCCCGATCAATAGCTCTAAAGCCTCGGTCCAAAATTCGAAAAAAATTTAACGGTGTTAAGTTAATCTTAACGGAGGATCATTGTTGGAAAATAAGTTACAAGTTGGGATTGACACAGACAATTTTTAAAGTTGGGATTAATATCGGCCAATATACAAAAGTTCGGATTATTAAAATCCAATAACCCTAAATCAAAACCAAACATAGTCCAAATCAAATACCAATTTAAAAGATAAAATACTAAATAGTTCCAGCTAGCTACTGCGAATCAGTCCTAATCAACTAGCCTGGAATGTCAACTGGGTCACTTTCTTCAGCTGGGCCAAGACCAGTTTCTGAAATTGGGCCTATTGGGTCGACAACTGCATCAGACATGGTAATATGAATCTCACTTCTTATTCTAGACTTTAGCCATAAAGAACTCACACCATAATCTCGCATAGCATCTTGTTAACAGATGGCCTCACATTGTCAAATATGATTTTGTTTCAATATCTCCATAAGCTTCAAGTTGTGACCATAAAAATCACATGAACAACATGCTTGAAATTAGCATCACCTTGCAATAAAAAGGCATCTTCAAAATATTTTTGAAAGAAAATGCGAATATTGGAGGGATGTTGCACCAAGAGCCCACTTTCGCCTAGATATGCATAGTCAAGTCGCAAGCTATGAAAATGTGCTCTACTGATTCGCTTGTGGAGCCACAAAACTTGCACAAAACCGAATCAATTGGAGTATTTCTCCGATTTAGAGCATTGCAAGTCGACAACCTATCACGAATAGCCCGCCAATTTAGAATGTTAACTTTTTAGGCATCCATTTGTTCCATTGAAAGCTATTGATGTCTTCAATCTCAAATTTGCTTTGAATAAGACTTTTGATATAGTTGGAGCTAAAACCTTGATCCTTTGCATCCCCGTATCTTCATTTATCATCATCATCATCATCATCATCATCACCGGTTGAAAATGCTGCAATTTGGCCAACAACTGAGTTCATTCAGCTAGCTCTTAGAGCAAGAGTGGCTCCCTCTACCATCTCAATTTTCAATAACAAATTTGATCCTGCTAACTTAAACAATCGCTAATAATAATGTCTTTAGAGCATTTGAGAATAAAAAGGGAAGGATACATGACATGGAATGGAGCGTCGGCAACCCATTTATCCAACTAGAAGCAAATATTGTTTCCACGACACAAAGACCCGACAAAAATATTATTTAGATGTCGTAAATGCCAAAGTCCTCTGAGAGTTTATAAATATTTCTTTAGACACTAGGTGAGGAGAGCCGCACTAAAAGGGGTTATGTCGGGCAACGACTCCCACCCCATAAAATGATCTCTCACCAATCACCATATGCATCATTTTATTAAATGTCTCACATTTGCTCTCCTGATTATTTATTTTTATGTATTACATACACTGTGATCGAAAGTTTGTATACCTTCTAATTTAAGAAAGAAGGTCGTTTCCTCCCAAGTGACTTTTTCAACTTTGATCCTTAATCTTTTAAGTAATGATAACTTTCACCTCTCGACTCAACTTTGATGTATTTATATTTTTGACTTCTCAACTTTGATTTATTATTATTTTGACTCCTTATAACTTAGCCACTTTATAAATATGAACATTGGGTTTGACTTATTTATCTATTTGACTTTTAAATTTGAATATATATTTACGTCTTTTTATGTTATATATTACGGTTTTTACCATATTATATAAGACATGAGACTTGGTTACCGCATCGTGCGGTCCCATGTATAAAATCTAGTTTCCTTTATATTCCTTTATAATACGAAGATAATAACTACAGCAACAAATAAAACAAAATGATCTAGTCTACCCACTTCAGTAAACCAGACAATTTTCCTAACGTTTTGGGAAACAGTTAACGATCAAGTCTTTAGTATCAACATATACTGCCGTACTGGTCATCTTTTTTTTAAATCCTATGTATTGTAATGGATTAGTAGGTTGAGTTTTTAATTGAATAAATTAATTATTAGGATTGTTACCTTATTGATTTGGTTAAATGAGACATTAGATTAGTCGATGTGAATTAGGTTCAAATACAAAGTTTAAATTTTCTAGAAAGTCTAAGAAGGAATTTGAACCATTAGATCTAATATTAAATGAAGATCAATGGCTCATAAACATAAGGTGGCATAATGGTAAATAGTTAGAACTTTAAATGGTAGGCCAAGGGTATATTAGTCTTGTCTCATTTTCAAATTCCACTCTCTTTTTTAAACGTCCATAACTTTTACATACGACAATACTTTTTAATAAAAATTACACCAAAAAAACGAGTGTTTTTTTATCTTAAAAACGCATATAATATTGATATATAAAAAATGAATTTTTTTTTGAAGTTTCAGCTCATTGTGTTATATTCGTTAGGTCATTATGTTATATTTTTCAGCTCATTGTGTTATATTAGTCAAGACATTGTGTTATATTTTTCAAATTGTGTTATATCCGTCAGGTCATTGTGTTATATTCGTCAGGTCATTGTGTTATATTTTCATCAGGTCGTTGTGTTATATTTTCATCAGGTCGTTGTGTTAAATTTTCATCAGGTCGTTGTGTTATATTTTCATCAGGTAGTTGTGTTATATTTTCATCAGGTGGTTGTGTTATATTTTCATCAGGTCGTTGTGTTATATTTTCATCAGGTCGTTGTGTTAAATTTTCATCAGGTCGTTGTGTTATATTTTCATCAGGTCGTTGTGTTATATTTTCGTCAGCTCGTTGTGTTATATTTTCATCAGGTCATTGTGTTATATTTTCATCAGGTAATTGTGTTATATTTTCATCAGGTCATTGTGTTATTTCAGATCATTGTGTTATTTCATTAGGTTATTGTGTTATAACACAATGACATGAATAAATAACACAATGACTTGACAAATAAACAATGAGCTGAAAAACGTGATTTTTTTTTTGTTTTTTATATATGAATATTATACGCGTTTTAAAGATAAGAAAATGCTCGTTTTTATGGTGCAATTTTTTTAAAAAAATAATATCGTATGTAAAAGTTATGGACGTTTAAAATAATGGGGTGAAACTTAAAATATAGAGACATTACGATCTTTACTCTTCATTCTAATATGACTTTTTAGAATTTCTAGAAAAATTAGACTTTGTACTATAACTCCACTCTAGTCAATGTAACTAGGTTTGTTTGTTTCTTAAGTTTATTTGGTTGGTTATATATAATTACGTCTGCACGTACCAATAACATATTGTTTTTTGCCAAATCATTGAGGAACTTTATTCATATTTTAACTTATCATTTGTTTTACTTAGACTCTATGTAATGGTTAATGTCCCTAGGGGGCATTTTCCGCCATGTGGATGATTACTAGACAATGAGCATTATATCATAAAGTGACATAATGGATAATGCCCCTATAATGCCCCATAATTATTAGTTAATCATTTGGATGGTATTGCATTGATTGGATAATGTTAAATTGAATGGATGTGATTGGCTGGTCAAAAGTGGGCAAGGGCGTTATAATTATCACGCCATTGCAATTTTTTTAAAGATAACGCCCCCACGTAGTGGTGTGGGGGCGTTATGGGGCGTTATATGGGGCGTTATGGGGCGTTATATGGGGCGTTTTTGGGGCTTATAACGCCTACTACACACAGTCTTATAATTGTTGGTTCATATACAATAACAAAATAAATTCTATTGATTTTAAATTGAATATGTCTTAATTAACTTGTAATTTAAAAACTAAAATTTTGTATAGCAAGTTAGCAACCCCTAACTTTATCTATCTTCTTCGTCGAAATGTCACCAACTACCCCACCTTGGTCTTCATTAATATGTTATTTTTTAACAATAAAAGAGGCAATAATTGAACTAAACATTATAATTAATAAAGCAATTTTCAGTGGATGCTTACTTGCTTTGAATAAAGCCACAATTATCCGTACTAGGAGGTCCCTTTTAAAATTCATTTCTCTTAAACTGTCTCCATCACTTTTTAACTTTAGACAAGGGTCAGATTTTTTTTAAACAATCTTGAAGAGGCAGATCTTTTAACATTTTTTATTTTTTTTATACCGCAAATCATGTATCAAGTGAGACTAGAAGTTATAATTATTTTATTAAAGAGCATACACCTTTGTAATTTCAGTTAGTTAATAGTTCAGTTCAGTATTTAATCATTTAATATTCAGTATTCGGCGTTTTTGTTGCATAAAAAAAACTTCTTAATGGTTCAGTTTAATGTTGAATGGTTAAGATATAGAAAGATGCTGAATGGAACTGAATGAAACATATGCCAACTTTATAGTCATCTGAAGTTCTACCTCAACATCTCTCACATTGATAGAACCTCTTACTGGTTCAGACATCTTAACCATTCAGTACTTAATCATTTAAAAATTGCCAAGCAGCCCCTAATTGTTGTATCTTGGAGAGTCGGATAACTTTTAAGGCTTTTAAAGAGCTTTCACTTTTGACCTAGTGTTAAGATGACTTAAATTCTTCATAGGAGACCAAATTTCAATTTCCACTTGTGTCACTTTTGATAGATTTAGACAATGAAGGATTTGAGTTATGCCTTGTATAAGGTTATCAGTTTAAATTCCGGGCCCACCCAAGATTTCAGGTTTTCGTCCCACCTTGTGTTACGCCAGACAGTTCTGCACTTTGGTGGCATAAAGACTGTCAAATGGCAGCCGACGATATGGTTTCTAGTGAGAATGTCGAAGCCAATCTGAAGCCAACGTGTGCCTAGTTAAAATAACATAGCTTGGCCAGAGTGAGGCATTGAGACACTCCATTTGGAGGAGTGAGATGACCTAACATTAAGAAATTCACTGTTATAAAAAAGGAAAATTAGATTTTAAAAATCCGAACTTTCACATATTGGTCGACAGAAATCCCAACTGAGAAAATTCTCAGTAGAGATCCCAACTTTCAAACATATTTTTTTAAAGAGCCATCGTTGAAAAAACCTTTAACGCCATTAAGTTTTTTTTTTCAAATTTAAAACCAATGTGTTAAGCTTTTTATCTGAAGGAGAATACGAATGGATTAATGTAAAATTTACTTCGAACCGATGCTCCAAACGATGAAATAGTTTTAAGATACGGTAAAACTTACATCAATTGAAGCATTGTTTCGTCATTTGGAGCACCGTTTTGGGTTAGTTTTACATCAATCGATTTGTATCATTCTCTCGATTAAAAGCCCTAAAACATTAAATTCGAAAAAAACTTAATAGCATTAAGTGTTTTTTTTATCGGGAGCTCTTAAATTTTTTTTTTTAAAGTTGAGATCTTCACCGGAAATTTTCTCTGTTGAGATTTCTATTGGTCGATACGTGAAATTCAATTAGAAAAAAAAGTAAAAAACTCTCTTTTAGTATTCATTTCTTTCAAAATGACGTTCAAACTTCAGTCTTTTAACTCTGTCACTAAACTACTAACCCCCAAGAACAGTGTCATTCATTTCATTGTGATCTAGATCCTTCTACAAAAGTAGAAATAATTTAAAACCAAATTGAAAAAGTTAACCAGTATCATCATAGGCTCATTTCGGTGAGTCAAAATCTTTGCTTCTCGATTTCACCCAGCTTCAAGACATGGTAAACACTTAATTAGTTAATTTCTTCATTTATTAGCATTTATGTATTATTATTAATATCTATGTTGTTGTATGTTTGCTGATGGTTTATTTAAATCAAATGCATAACTATGAGATTTGTCTAATTATGTATATATGTTCAGTTTCATTTGATTGATTTTGAACCATAGACAAACCATTGTTGGTTTAAACTTTAAAAGTATAAAAATATAACATTAATGTTTTGAATGTGATAGTCGGATCGTGTCTATGTATTTTCCAAATCGGAACAAGATTGAATTTTGGAAAATAACTTAGTATTTTTACATAACAATAGTTCATTTTCAAGTTGTAAGTGTCTAAGTGACAACATCTCAAACCAATCACATACATAAACATATGTTTGTGGTTCTTATTTGATGACGCCAATCAAATTTCGACGCACTTGGTTTTTTAAGTTTTAGTTGATGAAATTTTGGTGTTTAATTGTTAGTTACCCTATCACACTCTAATGATGCTGCATAGAGCTGAGAGGAGGTATGAAGTTGGCGAAGTTAGAGATGAGGAACATGGAAAACAAAGACGATTGAGAAGCATTGTAAACAAGTTGACACCACGGAACTTTGAAACACTGCTTGATCAAGTCAAACAGGTCAATATTGACAATGCAGATACTCTTTCTGGTGTGATTGGTCAAATATTTGATACGGCTTCAATGGAACCGTTATTTGTTGAAGTGTATGCTAGTTTTTGCTCCCGTTTAGCTGTTGAATTACCTTGTTTTGGTGATGGAAATGAGAAAATTACGTTCAAGAGATTATTATTGAGTAAATGTCAAAAGGAATTTGAAAAAGGAGACAGAGAAGAAGCGAATAAAACTGAAGAAGAAGAAGAAGGTGATAATAAGCAGACAGATGAAGAACGAGAAGAAAAACGACGAAGACGTATGTTGGGTAATATTCGACTTATTGGTGAGTTATACAAGAAAAGAATGTTGACAGAAAGAATCATGCATGAGTGTATAAAGAAACTCCTCTTACGTTTTGATCAGAAGAGTCCTAACCCTGATGAGGAAAATATCGAGGCGTTGTGCACATTAATGAGTACAGTTGGGGAGATGATTGATCACCCAAAAGCTGAAGAACACATGGATGTTTATTTTGATAAGATGTTTCAGTTATCAAATAATATGACACTTTGTTCTCGAGTTAGGTTCATGTTAAAAGATGCAATTGATCTTAGAAGGAACCAATGGCATCAAAGAAGTAAGGTTGAAGGTCCAAAAATGATCAAAGAGTTGCATCGAGATGCTGCTCAAGAACGTTGGGCCCAATCTAGTAGAATTAGGAGAGGGGGTGCATCAAGATGGAAGGTTAAAGGTCTGAAAAAGATCGAAGATGTGCATCGAGACGCTGCTCAAGAACACTGGGTCCAATCTAGCAGACTTAGGAGAGGGGGTCAGCCTATGGACTTTCGATCAAACGGGTCAACAGGTATTTTTTCTCTAAGATTTGACTCTTTTGAGAATAGAACTTTGCTTGTTCCACTAAAGCCTATGGGTGATGAGGCTATAAACAAGTTTGATTTATATCTTTCAGGGTTACAAGAGATGCATAAAGTTGAGAGGAAGTATGAAGTTGGGAAGATTAGAGATCGAGAAGAGGCAAAACAAAGACGATTGAAAAGCATTCTAAACAAGTTGACACCACACAACTTTGAAACACTGTTTGATCAAGTCAAACAGGTTAATATTGACAATGTGGATACTCTTTTCAGTGTGATTGGTCAAATATTCGATACGGTTTTAATGGAACCAACATTTGTTGAAGTGTATGCCAACTTTTGTTCCCGTTTAGCTGTTGAATTACCTGGTTTTGGTGATGGAAATGAGAAAATTACATTCAAGAAATTATTATTGAATAAATGTCAAGAGGAATTTGAAAGAGGAGACAGAGAAGAAGAAGAAGCAGCGAATAGAACTGAAGAAGAAAGTGAGATTAAGGAAACATATGAAGAACGAGAAGAAAAACGACGAAGACGTATGTTGGGTACTATTAGACTTATTGGTGAGTTATACAAGAAAAGAATGTTGACAGAAAGAATCATGCATGAGTGTATAAAGAAACTCTTAGGTTTTAATCAAAAGAACCCTAACGAGAAAAATATCGAGGCGTTGTGCAACTTAATGAGTATAATTGGGGAGATGATTGATCACCCAAAAGCTGAAGAATACATGGATGTTTATTTTGATATGATGTTTAAGTTATCAAATAATATGACACTTTCTTCTCGAGTTAGGTTCATGTTAAAAGATGTAATTGATCTTAGAAGGAACAAATGGCAGCAAAGGAAGGTTGAAGGTCCAAAAAATATCGAAGAGGTGCATTGAGATGCTGTTAAAGACGACAGGGCCTATCTAGCTGGCTTAGGAAATGGGGCAGCCAATGGACTTTGTGTCAAACGGGTCAGCAGGTATTCTTTTGTGACCTGAGAATAGAACTTTGTCGCTTCCACCGAGACCTATGGATGATTCAAAGGTATTCTACCTCGACCGTGAAAGTTCACAAAAGGTTGTTTTAGTTTTGTTTAAGTCTGCTTTTCTCCATTTGTATTTGCGTTATGACGGATTTTTAATGTTAACTTTGTATCTCCATTCAAATTAAAAGCTTCGTTTTGAACTAATGACTGAGAGCAGAGCTCTGGCTTGTTTAAACCATTCAACAAACAAGCTCGAGCAGACCAAACCAATATTGATCTTTAAGTTTTGATTATGAGCCTAGGTTGATCGTAGAAAATAGGTCGGAACATTGCCGAGAAAACTACTCTGGCTCGGGCTTGGCTACATCAGTAGTAAATAGCATAAGATCAGCAAATTTTTTGAGTTACTATATGAATATTGCATTGGCAAGTTGTTTCTCATAGATTGCATAATTCAAGATACATGAGAGGCAAAACTTGATTGCTCCATGTGTGTGAATAACATGTTGGTTTGGACATAACCTGTTCATCCATGTGTTAACTGGTTGCATTAAAGTAGTTATATATAATGTTTATATTGATGATTGATTTTTCTTTACATTCGTCATGAAAGTCATTCACACTATCAAATAGTAGTGAAATACAACAGACAAATTTGAAATCAAAACCTGAAAGTACAAGTACATCAACTTGCTGAAGTCAACACGAATTATCAACAAGTTCCAATAATCAACACGAAGCACTTTCAGTGGGGGAGAATCATGTTGCTGGAGTCACTTAAGTCAGTTTTGGACTTTTGGGAGCTCTTCCCAGATAGTTTTTATCCATTTTTCATGCAAGCTTACATGCCTTATCTTCTCTTGTAAAGTTGCGCAGAAAAATATGCTGGCGGCCAAGAAGAAATGTCATGGCTTTGGCTTCATTGACTAAGATGTTGGCACCTAAACAAAACAAATTGGGGCCTCAGCATAAGTTTAATCAAGGTGGCTAACTGGGCTCTTCCATGAAGTGGATGGGGACATTTTAAGGACCTAATGCTCTTTGTAATCTTGGGTCCTTGGAAAAGTGCTATTAAGGTGAGTGATGACTCGCGATCCCTTGACATTGATGTTCTTAATCTAATGAAGTGCAAGCTGTTGGACAATGGGAACAAGGGCTTCTTTTGGCTTGATAAGGAGTCCAGGATGGGGATTTTAAAGGTGATTAATGCTGTGTCTTTTCGCTTTGGGAAACACAAATCTTTACCCGCTAGAACTCATGGACCTTTCCACTCTCTGCCCAGTCGGATCATTCAGACTGGAATGGTGATTTCTTATTCTTGGTCAAAAACGCTAGAGCCTTCATAGAGTGAAAAATGTTGAATAATCACATAATGCAATATCAAATATATATGCTTCAAGACTGGAACAACGTTTTACATTAACATAGAGATTGCATACATTTATTGTTTGATGCATACATGAGTTTATATACCATGCATTTATTGTTTGATGCATATACATGAGTTTATATACCATATATGACGGTTTCTTTGTGAACGTCATGACCCTTTGAAAACAGACACAACATCGTATGTCTTTTTAACCCTAACGGCAAGTCTAAGTATTGACACAAAGACCCCTTACACAATACATAATAAACACTAAACATATACTTTGATCTAATAACACTTTATACCCTAACTTAAATTGACCCATATGTTCTTAAGGATCACTTCTAACATATTCCCCCTTAATACTTAAAAACATGTCTGCATCCCTTGTGTCTTCAATCTACAACATCGCTTGGGCTGATGAGAACATACTCATCATCTTCACTTGATTTATCAACACTTTCAGCATCCCTTTCTTCAGTTTCAGCATCCCTTTGTTCGGATTCACTCTCGGTTTGATTCGCCTTTTGACAGCAGCAAAGTCCCCTTTCCCAGCAGCCTTTGTGTCCTTTATTTTAATTAGCAGTTTCACACCCATATGACAGTTTTGAAAAGCTTGCATTTCACGCCTTTTGTAGGACCGTTCTTCCTTCAGTACACGGATCATATCATCATATAAGTCCGCCCCTTTGTTGCTTCCTTCTCCCATTTCGAACATCATCCGTTCATTGTTCTTTCTTTCTTTTACATTACTGAAGCACCATTCCATTACATCCAAGTATTCATTGTAAACCAACCTTAAATAGATCCATTTTGTCGAATCAAATCCTAGATCAGTAGTGATCAATGCCCAATATCCATTTCTTAACACTCGTTCTTTTCCTCTTACTTATTTTTACAGCCATATAAAGATCACATAGATCCACTATCTTATTTTCAAACAAAGGTGAAATGGGCATGTTTGTTTAATCATGCGTTTCACAAACTCTCACCATCTTTAAGAACTTTTCTTTGATTTCTTCTTCATTTGCAATACCCATATTGATTGTTTTCAAAAAGAACCAACATAGTGATCATATCTCCAACACGTTCTACATTTATTTTTTCCATTACAATTTCTTTTCCCTTTTCGTATGAGGCTTGCCTTTCATTCTTTCGTGCTCCATATCCATGGCTCCATAGTATTCCCACATCTTGTCCTAATCATATATACTATTTACTTCTCCCCGCTTGACTTTCTATTCTCTTTCTTCCCTTGAATAAGCTTCTTGCGTCATTTTATCTTCACTTACAAATCGCTCAATATTTTCAAAGGTTTTGTGACATAACACACATCTCCTTCAAACGAGACTTCAAAGCCTTGACTCATCCATTGTTCAAGACTTAATATATTCGTTTTCATTATAGGAACATAATAGACCGATTCCACTATTTGTGGTATATCATTACATGGTATTTGAATTTGGCATACTCCCCTAAAATACTCTTTTTGGAAACAACTAACAAAATCTTTATTTCCATATGATTTTTTTCAGATTTACATACAAGGAATTGATCCCACAAGTATGTTTTTTTAACCCACTAACATACCATACGTTGTTCCAATTACCCCCATCTGTGCCTTTAACACACCATATCAGATTTACTATGTAATCAGTGGGAATGATGGCACATATGTCTCAAGTAAGCGTCCTACGACACACCGAATGGGCCATGATTACTAGAAGAAATCTACTAGTGGCCAGAAGGGCAGAAAGGGTCGAGTGAGTCAAGAGGACAGGAGGGTACATGTGTCTGTGGTCAGAAGGACGAAGAGGACTCGAGTATGGAGACTTTATGCATCATCCTAAATGATTCTGATTATGATGGTAAAGATAAGGCAATGAAGAAGCGACGCAAGAAGGCGTTGAAACGCCTCAAAAGGATAATGAAGCGGAGAAACAAGCTAATCACAATCACAAACGCTCATGAGAAACAAACATGTGTATTCTGCAAGAAATTCATCACAAAATATCATGTTTGCAAGTGCAATTTAGAATTCAAAGTTAAAGGCACAGATGTGGATAATTGGAACCACATATGGTATGTTAGTAGGTTAAAAAAAATGCTTGTGGGATCAAATCCTTGTTTGTAAATCTGAAAAAAATCATATGAAAATAATGATCGTGTCAATGGATTCCAAAAGGAGTATTTTAGGGGAGTAGGCCAAATTCAAATACCATGTAATGGTATACCAAAAATACTGGAATCGTTCTATTATGTTCCTACAATGAAAACGAATATATTAAGTCTTGAACTATTGATGAGTCAAGGCTTTGAAGTCTCGTTTAAAGGAGATGTGTGATGTCACAAAAACCTTTGAAAATATCGAGTCATTTGTAAGTGAAGATAAAATGTCACGAGAAGTTTATACAAGGGAAGAAGGAAAATCGAAAGTCAAGTGGGAAGAAGCAGACAGTCTAGACGGTTGCGACAAGATGTGAGAAAACTATGAAGCCATGGATATGCAGGCATGAAAGAATGAAAGGCAAGCTTCATTTGAAAAGGGAAAAGATATTGTAATGAAAAAAAAGAAATGTAGAAAGTGTTGGAGATATGATCACTATATTGGATCAATTGAAAAAATCATTATGGATATTACAAATGAGAAATCAAAGAAGTTTTCTTAAAGATGGTAAAATGGTGTGTGAAATACATAATGAAACAAACAAGCGCATTTCCATCTTTGTTTGTTTGAAATAAGATAGTGGATCTTTATATTGGGCATTGATCACTTTTGATCTAGGATTTGATTCGACAAAATGGATCAATTTATGGTTGGTTATAATGAACACTTGGATGTAATGAACACTTCCAACAAAAAATGTTTGAATCAAGTTCCTTTATATTCCGGTCATCCGGTGGATGAAATCGGTATCTCTAATGGTAAATGTTTTTCTTGGATAGCAAATATGAATTGTATCGCCTTAAAGGATGCCGTGGCGAAAAGAGGGGTCCTAATGAATACTTTATGTTCGTTGTGTGGTGCAGGGCTGGAATCGAGTGACCATATCCTTATTCGGTGAAGAACAATGAGAGCAGTTTGATTAGTGCGAGGTTTCAAATGACCAGGTCTTCTCAAACAACAACAAAATATATATGGCAGTCTTGTAACATATGAAACTAGTAACTTATTTTTGGATAAAGATAGGGAGGGGGATGTGATTCTTTAACATGAGAGTCGGTGTAATTTTCAACTTTAAACTCTATTGTGTAACCAATTATATTGTCCGCTTTGGCTTCTGCCTCAAGATTAAAACAGAAGCATTAGGTAAACCAATCGCACACCATCGTAACCAATTCTACATTTAAAACAAAAGCATTAGGTAAATCAATCGCACACCATCATAAATCAATTGTACATTCACAGCAGCAACATCAGCATACAATAGCAGGAAGAGGGGTTTTCCATTTAACCTGTGTATCAATCAGTTATAATCATCATCATTGTTATAGTTGCTCTTGTACTAAATTTAAGTATCCTAGACATTTCGACAAACAACTGGTATGCATTTGAAAAATCAAATGGAGAAATGCCAAATCGGACTCAGTTCATTTCCATAATAACAAGTTTTAACATTAGTTCTTAAAGGAATTCACTAAATTCATCAAAATGAAAAATATTCTTTCATTTTTTGTTCCATAATGTTCATTTTCAAAAAAACTTCATTTTATAGCTAGCACTTTTATGTTTATACTTGGATGGATTTTAAACTCAGTTACGTGTTTCTTCCCGCTGCAACACACGGGGATTATGCTAATTAGAATTGTGCAAATATATAAAACAAAACAAGTTTCTAGCCTAATGGACAGTGTTCGTGTCAACCTACGAGACTAATGTCATCTTCGAGTTCACACGTCTAACATGGTATTCATGTTCGGATTAACCCGCCTAGCAAACATGAGGTTTTTGACATCTTGAACCATATATTTGCTATTAACTGCCTGCTACATAGTTCTGTTTAATGTTTCCGGTATGTTATTTTCATTTGGGATTTGTTCCCAACTCTGTTGCATTTGTTGCAGATTCAAACTGATCTATAAAAGTAAAAAAAACATATTGGGCAGTAACTTGTTTTCCTGTGTACCTGTTGGTCCAGGTTTCGGGTTTTATAACTATGGGCGTCACATTAACACAACATAACGAGCTATGATGTAAATGCAATGTGTAGATTACAAAAACAAAGCTGGTTATTATCAGCTACAATGTGTAAGAGCTGGTTATAACAAGGTTTAAAAGTAACATAACAAGGGGTAACTTTATAAAAACATAACGAAGTTTCGATTTTGTTCCAATTAAGTCACTCAAACTTTGTTTTGTTTCAATTACATAACTTATCTTTAAGTTTTGTTCCAATTAAGTCATTTAAACTTTATTTTGTTTCAATTACATAACTTATTTTTAAATTTTGTTGCAATTAAGTCACTCAAACTTTGTTTTTGTTTTAATTAGATAACTTAAATTTACTTTAATGTTTCAATCCTATATATGCGAATATAATTTTTTTTAATTGTGAAACATTTGTAATAAATGAAAACTTTTAAAAATTCTGAAAAAGTTTCAAATGTCGAAAAAAAAAAGTTTTTGAAGTATAATTTGTGTGTTAAAAAGCAATTTTTACAAGTTATTCAAGTTAATTATTTATGATTAAAACATATTTCTAAAGTCAAGTTACCTAATTGAAAAAAAACTAAAAGATAAGTTATCAAATTAAAACAAAACAAAGTTTAAGTGACTTAATTGGAACACAACTTAAAGATAAGTTACCTAATTGAAACAAAATAAAGTTTGAGTGACTTAATTGGAACAAAATCAAAACTTGGTTATGTTTCTATAATTGGAACAATTCAAATTGAAAATATACAACTAAGAGAATATCAATACCTTGCATGTATGCTTCAAAAGCCTTCTATTTGTCATAAATTACAGAATTTGGTTGATCAAGCAGAAGTAGTGTTTCCATGTAGGGATGCGTAAAAAACGAGAAACCCCTTCCATTAATCCCAATACTATCGACGGATTTTGAGTGGGGTTCATAGGTGGCAAGTGAAGCATGTGGTCTAAGACTAAGAGAGTCATGATTTTCAAAAAATTCTATTATAGGTTCGCCTGTTTTCCTAAACCCCCTCACAAAATTTAGTGATGCATGCGGTGTGTTAACGTTCACCGTGTATAGCTTTGTAAATAATTTTGAAACACCATCCTTCATCATCCATACACCGAAAATATAACTATTGGCCTCTACAATGCGCTCAAGCACAATCAGAGATTCGCTTAGCTTAGACAAAAACAAATCAGTTCCAGAATTAATATCAGAAAAGCCGTAGGCTATGTTATCTGGGAGGCTTACTTCTCTAAATTCTTCACTCGTCATATCAAATGAAATAATCAAATATCTATTATCACTAGATTCTATAGCAAGCCAATAAAGGACCCCGTCTATAACCACCTTAGAAACACTAAAATTTATCGTCTTACGAGGCAAATTGCCATATGAGCTTCTCCAAGCCCGCGTTTTTAATGTAAAAACATCAACTTGCCAAGTGACGTCACTCATACTCTCCGTATGTGTAATTTTTAAAATCTTAACATCACTCGTTTCGCGACATACCCCAAATCCTAGAGAGGTAAACGTCCCATCTCCATCCTTAGGCACAACAACACCAACAACTTTTCTAATTGAAATATTCCAAACAACAACCAAGCTCGTTTGAACCGAACCGTAACCACCACAGTTCTCTCGAATGACACCGTAAAAACATAACAAGCCATGAGAACTGCCGATTATGCTAGATAATTTAGGCATGTTAACCAATTGAGGAAGAGTGTGGGAAAGTTTATGTTGGGGGAAAGTATCGTCATCAATAAGTGAAACATATTTTTCTTCACAAACAACATCATCATATCTGATAAGTAGATGTTGTTGTTGGCCGCTATAGTGAGCGATAAAATCAGAGCTATCGATTAGATGCTTCCATGTTTTGGAGACGGATCGAAACTGAATCAATGATTTGACTGGAAGCCTTTTGATGATTTCAACTTGGATTTCGAATGGTATGTTGTCTGCCATCTTGATTGATTTCGAATGGTATGAATTTGTAGGTTGTTTTTGCGAGAGATGAAGGGGAGGATTTGAGGGTGTTTTTATAAAGTATATTATTTTTCATGTTCAATAATCACTCGTTTAATCTTTTTATTTAAAACGACAATATATCTTACTTTTAAATTAAACTTTAATATTTACAGTTGTTTAGGTTTGAACCTGAGATCTCTCTCAAATGATGTTTCTAGAGGCAAAGTCTCTTCCACTGAGCCACCAACCCCAATGATAATCACTTGTTTAATCTAGCGGTAACTAATAAGAGTTTCAATTAAAATATTGTAGGTTCTAGTCTTACTTTAAATATGAGAAAATAAGTAAAGAAAAATAAAATCTAAGCGTGTATGGTTTGGTAAACTAAGTTGCTGCAATTTCCTAGTTCTTGCGGTTCAAGAGGTAAAAAGAGATTCTAATTCAAGAACATTTTAGAATTAAAATGTTACACAACATTCGACGCTGATCCTTCACAAGGCAAGATTTGTGGGACCCGAGCTTTAATAGTGCATGTAAAAGAACCATCAAGGGAGTCGAGCCAATCTATGGCTAGTTGTCATCAGGGTCAGTCCTACGTATTGTTAAAATCCGTTGTGCTCTGGGCGAGTAAAAATAATAGGTCCGCGAATATAAAAATCGTGAAAGACTCTTGGCTTGGGGCTCTTGGTTTTGAGATTTTCGACAATTCACTTTTTTTGTCAATTTACATTTCATAGATCAGAATGATAATCATTTTACATTTTAGGGACCAAAATAACAATCATTTTATATTTCAGGGACCAAAATGTTGTTGTTGTCGTCATAGAGTTTAGGGTAGGCTATACATACCTCTATTTATTATCACATTTAGGGGTGTAAACGAGCCGAGCCCGAGCTTGACACTTATCGAGCTTGGCTCGTTAGAATTTCCTGAAGCTCGAGCTCGGTTCGAACCTAAATTTAAAGCTCTAGCTCGTTAAAAAGCTCGACAACCAGCTCAATAATAAAGACCTATTATATTATTTTTTAATAAATGTGAAAAAAATTATTAAATATTTTTAATAAAAAATAATTTTCTAGTAGGCTCGAGAAGGCTCGCGAGCCTAGTCGAGTTTTGTATGCAAAGCTCGAGCTCGAGCTCGATAGCAAAATGAACATTATTCTAGGCTCGAACTCGGGCTCGAGTTCGTTAAGGCTCGGCTCGAACGAGCTTTTTACCGAGTCAATCTCGAGTAGCTTGCGAGCCGGCTTGACTTATTTACACCCCTTTCATAAGACTTTCATAACTCAACGTATTATAGCTTAAATAGTGTTAAACCGTTTTCTTAATTTAAAACTGCTTTCGATAAAAAAAAAGTTACATTCGCATTCAAAAAAAGTTTTAAAAAAAGTAATGAAAAACGAATTTGAAAAAAAAAATACCATTTAAAAAATCCTTCGCTAAAACAGATAAAAACATTTTTCAACATATAAGAACAAATTTTAAAATTAAGAAGAAAAAGATATATATAATATGTTAATGGACTCACTTAATGAAATGCTCATTTAAAATATACAATATTTTTAAAAACATAACACAAATAAAAAATTATAATAGGTCAAATAAAACATATATATTTAAAAAAATTCGTATATACTTGCGATTTACCTCGAGCTTCATATGTGAAGCTTCGGTTACAACTCGTGTATTAAATGAGCCACAAGATGAGCTTGGGCTCAAGCACGTTTACGCTCGGCTCTATTTGAGCATTTTGATAGTGGGTTTCGAGTGACTCACAAGCCGACTTTTTTCATTTATACTCCTGTTCCTATACATTTATTTACTTGCTAAAAGTTTTTATATAGTATCACCACTAAAGTTTATATACCTTATATTGATTTTTAATTGATTATATCGTATAATTAATTAATAATCAAAGAATTAAAGATCTGAATGCCCCTGGGTTTTATCCAACAATGATATCCATTTGGGTGACTGATTCTTTTGAGCGGAAAGACATGGATCGGGATGCACTTGCTAAACTTCTCATAAATCTTACCAAAGCTCAAGAACAAATCATAACTCAAGACTCCCTTGTTAGAGGGTAACTAATTCTAACTTTTTAGTAATAATTTTTTTTTTCAAATGGCTGGTGCCTTATAATAATAACTGGTTGTGATATTTGTTACAATATTATCCAGATTCGAATCTGTTCTGTCAACTTTGGAAGAAGCTGTGACTGATGCACCAAAAGCAACAGAATTTCTCGGGCGCATGTTTGCAAGAATACTGTTAGAAAATGTGATCCCTTATAAAGAAGTTTGGCGATTGATATATGACGGTGGTGAAGAGCAAGGACAACTGGTGGAAACAGGTCTTGCAGCTGAGGTTGTTGGAGTCATTCTTGAGATAATTAAGTCAGAAAAAGGCGATCCCTTTTTGAATGAAATGTGTGCAGCTTCTAATCTTCGCGTAGAGATTTTTCGTTCACCAAATATGAGAAAAACATCGAGATTAGATAAGTTTATTTAGATAAGGTCATAAAGTAAAGATGCTTGTTTACATCTTTAGGATAGATTTTTCTGTTATGGGATTGAATTGCAGTAGTTGGTATATATGATCATCATACAGCAATTCTGAATTTATCAACTGATTTAACTGTTCAATCTTTAAAAGGTTTCAATGAGCATCTTGATTTTTTACTTGCTGGTCTCATGCTAATGTCTTGGCAATTGGCATCACCAATGCTAATCTTCTGCTAAGGATGCGACTTAGTCGATTACAGTTCTAAAGTTCTCGAGCAGCATCATCTGGTACCTCGCGAGATTCGTGATAACATTAACATTCACAACCCATCAAAAAATAAGCAAAATCCTCACTTAGTCTTTAATCCTTTTGTTTAAATTTAAAATTAACTCACCAAATCAGCCATTATAACCTCTAACGCAACAGGTTATATGTTCTTTGTTGGAGGAAGTACAGTTTCGTGGTGTGGTAAAAGGCAGCCTACAGTGTCGTTGTGACTGCCGATGAGCATAGGAGGCTTGGAGGGTGTGCGGCATATGCGA
Source organism: Tagetes erecta (assembly GCA_030867185.1). Lineage (NCBI taxonomy): Eukaryota > Viridiplantae > Streptophyta > Magnoliopsida > Asterales > Asteraceae > Tagetes > Tagetes erecta. The sequence continues at coordinate 78,046,994 of CM061490.1, read as the reverse complement.
CCGCACAGGGCACTCGTTTGATGGGGGCACCAAATTTTTTTAAAAGAAATTTATTATATAATTTTTTTTTTTATAAAACTTCTATTTAGTCAATAAACAAAGATTTAAAGCCCGCACCTAAAGGCTAAAGCCCGCACCTAAAGGCTAAAGCCCACTACAACTAAATCGACCGGTCCTGCCGATGAGAGCCTCGGCAGTTGCTACACAAGAGTTGGTGTGGTTGATCCGATTGTTGCAAGAATTGAATCAGAAAGATTAAACTATTGTGTGATAATATGTCATCAATCAAGTTAGCCGAGAACCCTAAATTTCACGCACGAACCAAGCATATATAACCTTGTTAGAGAAAAGGTGTTGCAACTGTAGGGCTGTTCACGAACCGAACCGAGCGAGCCTCTGCTCGTACTCGGCTCGAATTGAAAGCGAGCCGCTCGGTTCGGTTCGAATGTAGGGAAACGAGCACAAAACTACTGCTCGCATTCGCTTGGTTTAGAACCGAGCGGCTCGGTTCTGCTCGATTTCACCAATAACAAAACTCAATTGTTCACGTACCTGCTATTCGATTTAGGGTTGTAGATATGTGGTGACTGGAGAGGAGAATGTGACGCACGAGGAGGAGGTGACGACTGACGCACGAGGAGGAGGCGACGAGCAGAGGATGCTGGGTTGTGTTTGTGTTGTTGTGAAACTAAGAACGTGTGTTTGTGTTGTTTTGACTTGTGAGCTAGGGTTAAGGTTAGGGTTTGAGTCAATTGGGTTATGGGTATTAACATAAAAATTTGTCTTGGACTTTTGGTATCACTTATGGGCCAAAATAAATTGGACTTATGGATCAAAGTTGGCCAAAATAACTTAATATATTATGTATAAAATAAATTACAAAAATTCGAGCCGAACCGAACCGAACGGACCCTTGCTCATTGCTTGGCTCGTTTTCAAACCGAACCGAGCGGAGCGGCTTGTTTACAATCGAGCGAACAAGCGAGCGAGCATTTTCCGAGCAATTTCCGAGCGAGCGCCGAGCGATTTGAATAGCCCTTACTTGCAAGGTGAAGTTGATCTGTTATATGTCAATACAAACGATCAAGTTGCAAATATGCTAACAAAGGGTCTAACTAAAGCAAAGCTTTTGGAGTTTTGTTCAAAGTTTTCATTTAGTTCCAAAGTGTTTTGTGTCTTGTTAGATGCATTAATTAGGTTTTCATTTACTTCTCAAAACATATACTTAATTTCATGCTGTTGATAACCAACAATCTGTTTCAAGATGCATACATATGTACTCATAGTCTCCAGCAATAACAATTTTATCGAGTTTTTAAGCTTCAACTTAAGTCAACTCGTTGAAATCAAACCTTTTAAACCGGCATAATTTCTGGTAATAAATTTCACATATCTGTCATTTATCAGTAAATCCTAAAACAACATTGACAAACATTAACATTGTCACTTATCAGTAAATATGCATTTTAACTCAACTTACTAGCTTTAAACATAGTAAATAGACTTCTAGTTACATACAACAAACCTACAGTTGAGTTTTGAAGTTGAATAAAACCTAGAAAAACTGAAATTTAATATTGAAATGTCGCGTTTACCTTTGATGTCACCCGTAAGTAATAAAATCGATCTGGCTGGTCAAGAAGTAGTAGTAGTGTTTCCATGTAGACAAACACACTAAATGAACATGTTCCATTAACCCCAATATTGTTGACGTGTTTTGAGTATGGTTCAGAAACAACAAGTGATGAAACATCAAGCACTCCATCATGATGTTCTACTTCAACTATTGATTCACCACTCTTCCTAAATCCCTGTACAAAACACTTTTGTACAGTCACATCTCCCGGGTAAATAAAGAATAGCTTTGTAAACGATTTAGAAACACCATCCTCCATCAACCAAACAACAAAACCTCCTCCTCCTCCTCCTCCTCCTCCTCCTCCTCCGCAACACGTTCAACCACCACAAGAAAGATAAAAATTTTCACCATACCGGTCATGTGCTAAAGTATCTGGTAACTTTAACACATTAAACTCTTCACTTACAATATCAAATGAAATAATCAGATTAAATTCACCCGTACTATCACTATCAGTAGCAAGCCAATAAAGAAACCCATCTACAACTACCGAACAAAGATCAAAGCGAATTGATTTACGAGGAAGATTCTTATAGGGACTTCTCGAAAACCCTGTGCTCAACGTAAAAACCTCTACTTGCCAAGGGACGCAACTTACACGTTCAATATCTATCAACTTTTCGATATATGTAATCTTGACAATCTTAGGATCATTCGTCTAGCTCACGACAAACCCCAAAACCTAAAATAGTTTTATATATCCCATCTCCCACATTAGGCACAAAAACATGAACACCTTTTCTTTCTAATTGAAACATTCCAAATAACAGCCATTCTTTGTCTAGGAAATGTACCACGTACTACGTCTCTCTCTCGCGATTATAAACATAATATTATAACCCTCGAGAGGTGTCGATTACGTACAATAGATAATTTAAGCAAAACAAGTAAGGAATGGGTTAGATCGAGAAACTTTTATGCATGTTGAGGGAAACTATGGAAATATATTTTCGCTTATAACCAACTAAATAATCGTCATGTCATAACTTACAATTAAGTAGATGTTGTTGTGGCCACTATATATAGTGAGCAACAAAATCAGAGCTATCGATAACATACTTCCATGATCAGGCCCCAAGATCCACTTTTTAATAAACGTTGACTTTGAAATTTGAAGGATATATGAATGAATCTTGAAATACCAATACCAATTTGATTGAGAAAGAGTTGTTATTTGATTGTGAAAGGAAGAGGCTAGGATGTTGTTGAAGAAGATGACAATATATGAAGGCTAACGGTTTTGGCGGGAAACACGTTGTTAAGGTTTGATACATATATAGGGTGAGATCTGTAAAAGGATGACAATTGCAATTTTCTTAGTGAACAATAATTTAAATTTTGTATGGAAAAACAATGTAACTTTCGAATTACCTAATCGAATCAAACACACTGATTTTTATTTGAATGTGGATATGTAATTTTGATAAGTGTGTTTGTTGCTATAAAGACATGTGCATATGTGCTTTGTCCTTTTTCTCTCTCACCCTACGCATCATTTTATTATGGTGAGGAGCGAAGACGGCGACCGAAGATGATGATATTCACACCCATTTGCAAACTTTGGTGATGACGGTTAGGGTTTCAGATTCAAACTTAACTCTTAGATTCATCCACATCTCCATTTTGGTTCCCATTTGCTCTCATATCATTTTGAATTTTTTTATGCATCACATTATTACGTACATGTTAACTATGATTGAAAGATCGATATTTGCATCACGTTATTACATACACGGTACCTTCCTCAAAAGTGACATTTCCAACTTTGATCCTTAATCTTTAAGTAACGATACTTTTGACTCCTTAATTTAAATTTAACATATTAGTTCTTTTGTTTTAATGATTTTGACTTATTATCATTATGATTCTTTATGACTTGGTCGCTTTATAACTATGAACCCTGGGTTTGACTTATTTATCCATTTGATTTCTAAATTTGGATATATATCTTTGTCTTTTTTATATGACATATTACGGTTTTTCACCGTATTGCTTCGAAACTATTTTTAATAACGTGTGACAAAATCACATACCCGAGACCTGGTCATCGCATCGCGCGACCCCGGATATAAAATCTATATTCCTTTATAACACGAAGATAATAGTTACAACAATAAATAAAACAAAATAAACTATTTTACCTACTTAAGTAAAAACAATTTACCTGGGAAACAAAATTGTCGATCAAGTCTTTAGTATCAACATGTATGATGTGTTGTAAAACACATCTCGTTTTCATTGTGTTTTAGGTCGTTTTTGTTTTTGTTTGAGTCGGTTTTAATTGTTTTTAGTTGTTTTTAGTTTAATTTTGTTTAAATGTTTTTAGAACAGGCTTGGCACTTAATTTTGAATGTTTTTCAGGTAAAAACACCAATACGTGAAAGACGGATCGAAAATCGGAGAAACGACGCGACAAAGGAACAAGAAACATAAAGTTTCTGTTAAAAGGGGGAGGTGGCGGTACCGCCACCTACGGCTCTCCACGCCGCGGTACCGCCACCTAGGCGAGTTACGGCTAGGGTTTGTTAACCTAGTTGAACGAGTTTAAAAGGCGACGCGATGAACGGTTTTTGGGATATACGAATTTGGAGGCTGCTAAAGACGATTTTGGAGCAAGGAAGCTGAAGTTTTGAGCACGGAATCAAGTCTTGGAGGTCGTGATCGGGTAGTTTTCATCCGACCTAGTTGTGTTTGCATGCGTTATCTTGATTTCTCATTGTTATTACTCATGAATACATTAACTTTGACTTGTTTTGTGTTTTTAACTTTAACTATGAACTAAACTTGTTAGTTACCTAGGTTGTTTGCTATTGGTAATGTTTATTTGATTAAACTTGGTTCTTGGTTGTTTGATAAAACGATTTAGTAATTTTATAAAAGTTTGATTTTTATATTCTATGATGTGTTTGAATGAATGAATGGATTGTGTTATTTGTTAAACCGCCTTACGTAGCTTTGCAAATGTCTTTTGTGTATGGTTGCGTATCAATATCGTTAACTCTTGTTTTCGTGTTTTGAATGGTTGTCTAGACGTAGGAACCATAGGAGGTTAATTAATAATCCAATAAATTTATTTGTCCTACTAAGTCCAATACCCGAGAAGTGAGGATTTATCAACGTGTCTTGTTTGTCTAGTCGTTAGAAATAGGGTACGAGAGGAACTTTTCTAATAACGAAATAAACATGTACGTTTGAGTCATAGAATTAATTATTAAACCACCCCTTGTGTCTTAGGATATATTGGATCGGTGAAACTGAGAGGGGAGCCGTATCATAGGGTATTTAATTACTGTTAAAGGAACCGAGAGGCGATTTAACTAACTAGTGGGCTTTAGCAACACTTCGGATAACCGAAAGGTCACACCAGGATAATGGTCTAGGATCCTTAGGAAATTCGTAGAGTTGCAATTTATGATCCTAGTTTCGTTTTAACAACCAAGTCTAAAGTTTAATCAATAATCGTCCACCATTAGTAACAACCTAGGTAACGTTTTTCTCTAATCTGAATCAAATCTTACTTGCGTTTTCAATTCGTTAATTTAATTAAAGTCTTTAGATTTAATTTTCGTTTACTTTATTTGCTTACAAACAAAACCCCAATCTTTTCAATCAAATTATTTAATTATTTAATTTTGTTATTCAGTTGTGTCTCTAGGGTTCGATTGTAACAATCCCGGTTTTTGGGCCCGGAAATTTTTTTTTAAATCCATTGGGCTCGGCCCAACTATTATTGGACTTAGGCCCCGCTTAAATTATTGGGCTTGGCCCAACCCTTATTGGGCTTAGGCCCAACTTAAATATGGGCTTGGCCCACGTATGTTACGATAAAAACCGATGACGAAACCCGTCATATTAATTACCCGAGTACGCGTAGGAATTATTTTTACTACCATGAGTTAGATAGACTTTTCCCCCACTAGCATCTTTAGTATTACCAATTGTTGGGATATGATAAATTACATATATAATTTACATTAAACAATGATAATAATAAAATACCAACTCTATAAATATAAATACCACTACACAACCATGCACATGTATATATATATACATGCGTGCGATAAATATATATATATATATATATGTATAATAACCAACCCATTAAATAAACACCTTCACATATTTATATAAATACCATACAACATTTACCACCATACAACCATTATCATTTACACTTTATAATAAACACAAAAACATATATACATGCATACATTCACACGTACATATATATATATAAACATTTACATAAACTAAACCAACAATTACTAAATACAATTAACATTTTATAAAAACAATACAAGATTTATAAAAACTAACTACATTTTATACAATTCAACTAACTAATTAGAATACAAAAACAAAAATATAAAAACAATACTTGCAAAGATTCCACCTAATAGCTACTAACCACCCTATTAAACTCATGTTCCCTAACCAACCAACCCACCACCCCTCTCTAACCAATGCATGCAACAAATACCTTGCTTGAAAACTTCACCAAAATCCCCACAACCCAAAGCAAGATTTGATCACAATCTCTTCACCCCTCTCTCTTCATTTTCGGCTGAAAAGCCACCCACACACACACTCACAATCTCATTTCAATCTACAACACAAACTCACATCAAAGAAAATCTCTCTCAAACAATTCTCTCAACTCCCAAGCTTTCTTCACCAACAAAAACTTAGAAAACTCAGCAGCAACAAGTCTTCAAGGTCGACAAACAATCGACCAACATCATCAAACACAAGCAAGAGGAGCCACGGGTCCAAGAAACAACAACCGAGCAACCGAAGCAAAAACCGTTCGAACCACGAAAGAAGCACGACGAGACCAGCCCGACTCCAGCCCCGTTCCAGTCGATTTCCAGCACCCATTGTGACTCTCATACCACCCCAAGTGCACCCCCACTCACTCCCAACCTCAAGGTAACGGGAAAACACCCGAAAACGCACTAACCGTGCATAAAACGTCCATTTTCATACACAATGGATACCAACACCTCCCATATATTTTTGAACACCTCTAAACACTTATTTTTCAGTAACAAAAGGATTAAAAACTATAAAACCCTTTTCTAAACAAAAATGTACAAGTTTGACTAAAATAGTCAAACTACACACTTTATTTTGAGAAAAACAACAACACCCAACTAACAACCTTGAAAACATAATTTTATATTTTCTGGAGCTTCTTTATAATAAAATATGGTTACAAAATAAATTTCACGATTTTTGAAGTTGTACATTAATTATTATGCATTTTTGAATATTAAAAATGGATAAATACACTAATATTCACAAAAACGTGTGGGGAGTATAAAAATACAAATTTCTGTTATCTTACTGTTTTATATATGCATATAGGTGATTTTGACTGATTATTATTGATTGTTGATGGGTGTACATAAAAATCGAACAATAACCGGAACTAAAACGTACAAAACAACGAAAATACCAAAAACGTAAAAATACCAAATTTTTAATATCTCAGTAGCTTAAATATGTTAAAAATAAGTTAGAAAATAAATTTCATAATTTTCCTAAAAAGAATGTAATTACTATGAATTTTTGAATGTTTAATAGGATTAAAATACAAAAATTCGTATAAAATAACTAAGGACACTTTGGACCAAAATTACAGAACCTAAACTCATATATAAGTATAAAATAACTATTTTAAGACTTAAAATGTTACCAAGGACCCTCTAAGCTTAAAACGTAATCTTAACCGAACCAAACGCGTTAAAAACACGAAACCCAACGAAACAAGAAAAATCTGATGTTTTATAATTCCAGAAGCTTTTATATATAAAAACTAAGTATCCCAACAAGTTTCATAATTTTTATAAACCTAACCTATTTATTATGAATTTTTGAATATAAAAGACCAAGTAAATGGTAAAAAGTACAAAAATTAGAAAAATACCTTTTAATCAGAAATAACACTTTTTATACAGTATATATAACCCAAGGAAGTGTTTTAAAGAATAAAAATGTTTAAAAATATGTTTTGTAAATAAATCGTTCATACGTCGGATACACACGCGTTAAAATACGAAAATGACCAAGGAACCTTAAAACTCAACTTTTGGACTATAAAGCACTTAGTTACTGATTAAATAAGCTATAACCAAAATTTCAACAATTTAGGAATTACCAATTATTTTATACAAATTATTTAAGTTTAAAAACCCGTAAACCGACAACTACTAAAATAATTTGTAGAAAATAATTGAAACACCTAAAAACCATGAAGCACCATATATTACAGTAACTAAGACCCCTTTTACTTAATATAGGAGCCCAAGATCAAAATAAGCTCAAAAACCTAAATCATAACCCGACACGTAGCGATTTACCGCAACCGGAGAAACCGGTAAACCCGGAATCTACCCCGAACTTGATAAACACCTTAAAACCAGTAGGTTAACCTTAAAATATGTATAAGACCAATACACAACACTAACACACCTAGAAATGAGAAGTTATAACCAAAAACCTAACTTTAGGGCTAAAAGTGTCAATATAACAAAGTTAAGGGACTAAAAGCGACAACACTCAAACTTTCTGATTTTTATGAAAAATAAGTTAAATACCTACTGAATTAAACTAAAATAATATGGATTTAAGTATTAGAACGAGAACAAACCAACGGGAACGCTAAAACGACTATAAAACCGAAAGACAAACGCACCCGCTATGGAACGCACGTAAACTTATATATTTTAGAATCTAACTTGATTAAACTAAACATAGGAAGTCCGCTAGGAGGTAGGACTCTCACGCAAACCATTATCTAGGAAGTTCTTGAGCAAACTACAGGTGAGTTCATGAACCCCTTTTTACATAATACTTTTGGGGCTGATACATACCTACTAAACTTGTTTATATAAACTGATTTTCATGGTGTAACACATCTGCTACTTGTCCCCGAACGTTGGTACAACTTTCGGTAGCCATTAACTTCTTGCAGGAGCCCTTTGATATGTGAATAGTACTATTTGGGAATCCCCCGCGTACAGTGGCATACCCCCCACTGAGGTTGAAAACCGTTACGCCACATGTTCAATGAAACGTTGGTGCTTAGCAGAGCACGTTAGCCCACTTTGGGTTAGGGGACTATTATTTATTGTATTCGGGTTGGGTATAATCCGAACAGGTTTGGCTACATATATTGTCGACCGTACACCATAAAATATATTGTTTTAGTGTCATAACTTTTATTAAACCATGAGCTCACCAACTTTATGTTGACGTATTTTTGGGTATGTATTTCAGGTAATTGATTGGAAGGTTATTTAGCTCGTTGATTTGAAGTTAGGGCTTGGAACGTTTTGGAGGATAGCCCACTAGTTATTTTAATATGTTTTTAAGACTGATATGCACGCACTAGACAATTTAAATTTCTATGCATTTTGTTTAAAACTATTAATGGGATGAAATATGCCCACATGGACAACTTTTATTATATTAAATGAATATGTAGTTTATTATTTCCGCTGCTTATTTATGATATCAGTCCGTCATGACCCGGCACGTTTGGTCGGGGTGTGACAGATTGGTATCAGAGCCAGTGGTTCTAGCGAATTAGGTTCTTATACTAAGACACCTAGGCTTTAACCATACGATTTAGGGACTAAGATAAGATTTGAACCAAGCAATGTATGCGTGACCTAGGCACATAAGTGAACCCAAGGATCTTTACTTGTTGTGCTTACTTGCATTTTATTTCCACCTTAATTGAGTTATATATGCATTTATGAATTCATGTTTATGCAATTATATATTTGTTTATTTGCTTGTTTAATTTGATTACTAATTTATTTACTTTTTCTTTTGTCCTATAGATGTCGAGATACCACGGCCGAGGAAAGGCAATCCTACTCTCCGACTCTCCGGATTCTCCTCCCCGTATAACCACTACGACGGCCCCCGCATTTGCACCAACCATAGGTGCGGGATCGTCGGGGATTCCCCACCCTCACGGGGGAGGGGAGTTCCCTTCTGCCTTCTGGTTCCAAGTGAGCCCGGAAGGACATGGGGACGAGGACATGGAAGAGTCGGAACCTACAGAGGATTCGACGGGCTCGTCGGCAACTCGCAGTGATTCCCTGCGATACGGCCGGCATGAAGACGGACCATCTCGTGCGGGGCAAACCGCACGAATGTCCGTCCGACCTGCCACTTCATTCCAGCGGGAATGGAGTAACATGGTCGCAGGAATCACTGGGGCGCCACCGCAGCCCGTGGTGCCTACCCTCATACCACCGCATGTCCCTGCATACCCGGTGGGCCCTCACGGACATGACGCGCATGCGCGTCATAGCTTCCATTTGGGCCCATCGGCCCAGTTCGGCGACCCGTACGCCGAGTCCGCACGTTTCTCTAGTGCTTCACAGCACTTCCCCCACGCGGATCCACACCCCTACCACTCCGGACCCCTAACGGGAGTGCCGGACATGGAGACGGTGTGGCGACGCCATCAGCACTACGATACCGTGGTGCGTGAGCGGGACGCGGCTGTGAAGCAGAGGAACAAAATCATGTCTCGTTTCGCCAAAATGAGGGAGAGCATGGGGCGTGTCCTTGAGAAGAACCCCCTTGACAGCTTGTTCAGCCGCCGCCGCCGCCATTGAAGACCACATTTATATTATCTATCATTTTTATCTTGCATTAAAACATTGTAGGACCAAGCAAACTTTCGCTTGTGTCACACCGGATATTGTATTTTCACTTATTTACTTTTATACTTGCGGGTCATAGCGGGTTTTGCTATGCGCAAGTTTGGTTTATTTTTACATTTCTATGCTTATCCCTACTTTACATGCTTAACTTACATGCTTATTTTATATGCTTAAACTACATGCTTATCATATATGTTCATATATCATGTTTACTACTTTAAAAGAGTAATTCCAAGGTTTGAACTTTAAAGAATGATTGCAAAAATTTCATTTTTTTTTAAAACAAAGATGGGTGGAATACGTGTAATAACGCAATACGCAAGAAAGTAACGCATACTTAAATAACATATTGGCTTGCCATACAAACGTCTACGTTTATACGTAATATCTATACATATATATATATATGTGTGTGCTTTATTAAACGTTCATATCCATATACATATATATACATATACACGCATACGCATACGCATACATATATATATACATAGGTGCCCACATGTGCATACATGACCATACCCCTTACACATGAACCTATTTACATGCCTACATGAACCTACATAAACTCTACATACATGACCTATAATCATACTTATGACGAACGCGTTTTCTGTATAGCAATGGCAAAAAGAAGAGGACATAAGCATGACGTAACCCAACAGGATGACGCCGACAAACAAACTCAAGATAGCAGTAGCAATCACGAGAATGAGACTGAGGACAGCAACAACGAGGATTCAAGAATCCAACAACTCATCTCTGATGCTATTGCAAAAGCCATACCCACTATAACCGCATACGTTAACGCCGAGCGAGACAAAGGGAAGGAGGAAGAAAACGGCGAAGATGAGGAAAGCCAAGGGAATGGTAAAGACGAAGCCGAGAAAAAGGAGAAACGCGAGGAGCGAACCAGTGGTGCCTACAAGGCATTCATGGCATGTAAGCCTACTGAGTATTACGGAGATGAAGGAGCGACTGGAACTATTAGGTGGTTGGAAGAGATGGAGGCCGTGCTTGACATCAGTGACTGTTTGGAAAAGAATAAGGTACGATTTGCAACACACTCACTGAAAAAGGGAGCATTGGCTTGGTGGAACACTTTGCTCCAAACCCGTGGAAGGGATGCTGTGACTAGGATGAAGTGGGAAGAGTTTAAGACGCTGATGATTGAGCGATATTGCCCCATCAACGAAATTGAGAAGATGGAAGCCGAGTTTCTGAGACTCGAGATGAAAGGGAATGAACACCTAGAGTACACCAACCGTTTTAATGAGCTAGCACGCCTAGTACCTCACCTAGTAACTCCTGAATCGAAGCGAATTGGAAGGTATGTTTGGGGTTTGTCACCCAAGATTAGGGGAATGACTAGGGCTGCGAAGCCTAGGACATTCCAAGAAACTGTGGAAATATCGGGGGCGCTGAATGATGAAACCATCAGGTGTGAAGGAACGAAAAAGTTTGAAGGAGCGGGCGTGAAAAGGAAGTGGGAAGGAAACCGACCCACTTATGGAGGTGTTGGGAATAACATGGTAGGAACATGGAACGACCCGAATAAGAAACCAATGACTGAACGAAAACCCTACCTAGGTAATGCCCCATGGTGTGCCAAGTGTCAACGCCACCATAATGGAGATTGTAAGGCAAGAACTAACAACCAACCACAAAGGGGAACCGCAAAAGGGAACGTGTGCTATAAGTGCAACAGGGCAGGACACTTTGCAAGGGAATGCAAGTCTACTACGACCGCCACCCTCAAGTGTCATGAGTGTGGAGATCCCGGTCACATTAGGCCAAACTGCCCAAAACTTAAGGCTAAGAAACCTGCAGTTGGACGCCCCAAGGGTAGAGCTTTTGTGATGAATGTAGAAGAGGCACGTGAGGAGCCGGACGTCGTGACCGGTATGTTCTTAGTAAACAACCATTATGCATATGTTTTATTTGATACCGGTGCTAGTAAGAGCTTTGTATCTAGATCCTTTAGGCCAAAGATTGAAATAAGGTCAACTAGGATAGAACATCCATACACAATAGAAATAGCAAACGGCACTATCATGAAGGTAGACGAAACCATTAAGGGATGCACACTAGAGCTAGACGACTGTAAGTTCACAATCGATCTAATGACCGTAGAACTAGGAGGATTTGACGTGGTTGTTGGAATGGATTGGTTAGCAGAAAATAAGGCTGAAATTGTATGTCATAAACGGTTACTCAAAATCCCCTTACATGGAGGGAAGACTCTCATCGTTTATGGAGAAAAGCCAGAGCAAAGAGTGAAACTCGTCTCGTGTGCAAAAGCACACCGAAGCTTACAAAGAGGCTGTATGGCTTACCTAGCATACGTCATGAGTTCGGAAAAAGATGAGAGGCGCATTGAAGAGGTCCCAGTTGTGTCCGATTTTGCAGATGTATTCCCAGACGAACTACCAGGACTTCCACCCCATCGACAAGTCGAATTCCGTATTGATCTAGTGCCAGGAGCCGCTCCGATTGCTAAATCACCTTATCGTCTGGCACCATCAGAAATGCAAGAATTGATGGTCCAACTCCAAGACCTTACGGACAAAGGTTTCATTCGACCCAGCTATTCACCTTGGGGAGCGCCGGTACTGTTCGTCAAAAAGAAGGATGGAACCATGCGAATGTGCATAGATTACAGGGATTTGAACAAGGTAACAATAAAGAATAGGTACCCACTCCCTAGGATCGACGATCTATTCGATCAGTTGCAAGGAGCGAATTATTTTTCAAAGATAGACTTAAGATCCGGTTACCACCAACTAAGAATAAATGAAGGAGACGTTCCTAAGACTGCCTTTAGAACTAGGTATGGGCACTACGAATTCCTAGTGATGCCATTCGGTCTGACTAATGCACCGGCTGTTTTCATGGATCTCATGAATAGAGTATGTAAGCCTTACCTAGACAAATTCGTGATCGTGTTCATTGACGACATACTCATCTATTCAAAAAGCAAAGAAGATCACGAGGAACACCTAAGATTGATGTTAGGACTCCTTAAGGAAGAAAAGTTGTACGCTAAGTTCTCAAAGTGTGAATTTTGGATGAGAGAAGTGCAGTTTTTAGGCCACATCGTTAGTGAGAAAGGAATTCAGGTAGATCCGACAAAAATTGAGGCCGTCAAAAGATGGGAAGCGCCCAAAACCCCAACGGAGATAAGACAATTCCTAGGTTTGGCAGGTTATTATCGCCGCTTCATAGAAAACTTTTCAAAGATAGCAAGGCCGTTAACGACTCTTACGCAGAAGAAGATCAAGTTTGAATGGGGTGAAAAACAACAAAAGGCATTTGAGATGTTGAAACAAAAGCTATGTAGCGCGCCTATCTTATCTTTACCGGATGGAACCGATGATTTCACGGTGTACTGCGACGCTTCGCATCAAGGTCTAGGATGTGTATTGATGCAAAGGAACAAAGTAATAGCGTACGCATCTCGGCAACTTAAGGAACATGAGAAAAACTACACCACCCACGACTTAGAATTAGGAGCAGTGGTGTTTGCCCTAAAGATATGGAGACATTATTTATATGGCACCAAGTGCGTGGTCTACACCGACCACAAAAGCCTACAACACATCTTTGACCAAAAGATGTTGAATATGCGCCAAAGGAGATGGGTAGAACTGCTAAATGACTATGATTGTGAGATTAAGTACCACCCAGGCAAAGCAAACGTAGTGGCTGATGCCTTAAGTAGGAAGGAAAGAGCCAAACCGCTAAGAGTGAGAGCCCTTAGGATGACCATCCAACCGGAACTAATCTCGAGCATACGAGATAACCAGGGGAAAGCCTTGGAGGATGGGAACCTCCAGAAGGAAGAATTAGTTGGAATGGAAAAACAATTGACAAAGGATGGTGATGGAATTTTGAGGTTTGACGGTAGAAAATGGATTCCAGTATACGGGGAATTAAGAACGAGAGTCCTGGACGAGGCGCACAAAAGTAAATACTCCATCCACCCTGGGAATGATAAGATGTATAATGATTTGAGAGAAAACTATTGGTGGCCTGGGATGAAGAAGGATGTGGCCACCTATGTGAGAAAATGTCTGACGTGTTCGAAAGTAAAGGCAGAACACCAAAAACCCTCGGGAATGCTCCAACAACCGGAAATTCCAGGATGGAAATGGGAGCAAATTGCAATGGATTTTGTCACAAAACTACCACGGACCGCCAGAGGACATGATGCTATTTGGGTAATAGTGGATAGACTCACGAAATCCACGCACTTCCTGGCAATCCGTGAAGATTTCACGTTAGAAAGATTGGCAAAGTTATACGTTGACGAGATCGTTACAAGGCATGGTGTGCCCGTCTCAATTATATCCGATCGTGATAGTCGATTTACTTCTAGGTTTTGGCAATCGTTCCAAAAAGCCATGGGAACCCGGCTAGACTTAAGTACTGCCTACCACCCCCAAACAGACGGACAGAGCGAGAGAACAATCCAAACGTTAGAAGATATGCTGAGAGCATGTGTGCTAGACTTTGGAGGCAGTTGGGATACCCACTTGCCATTGGTAGAATTCTCATACAACAATAGTTACCAAGCAAGCATAAAGATGGCCCCATTTGAAGCCTTGTATGGCAGAAAATGTCGTTCACCGTTGTGTTGGGCAGAAGTCGGAGACGTCCAACTAACCGGACCCGAAATAGTACAAGAGACGACCGACAAAATTTTTAAGATCAAAGAAAGGTTAGTGACTGCAAGATCACGTCAAAAGAGCTACGCAGATAAAAGACGAAAGCCGTTAGAATTTGCAGTTGATGATAGGGTTATGCTAAAGGTGTCCCCGTGGAAGGGCGCTGTTAGGTTCGGGAAGAAGGGCAAGTTGAGCCCGAGATACGTAGGACCGTTTAGGATAATCGAGAGAGTAGGACCCGTCGCCTACCGATTAGAATTACCCGACGAACTTGGCAACGTGCACGACACATTTCATATATCGAACCTCAAGAAGTGTTTATCCGACGAGAGTTTAGTGATACCGTTGCAAGAAATCCGCATAGACGACAAGATGTATTTCGTCGAAGAACCTGTCGAGGTGATGGACAGGCAAGAGAAACGACTTAAGAGAAGTAGGATTCCTATCGTTAAGGTTAGATGGAACTCCCGTTACGGACCCGAGTTTACTTGGGAAAGGGAGGATGAAATGAAACGAAAATATCCGCACTTGTTCGTACAAAACAACGACGTTGAGGAAAACAATAGGGAACCCCAAGTGGCTATAAACTAGTCACTGCTACAAGACAGCATAGGCCAATTCACGAACCAGTAAAAGGTGATTATGTGCTTTGTGTGTTTATTTTCTTATTTGCTAGTGTGACGCTAGGAAATACCTTGTGGTCTTAAATGAACCACCTTAATTTAATTTCGAGGACGAAATTCTTATAAGTAGGGGAGGATGTAACAATCCCGGTTTTTGGGCCCGGAAATTTTTTTTTAAATCCATTGGGCTCGGCCCAACTATTATTGGACTTAGGCCCCGCTTAAATTATTGGGCTTGGCCCAACCCTTATTGGGCTTAGGCCCAACTTAAATATGGGCTTGGCCCACGTATGTTACGATAAAAACCGATGACGAAACCCGTCATATTAATTACCCGAGTACGCGTAGGAATTATTTTTACTACCATGAGTTAGATAGACTTTTCCCCCACTAGCATCTTTAGTATTACCAATTGTTGGGATATGATAAATTACATATATAATTTACATTAAACAATGATAATAATAAAATACCAACTCTATAAATATAAATACCACTACACAACCATGCACATGTATATATATATACATGCGTGCGATAAATATATATATATATATATATGTATAATAACCAACCCATTAAATAAACACCTTCACATATTTATATAAATACCATACAACATTTACCACCATACAACCATTATCATTTACACTTTATAATAAACACAAAAACATATATACATGCATACATTCACACGTACATATATATATATAAACATTTACATAAACTAAACCAACAATTACTAAATACAATTAACATTTTATAAAAACAATACAAGATTTATAAAAACTAACTACATTTTATACAATTCAACTAACTAATTAGAATACAAAAACAAAAATATAAAAACAATACTTGCAAAGATTCCACCTAATAGCTACTAACCACCCTATTAAACTCATGTTCCCTAACCAACCAACCCACCACCCCTCTCTAACCAATGCATGCAACAAATACCTTGCTTGAAAACTTCACCAAAATCCCCACAACCCAAAGCAAGATTTGATCACAATCTCTTCACCCCTCTCTCTTCATTTTCGGCTGAAAAGCCACCCACACACACACTCACAATCTCATTTCAATCTACAACACAAACTCACATCAAAGAAAATCTCTCTCAAACAATTCTCTCAACTCCCAAGCTTTCTTCACCAACAAAAACTTAGAAAACTCAGCAGCAACAAGTCTTCAAGGTCGACAAACAATCGACCAACATCATCAAACACAAGCAAGAGGAGCCACGGGTCCAAGAAACAACAACCGAGCAACCGAAGCAAAAACCGTTCGAACCACGAAAGAAGCACGACGAGACCAGCCCGACTCCAGCCCCGTTCCAGTCGATTTCCAGCACCCATTGTGACTCTCATACCACCCCAAGTGCACCCCCACTCACTCCCAACCTCAAGGTAACGGGAAAACACCCGAAAACGCACTAACCGTGCATAAAACGTCCATTTTCATACACAATGGATACCAACACCTCCCATATATTTTTGAACACCTCTAAACACTTATTTTTCAGTAACAAAAGGATTAAAAACTATAAAACCCTTTTCTAAACAAAAATGTACAAGTTTGACTAAAATAGTCAAACTACACACTTTATTTTGAGAAAAACAACAACACCCAACTAACAACCTTGAAAACATAATTTTATATTTTCTGGAGCTTCTTTATAATAAAATATGGTTACAAAATAAATTTCACGATTTTTGAAGTTGTACATTAATTATTATGCATTTTTGAATATTAAAAATGGATAAATACACTAATATTCACAAAAACGTGTGGGGAGTATAAAAATACAAATTTCTGTTATCTTACTGTTTTATATATGCATATAGGTGATTTTGACTGATTATTATTGATTGTTGATGGGTGTACATAAAAAT
This sequence comes from Tagetes erecta, assembly GCA_030867185.1. NCBI lineage: Eukaryota > Viridiplantae > Streptophyta > Magnoliopsida > Asterales > Asteraceae > Tagetes > Tagetes erecta. Next base: position 78,029,483 of record CM061490.1, on the reverse strand, counting down.
CGAACAATAACCGGAACTAAAACGTACAAAACAACGAAAATACCAAAAACGTAAAAATACCAAATTTTTAATATCTCAGTAGCTTAAATATGTTAAAAATAAGTTAGAAAATAAATTTCATAATTTTCCTAAAAAGAATGTAATTACTATGAATTTTTGAATGTTTAATAGGATTAAAATACAAAAATTCGTATAAAATAACTAAGGACACTTTGGACCAAAATTACAGAACCTAAACTCATATATAAGTATAAAATAACTATTTTAAGACTTAAAATGTTACCAAGGACCCTCTAAGCTTAAAACGTAATCTTAACCGAACCAAACGCGTTAAAAACACGAAACCCAACGAAACAAGAAAAATCTGATGTTTTATAATTCCAGAAGCTTTTATATATAAAAACTAAGTATCCCAACAAGTTTCATAATTTTTATAAACCTAACCTATTTATTATGAATTTTTGAATATAAAAGACCAAGTAAATGGTAAAAAGTACAAAAATTAGAAAAATACCTTTTAATCAGAAATAACACTTTTTATACAGTATATATAACCCAAGGAAGTGTTTTAAAGAATAAAAATGTTTAAAAATATGTTTTGTAAATAAATCGTTCATACGTCGGATACACACGCGTTAAAATACGAAAATGACCAAGGAACCTTAAAACTCAACTTTTGGACTATAAAGCACTTAGTTACTGATTAAATAAGCTATAACCAAAATTTCAACAATTTAGGAATTACCAATTATTTTATACAAATTATTTAAGTTTAAAAACCCGTAAACCGACAACTACTAAAATAATTTGTAGAAAATAATTGAAACACCTAAAAACCATGAAGCACCATATATTACAGTAACTAAGACCCCTTTTACTTAATATAGGAGCCCAAGATCAAAATAAGCTCAAAAACCTAAATCATAACCCGACACGTAGCGATTTACCGCAACCGGAGAAACCGGTAAACCCGGAATCTACCCCGAACTTGATAAACACCTTAAAACCAGTAGGTTAACCTTAAAATATGTATAAGACCAATACACAACACTAACACACCTAGAAATGAGAAGTTATAACCAAAAACCTAACTTTAGGGCTAAAAGTGTCAATATAACAAAGTTAAGGGACTAAAAGCGACAACACTCAAACTTTCTGATTTTTATGAAAAATAAGTTAAATACCTACTGAATTAAACTAAAATAATATGGATTTAAGTATTAGAACGAGAACAAACCAACGGGAACGCTAAAACGACTATAAAACCGAAAGACAAACGCACCCGCTATGGAACGCACGTAAACTTATATATTTTAGAATCTAACTTGATTAAACTAAACATAGGAAGTCCGCTAGGAGGTAGGACTCTCACGCAAACCATTATCTAGGAAGTTCTTGAGCAAACTACAGGTGAGTTCATGAACCCCTTTTTACATAATACTTTTGGGGCTGATACATACCTACTAAACTTGTTTATATAAACTGATTTTCATGGTGTAACACATCTGCTACTTGTCCCCGAACGTTGGTACAACTTTCGGTAGCCATTAACTTCTTGCAGGAGCCCTTTGATATGTGAATAGTACTATTTGGGAATCCCCCGCGTACAGTGGCATACCCCCCACTGAGGTTGAAAACCGTTACGCCACATGTTCAATGAAACGTTGGTGCTTAGCAGAGCACGTTAGCCCACTTTGGGTTAGGGGACTATTATTTATTGTATTCGGGTTGGGTATAATCCGAACAGGTTTGGCTACATATATTGTCGACCGTACACCATAAAATATATTGTTTTAGTGTCATAACTTTTATTAAACCATGAGCTCACCAACTTTATGTTGACGTATTTTTGGGTATGTATTTCAGGTAATTGATTGGAAGGTTATTTAGCTCGTTGATTTGAAGTTAGGGCTTGGAACGTTTTGGAGGATAGCCCACTAGTTATTTTAATATGTTTTTAAGACTGATATGCACGCACTAGACAATTTAAATTTCTATGCATTTTGTTTAAAACTATTAATGGGATGAAATATGCCCACATGGACAACTTTTATTATATTAAATGAATATGTAGTTTATTATTTCCGCTGCTTATTTATGATATCAGTCCGTCATGACCCGGCACGTTTGGTCGGGGTGTGACATCGATACCTGTTTTACCATTAACTATACTATCTCACGTCATGTACACTTGCCTTGTGTGGTCTAGTTTAGGGTAATTAGGATTAAATTAGAGTGTTTAAATTAGGTTTCATTTGTTATTTTTATAGACCATTTCAGCACATCAAGTTTTTGGCGCCGTTGCCGGGGACACTTGGCAATAGCAAAATTAACTGTGATTAGTTTAGTTTGTTTGTTTAGATTATCTTTTGTTTGTTTGTCTTTCCTTTTCTTAATTAGTTGTTTCAATCTTAAGTTTTAGTTCGTTTTAGTACTTATATTTTTCTTTTGTTTCAGTTTTTGCAGTCTATGCCACACACGCGCTCGCAAGGAGAAAAAGAGTATTCACCATTTACAGATCCCGAGCTCGAGCTTCACGAACGTAAGCAAAACCTTCGTGAAAGGTTGAAGGCAGTGTTGAATTCAAGGCTTAGAGATACTTCTCCGGTTCGTAAATTCGAGATGGGAGATAACGCTAATCCACCAAGGCGCACGGTTCACCAACAAGCTAGTGAGGGGGTTTTTGGAGCACGTTCTCCTATTGCACATGGAGCTTTGACCAACACCAACACATGGCAGATTCCTTCACATGTGATGAGCACCATCTCGAACGTCACTCAGTTTCATGGTTTAGAAGATGAAGATGCTCAATCACACTTGTCCCGGTTTACTCGCATCTGCAACACTTTTAATATTTCCAATGTTACTGTAAATGCTATTTACTTGCGTTTGTTTCCTTTCACTTTGCAGGGTCGTGCTCTTACTTGGTTTGAATCTCAGCCGCATGACTCCATCACTACATGGGAACAACTCTCGGATAAGTTTTTGAGCAAGTACTATCCACCATCGAAAGCTGCACGTTTGAGGAATCAAATCCACTCTTTCAAGATGGACCCCGATGAAGCCTATTACATGGCTTATGAAAGGTTCCAAAATTTGCTTGCTAAATGTCCTAACCATGGGTTGACTGAATGGGCGTTAGTTGAGAAATTCTTCAACGGGCTTACACCGGCTAAGCAGGAAATGTTCAATACTTCAGCCGGGGGACATGTGATGGAAAAGAAGACTAGAGAGGAGTGCGAAGATCTTTTCCAGAGTTTTGCGTTAACCGATCAACAGTCATCTTCTGCTGCTCGAAGTACTTCTCAGAATACTACGGGTACTCGTGGTATGTATCATGTTAAATCTTCTGAAGGTAATACGGATCCTCAAGTTATTGTTGCCTTGGCTACTTTGACCAAGGAAATGAAGGAAATCAAGATGAGTATAACCAAGTGTGAGTACTGTCGAGGTAACCATGATACTTCAGTTTGTCCGACCATGGAACATGAGCAGGTTGACTTTGTGGGTAATATGAATCAGAATCGGAACTCAAACTCTGGGTATGGTAACACTTATAATCAGAACTGGAAGAACCACCCGAACTTCGGGTGGAGATCGGGCGGAAATGGTAACCCACCTGGTTTCCAACCTCGCACCGAACATAATCAGGGTCAATCTTCAGAGGGTAGTAATGACACTAAGGAGATCAAAGATATCTTGGCCACTCAGACTCAATTGTTGACTCAGCTTATCTCTAAGGATCAAGAGACACAGAATCGGTTGAGGGAACATGACACTATCTTGAAAAATCAACAGTCTGCTTTTCTGGATCTTCAAAGAGTGGTGGGTGATATGGCAAGGAGGATGGAAGAGAGACCTATGGGGTCGTTTTCTGGTGGTACTGAGATGAACCCTAAAGCTACACTTAAGGCTGTGACGACTAGAAGTGGTAAGGGGGGAGAGAAAGAACGACCACCGGTAGAAGAGGAAGAGCCGGTGGACGAGGAAATTGAAATGGAATCACCGGGAAAGGTTGAGGAAAAGAAAGATTCTACTACTGAGATTCCGAGTGAGAAAGTGCAAGGTAAGAAGGACGGTGAGACAAAGAGAGCTCCAGTTGATCTTAGACACGTTCCATATCCTGCTCGTCTTATGCAAGACAAGTATGTTAAGGAGTTCGGGTCTTTTCTAGAGATGTTCAAGCAGTTGAAGATAAACCTTCCATTTATAGAGGCAATTCAGCATATGCCTAAGTACGCCAAGTTTTTGAAGGATCTTTTGTCGAATAGGAAGAAGCTTGAATCTTTGTCTAATGTGGAGTTGAATGAAAGGTGCTCGGCAGTGGTCCAGAATAACTTGCCAGAAAAGCTTGAAGACCCAGGTATTTTCACTATCCCGTGCTTGTTTGGTGGGTCTTCGGTAAAACATGCTTTAGCCGATCTTGGTGCAAGTATAAATTTGATGCCATACTCTATGTTTGTGCGACTTGGGTTGAAGGAGATGAGTCCGACCCGTATGAGTATATCTTTAGCGGATAGGTCAATTAAATACCCGGTGGGCATAGTTGAGAATGTTTTGGTAAAGGTTGATAAGTTCGTGTTCCCGGCCGATTTTGTGATTCTTGATATGGAAGCGGATGAGAGGGTTCCGCTAATTTTGGGTCGGTCGTTTCTAAGGACGGCGAAGACCATTATTCATGTGTTTGAAGGGCGGATTACACTTCGTGTCGGGGATGAAAGTGTCACTTTTGATGTGATGAAGTCAATGAAGAACTCAAATGGTCAAGATGATGCGGTCTACTTCATCGACACCATTTTCTCTCAGATGGATCGTTGTATCAATTATGTTTGTGGAACGGATTTACTAAATGAGCCGGGAATGATTGAAGAGGATCCCGAAGATGCACTTGAGGGAGAAGTCAAGATGGTAAACGAAAGCGTGGAACCGCAGGTATTGGGTAAGGAACGGGTTGACCCGTTCCCAAATTTTCTAACTACTAATATTCCGGAAATTCCGGAAATTTCTGATGCTTGCAGGTTTGTTGAAGGGGAAAAACCATCCATTGAAGAACCACCGGTCTTGGAGCTCAAGGAATTACCATCTCATCTAGAATATGCTTTTCTAGATGGGGTGGCAGGTTTGCCGGTTATTATTTCTTCTAAATTATCTCTTAGTGAAAAGACTAAATTGATTTCTGTTTTGATGGAGAATAAACAGGCAATAGCATGGAAGCTAAGTGATATCAAAGGAATAAGTCCATCGTTTTGCACACATCGGATTCTCATGGAAGAAGATCACAAGACGGTGGTGCAACCGCAAAGGCGAGTAAATCCGAATGTGGCGGAAGTTGTGAAGAAGGAGGTGCTTAAGCTTCTAGATGCGGGTTTGATCTACCCGATTTCGGATTCACCATGGGTGAGCCCGGTCCAAGTAGTGCCGAAGAAAGGAGGGATGACGGTGGTGAAGAACGAGAATGACGAGTTGATTCCTACTCGACCGGTAACAGGGTGGCGTGTATGCATAGATTACCGGAGATTAAATGACGCCACCCGAAAAGACCACTTCCCTTTACCTTTTATTGATCAAATGCTTGAAAGGTTATCCGGGCAACAATTTTACTGTTTTCTTGATGGTTTTTCAGGTTATTTTCAAATACCCATTGCACCGGAAGATCAAGAGAAGACGACGTTTACTTGTTCACAAGGAACATTTGCCTATCGGAGGATGCCATTTGGATTATGCAATGCACCGGCCACATTTCAAAGATGTATGGTCGCAATATTTCAAGACATGATGGAGAGATCAATGGAGGTATTCATGGACGATTTTTCCGTGTTCGGAAATTCGTTTGATCATTGTTTGGGGAATTTGGATAGGATGATGAAGAGGTGTATCGAAACCAAGTTGATGTTGAATTGGGAGAAGTGTCACTTCATGGTCACCGAAGGCATAGTGTTGGGTCATAAAATCTCAAGGAGTGGTATTGAAGTTGATCGGGCCAAGATTGAGACGATTAGCAAGCTTCCACCACCTACAAGTGTCAAGTCGGTACGTAGTTTCTTGGGTCATGCGGGTTTCTATCGGAGGTTTATAAAAGATTTTTCAAAAATAACCCGACCCATGACCCGTTTGCTTGAAAAAGATATAGTTTTTGAATTTGATGATGAGTGTTTGAAATCATTTGAATTTCTTAAAGAGAAGTTGGTTGAGGCCCCCATTTTAGTTGCTCCGGATTGGAACCTTCCGTTTGAACTAATGTGTGATGCAAGCGATTACGCGGTAGGAGCTGTTTTGGGTCAAAGAAAGGATAAGCACTTTCATCCGATCTACTATGCAAGCAAAATGTTGAATGACGCCCAAGAGAATTATACAACAACGGAGAAGGAACTTTTAGCGGTGGTTTATGCATTCGAAAAGTTCCGGTCTTATTTGGTTTTATCTAAAACCGTTGTTTTCACGGATCACTCGGCTTTGAAATATTTGTTTGCAAAGAAGGATGCAAAGCCGAGGTTGATTAGATGGATTCTACTCCTTTCCGAATTCGATATTGAAATAAAGGATAAGAAAGGGGCGGAGAATCTAGCGGCGGATCACTTGTCGCGTTTGGAAGATCCGGATAGAGAAACGATGAATGAGGATACCATTGGTGATACATTTCCTCATGAATCGTTGTTACGAATTGAAGTTGAATCGGATGGGGAGTTTGTGAACTATATGAAAGCCGAAGAACAAGGTTTGCCTTGGTTTTCGGACATTGCAAACTATCTAGCTAGTGGTGTTGTTGCTAAAGGGATGACGACTCAACAACGAAAGAGGTTCTTCGCGGAAGTGAGCTACTATATATGGGATTCGCCTTATCTATTCCGGGTTGGGGCGGATCAAATCTTGAGAAGATGTGTTAGTCGAGAAGAAGGGGTTGAGATCCTTAGGCATTGTCATGAGGGGTTGACGGGAGGCCACCATGGATCATCTTACACGGCCAAGAAGGTATTTGATTCGGGTTTTTATTGGCCTACGATCTTTAAGGATGCTCATGATTTCGTAAGAAGGTGTGATGCGTGCCAAAGGACGGGTAATATTTCGGCAAAGAATGAAATGCTTCAAAATCCCATCCAAGTGTGTGAGGTGTTTGATGTGTGGGGGATCGACTTTATGGGACCTTTTCCTTCATCTAAGGGAAACCGGTATATCTTGATGGCTATAGATTATGTGTCGAAGTGGGTCGAAGCACAAGCGTTAGCAACAAATGATGCAAGAGTGGTGGTCGCATTTCTAAAGAAGTTATTTTCTCGTTTTGGAACGCCTAAGGCGTTGATTAGTGATCGGGGGACGCACTTTTGCAACTCACAAATGGAAAAAGCTATGGCAAAGTATGGTGTGAATCACCGGCTTTCAACCGCATACCACCCACAAACGAATGGTCAAGTGGAAAATGCAAATCGTGGGGTGAAGCGGATTTTGGAGAAGACCGTGGGAAAGAATAGGAAGGATTGGTCGGATAAATTGGATGATGCATTGTGGGCGTTTCGGACGGCCTACAAAACTCCTATAGGCACAACTCCGTTCCGGATGGTATATGGTAAAGCTTGTCATTTGCCGGTGGAGTTGGAACACAAAGCGTTTTGGGCATTGAAGACGGTTCATCTTGATTTGCCCAAAGCAACAAGAAACCGTTTTCATCAAGTGCATGAATTGGAAGAGTTGAGGGATGAAGCGTATGCAAGGTCATGGAGCTACAAGGAGCGGACAAAAGCTTTACATGATAGCCGATTGAGAAACGTGAAAGAGTTCAAGTGTGGAGATAAGGTATTGGTTTTTAACTCACGTTTAAAATTGTTTGCAGGAAAGTTGAAATCCAAATGGAGTGGCCCCTACACGGTGAAAGAGGCGTTTCCCTATGGTACGGTTGAAATCGAGAACGAAAATGGGGAATCATGGAAGGTCAATGGCCATCGGTTGAAGATTTACATCGGAGGACCGACGAACGCCACGGAGGAGGAAGAGGAGCTCCTCGAACCCACCAAAACGGCCTAACTTGGGTGGAACATCGGGTTGCTACCCGTTTGTAGAGTTTGTACAAAATTACGAGTCGTTAGGTACGTTTAATTGCTTTTGAGTCATTTTCTTATTTTACGTTTCTGTTTTCCTTTGTGAGTTTTGCAGGTTTCAAAGCGAGAACAACGTCGATTAACAAGCCTCCAGGTAAGTTTTAAGTTTTCGGGTAATGGGGGGTGAAAATTTTGGCTAAGTGTGAGTATGTTAACCAAGTCAATAAGTTTCCAACACTTAGAAAAATTTCCAGCCAACAACACACACAAAGTTTCTGTTAAAAATGGGAGGTGGCGGTACCGCCACCTTATCTTGTTCACGCCGCGGTACCGCGACGCAGGTAGCGGTACCGCCTTATGTTGCGATCCACGTCGCGGCGCCGCGAGGCACGTGGCCGACGGATGTTAATTACTTTCTTGCTCTTACAAGCCCTAACCACATACTTGTTCCCCAACTCCTTCTTCCAGCCGCAAACCAACATACCAAACCCCAAATCCACCATCTTTTTACCAAATTCTTCACGTTTTCTTGCAATTTATCCATCATACAACCACATTCCATCAATTCTTTCATCTCTCTTCACATTTAACCACCAAACCCAACCCACATTCACCCAACCCGACCCATTTGCGAATTGAGGTATAATATTTGGGGGTTTTGCTTAATTTTGCTTGGTTTCCACTTTTTGTTAGTTGCAATCTCGTTTAGAAGCTTCAAAGGTATGAACTTTTAACTTTTGTCTTTTAATTTTTTTGTAAAGTTTTAATTTTTATGCAAGTGTTCTAGTTGTTTGGTGATTATGATAGGTTTAAGAGATGATTTGGTTTCCTTACTAGCAATTAGGTTGATGTTTGATGATTTGGTTAGTTGATTTTTGGATGTTGAGTGTCATATTTTACATGCAATTATGAATGGACTTTTAGTATGGAATAGGAATGGCATATCCCACTAGTTCATGGAGGAATTTTCTTTTTGGGATGGTTAGTGGAACTAAGAGCTAAGAAAGGTGAATGGGAACTAAGTTAGCATCTTGAATTGTCGTAATTGCCAAGTGAGTAACTTTGAGTCTTAGTTTAAGATAAGGGTCGTTTTAGTTTTAAGTCCTTGGATTTTTGTTTTATTTTTACTTTTCAAAGTTTGCTTTGGGAGATGTTTAGTTTAAACTTAAGTTTTCAATCAACCTTGCCCGTACTCAATCTCCATTCGGACGAGGTTTGATTAAGATGCATTTTAGTTTAAGCTTAACATTTTCAGGTTTTAGCAACTTTTACTTTTAGTTTTAAGGGTCAAACGCGAATGAAATGCTATACGTTTGTCACCATTTAGTTTTCCTTTGTTCAATTTCTTTTCTGCAAATTTTTATTATTTGTTTATTTTGTTTACCATTCTGTACTCTTCTCTCGTTCATCCGTTCTGATTATTATATAAATTGTTTCTGCAGAATGTTTGGAAGGCCCAGAGCAATACGAGCCCGTCCCAGACGACAAATTGACAGAGAACCGGTTATTTTCCCTCACGAAGATGATATTCCAGTACCCCTTGAGGATCGTGATATTAGTACCCACACTCTCCTACAATTTGCTGAAGACACCGAGGAGAGAAATATCTTCGATAAACTAGTGGGCACGAGACTCCTAACTCCCCGAAACATTGACTTTGAATTATTTGGGGGTATGGGAGAGGAAGGACACTTGCGAGACTACCTCCCAAACAAATGGTTAGCCGTCCTTACACCGGATGAAGATCAATACGAGGAGTTTGTTCTCGAGTTCTTATGCACATTCCGGTACTCACCAAAGGACTATGATAACAGTCATGCTGTATCGTTTTCCTTGGGTGGTCAGGTTTGTACGATGAGTGTCCCCGAGCTCGGGGTAGCATTGGGTTTTTATACCCAAGAGGAGATTGCCACTGTTTGGTTCAATAAGGCTACTAGGGGTTTTCACAAGAAGGCATATTTGGAAAGCTTGGTTGAAGGGCAAGTTAAATCAGCATGGTCGGGTATTGGGTAGGGGATTACGACACAGATTGTCAGGCTAAGAATATTCGTGATCCATGCCTACGATACCTTCAAAGGATTTTAGCATCAACTCTTATTGGTCGCGGCGAAGGAGCCGACAAATGTAATCTGCAAGACATTTTTTGTCTTTATCACATGTCCAATAAAGATTTGGTAAATTTTGCCTCTGTTTTCTGTATATCTGCTAAGCGTCCCCGCCGTGGGGGTAGAGACGCTCGGTTGGACTTAGGCCCGTACATCACACGGATAGCGAGGCATGTGGGTGCTTTTGACCGCTTTCCTGAACGATTTTTGACACAGGGACCTAGGGCCGGGTGGCTCAGTTTGGATGATTTGATGAAGGGGAAGATTTTGATATCAATTAATCCCCCACGGTTGAAGTATAGCGTTGGGGATGGAGACGCGGGTGCGTCTAGTTCAGCTGGGCCGTCTAATAGGAGGAGGCGACGACAATCACCGGTTCAAGAACCCGAACCGAATCCTATCCCTCCGTATCAGTCAACTGGCCCAGTCACTATGGATATGCTTCAGCAACAGATGGCGAACAGGTTCTCAATGATTGATCAAACTTTCGCCACATTCGGTAACAATTTGGACAGGAACTTTGCTGGGTTGAATGACCGAATAAACCAGGGATTCACTGCGCTGAACCAACAGTTTACTCAGCAGATGGATTCGAGGTTCACGGCCATGGGTCAACAGGTTAATGAAAACATCAACCAGCGATTTCGGACGTATGAATCAAATGAGAGAGAGAATAGGAGGGCCATGAGGGCGATGATGGAAAGTATGGGGGTGCCGATACCTCCATACTACATGGATCAGAATGATTGACAGATGATGGTGATAGCAGGAACGAGAGAAGTGCAGCACTGGTTCTTTTTCTTTTTCTTTTTCATCTTATTTTACTTTATTTTATTTTGTCATTTATTTTATTGTGCTGCTGGTTTGTAATTTAACTCTGTAATGTGAAACACTTGTCGGTTCAATTCCTTGTTTATTTTGTTAGTTGAATGTTGGTTTGAGTGTTACCACGTGCTATGAGATTGTTGGATGATTGTATGGTACATTTGGGCATAAACGAGTTATATCCGGTGGTTGCTGTTGAAGAAGAAAGAGTGGGCAAAGTTCGCAAGGAAAACTTTAATTCAGAGGTGAAAGTACCTGGAAACATCATCATTACCAGGCGAGTTTGTTCTAATTGCATTCCCTTGTTTAGTTTTTTTTTCTTTTTCTTTAATATTTTCTTTTATCTTGATTAGTTTGTTTTTAATTTATGTCTTTTAGTTTATTTCTCAAAGCCACATTGAGGACAATGTGTGTTTTAAGTGTGGGGATGGGGAATATTATTTTGGTATGTGTCGTTTTGAGTCTAAAAAAAAAAAATTAAAAAAATTAAAAAAAAAAAAATGTCTTAGAATTTTCTGCGTTAAATGGGAGATGATGAGTAAACGCTAAGTTTTTGGGTTTTTCAAATTACTATATGTATAACACTTTAAATGGGTAGAAAGCGTATTCAACTTGGGATGTGTTGGTAGGCCCAGCCGGCTATAAGGTTTTCAAAATTGTCTTAAATGTACTTAGATAATTACGGTTTTGTGGGTCCTCATCTTTGGAAAATGTTGAAACTTGAAGAGACAAGTGTTGAAAAAGTTAGGTTTTAGCGTTTAACCGTATGAGTATTAGAATGTTAATTTACTTAATAGCACACTATTATCTAGTTTACTGAGTAAATGTCGATTTTAGTGGCGCTCCATCAATCCATCACCCATGTATATTATCAAGAGCATTCACTGTATAAATTGGACAAAATTCCAATAATCCAATGAAATATATGGATGAGGATGAATAAATCACTTTAAGAGCAAAGCTCAACTTACTGTATAAATCTGGATCAAAAGAAGCCAATGAGCTCAATCATTAATTAAATATGCTCGAAATTGACCAGACCATCATTCCATTAAATTCATCTGTAGACTGATGTTTTAACATTCATACGGTTAGGCTAGAATTTTACTTTGAAGTGCATGAGTTGAATCGGGTGGATATATGAGTACTAAGTGTGAGACCTTTAGACTAGTGATTCTGAAAAATCTAAGGAAACAACTAACTTGGCAAGAGCTATCACTTTGAAGCTGAACTTAATTGCATGATTTTATTGAAACTTGAAAAGTCGGTGGTTGGGTTTAACTGGATAAGAATACCTTCAATCGTTTGTTGAATACGTGATTATACTTTAATAAGATAACCATTATTATTTGTTGACCCAAGGATTTAGTTCTGATTCCATTGCAGATTTTTCGAGGACGAAAAAGTGTCAAGTGTGGGGATGTTTGATGTGTTGTAAAACACATCTCGTTTTCATTGTGTTTTAGGTCGTTTTTGTTTTTGTTTGAGTCGGTTTTAATTGTTTTTAGTTGTTTTTAGTTTAATTTTGTTTAAATGTTTTTAGAACAGGCTTGGCACTTAATTTTGAATGTTTTTCAGGTAAAAACACCAATACGTGAAAGACGGATCGAAAATCGGAGAAACGACGCGACAAAGGAACAAGAAACATAAAGTTTCTGTTAAAAGGGGGAGGTGGCGGTACCGCCACCTACGGCTCTCCACGCCGCGGTACCGCCACCTAGGCGAGTTACGGCTAGGGTTTGTTAACCTAGTTGAACGAGTTTAAAAGGCGACGCGATGAACGGTTTTTGGGATATACGAATTTGGAGGCTGCTAAAGACGATTTTGGAGCAAGGAAGCTGAAGTTTTGAGCACGGAATCAAGTCTTGGAGGTCGTGATCGGGTAGTTTTCATCCGACCTAGTTGTGTTTGCATGCGTTATCTTGATTTCTCATTGTTATTACTCATGAATACATTAACTTTGACTTGTTTTGTGTTTTTAACTTTAACTATGAACTAAACTTGTTAGTTACCTAGGTTGTTTGCTATTGGTAATGTTTATTTGATTAAACTTGGTTCTTGGTTGTTTGATAAAACGATTTAGTAATTTTATAAAAGTTTGATTTTTATATTCTATGATGTGTTTGAATGAATGAATGGATTGTGTTATTTGTTAAACCGCCTTACGTAGCTTTGCAAATGTCTTTTGTGTATGGTTGCGTATCAATATCGTTAACTCTTGTTTTCGTGTTTTGAATGGTTGTCTAGACGTAGGAACCATAGGAGGTTAATTAATAATCCAATAAATTTATTTGTCCTACTAAGTCCAATACCCGAGAAGTGAGGATTTATCAACGTGTCTTGTTTGTCTAGTCGTTAGAAATAGGGTACGAGAGGAACTTTTCTAATAACGAAATAAACATGTACGTTTGAGTCATAGAATTAATTATTAAACCACCCCTTGTGTCTTAGGATATATTGGATCGGTGAAACTGAGAGGGGAGCCGTATCATAGGGTATTTAATTACTGTTAAAGGAACCGAGAGGCGATTTAACTAACTAGTGGGCTTTAGCAACACTTCGGATAACCGAAAGGTCACACCAGGATAATGGTCTAGGATCCTTAGGAAATTCGTAGAGTTGCAATTTATGATCCTAGTTTCGTTTTAACAACCAAGTCTAAAGTTTAATCAATAATCGTCCACCATTAGTAACAACCTAGGTAACGTTTTTCTCTAATCTGAATCAAATCTTACTTGCGTTTTCAATTCGTTAATTTAATTAAAGTCTTTAGATTTAATTTTCGTTTACTTTATTTGCTTACAAACAAAACCCCAATCTTTTCAATCAAATTATTTAATTATTTAATTTTGTTATTCAGTTGTGTCTCTAGGGTTCGATACCTGTTTTACCATTAACTATACTATCTCACGTCAGGTACACTTGCCTTGTGTGGTCTAGTTTAGGGTAATTAGGATTAAATTAGAGTGTTTAAATTAGGTTTCATTTGTTATTTTTATAGACCATTTCAGCACATCAATGTACCAATCATTTTTTTTTTAAATCCTAAGTAATAGTGGATTAATAGAAAACAGTTTTTTTAGTTGAATGAGTTGATTATTAGGATTTATACATTAATTAAATAATTAGTTGGGTTAAATGAGACATCAAATTAGTAAATGTAACTAGTTTTGTTTTTAAGTAATTAGTTTATTTGATAAACTATATATATTTACGTCAGCACGTACCAGTAACATATCGTTCTTTGCACAATCATTGAGGAACTTCATTCTTATTTTAATTTATCGTTTGTTTTAGACTTTTAGTTTGGTTCATATACAATAACTACTTTTTTATTGACTTCTAATTGATTATGTCTTAAGAATTGTTTGTTTTAGCCTTTGAATGGTTCAACATTTAATGGTTTAGACTATTTGTTTCGTAAACAGATATCTGAATGGTTAAGACTTTCCCTCTGAATGGTTAAGCATTATACATAGTTTGAATGGTTAAGAGCTATTATCTAAATTGGTCAGACATTTGTCTTTAAATAGTTAAGCAATATACTAGCTCTTAATGGCTCAAACCTCTTACTGATTCAACACTTAAGGGTTGTTTGACAAAATCTGAATCATTAAGTGCTAAAGGGTTAAGAGGTCTGAACCATTAAGAGACTCTATCAATGAGAGGGTTGTTGAGGTAGAAATACAGATGAAAATAAAGTTGGTATATGCTCTATTCAGTTTCATTCAACATCTTTCTGTCTCTTAACCATTTAGCACTTAACAGAACCATTCAGATGCTCTTTTTTTATAAAACAAACGCTCTGAATGCTGAATCTGAATGATTAAACACTGAACTAAACCACTAAGAGGTGAAACAAACTGCCCCTTCGTAATTCAGACCTCTTATTAATTCAGCACTTATACATTCAAATACTATAAAACAGTCCATTAATTAATTAACTTATAATTTAAAAACTAAAATTTTGTATACCAAGTTACCAACCCCTAACTTTATCTATCTTCTTCGTCGAAATGTCACCAACCACCCCACCTTGGTCTTTTCTAGTATGTTATTTTAACAATATATATAAAATAGGCAATAATTGAACTAAACTTTATATAATAAAGCAATTTTTAGTGGATGTTTGAAGGATGATTAATTGCTTTGTAATAAAGCCACAATTATACGTACTAGGAGGTCCATTTTAAAATTCATTTCTTTTAAAATGTCTCCTATCACTTTTTCTCTTTTAAAAATATTTTTTAGACAACACATCCACTTTTCTATAACAATCTTAAAGAGTCAAATTTTTTTAATAATCTTTTTTAGTGTAACTTATATCTTACGTGAGACTAAAATTAATTAAATAGCATACACATTGTATATAATTCTAAATCTAAAGGTCGGTGACACCCGACACGTGTCACCGACCGATTCGCCGACTTATTTTTTGATTTTAAACTTTTACGTATTTACGATTTTGACCTCCCGACTTTTATATGTTTACGGTTTTCATCTTCGACTTTGACATATTTACGTTTTTTACTATCGACTTTGATTTGTCACTTTATAACTTTGAACCGTTACTTTACTTTGACATATTTACGGTTTTGCTTCCCGACTTTGACATCTAAGTCTAGGTATTTCTCCGTCTTTTAATATGCGACTTTACACCGTAACATACGAGACATGAATTTTTTTTACGTGCTTACGACTTTGACGATACTATTCTACTTTGATAAATTTCTGACATTGACAATCCCGTTTTGACTTAGTTTTAATTTTGGCATTTACGTTTGTTATATACATGTCTTTTAATATGTTACGCATTATGACTTTGCACCGTAACGTCCGAGACATGAAATTTTTTTATCAACGTGTATGACGAAGTCACATACGCAAGACCGGGCCACCGCAACGCGCGGCCCCGGTCATAAAGCTAGTTTATCATTATAAGCTAATGGTTGTATTTTGAAGAGTTTATGACTTTAAGGCTTTTAAAGAGCTCTTAGGTGTGGTAGAGCGATATGCCTAATTTTAATTTTCATTTGTGTTATTTTTGATGGAGATTTAGACAACGAAAGATTTAAGTTATGCCATATATAAAGTTGTCAGTTCGAATTCTAAGCACACTTAGGTTTTCGTACTACCATGTATTATGCTAGAGAGTTTTTCTCTTGTGATAATATAACGACTGGTAAGTGGCAAGGTATGGTATTTTGAAGGAACCCCAAAATCAAACTCTGAAGCCACCATCATTGAAATAACATAGTCTGACAGAAATAAGACAACGGGACACTCCAATTTGAGAAGTATGATCGGCGGACATTAGAAGTTTTTTGTTGGAACACAAAAGGTCTCTTTAAAAATCCATTACTTTCAAAATGATCTTCAAACTTCAAAAGTCTTGTCACTAACCCAAGAACAGTGTCATTAATCATTGTGATCTAGATCCTTCTACAAAAGTAGAAATAATTTAAAACCGAATTGAAAAAGTTAACCACTATCATCATAGGCTCATTTCGCTCGTCGCTTCTCGATTTCACCCACCTTCAAGACATGGTAAACACTTCATTTCTTCATTTATTAGCATTTATGTATTATTATTATTATTATTATTATTATTATTATTATTATTATTATTATTATTATTATTATTATTATTATTATTATTATTATTATTATTATTATTATTATTATTATTATTATTATTATTATTATTATTATTATTATTATTATTATTATTATTATTATTATCTATGTTGATGTATGTTTGCTGATGGTTTATTGAAATTGAATGCATAACTATGGATTTGTCTAATGTTCTTCTGATAGTTACTTTTATGTAGGGGTGTTCACGGTTTGGTTTTGACGGTTTTTTTATCAAACCGTAAGCCAAACCGTTAGTACGGTTTTTGCATATCGAAAACCGAAGCCGAACCATTGGAAATACAAACCAAACCAAACCAAGCCGTTACTAACGGTTTGGCTCCGGTTTGGTTTCACGGTTTGGGCCTATATTGGGCTTGTATACTATACATGTTCATCTTTGTGTTAATATAAGATAACAAAAAAATCAACACCTAATTAACATGATGTTAAAAAACATACACACCAAATAAACACATAATAAGTACAAAATTATTCTAATACAAGCTTAGAATAAATTGCCAAAATACACAAAGAAGCTTAAAGTAATTAGGTGTTCAAAACAAACCAGGTCAAAACAAACAATCTAATCACCTTTATCGACTACTGTCCAAAAGTTCTAAGCTCCATATGTGCAATCCAAAAACATCATGAACCAGACATGGTTCGGTCTAATATATAATATGAAATATTATAAATAATTATATATCTAATATAAAAAATGTATAATTTTAAAATACTTAAATCCTACGGTCCGGTCCGGTTTTATCCGACCGGTTTTTGGTAAAAACCATAAGCCAAACCGTTCATTACGGTTTAAATTTTTTGAAGCCGACCGACCGAAAGTTAAAAATAAAACCAACCATGAAGCCAAACCGATGACCGGTTTGGACGGTTTCACGGTTTTAAACCGAACCATGAACACCCCTACTTTTATGTATATATGTTCAGTTTCGTTTGATTGATTTTGAACCATAGACAAACCATTGCTGGTTTAAAAGTATAAAAATATAACATTAATGTTTAAAAGTATACAATTCACTTAAAACCTGAACCTCGGGTGATCAGTTTTCGCATATTGTTTACAACTCGATCCGTAAGTAATTTAGTATTTTTACATAACAATAGTTCATTTCAAGTTTTAACTGACAACATCTCAAACCAACCACAAACTATGTTTGTGGATAGGTACCTTGACGCCAATCAAATTTTGGCGCGCTTGGTGTTTTAAGTTTTGTTGATGAAATTTTGGTGTTTAATTGTTAGTTACCCTATCACACTCTAATGATGCTGCATAGAGCTGAGAGGAGGTATGAAGTTGGCAAAGTTAGAGATGAGGAACATGGAAAACAAAGACGATTGAGAAGCATTGTAAACAAGTTGACACCACGGAACTTTGAAACACTGCTTGATCAAGTCAAACAGGTCAATATTGACAATGCAGATACTCTTTCTGGTGTGATTGGTCAAATATTTGATACGGCTTCAATGGAACCATTATTTGTTGAAGTGTATGCTAGTTTTTGCTCCCGTTTAGCTGTTGAATTACCTTGTTTTGGTGATGATTATGAGAAGATTAGTTTCAAGAGATTATTATTGAATAAATGTCAAAAGGAATTTGAAAGAAGAGGTAGAGAAGAAGAAGAAGCAGCGAATAGAACTGAAGAAGGTGATAATAAGCTGACAGATGAAGAACGAGAAGAAAAACGACGAAGACGTGTGTTGGGTAATATTCGAATTATTGGTGAGTTATACAAGAAAAGAATGTTGACAGAAAGAATCATTCATGAGTGTATAAAAAAACTCTTAGGTTATAATCAAAAGAACTCGGATGAGGAAAATATCGAGGCGTTGTGCACATTAATGAGTACAATTGGGGTGATGATTGATCACCCAAAAGCTAAAGTACACATGGATGTTTATTTTGATAAGATGTTTCAGTTATCAAACAATATGACACTTTGTTCTCGAGTTAGGTTCATGTTAAAAGATGCAATTGATCTTAGAAGGAACAAATGGCATCAAAGAAGGAAGGTTGAAGGTCCAAAAATGATCAAAGAGTTGCATCGAGATGCTGTTCAAGAACGTTGGGCCCAGTCTAGCAGACTTAGGAGAGCGGGTCAGCCTATGAACTTTCGATCAAACGGGTCAACAGGTATTCTTTCTTCAAGATTTGACTCTTTTGAAATAGAACTTTGTTGGTTCCATTAAAGCCTATGGGTGATGAGGCTATAAACAAGTTTAATTGATATCTTTCAGGGTTACAGAAGATGCATAAAGTTGAGAGGAAGTATGAAGTTGGGAAAATTACAGATCGGGAAGAAGCAAAACAAAGACGATTGAAAAGCATTGTAAACAAGTTGACACCACACAACTTTGAAACACTGTTTGATCAAGTCAAACAGGTTAATATTGACAATGTGGATACTCTTTTCGGTGTGATTGGTCAAATATTCGATACGGCTTTAATGGAACCAACATTTGTTGAAGTGTATGCTAACTTTTGTTCCCGTTTAGCTGTTGAATTACCTGGTTTCGGTGATGGAGATGTGAAAATTACTTTCAAGAGATTATTATTGACTAAATGTCAAGAGGAATTTGAAAGAGGAGAGAAAGAAGAAGAAGAAGAAGCAGCGAATAGAACTGAAGAAGAAAGTGAGATTAAGGAAACATATGAAGAACGAGAAGAAAAACGACGAAGACGTATGTTGGGTAATATTAGACTTATTGGTGAATTATACAAGAAGAGAATTTTGACAGAAAGAATCATGCATGAGTGTATAAAGAAACTCTTAGGTTTTAATCTAAAGAACCCTGACGAGAAAAATATCGAGGCGTTGTGCATCTTAATGAGTACAATTGGAGATTTGATTGATCACCCAAAAGCTAAAGTACACATGGATGTTTATTTTGATAAGATGTTTCAGTTATCAAATAATATGACACGTTCTTCTCGAGTTAGGTTCATGTTAAAAGATGTAATTGATCTTAGAAGGAACAAGTGGCAGCAAACAAGGAAGGTTGAAAGTCCAAAAAATATCGAAGAGGTGCATTGAGATGCTGTTAAAGACGACAGGGCCTATCTAGCTGGCTTAGCAAAGGGGGCAGCCAATGGACTTTGTGTCAAACGGGTCAGCAGGTATTCTTTTGAGACCTGAGAATAGAACTTTGTCGCTTCCACCGAGACCTATGGATGATTCAAAGGTATTCTACCTCGACCGTGAAAGTTCACAAAAGGTTGTTTTAGTTTTGTTTAAGTCTACTTTTCTCCATTTGTATTTGCGTTATGACGGATTTTTAATGTTAACTTTGTATCTCCATTCGAATTAAAAGCTTCGTTTTGAACTAATGACTGAGAGCAAAGCTCTGGCTTGTTTAAACCATTCAACAAACAAGCTCGAGCAGACCAAACCAATCTTGATCTTTAAGTTTTGATTATGAGCCTAGGTTGATCGTAGAAAATAGGTCGGAACATTGCCGAGAAAACTACTCTGGCTCGGGCTTGGCTACATCAGTAGTAAATAGCAGAAGATCAGCAAATTATTTGAGTTACTATATAGAACTTTAGATGTCAATGTATCATAGTTACTTCAAATCATAAATGAATATTGCATTGGCAAGTTGTTTCTCATAGATTGCATAATGCAAGATACACGAGAGGCAAAAACTTGATCACTCCATGTGTTTGAATAACATGTTGGTTTGGACATAACCTGGTCATCCATGTGTTGACTGGTTCCATTAAAGTAGTTATATATAATGTTTATATTGATGATTGATTTTTCTTTACATTCATCATGAAAGTCATTCACACTATCAAATAGTAGTGAAATACAACAGACATTGAAATCAAAATCTGAATGTACAAGTACATCAAGTTGCAGAAGTCAACACGTATGATCAACAAGTTCCAATAATCAACACGGAGCACTTTCGGTTGGGGGGGGGGGGGAATCACGTTGCTGGAGTCACTCAAGTCAGTTTTGGACTTTTGGGGACTTCCCATATACTTTTTATCCATTTTTCATGCACATTTACATGCTATATCTTCTCTTGTAAAGTTGCGCAGAAAAATATGCTGGCGGCCAAGAAGAAATGCAATGGTTTTGGCTTCATTGACTAACATGTTGGCACCTAAACAACACAAATTGGGGCCTTGACATCGGTAATTAATCAAGGTGGCTAACTGGGATCTTCCCATGAAGTGGATGGGGAGATTTTAAGATCCTATGCTCCTTGTAATCTTGGGTCCTTGGAAAAACGTTATTAAGGTAAGTGATGATTCGCGATCCTTGGCATCAGTGTTCTTAATCTAATGAACTGCAAGCTGGACAATGGGAACAAGGGCTTCTGTTGGCTTGATAATGAGTCCATGATGGGGATTTTAAAGGTGTTTAATCGCGTCTTTTCTCTTTGGGAAACAACATGAGATGTTTGGTTAATGAGCGATAGGTCCAAGGCAATGGGATAACTAAGCTTGGCGGAACACAAATCTTTACCCGCTAGAACTCCTGGACTTTTCCGCTCTCTGCCCAGTCGGATCATTCAGGCTGGAATGGTGATTTCTTTTTCTTGGTCAAAAACGCTAGAGCCTTCATAGAGTGAAAAATGTTGAATAATCACAGAATGCAATAACAAATATATATGCTTCAAGACTGAAACAACGTTTTACATTAACATAGAGATTGCATGCATTTATTGTTTGATTCACACATGAGTTTATATACCATATATGACGGTTTCTTTGTGAACCATCATGACCCTTTGACAACAACAGACACAACGTCGTATATGTCTTTTTAACCCTAACGACAGGTCTTTAACATATTGACACGACATAATAAACACTAAACATATACTTTGATCTAATAACACTTTAGACCCTAACTTAAATTGACCCATATGTTTTTAAGAATTACATCCAACATATTCCTCCTTAATCCTTAAAAACATATCTTCATCCCTTGTATCTTCAACCCGCAACATCGCTTGGGCTGATGGGAACATACTCATCATCTTCACTTGATTTATCAACACTTTCAGCCTCCCTTTCTCCAGTTTCAGCAGCACTTTGTTCAGATTCACTCTTGGTTTGATCTGCTTTTTTTACAGCAGCAAAGTCCTCTTTGATAGCAGCCTTTGGGTCCTTTATTTTAGCAGTTTCACATCCATCAGGCCAGTCTTGAGTAGCTTGCATTTCACGCCTTTTGTAGGACCGCTCTTCCTTCATTCCACGGATCATATCATCATATAAGTCCGCCTCTTTGGTGCTTCCTTCTCCCATTTCGAACAACATCCCTTCATTGTTCTTTTTTTCTTCTACATTATTGAAGTACCATTCCATTACATCTAAGTATGCATTGTAAACCAACCTTAAATAGATCCATTTAATCAAATCAAATCCTAGATCAACAGTGATCAATGCCCAATATCCATTTCTTGACGCTCGTTCTTTTCCTCCATTTATTTTTACAGCCATATAAAAAACATATAGATCCACTATCTTATTTTCAAACAAAGGTGGAAATGTGTTTGTTTCATCATGCCTTTCACAAATCATTTTACCATTTTTAAGAAATTTTCTTTGACTTCTACTTCATTTGCAATACCCATATGGATTGTTTTAAAAAAGATCCAACACAGTGATCATATCTCCAACACTTTCTACCTTTCTTTCTTCTACTACAATTTCTTTTCCCTTTCCATATGAGGCTTGCCTTTCATTCTTTCTTGCCTTCGTATCCATGGCTTCATAGTATTCATGCATCTTGTCGCAATTGTCTAGACTGTTTACTTTTTCCCACTTGACTTTCGATTCTCTTTCTTCCCTTGAATAAACTTCTTGTGCCGTTTTATCTTCACCTTCAAATGACTCAATATTTTCAAAGGTTTTTATGACATAACACACATCTCCTTCAAACGAGACTTCAAAGTCTTGACTCATCAATTGTAATAGCGTGTACAACAAGCGTGTACAGCTGTTAATGTATTTATGGAGCCTAGAGTTATTTTAGGAAGAGATTGGTTTAGCAAATCATAATTGTATTAGGATTGTTATATTGTGGTTATATATAGGGTAGAGGAGGACAATTGTAACGATTCATTCAATCAATAATATTGAACCTTTTATGGTATCAGAGCTCTTTATCAGAGATATTGAACCCTCCTCTAACCCTAACTATGGCAGAGAAGATACATCCTGCTGTTACAGTCACAAACATTCGAAACTTCATCCCCATCACTCTAGAGATGGAGAGTGGTCAATATAATTCCTGGGCAGAACTCTTTAAAATCCACTGCAAAGCCTTTGATTGTTCTGATCACCTGACAGACACCAAACCACCACCCGCTGCACAACCAGAAAAACCGGAAAAAGATAAGCAATCTTCCTCAACCCCTGATGCTGAATCTGTGAAAAATTGGAATCGGGTTGATGCCATAGTCCTTCAATGGATATATGGCACCATCTCGAATGATCTTCTCCACACCATCCTTGCACCTGATTCTCATGCTGCTACGGCCTGGAAGGCACTTGAAAACATCTTCCAAGACAACCGTAATAGTCGGGCTATTTACCTACAACACAAGTTCTCAAATCTTAAGATCTCTGATCACCCCAATGTTTCAGCCTATTGTCAAGCCTTGAAGATGATTGCTGACCAATTAGCAAACGTCGGTGCACCTGTCAGCAACAACACACTCGTTCTACAACTCATCAGTGGTCTCAATGGTGAATATGACGGTATAGCGATGCTGCTCCAACAGAAAGATCCTCTCCCAGACTTCTATGATGCCCGTTCTAAGCTTATTATGGAAGAAGCTCGTAAAGCCAATCAAATCACACCCAAAGACACCGCCCTTATTGCTACAGCGGAACCCAAAGACAACCCGCGCCAGTCACCATCACCAGATCACCAATCATCTGACCGCCGTGGCAATTCATCTCGTGGTAGGGGACGTGGCCGCGGTCGCGGAAGGGGCAGGGGACGTTCTTCTTCTCCCTCGGCTCCTGCCTCCAATGGTTGGAACCCTAATAGCCGACCCCCGTCTCCATGGAACTCTCACCAATGGCAGCAACAACAAACACCTTGGTCCAATTTTTATCAACAGCAACAGCAGCCTTGGACGCCTCCCCCATGTCCATATCCAACGAATGGGCAGGCCCCATCTTGGCAGCCCAGCCCAGGCCCTGGTATCCTCGGCCCAAGACCAAATCAGGCCCATTATGCCTATACAGGGAACTATGTCCCAACGGACCTTGATCAAGCGTTCCATGCTATGAGCTTGACTCCACCAGACCAGCAGTGGTATGCTGACACAGGGGCTTCTTCTCACATGACAAACTCGGGAGGTAATTTCAATTCTTATGTTAATAATGGCTTAAACTCGAATATTATAGTAGGTAATGGCTCCACAATTCCAATCGTGGGCATTGGTACTCAAACCTTACAACCACCCCTCCCACCTCTTTACCTCTCTCATGTCCTTCATGCACCTAAATTAATTAAAAATCTTTTATCCGTCCGTCGTTTAACTACCGATAATAGTATAACCATTGAATTTGACCCATTTGGTTTTGATGTGAAGGATCTCAAGACTCGGAGGCCTATCGTCCGATGCAATAGCACCGGGGACTTGTACCCGTTCACCTTCTTATCAACGACCTCCACAACTGCACCATCGGCTTTTGCTGCTATCTCCCAGGACCTTTGGCACTCCCGCTTAGGACACCCTGGATCTTCTATTTTAAATGCTTTAAATAATGTCTTACGATTACAAAAACCTAAGCAATCTAGTTTTTGTTCCTCGTGTGTTTTGGGGAAACTTATTAAATTACCTTTTGTTGATTCTACTTCTATTTCTCATTTACCTTTTGATATTATTCATAGTGACGTTTGGACCTCCCCCGTTCCCACATCTAACGGTCACAAATATTATGTGCTCTTTCTAGACGATAAAACCAATTTTTTGTGGACTTATCCCATGTGTCACAAATCTCAAGTTTTTGAAATCTTTAAAGAATTTCACACCCTAATTAAAACGCAATTCAATATGCCAATCAAAACGTTTCAATGTGACAATGGCAAAGAATACAACAACAACATGTTTCATAACTTCTTTAAATCAAATGGCATTCAATTTAGATTTTCTTGCCCCCACACATCCTCCCAAAATGGTAAATCTGAAAGAAAAATCCGCTCCATTAACAACATCATTCGAACCATTCTTGCCCACTCATCCGTACCTCCAAAATTTTGGAACCATGCTTTACAAACCGCCACCTATTTACTTAACATTCTTCCTAGTAAATTACTTCACAACCTATCCCCTACCCACCTTCTATTTCACAAACAACCCGATTACTCTCACCTACGCGTCTTCGGGTGCCTTTGCTATCCTCTCACACCATCTATCCACATTAATAAACTCCAACCCCGCTCTTACCCTTGCATCTTTCTCGGATACCCATCCAATCACCGGGGGTACAAATGCTATGACTTGTCCACTCGCAAGATCATACTCTCTCGTCATGTTCTTTTTGATGAAACAAATTTTCCGCTCTCCATCACCTCTTCCCCTAAACCTTCCTATGAGTTTCTTTCCACCGACCCACATTCCTCAATCTGGCAGCATCTTGCACCCAACCCACCAGCCCAAACCACTCCCACGGCCCGTTTTGGCAATACATACCAGCGTCGGCCCAAAACCACCCCACAACCCAATACCAATAACCCTCATTCATCCTCTTCTGTTCCACAACCCACACCCCAGCCGACCTCCACTTCGCAACAAAACACCACCGTACCTCCATCTCCACCACCGGCCAATACTCAAACAACCACCACCGTTCCACCCCGCACTTCAAAACGCACCATGACCACTCGGACAATGACCGGTGCAGTCCCAACTCGCACCTACCATGGCCTCTCTGCTCAATCACAACTTTCTCCAATACCAAAAACCTTAACCGATGCCCTCCAATGTCCACACTGGAAACGCGCCATGAATGACGAATTCGGAGCCCTTATTAATAATAAGACTTGGAAATTAGTCCCTCGTGATCCCACAATGAATATTACACGGTGTATGTGGTTGTTTAAGCATAAAAATAACGCTAATGGGTTTGAGCGATATAAGGCTCGTTTAGTTTGTGATGGCAGGTCGCAGCAGGTTGGAATTGATTGTGGTGAAACATTTAGTCCAGTGGTTAAACCTTCCACAATCCGGACCGTACTTAGCCTTGCTCTTTCACATTCGTGGTCAATCCACCAACTGGACGTCAAGAATGCATTTCTCCATGGCAATCTCACGGAAACTGTCTATATGCATCAGCCACCAGGTTTTCGGGATCACAGGTACCCAAATTATGTGTGCTTACTTCAACGATCTCTTTATGGTTTAAAACAAGCACCTAGAGCTTGGTATCAAAGGTTTGCAGACTATGTGGCTACGATTGGGTTTTCTCACAGTCAGTGTGATCATTCTTTGTTCATCTATCGCAACGGACAAGAGATTGCTTACATTCTCCTCTATGTGGACGACATAATTTTGGTTACATCCAGACCTCAGTTGCATCACAAGATCATGTCCCTTTTGTCGACCGAGTTTGCAATGAAGGATTTGGGTCCTTTGACGTATTTTCTCGGGATTGCAGTCACTCGCAATGCCGACTCTCTGTTCCTATCTCAACAAAAGTATGCCAAGGAAGTCATTGATCGTGCTGGGATGTCAACATGTAAACCCGTTGCCACACCAGTTGATACCAACACAAAATTAGGGGCTACTGATGGTGAACCATTTGATAATGTCACTCTTTATAGGCAACTTGCTGGGGCTCTTCAATACTTAACATTCACTCGGCCGGATATCTCGTACGCCGTTCAACAAGTTTGCATTCACATGCATGCCCCACGCACCTCTCACTTTAATGCTCTTAAACGCATTTTGAGATATCTTCAGGGCACAATCGACTTTGGGTTGACACTTACAAAATCAGGGACTTCTTCCTTGTTGGCCTATACCGATGCTGACTGGGGCGGGTGCCCGGACACTCGTCGGTCTACATCTGGGTATTGTGTTTATTTGGGTGAGAACTTACTTTCTTGGTCTTCAAAACGTCAAACAACATTGTCTCGTTCCAGTGCTGAAGCCGAATACCGGGGAGTCGCTAATGTGGTCTCTGAAATTAGCTGGCTTCGTAATCTATTACTGGAATTACATCATCCTCACTCTCATGCAACAGTTGTCTACTGTGACAATGTTAGCGCCATATATTTATCTGGCAACCCCGTCCAACACCAACGGACGAAACATATCGAGATGGACATACATTTTGTTAGGGAACAGGTTCGGCGTGGTCATATTCGTGTCCTGCATGTCCCGTCTCGTTATCAGATAGCTGACATTTTCACTAAAGGACTACCACGGGTTCTGTTTCATGATTTTCGCTCCAGTCTCAACATTCGTCAACCTCCAGTTTCGACTGCGGGGGTATAATAGCGTGTACAACAAGCGTGTACAGCTGTTAATGTATTTATGGAGCCTAGAGTTATTTTAGGAAGAGATTGGTTTAGCAAATCATAATTGTATTAGGATTGTTATATTGTGGTTATATATAGGGTAGAGGAGGACAATTGTAACGATTCATTCAATCAATAATATTGAACCTTTTAAATTGTTCGAGACTTAATATATCTGTTTTCATTGTAGGAACATAATAGACCGATTCCATTATTTGTGGTATACCATTTCATGGTATTTGAATTTGGCCTACTCCTTTAAAATGCTCCTTTTGGAATCAAGTGACACAATCTTAATTTCCATATGATTTTTTCAGATTTACAAACAAGGATTTGATCCCACAAGCATGTTTTTTCCTTAACCCACTAACATACCATATGCGGTTCCAATTACCCCCATCCGTGCCTTTAACACACCATATGAGATTTACTATGTAATCAGGGGGAATGATGGCACATATGTCTCAAGTATGTGTCCTACGACACACCCAATAGGTCATGATAACTAGAAGAAATCAACTAGTGACCAGAAGGGCAGAAAGGGTCGAGTGGGTCAAGAGGACCAGGAGGGTTCATGTGTTTGTGGTCAGAAGGACAAAGAGGACTCGAGTATGGAAACTTTATGCATCATCCTAAATGATTTGATTATGATGGTAAAGATAGGGCAATGAAGAAGCGACGCAAGAAAAGGCGTTGAAACGCCTCAAAAGGATAATGAAGCTGAGAAACAAGCGAACCACAATCACAAATGCTCATGAGAAGCAAACATGTGTATTCTGCAAGAAATTCATCACAAAGTATCATGTTTTCAAGTGCAATTTAAAATTCTTAGTTAAAGGCATAGATGTGGGTAATTGGAACCACATATGCTATGTTAGTGGGTTAAGGAATAAAAATGCTTGTGGGATCAAATCCTTGTTTGTAAATATGAAAAAATCATATGGAAATAATGATCGTGTCAATGGATTTCAAAAGGAGTATTTTAAGGGAGTAAGCCAGATTCAAATACCATGTAATGGTATACCACAAATAGTGGAATCGGTCTATTATGTTCCTACAACGAAAACGAATATATTAAGTTTTGAACAATTGATGAGTCAAGGCTTTGGAGTCTCGTTTGAAGGAGATGTGTGTTATGTCAAAAAACCTTTGAAAATATTGAGCCGTTTGTAAGTGAAGATAAAATGGCACAAGAAGTTTATTCAAGGGAAGAAAGAGAATTGAAAGTCAAGTGGGAAGAAGTAAATAGTCTAGATGATTGCGACAAGATGTGGGGATATTATAAAGCCATGGATATGGAGCATGAAAGAATGAAAGGCAAGCCTCATACAGAAAGGGAAAAGAAATTGTAATGGAAGAAAAAAATGAAGAAATTGTATTGGATCTTTTGAAAATAATCAATATGGATATTGCAAATGAGAAATCAAAGAAAAGTTCTTGAAGATGGTGAAATGGTTTGTGAAAGGCATGATGAAACAAACAAGCTCATTTCCACCTTTGTTTGAAATAAGATAGTGGATCTTTATATGGATGTAAAAATAAATGGAGGAAAAAAATGAGTGTCAAGAAATGGACATTAGGCATTGATCGCTGTTGATCTA
Organism: Tagetes erecta; assembly: GCA_030867185.1. Taxonomy (NCBI): domain Eukaryota; kingdom Viridiplantae; phylum Streptophyta; class Magnoliopsida; order Asterales; family Asteraceae; genus Tagetes; species Tagetes erecta. Next base: position 78,000,768 of record CM061490.1, on the reverse strand, counting down.
GGATTTGATTCGACAAAATGGATCTATTTAAGGTTACTTTACAATGAAAACTTGGATTATATTCTAGTCATCCGATGGATGAAATCAGTATCTCTAAACTCTACTGTGTAACCAACGATATTGTCCGCTTTGGCTTCTGACTCAAGATTAAAACAGAAGCATTAGGTAAATCAATCGCACACCATCATAAATCAATTGTAGGATTCACAGCAGCAACATCATCATACAATAGCAGGAAGAGGGATTTTCCATTCAACCTATGTATAAATCAGTTATAATCATCATCATTGTTATAGTTGCTCTTGTACTAAATTCAAGCATCCTAGACATTTCGACATTTCGACAAACAACTGGTATGCATTTGAAAAATCAAATGGAGAAATGCCAAATCGGACTCAGTTCATTTACATAATAACAAGTTTTAACATTAGTTCTTAAAGGAATTCACTAAATTCATCAAAATGAAAAATATTCCTTCATTTTTTGTTCCATAATGTTCATTTTCAAAAAAACTTCATTTTATAGCTAGCACTTTTATGTTTATACTTGGATGGATTTTAAACTCAGTTAGGTGTTTCTTCCCGCTGCAACACACGGGGATTATGCTAATTAGAATTGTGCAAATATATAAAAACAAAATGAAATTTCCAGCCTAAATGGACAGTGTTCGTGTCAACCTACGAGACTCATGTCATCTTCGAGTTCACACGTCTAGCATGGTATTCATGTTCGGATTAACCCGCCTAACAAACATGACTCATTTAACACTTTTACTTGGAATGCAAATTTCAAAGTGCCGGAAAAAGGGATGTGTAAATCCTATTAGTAGTAAAGATTAGTATTGATTTGATTTGATTATTTCCTTGTTTCTAGGATTGTTTAGTTAGGTCAATATTTATTATTTAAGCATGATTTGTACTCTTGGGAAATCAATTGAAGTTTATCATTCATTCACAAAACCTTCATGGTATCAAGAGCCTATCAAAAACCCTAAACCTAATTTTTTTTAACCGTCGACCACCATGGTGGAAACCGAGATACCGGAAACATCATCATACAATGACAAACCTCTACCTCTTCATCCTGCATACTCACTCAACAACATTCAATCTAAAATTCGAACCTTAGATGGGAAGAAAGTACCATACTCATCGTGGGTTCGCCTTTTCAAACTTCAAGTTACTGCATTCAAAGTATTGCATCACATCGACGGCTCCAAGGAACCACCAGCAAAAACTGATCCGGAATATGCTGCATGGTCACACATGGACGCGTAGATCACACAATGGATACTTTGTACAATCTCAGATGAACTCTTCGCTCGCCTAATCGACAAAGAACTCAGCGCCCGTGACACGTGGTTAGCACTCCAAGCCATCTTCATCAACAATAAACATGCTCGTGCTGCTACCCTCGAACGAAAGTTCACCAACACCACGTTATCATCATGTTCATCGTTTGACGACTACTGTCAAACCCTCAAAGACATCGCCAATCAATTAGGCGATGTCGACCAACCTGTTACAGAAACACGACTGGTTATTCAAATGGTTTGGGGCTTACCGGCTGAATACGACACGATTGGCACGATCATCAACCAAAGCAAACCTTCATGGGATGATGCTCGTAGCATGATTGAAGAAGAACAGCAAAGGCAAGCAGCGGGGGGGGGGGGGGGGTCGACCAACCACACTGCCTTGGTAACTCCTCAGTCCTCATCGGGCAATGTTCGAAACAATACCACATTCAACACCAAGCAAAATCGGTCTCCGTACCCTAACGGCTATCGTGGTCGCAACTACGACCCAACAAAGGCGACTCGTGGCAGGGGCCAGGGGTCTGCGGGGGCCGAACATCCGGACGAGGAGGCAGAACTGGGACTGGAGTCGGCCAACAATACTACTGGAACCAACAGCATATGGGCCACGTATAGCAGACGGGCCAAGGAAATGGCTTTCCCAACATTGGGACTACTCAACAGCAGCAATGGGCCAACAGCTACCCTCCACCCACACCATACCCATCTCAACAATTTGTTCCAGCCCAGTTCCAAAACCAACAGGCCTATTTCGCTGGCCAGGCCCAAGTCACTGGTCCACCTGTTTCGCTCTAGCAGGCAACAACGCACTGAATCCGAGCGACATTGGTACGGCTTTGTCGAACATAAATTTGAACTACACTGATCCCTAGTGGCACATGGATACTGGAGCATCTCAGCATATCACATCTGATCCGGGTAAAATTCTCTCTCATTTATTATTTCCTACAATGCCTATTTTTGTTGGTAATGGTCAATGTTTAAAGGTTAACGGGCCCGGTAATGGTTTATTAAATCTCCCCAACTGCACTTATCAATTAAATAAAATCGTTCACTCACCCAACATAATCAAAGATTTACTATCCGTACGTAAATTTTCTAGAGATAACGACGTAAGTGTTGAATTTGACCTTTTTGGTTTTACTTTGAAGGACCTCAAGGATGGACGACACCTTTCCCGACACAATAGCGAGGGCGATCTTTATCCTTTCACTCCACCCGCTTTCTCATTGCTGTCCACTACAACAACACTTTCATGGCACAATCGTCTTGGGCATCCCGGCGACAATGTACTAACCTATCTTAGTCGTTACTCTATTTCTAATTGTAATAAACAATGTGGTTCGTTTGTTTGCTCGTCATGTCAATTATCAAACAGTAAACGATTACCGTTTTTTGATTATGTTTCTTTTACATTTCAACCATTTGATATTATTCATTGTGACCTATGGACTTCACCTATCGAAAGCAATTCAGGTTACAAATATTATATGATTTTGGTTGATAATTATACTAATTTTGTGTGGGTATACCCTCTTAAATACAAATCTGACACATTCACCACCTTCACAAAGTTTCACAAACTCGTCTAAACCCAATTTCAAAAAACAATTAAGACATTTCAATGTGATCTCGGGGGGGAGTTCAACAATAACAAATTTAAAGAATTTGCCGCTCAAAATGGTCTCGTGTTTCGTTTTTCATGTCCACAAACCTCCCAACAAAACGGTCGGTCCGAACGAATGATCCGCCGGATCAATGACATCGTCCGAGCACTATTATTTCACGCTCACGTCCCCCCCGTCTTTTGGGTCAAAGCTTTACACACGGCCACATATCTCCATAACATATTACCCACTAAACGTCTCCACTACCAAACGCCGGCATTTGCTCTCTATGCCCGTCACCCGACATATGATCATCTTCGTGTGTTCGGGTGTGCGTGCTATCCCAACATGTCCGCCACACAACCGCACAAACTCTCTCCTCGATCCACTCAATGCATTTTTTTGGGATACCTGTGACACCCCGCCCGGCGGCGGAAAACACCGGGCGCGTCAAGTGGATCGGATATCAAAGTACAAAGCACATGACACACTAAATGCATATTTTAGTATTAATTAAGTAATAATGTCGTGACAAAATAAGGCAAACGAACAGTCTTAAAATCGTAACAGAAACCGTCAAATAAATATTGTTTATTGTCTTTTTATTCTAGGTCCGAAGCATCCTACGTGTCTTGAACCAAAACCGTATCAAACTTCACCTGAAAAACGTGTAAAATAAGTTAGCTAAAGAATTAGCTAGTGAGTAAAACACAATTAATAGTACATAGTATAAAATCCGAGATCATTATAGATTGTGTTTCGCAATCTCATGTGCATAGCAATTTCATCATATATATCTCAACCATGACCATAGAAACACATAGAAACACATAGAAACAAGTATCATAGACCCCGCAGGGTTACCTTTAGCAACAAGTCATGAGGAACCAACTCATGTTACATTTATTGATAACCATCGTTAACCGTCATTTAACCGTCTCGATATGCAAGTTATCAAAAATGTTTAAGCATCTAAGGGACATAGCAGCGTAGCAACAAACATCACATGTAGTAACTAGTAACATAGAATCAACCAAAGAATCGCCGGGTCAAAATCACCTATCAGGCCATTAATGTAGGTGGGCTTGTCAAGCCATTAGCGCTAACATCGTACCGGTGGAAATTACAAGATAATATAACTAATATTGACTATCACACAATTTTGCTACATGCGGCCAAACATGATTAACACATCTAATGATCTCATTTTCGAAAATAGAAACATCAAAAGAAACCGCTGTATTATAGAAACACGTATTTCAGCCCCAAAAACGTAAACAGTAAAAAGGGGGTGTGAGTTTACTCACCTTGAAAAGTAATTACAATCGAACCGTTAGAAACGCAGCTAAAAAGCACCGAGGGTTGCCCAAACATTAGTACCACTTAATTTATTGGGAAAAACTCTAACTTAGAAACGAAACAATAGTAACAAGAATCAAAATCCGAGATCCAGGGTTTCAGATTTGGGATTTAGGGTTTTAAATCACAAATTGGGAATTTAGGGTTTTGAAATGTAATTTAGGAATTAGGGTTTTGAAATACAATTTGGGAATAGGGTTTGAAATCTAATTTAGGAATTAGGGTTTGAAATACAATTTGGGAAATAGGGTTTTGAAGTACAATTTGGGAATAAGGGTTTTATACGAAACGTTATTGTGTTTTCGTTTTTGATAATCTATACTACATTATAAAGCATTTTAGATGGGCAAAATAGTAATTGAACATTTTCCTTAATGTTGAAAATAAGGACTAAACTTGTACACACACTTAAAGTTAAGGGACCAAACAATTTCCTTATCATCTACATGTACAAACCCTACCATGTGTGCAGTTTCAAATTTTGAAATCATATCTAAACCCACTATGTGTGCGGCGTCTGGTTTCTCAGGTTCGTCACACAACAACACAACCTCCGATGAACCACTCCGCCTCATCTCCTTCGTAACCGGCGAGCAACTTGCAATCCGGATGACTTCCAAACTCTTCGGTGAACCCTCCGGTATGTATTTCTTTATGTGTATCTATATAACTATGTCCAACGTAGATTTGCTAAATTGCGAGCTCTTAGATCAGATCGCGAGATGAACATGTAATGGTGATGTGTGGCGGGAGACAACTCATTGTGTTGATTAGGGTTCATATCTATTTACTTGAGTTGGCAAGATGTGCTGACTGGGTTGAAACATGCTGGTATGGGCTAGGTTGGTTTTGAATTGGGTCGCAAACTCGCAATTGCTTTCTATTTAGTGTTTACGTGTAAATGATTGATGTGTTAAGTATAATCAAACAGTTTTATAACTTTATTGCAATAATGATCTATAAGTTCACATAAGTTTAAAGATTTGGATTATGACTTCTAATTTCGGTTCGACTGGTATTCGGAATAATCTTGATTTGGTCAAATGGGTTAAGTTGGGACTAACCATGATTATCAATACTTGATCACTCTCACACATTGTTTACATTCTAATTGAAGGAAACTTGTTTATAATTGAATGCATAAGCATTGTCTGCATATTTTATATGGTTTCTAAATGTTAGTGGTAGAAAGTTCAGGAAAATTAGAAGCTGAATTCAGCAGCTAAACAACTGCATATTTGTTGGTTTATTGTTCTGAGTCATGTTGTATCTCTTATGCAGGAAATAAATTCATTTTCTACCTGGCGTGGCGATCATTGTTCCAAGCTCCACACAAAATATATATGTCTAACATGTACCAGCGCCCGAATATGATCCTCCCCAACGTTGATGCTCAAAGAAAACTAAACCACAAAAAAAATTCCAGGATCACTTTGAGGTATCTTAATCCTTGTATTGTTTGCTAATTTGGTTCGTTTGATGATAATAGTGATTAACTCATTACGATTGATTTGCAAACTAATTTGGTTTTGATTTTGTGTTGAATGTGGTAGCCTTCTCGGTTATTATTATCGTATGAATTTTGTCTGCATCTGTCACCAATAATTATATATTTATGAAATTTGTATTGAAACTTTCTACATTTATAAGTTGTATTGATTGAACATGATTTGTGTCCTGAATGTGTGTGTTTTTGTGTTGAGACGTGTTTATTGAAACAGTAGCAGCAGATGTGTGTTTGACGTGTTGATTGAACCAGCAGATGTGTGTATGCATGTGTGGGGGGGGGGGGCGGTTAATATTTGTATGTGTGTTTTGAGTTGTGTTGTGTGTGAATGATGAATGTGTTGTGTTATAGTATAAATGAGTGTGTGCGTGTGTATGAATGTTGTGTTGTATTGTGTATGTATGAATGTCACTTAAACAAAAGCTGCATTGCCCATCTAAATTGCTTTAAATATAACATCAGCAACATCAGCACATTTTTTGTAAATATAACAACAGCAACAGCACAATTGTTCTAAAAATCATCTTTTTTGGGTTGCTGTTACATAAATGTGTGTGTTTGATGTTTAAAACACAATATATAAGTGTTTTGTGATTTTTTGAAAGTAAAGTAAATTCTATAAAAAACATCAGCAACATCTGATGATCTGTTTTTGTTTATTTTTATGCAATTTTTGCAAAAATGTGTGTGTTTTTGTGTTGTATTGTGTTGTGTTATGTTGTGTTGTGACGTGTTTATTGAAACAGCAGCAGATGTATGTTTGACGTGTTGATTGAAACAACAGATGTGTGTATGAATGTGGGGGGGGGGGTTGCGGTTAATATTTGTATGTGTGCTTTGAGTTGTGTTGTGTATGAATGATGAATGTGTTGTATGAATGTGTTGTAGTATAAATGAGTGTGTGTATGTATGAATGTTGTGTTGTGTAAGATTTTAAGAATTGTTTTGTTCATGCTTAGTGTCAGTTCCCTTGGTCGATTGTTATTTGACTGATTATGCGAAAGGTTTGTCTTATTATAAATTGTGATTCTTGCAGCTAAACCAAGGCTGCTATTTTATAGATTGGTTCAACAAGTCGTTTTCTACGGTTAGTCTTGGTTCTTTTTCATTGATTAGTACTTTGTTGAAGGGAAGGGAACATTTCTTGATATTGTGTTTACCTTTTACATGTACAGGGCTCCAAAGAAGGCATGCTTTTAGTGTGTAAACCGGTCTATATGGAGACTTCTTTCGGGTCCAAACTGTGCTGCAAACTTGACTGCATTGAAGGTACATATTTATCAGCAATATTCTGCATTTATGGGTTGTTTTTGTTGTTGTTTTAAGGTGATAAAGACTGCCAATTAGTGTGTAAATCATCCATGCATTAAATGTTAACAGAAGCTTCAAACTCTAAATTTAGAAACCATTTTTCAGATCATAGTTAAATTGTCAATAAATTTTCAACATCTCCAAACTGAGAAGACTGGTTGCTGTTGATTTTAACAACAAAGAATTGGTAAAGGGTGTGCAAGATCTTGATGGTCAATTGTTTAGTAATGATCCACTTGGTTTCAATTTTCAAGCTAAACATGTGAGCATATTTTTTTCAAACTGGTATGAATTTTTTTTATCATTGCAAGTTGATCATTTCCCTTTGGTTGTTTCTTAGTTGTTTTTCAGATGTAGTTCATATTTGTATTTGTGACAATGACCCATTTGACCGACACGGTCCAATTTGACATGTCTTGGAGATTAAACCATAAACAGCATATGTTTTTGTAGCTAAAAGAAGTTTGCTGGTAAAATGGAGTAAAGAAAAGTAGTAAAAGAGGATTGTTGGGGCTATGTACAAAAAGTGATAGCAACATCAAGATGCTATTTAATGTTTGTTTTCTTTGGCTTGATGTTATTTGTTATTGACTTGATATTGTTTGTTTTTTAAATAAAGGTTGTATGCTTGTAGATAGATGTTAGTGTTGTTAAGTACCAAAGTATACAAAGTAATGATGTTAAATTAATAAACCAGTAGCTAAACTGCATCTTTATAACTTATGAAGTACCAAGTTTTAAAGATAGTTTAGACATTAAAAAGTTCTCATTTAATATAATAGCTTGATATCCAACATTTTTGAGTTTTTTATCATGACCCGTTTGACCCACTTGATCCATTATGAAGTAATGATTTTGTTCTTATTTCTTACTTGTATTCAGTATTTATCTTTGTTCTTCACATACACATACAAACAAATTGATCACTTGCTTATGGTCGCATTCAATATAATCGCTTGATATTCAATATTTTTTAGTTTTTTACCATGACCCAGTTTGACCCACTTGGTCCATTATGACATGGTAGTAAGATCAAACATAACTCACATCGGTTTTGTAGCCAAAAGAATTCGGCCTACTGTTTGGGATGCTATTCATCATTGTTTGTGCTACTAAGCTTTACTGATTTGGGTCGTTAAAACACTTGTTATTGGACCCATTATTAGTGCTAAGCATACTAGGCTTTTAGTATTAATATGAAATTACTATATTTGTTTTGGGGAAATATTCTATCTTGTTAAAATGACCCAATATTGCATGCCAAATTAACATTGAGCTTATAAGTGTATGCCTTGAATGTTAACAGAAGCTCAAAACCATTCAATGAAAAAAAGAAAAGGAGGTACATTGTAGTTTGAAATCCTAAATGATTAAAAAATTTGATTTGAAAATCTTCATAATATCATGTCAAATTTGGCCAATTCCACTCTTCAAATTTATGTGAAATCTAGAAACATAAAATAAAATCCATTTGTGCAAAGAAGGTAAAGCAACTAACAAAAGTATAGTGTCATGGGAAGATCATGCCACATGAGTTTTAAAAGATATGGTAAATATATTGTAATACCAGGGTTCAAAACCAAAATGATTACTTTAAATGAAAGCTTTAGGCTTATTACAAAGTAGAAGCAAACATCACAATATCAACACAAAAAGTAGAGTATTAAACATCACAATATCAACAAAAAACACCATTCAAACACACAAAAAACAAAGTATAAAAGTATAAGGTTCCTCTCATTAATTTTGTATGTTGTGTGTAAATAAATGTGAGTTGAAATTGGATCATATATGTGCAGTTATTTAGTGTCTTCAATCATGATGCATTAAAAAATGATTGGTTGTTTCGTATGATTCTTATTATCTATGAGAAAGTCATCATCAAGATGTAGCAGTAAAATATGAAGTTTTATAAGAAACTATTGAATGAGATTTTGATGTAAATGGTGGTTGAAGCATGATGATAAGGTCATTGAAATGTATAAGGCTTATGATAAAAATATAATCTCATCACATTGCAATTAGTTCACATGAGGATATTTATCTTTACATTATTATGTCTATGACTTGTTTTTTCTTATTGATTTGCTCGGAGAGAGACATATTTTTTAATCGTGTCTTAGAACTCATATTTATATTATTGTGTAAGACTTGATTTTTAAAATAATATGTTTATGACTAATATTTTCTTATTAATATGTTTGTTATTATTTAATTGTGACTTGTAACACTCATGGCGTAGATAAAAGGCAACATGTATTTATAATTGACTAACAACATACGATTATCTTGTTGCAAATTGTTATCGTTAGTGCATTCTCTTCGCCGCCGCATCGCGCGGGTACTTTCCTAGTATATATATATATATATATATATATATATATATATATATATATATATATATATATATATACAGATCCATTTAGTTTTATATTTGAAACATCGTATCATTTTAATATAGTGTAGTATCCTTTTCAAATCTAGAAATTATATCATATGTTTTTATAAACCTTTAAAATATATTGAAGATAAAAGATATTATCTATTGGTTTAGTTGTAATTATGATTTAAGGTTAACAATTATGTAAAAATACTTAAAAATAAAAATTAAACAAAATCTGATGGTGGTGTGGTTCGAACCCGAGACCGCAGCACCAAACACAACACACATTAACCCGCTGAACCAAGCGCAATCTTTGTTAACATAATTGGTTTTTTAATTTGTTTTGTATTTTGTTTACCAAGAACAACCTTTCAATACAAGCCCTAGAACACGAATCATTCCAATTCGTTTTATTCTGTTGATCTCATCCAGAACAAGTATAGGGCTTTTGATCTACGATACAACACGAGAATTTTGATATAAAATACTTACTTGATTGATGAATAAACGAGTCGATGAGACTGATGAACAGATGCGACGGTTTGAGAAACAATTTACGAACTTCTTGATGTTTTTGATGAAATTAAAACAACAGTGAACAATAGCAGGTAAGGAGGATTGTCTATGCCGCTGGAATTGCGTTTAGATGAACCGGAAGTAGTCGATTAGGTTATGAGTTGGTTACGAAAGAAAAGTGATTAATTGGATGTCGATACGGTGTGATAAAGTCAATTAATTGTCATCATTGATTTCCAAGCGCACGATTGATGATCTTTGCTAATTTAATTTACTGTTTTGATGCGTTAAGAAACGATTGAGTTTGTGGGTATTGAAACCGAGTTTTGATTTGCAATTAACACGGATTCGGGTTTATTAAACAACAAATTGAAGGTGGTAGTGGGTTCGAAACATACACACACACATTTTGTATAGGTTTAATTTGGTTTAAAGTGTTAAAATCGCTCGAAATAGGCTCGCCGGAGATCGAGATATTCCGGCCACTTGGCCGGAAGTTGGTTTCGCCGGAAACACGGGGTAAAACGGGGGTGGGCTGGGTAATTTTGATATTTACAAATCCGGTCCTTTATGTTTAGAATTGTTTTAAATTAGTTATTATAAGTTTAATTATAGTTTGTAACTTGACAGTTTTAGCCCAAAGTTAATTACTTATATCTTTTAACTAACTCACTTACCTAAATTGAAACGTAACAATCCTATTAGTAACGTTTTTATAGTTTTAGCTCGTTTAAGCCATTACGAGACTATTTCAAGACTTAGGAGCATTTTGGTTTAACGTTTTTACTAATTTTCTTTTACGAACTATATATATATTTATTTATATATATATATATATATATATATTTTGAGATTTATAGTTCCACCATTATTTATTCGATATACATGAACGTTTTGAAATGTGAATTTAATTGAGACGGGAACAACGTAGAATCAATGCGTTTATTTATAATAATAATAAACGTTACTCTTGAAGATAAATAAATACGATTACAATTGAAAAGATAACAACTTCGGGTTCGAGTCGGGCATTCGGGTTCGGGTTTGGGGCAGATGTCACAATACCCATCCGACTTCCGCGGATATCGATGTTATGACCCTCTCACCGGGAATGTGTACCTATCACGTCACGTTATATTTGATGAAAACTCATTCCCATTCACAACACCATTACCTCCAACCAACTACCAGTTTCTTGATGATATCTTACCAAACAATGATCAATTTGTTTTTCCATCCACACCCACCACCCAAAACACACCACCCACACCACCTCCTCCATCACCTCCAATTCACACAACTCCTCCCACACCTTCTGCTCCACCATCTTTACACGTCAACACTCCATCCACTTCCCATAACATTCCCAATACCACACCGGAACCTAACCCCACCCCTCCTATCGTCACCTCTCCCACTCCATCATATACTACTACTCATCATATGAACACTCGCTCGAAAACCGGAATCACAAAGCCAAATCCGAAATATGCCTTCACCACTACACCCAACGTGTCACCCGTTCCCACCTCGTATATTAAAGCATTATCGGACCCTAACTGGCTGCATGCCATGAACAATGAATTTAGTGCTTTGCAGGTTAATAATACTTGGGAGTTGGTACCGCGTCCCGCAGATCAACCTATCATTCGTTCAATGTGGTTGTTTCGTCACAAGTTTAATGCGGATGGAACATTGGAACGATACAAGGCACGTCTGGTATGCAATGGTAAATCTCAAACAATGGGCATTGACTGTTCTAAAACGTTTAGTCCGGTCGTAAAACCAGCAATAATCCGTACTGTACTGTCACTCGCTGTTTCCAGATCGTGGCCTATTCATCAACTCGATGTCAAAAATGCATTTCTCAATGGGCATCTTTAGGAAACGGTCTATATGAATCAACCACCGGGGTTTGTATATCCGGCAGCTCCAACTCATGTGTGCCGGCTTAAAAAATCGCTATATGGACTTAAACAGGCACCGAGGGCTTGGTACACTCGATTTTCTAGGTTTGTGACATCTTTGGGTTTTCGAAGTAGTAAGTGTGATACATCATTGTTCATCCTTCAGAATGGTAAGCAACTTGCGTATTTACTTCTTTATGTCGACGACATTGTCATCACGGCAAACGAGCAGGGTTTTCTTAACAACATCATCAAGCAATTATCTACGGAATTTGCTATGACCGACATGGGATCTTTACATCACTTCCTTGGTATTACGGTCACAAGAGACCACAATTCTTTGTTTTTGGCTCAATCGCAGTACGCAAGAGATATTCTACATCAGGCACACATGTCGACATGCAAACCATGTCATACCCCTGTAGACACGGATGCCAAGCTTAGTGCCAGCGAAGGGACTTTGCTACCTGATGGTTCGATTTACAGGAGTCTGGCTGGCGCTCTACAATACCTCACCATTACCAGACCAGACATCTCGTATGCTGTGCAACAGATATGCCTTTTCATGCACGCTCCACGCGAACCCCACATGGTATTTCTCAAACAGGTCTTGCGATACATTCAGGGTACCATTGATCTTGGACTGCGTTTCTCGGCTTCTCACAACCACCCATTGACTGCGTATTCAGACGCTGACTTGGGGGGTTGTCCCGACTCACGTCGATCCACATCCGGTTATTGCATTTTTTTGGGGGATAACCTAATATCTTGGTCGTCTAAACGTCAACCAACCATATCCAGATCTAGTGCTGAAGCTGGATACCGGGGGGTTGCTAACGCTGTAGCTGAAGCCACATGGATCCGTAACCTACTTCTGGAGCTGCAGGTTCCGGTAACTAAAGCTACGGTTGTGTATTGTGACAACGTTTCAGCTATCTATTTGACAGGTAACCCAGTGCAACATCAGAGAACGAAACACGTTGAGTTGGACATACACTTTGTCCGTGAAAAGGTTCAGATTGGGCATATCCGTGTTCTTCATGTCCCGTCATCGTTACAATATGCAGACATTTTCACCAAAGGCCTTCCTCGGTATTTGTTTGACTCGTTTAGATCCAGTTTGAACGTCTCTGCATACTCACGCTCAAACTGAGGGGGACTATTAGTAGTAAAGATTAGTATTGATTTGATTATTTCCTTGTTTCTAGGATTGTTTAGTTAGGTCAATGTTTATTATTTAAGCATGATTTGTACTCTTGGGAAATCAATTGAAGTTTATCATTCATTCACAAAACCTTCAAATCCTACATCAGTGGTACTAAACAGATTTTAAATCACAATCTGAAAATGCAAGTGCGTCAAGACTCCTATTTACCGACCCGTACAATCAACAAGTCATGGCGAGCATAATGATTAATCAGTCATTCTGATGAATGTTGATGTATTTGTTCAAAGCAACCGATCATGATATTTTGAACTTTAGGCAATGAGACTTTTATAAACTGCAATAGATAAAGCAAAAGCGAAATGTTATAAGAGTGTTTGCTTGGAGAGTTGTTGATCAAGTTGGTTTCTTTTCATCCATAGCACAACACAACTATTAAAAGAGTCTGGGGAGGTTTTTGATTTTAGTATGAACTATTGCTGATAAATGAGGTTTTTGACATCTTTAACATATATTTGCTATTCACTGCCTGCTACATTATTATGTATGATTTTCCGGTATGTTTTTTCATTTGGGATTTGTTCCCAAGTCCCAACTCTGTTGCATTTGTTGCAGAAACAAAATGATCTATAAAAGTAAAAAAAAAATATTGGGCAGGTAACTTGTTTTCCTGTGTACATACTACATATTGCTCCAGGTTTCGGGTTTTATAGCATGAGCGTCACATTATTAACACCACATAAAGAGCTATGATGTAAATGCAATGTGTAGATTACAAAAACAAAGCTGGTTATTATCAGCTACAATGTGTAAGAGCTGGTTATAACAAGGTTTAAAAGTAACATAACAATTCAAATTGAAAATATACAACTAAGAGAATATCAATACCTTGCATGTATGCTTCAAAAGCCTTCTATTTGTCATAAATTACAGAATTTTGTTGATCAAGCAAAAGTAGTGTTTCCATGTAGGGATGCGTAAAGAACGAGAAACCCCTTCCATTAATCCCAATACTATCGACGGATTTTGAGTGGGGTTCATAGGTGGCAAGTGAAGCATGTGGTCTAAGACTAAGAGAGTCATGATTTTCAAAAATTTCTATTATAGGTTCGCATGTGGTCTAAGACTAAGAGAGTCATGATTTTCAAAAATTTCTATTATAGGTTCGCCTGTCTTCCTAAACCCCCTCACAAAATTTAGTGATATATGCATGCGGTGTGTTAACGTTCACTGTGTATAGCTTTGTAAATGATTTTGAAACATCATCCTTCATCATCCATACACCGAAAATATAACTATTGGCCTCTACAATGCACTCAAGCACAATAAGAGATTCGCTTAGCTTAGACAAAAACAAATCAGATCCAGGATTAATATCAGAATAGCCGTAGGCTATATTATCTGGGAGGCTTACTTCTCTAAATTCTTCACTCGTCATATCAAATGAAATAATCAAATATCTATTATCACTAGATTCTATAGCAAGCCAATAAAGTACCCCGTCTATAACCACCTTAGAAACACTAAAATTTATCGATTTACGAGGGAGATTGCCATATGAGCTTCTCCAAACCCGCGTTTTTAATGTAAAAACATCAACTTGCCAAGGGACGTCACTCATACTCTCCGTATGTGTAATTTTTAAAATCTTAACATCACTCGTTTCGCGACACACCCCAAATCCTAGAGAGGTAAACGTCCCATCTCCATCCTTAGGCACAACAACACCAACAACTTTTCTAATTGAAATATTCCAAACAACAACCAAGCTCGTTTGAACCGAACCGTAACCACCACAGTTCTCTCGAATGACACCGTAAAAACATAACAAGCCATGAGAACTGCCGATTATGCTAGATAATTTAGGCATGTTAACCAATTGAGGAAGAGTGTGGGAAAGTTTATGTTGGGGGAAAGTATCGTCATCAATAAGTGAAACATATTTTTCTTCACAAACAACATCATCATATCTGATAAGTAGATGTTGTTGTTGGCCGCTATAGTGAGCGATAAAATCAGAGCTATCGATTAGATGCTTCCATGTTTTGGAGACGGATCGAAACTGAATCAATGATTTGACTGGAAACCTTTTGATGATTTCAACTTGGATTTCGAATGGTATGTTGTCTGACATCTTGATTGATTTCGAATGGTATGAATTTTTAGGTCGTTTTTGCGAGAGACGAAGGGGAGGATTTGGGATTTTGGGGGTGTTTTTATAAATCGGCTGTTTGGGATCGTTTCTTTAGAAGAACTTGTAATTTATTAACATTTGAAAAACTAAAAAGGATGTTAAAAGTTGTTTGTTAAATTATAAATTGTTAGGGTAAAAGTTAATAAATTAATATCTCTTGATTTATTAACTTCTGTCAGAAGTTAAAAGGAGAAAAAATAAGTGATCACAAACATTTTTATATCTTATTTATCATGTTACATACATCGAATAAGAGTGTTCAATAATCACTCGTTTAATCCTTTCTTCTTTTTTTTTAACGGTAAAATATCCTATTCTTAAATTAAACTCCAATATTTATAGTTGCTCGGATTCGAACCTAAAACCTCCTTCAAATGGTGCTCCTAGAGACAAAGGCTCTCTCACTGGACCACCAATCCCAATGATAATTATTCGTTTAATCTAGTGGTAACTAGTAAGAGTTTCAATTAAAAGATTGTAGGTTCTAGTCTTAATTTAAATATGAGAGAATAAGTAAAGAAAAAAAATCTAAGAGTGCATGGTTTGGTAAGCTAAAGTTGATGCAATTTCCTAGTTCTTGCAATTTAAGAGGTAAAAAGAGATTCTAATTCAAGAACAATTTGGAATTAAAAATTTAAAATGTTACCCAACATTCTACGCCGATTCTTCACAAAGCTGATCCTTCACAAGGCAAGATTTGTGGGACCCGAGCTTTAATAGAGCATGAAAAAGAACCATCAAGGGAGTCGAGCCAATCCATAGCCAGTTATCAACAGTGTCGGTCTTACGTATTGTCAAAATCCGTTATGCTTTGGGCAAGTAAAAGTTATAGGTCCGTAAATATCAAAATCGTGAATGACCCTTGGCTTGGGGCTCTTGGTTTTGAGATTTTCGGCAATCCACTTTTTCTGTCATTTTACATTTTATAGACCAGAATGACAATCATTTTACATTTTAGGGACCAAAATAACAATCATTTTATATTTCAGGGACCAAATGTTGTTGTAGTCGTCGTCGTCATAGAGTGTGGGGTAGGCTATACATACTTCCGTTTATTACTTGTCATACTCACATCTTTTACAAAAGACTTTCATAACTTGTCTTAATTTAAAATTGCTTTCGATAAGAAAAATGTTACATTCGCATTAAAAAAAAGTTTAAAAAAAACGAAAGTTTTTGAGCATTTTGGTAGTAGGTTTCGAGTGACTCACAAACCGACTTTATTCATTTATACCCCTATATTAGTATACATTTATTTACTTGCTAAAAGTTTTTATATAGCATCACCACTAAAGTTTTTATACCTTCTATTGATTTTTAATTGATTATATCGTAATTAGTTAATAATTTAAGAATTAAAGTTTTGTATAGCAAGTTACCAACCCCTTTCTCTGTGTTCTTCGGGGGAAATGCCACCAACCACACCCACCTCGGTCTTCTCTAATATGTTATTTAAACAATATAAAATATAAAATAATTATTAAACTTTATGATAATAATTTTGAATATGAAGAATAAAGAGAAAAAAGAACGAAATAGTTTGATATTTTACTTGTATGTGAGGTAACGAAATTCAGTTAGATCAAGAACTAGTCTATCAAATCAAATGATCAATTTTATTTATGGTACATGTAATGACATGAAGTTTAATTTTGTGTTAATATATCAAGATACGAATAAAGACACCTAATATCCAAAAAACCATAGATGATACAATTAATATTTTGATAAATTGTAACACATTTATCATAAAATTTTCTTCTCATTCAAGAAAGACGAAAATGAGAATGTTAACATAAATAACGAGAAATCATGTAAAAAACATACTTATTTATGTTGTAAATTGGTTTCTATACCAACATACTTTATAGGTATATTAGAAGTGATAAAATCAAAACAACTTTCAGTAGTTATTTTGTAATAAAACCACAATTATATTAGCTTGTTCATAACGTGTCTTCAATATGTCAGGGCTACTCCATTAGGGTGTAGGCGATTTTAATGATTTCTACGTCCTCGTGGATTGTCGTGTTGAATTTTTGTCTCACAAATTGTCTCACAAATACATTAAATATTAAAAAACGGTCTGTATGTGAAAAATATGAGTATGTTAGCCATTGAAGTAAAATGCTTTTGTACGAAAACTATGTAGAAATCTAATTCGACGTATCGACTACGTCTCCGCATATAGAAATATAAAAATATTCTAAGGATTGTATAACATCTTAAAATCTTAAAACTAAAGGGGGGTTGACTAAAAACACCTAAAAAGTATAAAACTAACGGTCTTCATCATCAATATCAGCATCTTTATTACTCAAACGCGCTTTAATCAAAATCAAAATCCCCCAAATTTCATTCATCATCTTCAAAGCCCTAAAACCTTCATCAACAACAACAACAATGTCTATTATGCTTGTAGACTGTTCCAATTGCCACACACCATTACACCTCCCTCCCGGAGCAAAATCAATCCGATGCGCTATTTGCCAATCCATCACTCCAATCGCCAATTCCAATCATTCCACCACTTCTCCATTTCCTGGTTTAATTCCATCTGCACCTTCACCGTCGCGTTACACCAGTCATGATCCGTCGTATCCTACGGGTTACACACCAGTACATAATATACTGACGAATATGCCCTCACCGTCACCGTACGGTTATGGTCCGGCGGCGGCGGGATATGGAGGTGGGAGGAAGAAGGCGGTGATTGTTGGTGTGTCGTATAGAAATACGAGACATGAGCTTAAAGGTTGTATCAATGATGCTAAATACATGAAGCATCTTTTGCTTACGAAATTTCAGTTTCCTGAATCTTCGATTGTTATGCTCACAGGTATCAACTTAATTCATGCATCGATCATAAACTTTACAATGTTCTATGAAAGTCAACGCGTTGTATGCATTATTCGATTTGTTATTTTAATATTTTTATCACTTTTTTTTCTTTCTGTTTGGTTACAAAGTTTATTATTGCCCCTAGACTATAATCAAACTTACTATATTCACCACTTGTTATAAGTTTTAACATAAATTTTAATCAAACTTACGGCGGTCTTTCTTTTTATGTACGTCCCTACATAAGTCCTGACATAAATCCTATTCTAAATCGAGCTTTACAGATTTCGATAGCATCGACAACCACATTGCAAGGTCTGCCGGATATTACTTAAGGGGGAAATTCTTAATGTCTTTTTTAACTACATTGCCCTCAATATGTTTCTTTGACTTTTTTTCTTTCTAAAATGTCCCTTTAGAAAAGGCACTGACACCCCACATGCCTACAACAATCATGAAAAGTCGGATGACTTTTTAGGCTATTAGATGCTTATATAGTAGAGGCGGATGTCCGTCTATATATTTTTTCCCAAAAAAAGTTATGTTTTTTAAAGTCGGGCACTATTAGGATGCCCACACCCATGTAGGCGGCACCTCATTTGAAGAGGGCATTTTGAAGATTGGTCAAATGGATATTTTGGGAATTTTCTTATTATTTAAGAGAAAATTATCCAAATGTCTATTTTGACAAAAAAATTATACCAATTGTCCATGTTGACTTTCTACACCCATAATGTCAATTTCTTATTAGTCGACTTGAAAACAAAAGTGGACATAGACGACTGTCCTTTCTAGTCGTACGACTGTCCTTTCTAGATGTACGATTTTCATCTCTTTTCTTTTTTTTTTAAACTCAAGTATTTTTATGGACACATGTTGTCTTGTGTGTGGTTGGTTTTTGAAGGTGTGGACGACTAATAAAGAATGAACATTATGGCATAGAAAGTCAACATGGACAATTTATATCATTTTTGGTAAAAATGGACATTTTGGGATTTTTTTCATATTTAAATACTACCTAATATATAAGGTCAATGCTTTTGCACTGGCCGTAACGTGACGTTTCAAACTTTTTTTACTTTAACGTATTTACGGTTTTAATCCTTGACTTTTGACGTATTTACGGTTTTAATCCATGACTTTTACTAATTGTCATTTTAGCTCCTAATAAGTTTTCGACTTTGATCTCTTACTCTACTTTGACGTATAGTACGACTTCAATATTGTTATCGTTTTGACCTATAACTTTTGATATTTCATCGCTTTTTAATATTCGACACACTACGGTTTTGCGCCATGACGCACGGGACATAAGACTTGTTTTAGCAACGTATGATGAAGTCACACACTCAAGACCCGGCCGCTGCAACACGTGGCCTGGGCTTATATATAGTTTAAACATATAATTCACGGAAGCTTATTTAATACTGTACATTTTGCCAATGGTCCTCAATGGTATTCAAAAGATTGAGATTTCTGCTGATGACATACATGCCATGAATTTCAGAGGAAGAAAACGATCCTAGTCGGATCCCAACGGGTCGTAACATGAGGGCAGCGTTATCTTGGCTGATCAACGGATGCCAATCAGGCGACTCACTTCTATTTCACTTTTCTGGCCACGGTTCACGCCAGAGGAACCACAATGGCGACGAGCTTGATGGCTACGACGAAACCTTATGCCCCTTGGATTTCGAAACTGAGGGTATGATCGTTGACGATGAAATCAACGCAACAATCGTGAGACCTCTTCCTTATGGGGTCAGACTTCATGCAGTTATTGATTCTTGTCATAGTGGAACTGTGCTAGATCTCCCATTCCTTTGCAGAATGAATAGGTATGTTCATGTAATATATTACCTGTACGTGTCAACCGTCACTAATTACTAATCACAATTATTATGTCTTTGTGAATAGGTATGTTCATAATGAATTGATCAGTTCTTGTGATATTTGTGACACATTTTTATTATGTCTTTGTGAACATTTATCTCAAGTTTTAATTACTAATCACAATTATGGTGTGCTAGAAATGGGCAATATGAATGGGAAGATCATCGTCCTAAAGATGGCATTTGGAAAGGTAGCAGCGGAGGAGAAGTCATTTCGATTAGCGGATGTGATGATGATCAAACATCTGCAGATACGTCGGTCAGTCTTTAAGAAACCCATATGGTTACAACAATAATCATCCTTTTTGGCTGTTGACGTTTAGAGATTAAACGTAACTTAAATAATAAGTTTTGATATGCAGGCATTGTCAAAAATTACATCAACAGGAGCAATGACATATTGTTTTATAGAAGCTATAGAACATGGAAACGCGTCTACATATGGAAGCTTGTTAAGTTCAATGCGTAACGCCATCCGCAATGCACCAAGAGGGTTTAGTGGTGGTGGTTCTGTTCTTGATATGTTGTCGAGTGGTGGGCTGAATGGAAATCGCGGTTTCACTCAGGTACTAATGTAATTACAGGATTACAAAATTCATATTATTCCAAGTATGTAATTATTGAATTAAAATTTTCTAACAGGAACCACAACTGACTTCATGTGAGCCATTTGACATGTATACAAAGCCATTTGTTTTGTGATCTTTGATACCGACAGTCAGACACACATTCTAGTTTTGTACAGACCAGTTCGTAAAATTCCCCCTTGTCTCAACGTTTGCGATCACTGCTTGTTGGATTTGATTTTGAACATATGCTATGATGTGTATTTAACTTAATGTAGATGGTGAAATCTTGAAGAAGATTAAAGGTTCAATCATGTGAGTGGAAGATCAGATTTGTTGTGTTGGAGTATTTTTTAATTTTTATGCTCAACTGAATTGTTTGTAATTTTTTCTTTGAACAGCTGGGAATTGTTTGTAATTATCAAGATCATGAAATAAAATGTTGTTTGGAACAAAGCATTTGTAATTTCAACACTGATTTATGTTAACATAACATTTGTATGTATGTTTTCCCTTCTGTATAGATTTTAATTTCTATCAACGTTTGTTGTAATAATTTGATAGAAGATTGCAATGGATATTATATAGGCCAACAAATAAAAGGAACAAGTTATATATCTAAGGATGACATCCATCTTTATCACCAATTAAAATATGACATCCATCTTTATCAACTATTTCATACCTAAAACTTCAACCATTAATGGTGGCATAACCAATTCAGTCTTTAATCCACTCCAGTTTTAATTAAAAAAAGGAAACATTATAAATTAAAATTTTAAAATAAAAGCTACATTTCATTAAAAAATACACGTAAATATAAAAAAGAGTAAATTTTATATTTTGTGTAAAATGGAGTATTTTATAGGTAAATTTTATATATAAAAACGTTTTGCTTTAGTGCCATTGTGATTAAGGAATGAGAGAAATTTTTTTTGGAGAGTACAAAGAATTAAGAATGAGAGAAGTGTGGTTATTTTGTGTTTAAATAGGTATTTTATAAGAAAATTTTATATGAAATACGTTTTTTAATAATTAAACCAACCCATGAACCCCACACAAAATGTTCCCTCAAACGTACAAAAAATGGCCCCCACTCTCCATCAATTCAACATCACCGAATCAGTGACCCAAACCCTTCCCTGTCCCCGAATGATTGGTCCCCTTCCATCATATCCCCACTTCCACTCCCACCCCCATCACCCTAAACATAAATAATTAACCACCAAATAAGTAAATATTAATACCTTTGCTATCCTCTTGGTTTAGTTTCTACCGTGTCACTTAGTCGTGTTCAAGCTTCGACTTGAGCTTCAATAAAACTCAAAAACTCTTAACGAGCTGAATTTGAGTCCAAACCTCACTTGGATAAAGCTAGAGCCAACTTATACTTTTGAAGTTTTAATATATGGCTTATTGGATTTAATCACCTCCAACTATTAGTTATTGGCCGTTGTCACCCTCAAGTATCACTTTGGCTAATATAACTCCCAACTAAACACTTTGGTGTCCGTATCACCAAAAGTCAACCAATTCAAGTCAATTTTGGGTAACTTTTGATTATTTTTTGGTTAGCTTTTGGTGTTACGGACACCGTATCACCAAAAGTTAACCAATTCAAGTCACTTTTGGTTAATTTTTGGTTAATTTTTGTTAAATTTTGGTGATACAGACACCAAAGTGTTTAGTTGGGAGTTATATTGGCCAAAATGATACTTGAGGGTGACAGCGGCCAATAACTAATAGTTGAAGGTGATTAAATCCAATAACCCTTAATATATCGTGTTTCTTGCATAATATTAATAAAAAATAAAATTGCATAAGCCTAATGATATATAATAGCAAAAGTATTAAAATTTTGTTAATGAAAGTTAGAGTTCTTAAACAACCTACTTAACTCGAGCAAAATAAAGAAACAAGCAGAGTGAGCTAATCTAGAATGGATTTTGGTTTGAAGTTTGTATGAGCCGAAGCCAAGCCAGCTTAGCTCGACGGCTCGACTCATAAGTTTATGAAATGATTTCAAGCGATTTCTAATGTAGTCTAACTAGAGCTATTTACAAAACCCACGCTTATCTAGCTAATAAACTATATTCACTTGTTGACACACTAATTAAATAAATGTGGCCTTTAAACAAAAGTACATACCCTGTGTTATAGTCTTATACATTCAACTGCTACTCATAAATTACGCCAATAAACTAACACTTCTAAGATAAACGTGGGACCAATATACAAATTGGGCTCAGCCCAACTAAGCTTTTAACTATGAATGAAGCCCAGTAACAATGCGGCTTTGTGTCAGTCTAGGTTATGCAATCCATATAAGCTTATCATAGGCTCATTTCGCAAATCGCTGAGTCAAAATCTAGGGTTTTTGTTGCTTCCAATCTCAGTCAGTCGATTTCACTCAGCTTCAAGACATGGTACGCTCTTACACACTTAATTTCTAGATTTATGTTTGATGCTCTGTTGTTGTTCATCTACATGTTTGCTGATGACTGATTGATTTGATGGTTTTGAATCGTAAGATGCTTTTGCGTTGAAAAATGCCGATATTTGATTACTGTGCTTATTAAAAGTAATAATGTGAGTATGTGATTGTTGAAGCTGGTGATTATGAAATTAAATAGATAATTAATGGTGTCTCAGATTTTTGCAATGTTTATTTTGTTTGAAATTATGTTTAGATAGTTTTATGGATGTTCAATTTGATTGATTTTGAACATAGACAAACCGTTATTGGTTTGAAAGTTTAAAAATATAACATTAATTAATGTTTTGAAAGATGAATGATTAATGATTGTTTTGAAAGTATAGAAATAAAACTTATCATACTTATGCTGTTTGTTGTGTTTTCAAGAGCGAGGGGCTTGCGATGTTATATGGTTTTTAAGACGAGGGTAGAGGCGAATGCGTTTACTTATAACTATCTATATTTTGCAGATGAAAAATTGCCTAGTAGTTAATAGATGAACATAAGTTGCCTTCTTTGTGATGCCATTTTTCTTGATTGATGTAAATGGTCTTTTGTTTCTTCTATGTTCATTATGGTTTCTTGTGTTTTTTTTGTTTGATCGATCTCTTTGCTTATAGTATTTTGTTATTCTTGTGTGCTAATAAGACTGTTACCTTTACACAGACTAAGAGAACCAAGAAGGCTGGCATTGTCGGGAAGTATGGTATGAAATATGAATTTGTTTGTTTTTTTCTACATCTCATGGTCAATAAACAATTGTCATGAGGTGATACAACTACGTAGTCATATACTAGATGTAAACCTGAAAGGAAAAGTTACTTTCATACTCTGCAAAATTTTTATTATCTTCATTCTGTTGATTTACTAACTTCTTTAATCTGACTAATCTAAATTTATGATTTTTGATATTCAAAGTTAAAGTTTGATATTAGTAATGATTTTCAATATTAAAGAACATTTTTCTTGTGTATTTATTGTGTTTTTCAATATTAAAGGAAAAGTTACTTTCATACTTTCAATATTCGACTTGCAGGAACCCGTTATGGTGCTAGTTTGAGGAAGCAAATCAAGAAGATGGAAGTCAGCCAGCACAGCAAATTCTTCTGTGAATTTTGTGGGAAGGTAGATTCTTTTGCGCGTGTTTAAATGCAATCTAACACACATTGGTCTTTCGTTAAACTCATATTTTGGGTCTACTGTTGCAGTATGCTGTGAAAAGGAAGGCCGTTGGAATCTGGGGTTGCAAAGATTGTGGCAAAGTGAAAGCAGGCGGTGCTTATACATTGAAGTAATTAGAATCTCATTTTTTCACGTATGTGGTGATTGCATTTCGTTATTACATCACTAACGTTTGTTCTCGTTTTTGTAGCACTGCTAGTGCGGTTACAGTCAGAAGTACCATTCGTAGGCTGAGAGAGCAGACCGAGAGTTAGATTTGGCAGTTTCTTATTCCAGCTTATTTCTGAATCCTCTATAATTCTGAATTTTTCTACCAATTTTAATTAATGTTCCAATACATTGCAATTTACAAATGACATTTTAAGCAAGGTTTGAATTTTGAACTCCATGTGTTTTCTTGCATCTTTATTGGTGTTATAGATCCATTTGTTTGGGTTGCTTTCATTTATAGTTCTGTACAGAAATGCAACAACCAAGTTACTAACATATATTTGATCTTGATTTCACATTAGACACATACAAAGCTAGCTGGGTTTCGAACATTATCTACGTGCTAGCACTAATCTAAGTAACTAAACTGAAAATTGGTCAAAATCTCTATATACCCATGAATAATGTCATCACATAACTAGCCTTCAAAATGCACCAACAGCTAGCAAAATGTGTCACAACCTAAGGTCTTGGAAAGAGTTAGTCTGGGAATGATGGATGTTATGAGGTTTGTGACAGCTACTTCTGTTAGGTAGTTGTTTTTGTACCGCCTTCACTGCAGCTACTCTAGCGGCATTAGCTGATCTGTTAGCAGCTGCCACTGCCCTGTTAACTCTTTCGTCCACTTTCATTACATCATATGCCCTCTCTGCTGCTCGACGAGCTTCCTATAACAATTGACCACATCTAGCTTATGTTAGTTTAAAATAGAGGTTACGATTTCAACACATTACTTGTGATAAAAACACATACCTGGACCGCATTTAGAACTTTCGAATGATAGACGGCAACAACAGGTGAAACCGGATGCGTTGCATTATGGGAACTTGGAATATCAAGGACCCCATTATTCCAATGGCCGGAATGTGTTTCACCGTTCTTGAAGGTGTACATTCCAAGCCCTTGTCGTCTCCCTTCGTGCCATGATCCTTCGTATCTATGCCCGTTTGCAAAACTATAGACTCCGAAGCCATGCATCTTGTCCGCAAAATATTCTCCAGCATATGTATCCCCATTCCTGCAACAAACATCAATCACACATGGTCTTCAAATCAACAACTTAACATTCCATATTTTTCAAATTCACATTATTACTTATATCAGAGCTGTTGGTAAGGTTTAAGAGTATTATAACACAATATAGCTGCAAGATCAAGATCAAGAAGTTATACCTAAAATGATAATGGCCAAGACCATGTTTAACACCCTGCTTAAACTCTCCAACATACCTACTTCCATCCTCACAAGTATGAACTCCAAACCCATGGCTCTGACCATTCGACCATTCACCCGCGTAAACATCTCCTGTATAAAACCTATAAACACCATATCCATGTCTCAATCCTAGCCTATACTGTCCACGGTACCTACTCCCCCTCGCCCACGTCTCGACCCCATAACCATCATACTTCCCATCAATCCAATCCCCTTCATACCTCCCACTCATATGATAGTAATAAACCCCACATCCAGAACACTTCCCCTTATGAAACTCACCCTCATACACATCCCCATTGTTGTATGCCTGCACCCAACACCCTGAATTGTAACCATGATCCGTCTTCGTCCTCGACCCAATCGACCAGAACACCGGCAATGCTGACCTGGACACCTTGAATCAAACCCAAGCAAGTTTTCATTAAATGTTACAAACTTACAATTCTGTCATATTTACATAACCTATCCTCAAATATCGACTAATTACAATTATGATCTAATACCTTGGTTGATAATGGCAGCTTGATCGGAAAAGACCTAGCGAGAAACAAACGAATCGAAGGCAGACGAGGTAAGGCGAGATTAAGCGAAAACAACAACGCAGCTGAGAAGGCTAATGCGGAAACGAAATCGAGAACAAACGATCGGCTAGGATTCGATACTAAAAAGTAAAAAAACGGTAGAGAGATTAACAGAATCAACCGGAGGTGAGTCCTAAGCCTTCGGAGATGCCGGAGACGGTTAAGTAAGTAAACAACAGTCGATTTGGGATCACAAAACCGCTTATTAACGTAAAACTTTTTGGACGTAATCGAATTGTTACACTTACGAAACGAAGTTGATGTAACTTGCGAGAAAACAGAGCGTTTATGCGGCGTTGATCTATACTCAACATCATCGATCATGATTTGATGTTCAGGTATTGTAGGTGTGGCAACATCATTGGCATTTAATGAAGAAGAAGAAGATGAAGATGAAGATGATGATGAATGTGGAATTGAATTGAAAAGAGAAGGTTTGTGAGTGAGAATTGTTGGTGTTGGATTGAAATCGGAAGAGACACCGCTGCTATCTTTTCCGATTTGAATGTCTGATTTTTTCTGATGCATGAAAATGAGGATGAAATTAGGGTTTGCAAATGGAGTTGAATCAAAACAGAGGAAATGAGTTGTGTTTTTTGTATGTGGAAATGAGAAGCAGACCGGAGACTTCGTTCAGTTTATGGTCTTGGATATTGAATTTATTCTTTCTATTTATAAACCAACCATTTTTACTTTTTTTTTAATTTTTTTATTTTACATTAGATTTAAGTTTTTTTAATTTATTTCTTAGAGCAATATGCATGTAACTTCATTTCTATAACATGTTCAAGGTAAGTTTTATATTAGTAGACTCGTATCCTTCTCCTGATTAAAAAGTAAAATATCTCTAAAATTCAAAAAAACTTAACGGTGTTAAATGATCATTATAGGAAAATAAGTTACAAGTTGGGATTGTCACATAGAATTATTTGGGTGTTTCTATACACACCTCCTTTATATACTTGTCACACCCCCTCCCTTAATTTTTATTTTAAAACTTGTCAAAAATTATCCCTAAACTTTTATTATCCTTATTCGTTAAAAATAAAGTGTTCCAAAACGAAAGTAATAGCATGCGTACATAAAAAATGTTTGCGTGAGTATTCAATGTTCGGTTAACGGTTTGATCGGTGCGGTTTATTCGGTTTTAAAATCTTTCTGTTCGGTCGTAAAATCAATTTTTGGCTTGATCTAACTGAATTCAACTGCTTAAGTAGATTTATTCAGTCGTGAAATCTTTCGATTTGGCCTAACCGAATAGAATTTAACCGCTTTAGCAGGTTTATTCGATCCATTTATCCGATTAAACCGATTATTATACGGTTTATTCAGAATACCAAACCGAATAAACCATATTTTTTGTAACCTATAACCGAATTCACAATTCGGATACGGTTAGTAACCGAACCGAAAACCAAATTTGTAATTCGGTTCGTTTTTTAGGTTACGGATACGATTTATTCGATTATTTTTAGTTTTCGGTTTGTTTGAACGCCTCTAGTCGATACTCACAACTAAATGCAATAGTTTAATATAACATACAAATGAAATCTTAATTTAAGAAGAAAATATAGTTTTATAAAAAAATTATTAAAATTGTATTCTTGTTAAACTTTAGAGAGGGGTGTAATAAGTAAAAAAATTAGAAAAGGGGATGTATATCGTAGCACCCAATTTTTTAAGTTGAGATTAATATTGGTGAATATACCAACGTTTTAAATGAGTTAAATTTAACTTTATTTTTATATAATTAAGAATAAATTTATAATATTGAATGTTAAATGAATGAAGTCTCTCAAAAGATAAATAATTTCTACATGTAATTGAAGACCGGTGAAAGTTGAATGAGTGTGATAATGTTGATATAATGTTGAAGGCTGGCTTCCGGAAACAAAGCGTTACATGAAAGTATGTGTTTCATGACTTAAACCTCCTGATTAAAAATTCTGGCTTCGTCATTGCTTATAATCACCCTGTCTATATACTCATAATTTTTTTAAACAAATATCATATACAATTTCATACTTGAATGACTCTGTCAGTTACTGGTAGATTCAAATACATTTGAACATCCGTCGCGTTAACATGCCGTTAATATTTTTATTTTCAGAGCATCATTTCACATACGTAAATCATTCTTAATTAATTTAAACATTTTATTGACTATATCCCTATATGATCTCTACATGAAAGATTCACTCAAAGTATCCTTAAAGAAGTTACATTGTTGGTTCGTCGTCATTATTCTTGACTGTTTCAAAAAAGTTTTTGCCTTGTTTATCACGCATCATCAACCTCGGTTATTCACTTATTTCTTAGATTTGTTTTTTCTTTGTTAATTTTGGTTCCGTTTTGCTTTATTTTCATTTGATATGTTTACTTTTGTTTTTCTTTTATAAAAACTTTGCAGTTTAAAGAAAAAATATGTCATTATATTTAGTTAGCAAGCTGTGCCTGTCATGTCAATATCGTTTGTGATATGACATCTATGTCACTGTCACATGGTATATTGAGAAAAAAAATTTGTTTTTAAATTTTCTTTTCGGAAAAATCGAGAAATCATTTTTGTAAGGCATTTGGAGAAAAAACAATAATAATTTCACTTTTTTTCTATATATATATATATATAAGGTTTCGTATTATTAGTCAATTTAATAAACTTTTAAATATATGAGTTAAAACTTGTAGAAACGGTGTAGTGTTCAAATAACAATTTTGTAGTGGCCATCTAGTTTTCTGAAAACGATAGAAACCAATAGCCAATAGTTGGGACCATTAGAAACTTATATACCTTTATTTTATTATTTGACTAGGTTTAACACCCACGTGTTACACACGGGTTAAATAACAATATTTATAAAGAAATTATAATCATTATGTTTAAAGATTTGTAATTTGTAAATATTTATTTATTTAAGAATATCGCTCCATCAACTCATTGCATGACAATTAAATTTTACCTCTCAAACTTCCTATTATGGATTAAAAATTCTCCCCTAAAAGTTATCCATTAAAACCTTGATTTATTAGATAGACTAGATTAGCACCAGTGTATTACACGTGATTTTGATTTTATATGTTTTAATTAAATTTATTTATAACGTATTTTTATAAATCGGTTTGGATATTTATAAATATTTTCCTAACAAAAGTCATATACTAAAATAAAAGATTGATTTTTAATAACTAGTAATTTTTCTACTTAAATATATATTGTTAGGAGATAATTTATGATCATTGGTAAACTGTTTATTTGAGCATATCGGGTTATGAGATAATTAATGATAGTTGGTAAATATTTTATTTGAACATATCGGGTTAATAAAGGGATAAATCGTGATAATTGGTAAAATTTTTATTTGAACATATCGACTTAATAGATAATTCATGATAATTAGTATTTTTTTTAATTGAACATATCGGGTTATTTCGAATATAGAGCATACCATGACCCGCTTTAAATCCTACATCAAATTAAATGAGAGCATGACACCTAAGCAAATTCCTATGTGGAATACTTAAATTGTTGACATGCGGATGAGTTACTCAATTATTAGAATAGGTAGATGTATTAAAACATTGAAACTTTTATTAATTTATTTTTTTAAACGTGTGATCCACTTTTAATATTCTACGAAAAAGAAAACAAAAAGATTACATCAATAGATCTCGTCACGTGGGTGAGGTGAAGTTTTCATGGATGTTAAGGTTATTTTGTTAAAAATAAATTAAATTGCTTGGTATATTGAGGAAAGGAGATATTAGATTCTCGAGACATCTTTATAGAGTTATGACAATAAAATTAACCATTTTTCTATTCACACATTTTAATTGTCTATTTTCATACTCATCCAACTACTAGGTATCATGCTATGGTCAAAGAGCAATGTCTGATATTTTTTTTCAAAAAAACGTTTTTAATTAAAAAAAGACGTGTTTGATTATTTTTTAAACTTATTTATAAAAACATGTTTTTTAGGTTGTAGTTTAAATTTTTAAAAAAATTAACTATTCAATATAAAAACGTTAACTAGTTGTGTAACAAGCATTCGAAACAAAACGTGTGTTAACGCTTTTTATATTAAATCATTAACGTTTTTTTATAATTAAAAACTACAACTTTTAAACAAAAATATTAAAAAAACATGTGTATTTTTATAAATGTTTAAAAAAACAATCCAAACCTTAACATATAACAACTCAACAACACATTTTTTTAATAAAAATAAATATTTTTTTATAAAAAAATATATAAAAATAAACATTTTTTCCAAAAAATAAATAAATAAATAAATAAATTTGACCCAGACGTGGCACTTTGGCCATAGCACGGCACTTTGGCCATATATGGTGTTAAATGTTTTTAACTTTATCATACATTACTCTCTTCGTGACATTACTGTCCGCGATCATCCCCATTATTCTCCTTTGCGCCTCTTAATTATGTCGCGTAATTGTATAATACGAACAAGTACTATAGGCTAGCAATGTCGCAATATATATCTACTTTTTCTAGTTATACATGTTGACAATTATAAAGGTGAGAACAACTTAATTGTAGACATTAATTCTCAAGTTAGCATAACACGCGAACATGCGAACATGAAGTAAGTGTTTGAATGTAGTGTTGACAAATGGAACGAAATCATTATAAAACCCTAAGTCATAATTAGTTAACCCTAATATCTTATATGTACCCAAACATTTGCAGCACAAATGGGAAGGTGGTGAAGTTTTGTTGGATGAAAAGTTGACGTTGAAGAATAATATATATGGTTTTAAATTGGAGGGGATAATTAATTAATTATTTTTTTGAACGGCAAATAAATTATAATATAGAATAAGAGGGCTAAAAGTAGCTAAAACCCCAAAAACGTACAAAAACAAAGCGTCCAAACCACAAAAAGAAACAACACAAAAGACAAAAATACCAAATTACCCGGGCTCAAAAGAAATGTTACATAAAAAAGAATCTCCTTTGTTGTTGCTCCTTGTCTTAATCCAAACTGAAGCCAAAACCAAAGCCTTGCAAAACACCTTGTTCACAGAAGGTTTGATGTTCTCAAATAGAACCTTGTTTATATCAAGTTAATTGCAAGCAGTTAGATCGACCTTAGGAGTTAGGAGAGGAGGAGAGCTAAGAGCATGAGATAAGGAGGGGTGAGAGATTGCAATTTTTGTATATGATGAGATTTAACAAAGTGAAAATTTCAAAATGTTTTTTTTTCAAAAAGTTCCACAAAATGTCTCATTCAAATTTCAATATTTAAAAGATTAAACTTCATTTTACCTTCATGAGGTTTGATTCAAATAACGTTTTGCATGAAAATGTTTCAAAATTGTTATCTGTCTCCTTTTACTTGACAGTTGTCTTAGTTTGATTTTAAGCCACTAACTCCGTTAGGTTTTCTGTTAAACATAAGTGTATTTTGGTTCAATTACATATAAGGACTAATTATATAACTTACTGATTGTAATAAAGGGACTAGTTATACAATTATTATTATTATTATTATTATTATTATTATTATTATTATTATTATTATTATTATTATCACCACCACACCTTCACCCCCGGCACCACAGCCACACCACCACACCACTAGTACTACACTACCTTGTCGTTGTATAATGTTCATGGTCAAGATCATGGTCAAGATCAAGATAGTGGCCGGATAAAGACGGTGAGTAGGCAACGATAAGGTGGTGTGGTGGTGATGTTTTTATAGTGATAATAATAATAATAATAATTTAAATCAATTTCGTAACTAGTTCCTTTATTAAAATGAGAAAGTTACATAATTAGTCCTTACATGCAATTGAACCAAAATACACTTATTTTTAATAAGAAAACTAACGGAGTTAGTAGGTTGAAGTCAAACTGAGACATATATATTGTCAAGTTGAAAGGGGCAAATAACATTTTTGAAACATTTGTATGCAAAACATTATTTGAATCAAACCTCGATGAGACAAAACGAAGTTTACTCTACTTAGAAGTTTAGACATAGATTATATTTGTGATAAAAAATATAGATAACTCAACAACCAATGTAGTTTATAAAGAAGTGGGTATTGCAATATTTATGAAATGTTATGTGTTATTACAAGTATGTGGAAAAATTAATATCATTTACAAGATAAAATATTATGTGATTTGTGTTGAAAACATATAGATAATATGTGTTTTCTCACGTGTCTAACACCTAACTACATTGTATGTAATGAGATTTAATTATGTTTTTAACACACATCCAAATAACTAACCATTTATGTTATATGTATCAAAAGTAATGCTACTAAAGAACTTTTAAAAAACCAAAAAATAACATGACTTTTTATCTAAATATTATTAATAGAGTGTACCATGGTATTATTATGACAAATTTGGAGCTGAAAATAAGAATAGTATGGACCACCAAAAGAAGGTAATGATGTAAACATTTTGATCCTACATGAACCATTCAAGTAAAAAAGCACACCTTCACATGAAAGCTCATCAAAAGTCACTTTGATAATGTTTCAATATAATCTCAAGTAACTCCAAAAGTAACGAATCATTATTTAATAACTTTAATTAATTGCTCCAAAGAAAACAAGTGAATCAAATAATAATTGTGAATCTTTTACATAGTATCTTGGTGATATAGAATGAAAAATAACTATAACTATTGGTTAATGTTTGACTCTAGTATATATTTCTATTGATATAGCCGGCAAATCCCACAAGTTTATAAGATTGAGAGGATGATCGATGATAACGAACGTTGCATTTATCATTAGAGATATAGAGGTTGCATCCGTAAAGACTCCTGACTTATAATACCTTTATGCTAAGCACGTAAAGCAACACAAGACACGAAGATCATAACATATCAAATTACTAGCGACACAAGATAACAAAAGCACAA
Source organism: Tagetes erecta (assembly GCA_030867185.1). Classification (NCBI taxonomy): domain Eukaryota; kingdom Viridiplantae; phylum Streptophyta; class Magnoliopsida; order Asterales; family Asteraceae; genus Tagetes; species Tagetes erecta. The sequence goes on along the minus strand of CM061490.1, from coordinate 77,967,624 downwards.
ACACAATAAATTGTTAAGGATAAGATGAGTAAACTAAAAGACAACTCAAACTAAAAACATCTAAACTAATTGTGTACCTAGAAATAAATGCATGTTCTAGTACTAAGACTAGGGCTGTTCAAATCGCTCGCCGCTCGGCGCCCGCTCGTCGCTCGCTTGGAAACTGCTCGGAAAATGCTCGCTTGCTTTTCGCTCGATTGTAAACGAGCCGCTCCGCTCGGTTCGGTTTGTAAACGAGCCAAGCAACGAGCAAATGTCCGCTCGGTTCGGTTCGACTCGAATATTTTTAATTTATTGTTTATATAATTATATATGCATAAGTAGCTAATATGTTGTTATAATTATGTTGATATTAAATATATTTTTTCAAAATTATTAGTTATATTTGATATATTTGAAAATAATAGTCCTTTATCTCTTTTATTGATTGTTGTATATACATTATACAAACATCAACCTTAATTTCTAGAATAAATTACAAGTTAATACTAGTTTTTCTTAAAGCTATAAATTTGTATTTATGTATATCATATTCAACTTTAAACTTGTTTCTTATAAACTAATTTTAAGGAAAAAAAAATACAAAAAGTAATCCTCATAAATTCGCTCGGCGCTCGCTCGAAAAATACTCGGTTCGATTTTGGCTCATTTACGTTCGATTCGAATTTGGCTCGATTTGTAAATGAGCCGCTCGGCTCGGTTCGATTTGTAAACGAGCCAAGCAACGAGCAAGCCCTCGCTCGGTTCGGTTCGACTCGTGAACAGCCCTAACTAAGACCCGTCCAAGAGTACATTTAAATATTTAATCCTAGCAAGTACCTACAAATTGTCCCCATATGTATACGCTCCGCTAAAAATCCCTAACTTTTATCACATGAAATTAAGCTCATCAAAAGTCACTTTAATGAAGTTTTAATATAATCTCAGGTAACCATAAAGTACCGAAACTCTATATATTAACTAGGGGTGTTTAAAAAGCTTGCAGCTCGTGGCTCGCTTGAAAATAGCTTGAAAAAGCTTGCTCGAAATAAGCTCGATTTAAAAACTAGCTCGGCTCGGCTTGATTTTAAATGAGCCGAGCCCGAGCCAAGGTCAGCTCGGCTCGTGGCTCGCTCGTGAGTCGGCTCGTTGGCTCGCTCGATAGCTCGCTTGTCGGCTCGTTTATATTAAATTAAAGCTTTAATTATAGTTTATATGAGTTATAATCCAACATTATAGCATATTTTTTAAGTAGATGATAAACATAATGTCATATCAACTATTATAATGAAAAAGTTAACTTTTAAAAAACAATATAATGACCACAACTCTTAAAATATCGTTTTTGTATCATTGTTTTCACGACTTTTTAGATAAACAAATACAAAAAGTGTCTTATTTGTTTTTATATATATCAATATGTGTAAAAAATTAAAAAATAATTTTTTTTAAAATAAAAAAGTTGGCTCGTGAGCTGGCTCGGGCTCGACTCGTTAGTAACGAGCTGAGCCCAAGCCCACATTTTGTGCTCATTAAGATAAATGACCTCGGCTGGACTCGATATTAAACGAGCCGAGCTCAAGCCCACTTTAGCTCGACTCAGCTCATTTGGAGCCCTAATATTAACTTTGCTCCAAAGAAAACAAGTGAAACAAATAACTTCTAATTTATTTGATTGTATCTTGTTAATATAGAATGAAGAATAACTAATAAACTTATTCAAAAAGTCTAATGAGTAAGCTACACAAGCAATATATTTATCCGTTTTCTCTAGAAACAAGCTCAATTCCATATCGTTAGCATTTGTAACGATCAAGGCTCGTAAGTCTGTCAGTCCATACAAATGTCCATGTACTAGTAGAAGATGTGACAACTACTGCGGCCCTCCAAACAATATTGGAGCCTTTCAGCTTGTAGTGCTCGCACTCCTAAATCTTCACGGCACCTCCTCCACCATAGTCTGGTAAGTAATGTTTAAGTGTATTAGTGTAGATCTAGCACCTTTATTATGTGTTCCAGTAAAGCTCAATGGGTAATGTTTTATAATCTAATATAATCATTGTAATTTAAACATGCTTATTACGTCATGTTTCTATTGGAATGTGTAGTTCTCAAATATATGAAACGTGTGAAATGGTATCTTGAGTAAGTTTCAAAATTTCAATATCTTTGTACATTGATTAATGTTACAAAATGCCATTTCTTTTGCAATTGCAAATGAAAAAAAAAACTTCCAACCACCACTATAAAAGCATTGTTAAACAAATGTAAAGGATAAAACTTCATAATTGTGTTAATATATAGTTAATGTTATTTACTTATTTTCATACATCAAAACTTATATATGCAACCTTTTAGAAGTTAGGTCATAACTCATAAGTCACTACTACATTATACTTCTCATAACACGCTTTATGTTTATGAAACATTATAGACGGAAATAAGTTTAAATATAAATTATATTTATTACTAAATAATAAAACGTGTAGAAATACTAACTTACACATTCATCTACTCTACTGATATTCAAAACTACATTAGTTCCTAATACTTCACATCCACCACACTAGGATTTTAACCCTAGTTTTCTTCATAAAAGACTAGAACAGTTACCACCCAATCCAGATTGGAATGACATTAACAAAAAGTAACGGTTTACGGCCCAAATGGTTGAGGTAAACTAGTGAGGTCCAAAGACCGGAGAGAGTTACATCAGAGATATCCTTATCTGAAGAGGAGGCTTCGTCGTCCAACTCCTCATTAATGATGTTAGGTGTCCATCCTCAGCATTCTTAAAAAAAAAGGAGGGAACATAATCATTTTTTTCAGCGACATCTAATCAGACTGAATAGGACTTTAAGAGTTGTCAGCCTCTCACGATCATTCACATCCCTTTCATTTTGGGCGCGGTTTTTCTTTCGAAAATGTAGGTCTGCTCCAGTGGGCCGATGAAAGATAGCACAAATCATCCGAATCAAGCTCGTATAATTGTCATTAAAAAATTAAATTCTAAAGAAAATTCATACGGAGTATTAAAGTAGGCATGACATTTAACATGTACTTTACTGACAAATAAAAAAACAAATGAAATAGTATATGTTTCTTAGTAGGCACAAAACTGAAGGCCAATTATTGAAGAAAAGAAACATTCCTAGGGTTCCATAAATGAAAATCCAACCAAATAAACAAAGATATGTCCCATTTTTTCACCCACCAACTCAATTCCCAAATCAGCAACTCATTTATTTCAACATTAAATATTGTTGACCATCCGTTCTAATAAAAACTTTATACAATAAAAGACTGTAGCATGGATTAAATGGTGAAAACGATCAACCAAAATGTTCCACCAATTACAACACCTTTTCTTTCATTTACGTCTAATGTACCAAAAAACATTAATGACTCTACAATGATTTTAACTTGTCATGACGTAGATAAAATCTATGTATGAATAGACCAAATTTGAGAAAGAAAATTCATATAAAAAACAAACAAACATGCTCAGTAAAACACACTCATAGCAGTCTCAGGAAAGTAAGGTGAGAGCGAGTCTTTCCTCTATCTCAGAAGACAGGCCGTTCCCGAAATTCAAATGAATGAGTATATCATGAACAGTGAAAACGCAAACAAAGAACCATTGAGATGATGACATGCAACAATGATAATTAAGTTCTTAAAAGTTTAGAGTGAAACATTTCTAAACCTAAAATGAGAAGATGAAAAATGTTAGTGTATCGTATGTAAGTTAGATCAATGTCTATTGTATCCTCCAACTAGTTATATAAAAGATTCAATTAATGAAGCAATAGCTACTTATAAAACACTGTAAAAACAAAACAAGGTGGAGCAGGTTCAACAAGTAGAAATTGTAATGTAAAAAGTACACACTCAACAAGCTGTAAGCTACATGAACATGGGTTCATGAACAAAACAAAAACAAAACACAGTAGCAAACCGAACATTAAATCAGCATCCAGAAAGACGTATAAAGCAATTACACGCAAAACATGTATATGGAAATCAAAACCGAACAAATGAATTTACGAAATTTACCTTGTACTGAGCATAATATTAACTCTACTAGTAACATAAGAACAAATTCTGAGCTACAAGGATAAAGCATTTTTTTCATAAACTCATACAATTAACCAACTAATGTTTTTTTCTTTTTTTTTTTTTGGGATACAATACAAGCTAGAAATGATCTCATATCTTTGATAAAAATTAAATTTTAACAATTTTCAGAGATAACCTTGTTATGGTTTGTGAAGCTTGAAGCCAAACACTCTTGGGGTGTAGCTCTGAGCTGCTTTTTGCGGCTTCAGGTGACCGTAAGTCATCAAGAACAAGTGAGGGAACGTGGTTCCAAAATAAGCACCATCAATATCTATGAAAAAGTTAAAGAAAAATAACTTTATAATCTTTCCTGCAAAATTAACAATTACAATTAAGGAAACGAATAATATTAAATAAAAGGATACTGCCTTGATATTTGGATCGCGGGTAGTAAATATCTTCACATTTTGGACAGTATATTTTCACAGTACTTGATCTTGGTATGTCTGATTGCCCAACAGGAAGGCACGGTTGTCCACAGCAGTAAACTCTCGGGCACCTTCCAAAGTCGTAATTTTTGTACTTCTCCAACTATATTTTTTACAATATGAATCTTTAACCTTTTTTATCATGAAATAAGAAAATGAAATGGGAGCAGAAGGTTTGAAGTGTACCATTGCAGACATTCCCCGGGTGGTTAATATGTAACGGACATGAATCAGACCATACAACATCTCAGCTGCTGATTCAACCAATTCATTCTGTTCTTCAGTGAACATATCTCCTGCTTATGCCACATAAGTTAGTTTTTAACTGATATTATAAGTTAGTTTTATACTTTAACTGTTTAATAGTTTCTTAAATAGAAATGCTTAGCTAGCAGTTACTTGGTGTTCAACTGTTTCTGTTAAGTTTTCAAAGTGTTTAGCTGTTAGTTTATCAGTGTTGATCTTTTAGTAGTTAACTATCATAACTTTCTGATGGTGTGTTGAAATCATAGCCATTAGTGTTAAATGTTTCTTCTGGTCTTTTAAAGTTAATGCTAGCTCATGTAGTGTCCTGCCGAATTAAACACATGGTTTTAGTTAACTATGTTTCCATTGTTACAGTCTGGATTCTGTTATCTTTAGTGCTAATGGCTTAATGATTACCATATTTTACTGTTTCATATTATTTAGAAAGTTCCGATTATGAACCCTTCCTGAAAGTACGTCGAAATGGTTGAAGATAATAAATATGAAATTTTGTGTAAGGCATTAAAAAAACAATGTAGCAGAAGTATTACATGTCTAAACAACATGATATATTAGATAACGATAATGTATTAGGATTCAGGGGTATGTTTGTGTAATTGTCAATAAATAAGGTCATTATCTCCCAATGATATCAATAACAATTACGAACTCTTATTTGGTCAATTATGGCATATGTTTAATAGAGCAAAATACTACTCATCTTATGATTTATATTGTCCATCAATATGTATTATGTACTGAATGTCGTTACTTGCATAATTTAGTTTCTTTTTACGGATGTTGGAGAATGGCATGTGCGGTGTCTTACTTTGATTCTGCTAAAGTCACACATTATTTTAAAAACTGCATAAAAGTTATTAGGAAACTTATATTGCATCAGCAACTTGCATAGCATCATTAACTAGCATAATGCAATTAGAAAGAAATATTCATGGCATGTAATCTAGAATCTAAATTCTTATGCATGAAATCATCTAAAATCAAAGCGAAGAGATCGTATATATTACATAAACTTGCATAAACTCATCAACTATCAGTAGGATATCATTAGCAAAGTAGCAAAATAATATAAGTAAAACAAAAATTAGCAACTCAAAGGTGACCCTAGGTTTAATCATATAGTAATAATTAATAAAGGAATTTGCGTTAACATCATACTTTTTAGGCATGTTTACAAGACATCAACAATGAAGCTGGATCATAAAGATCGGCAAAAAAATAACAAAAAATATGCAATGTGCTTAAGTGCCTAACCAAGTAACTAGAAAAATTGAATTGACGACGCTACCCAAATCCCTATCACTTGTAAATCTCAATATATAAATCCATGCCAATGAACTTCCAACATTCGCTAATAATGTGGTCCTCAATATCAGTGGTTGCACTAAACACTTGTCATGTGCTTGTTTTTGCAGCATAAGACATCAACAATTTGTGACAATAAATCCCAATTCTTAGATCAAAACAAAACCAACAAACTCAACAAAACTTCTTAGCAGTATGCTAATACAGACTTTTGTACCATTACACATAGAGTTAACATTAACAATGATTATCCAAACCATCCATCAATGATATGTTAGCATATGTAGCTGCTAAAGTCTCATCATATGCTAAGTCTAAAAAATCATATTTACTTATAAGCTTTAGACCTTTGACCTTGTAACTAATCTTCAGCATTCTAGAAGTTTAAAAAATAACTAGTAAAATGAACCCGCGCTATGCAACGGGAACGATTGGCATTGGTTGAGAAAATCCAAAGAAAAGACATAGTAATATCATAGTTATCAAAAGCCCTCGCCTAAGGGACTAGGCGACCAAAAAAAGCCAGTCCCTGTAATTGCGCTTTTCTTTACTACGAAGATTTAGTCCCTGAAAAAGCTCATATATAGCTAATTTTTTTAATTAATCTAAATTTAGGAAACCGACCTTAGCGATTTTTGCTCTATAATTGGCACCAAAAGTTAAAGGGTAAACCCTAAACTATATGCAATCATGAAATCTTTTCTAAGGTTTCAATCCAGCCAAAGTTAAAGGCCAGTTTTTATAATATTTCATTGATGTTTATGGATTTTCATCATGAAGTTTATGAAGGAAGATGATGACAATGTGATTGAAATTGATCCTGGTGGTTTTGACGATTTATAAACTTTTGGGCATATTTTACTATTTATAACTTTATGAAGTTTTTGCTTTCAAGTATTAACAATTTGGTTTTGAAGTATTTTGGTATATGAGATAATTTGAGTACTTTTAGGTTGAGATTATGCCATTATGGCATTGGAATATTTTGGGTATTTTGAAATAACTGTTAGTTTCTATTACATATTATATTTTTCTTTTTTTTCTTTTAGTGCGCTTTTTTCTTCTCAGGCCCGCGCTTTTTTTGCGCCTTTCTCCTAGGCCTTAGTCCCACCCTCTCGCCTAAAGTGCGCCTCGCGCCTTTGATAACTATGAGTAATATACCCAAAAAAATGTCGATTACATCAATCGAAAACTATAGAAAGGAATATTGGTAAGCAGTAACGGTTTTGAAAGAACAACAACTATACCGAAGATGTTTGGTAAGAATGACATAGTGCTGACATTGTAATAGCCCAAAATCTGAAACATTTATTAATATTAAAAACGGCATATCACTAATTATATATCATTGATGGATGGTTTGGATAATACACACACACATTTATTAATCTGAAACATGATGGATGTTTGGTAAGAATGGCATAGTGTTGATATTGCAAGACATCACTTGGTAGTTAGTACACACACTCGCACAATCTAGCTAAAAGGTATGCCACAACTACATAGCTTTTAGAGAAACTGTTAATCTCCGACTAACAATATGTTTTATGCTGAATGTATTTTTTGAAAATATGTCAACCCAAATCAATATGCTAATTCTTTAAAACATAACACCCTTAAGATACAAAAGATAGTAAACGCCATAGTTATCAAAAGCCCTCGCTTGAGGGACCAGGCGACCAAAAAAAGCGAGTCCCTGTAATTGCACTTTTCTTTGCTACGAATATTTAGTCCCTGAAAAAGCTCATATACAGCTAATTTTTAATTAATCTAAATTAATGAAACGGCCACCACTGATTTTTGCTCCATAATTGACACCAAAAGTTAAAGGGTAAACCATAAACTGTATTCAGTCAAGAAATCTTTTCTAAGGTCTCAATCCAGCCAAAGTTAAAGGTCATTTTTTTATAATATTTAATTGATGTTTACAGAGGAAGATGATGACAATGTGATTGAAGTTGCACCTGATGGTTTAAAGATTTATATAGACTCTTGGTTTGCAAATTTTACTATTTATAACTTTATGAAGTTTTTACTTTTAAGTATTAAGAATTTGGTTTTGAAGTATTTTGGTATATGAGATAATTTGGGTACTTTCTGTTGAGATTATGCCATTATGGCATTGGAATATTTTGGGTATTTTGAAGTACTTGTTAGTTTCTATTACATATTATATTTTATTTTTCCTTTTAGTGCGCTTTTTTACTTCTCCGGCCTGCGCTTTTTTACCTCTCGCCTAGGCCTTAGTCCCACCCTCTCGCCTAGGGTGCGCCTCGCGCCTTCGATAACTATGATAAACGCCCAGCCCCCAACCCCCAGTAAAAAGATAGTCTAATGTAGTAGTAATAGACTAATATCCAAAGGTTTAGAAAAAACATCATATACATCGAGAAGATAGCTTACCATGAGAAGACTCTGCATCTAGGATTAGATCGAGGGCATAATCAAAATAAGGAACTTGACTGCTTAACCCACAGAGATTAAAATCATCCTGGATGTAGTCATCATCAACTTCACAGAAAAATTCATTTCCTCGCAAATTGCAAAACCATGAAATCCATGAAGTATCATCCTCGTCAGAACCACTAACATCAGACTCCTCACTGTCTGTTTCCGACTCGTCTGCAATATAAAAGCAAAGGTGAATCTAAAATAGTTGTAGGAGAAAGAAGATAGACAATGTCACAAATATGTTGACACCGCAAAAAATTACAAATAAAAGAAACACATTTTCTTTTAGAAGAAAAAAGTCTGGCAAACTGCGACCAATTGACGACTTGACGTCACGACAAAAGTCACTAAATGTAACGGATTTGACTTTAAAGCTCTATAGAAAATATGCAACCATATAAAAGTGGCTTTCCAAATTCCAACCGAATCTAACATTAAATTCCATATCCTAAGGTTACACCACAATTTAGTGACTGCCAAAACTCATAGCTAAAAGTGTACATTTTATTATACACTAAAACATGTTATTCAAATGGTAATTGATCTAGCCAAAGCACGAAATGTATAACTGATCAAACAGGCTAGTGTTGGCATACAAACAATCGTGACAGTAAATCATGCAAAATGATCATTAATACATGTTCTTTAAAAATGTGTAACAGAAGTAAGACATAGTAACAGAACTTGCATATGATTAGTTTTTAAGTCAATTCAAGTCATGAATTAGACCTTTTATTTCTAAAACAGCCCAAAATCAAACTACTCATAATGTAAAGCAACACATTTGCATAAACATACCAAAATCATCAGCCATAAAACACTACATGTGACAAGAAAACTAAATAATCCAATACCAAAACCACAAAAGAGAACATGAAAAACAGTGTAAAGTAAACAAAAACGAACCATCGGACTTGTTTTTGGGATTAACAAGAGTAGAAGACGATCGATTATCACGATGATGATGATGATGTTGATCCATATGATGAGATTTAGCAGCAACAGCAGCTGCGGAAGTTGATGGCGTAGATAATCGTTCTTTCAAAACCCTAGAAGTTGAAGGTGTGGATGTTTTCTCCAAATGTTTATCCAAGGCATCGTTGATTCGTTTCCGATCAAACGCACCAGCTCCAAGCATCTCTGATTTTGATCCAGCTCGATCACGGTACATAATAAGTAGTGATGATGCTGGTAAGTGGATGTAGGATCTGATTGGTGAATTGATGAATGAGGAGAAATTGAGGAAATGAGATTTGGGGGAAAAACAGGGGAACAAAAAAATTGATGATTAGGGCTTGTCAACACCTGAAGAAGAAGTGAAACCTTTTGTTTTTGTTTTTGTTTTTGATTTTTCTCTCATATTTCTTGGTTTCCTATCCTTGATATTTTAACAAGGAAAAGTTTTTTTTCTCGGTTTAATATCCTTCTATTTAAGTAAACTTTCTGACTCCGGCTCATTAATACTGGTTATTTATATGCTATCAAAATTTGTGACTCCGACTCATTAATACACTAACTTAGTAAGGAATAGTTTTTTATTCTTAGTTAAAAGAGGTTTTTAGTCAATTTAATGATATGGACTAACTACGTAAATTATTAAAATGCTTGTAAGTTTGACTCCCACCACCACCATCAACATCACTCGCAGAGAATATCCAAAAGAGGATGAAACCCGGAGATATGTCGTTGATGGTGGTTTGTGATGTCGAGTGCCGATTTTCCCCGTCCAAGAATCTCCATCTACTCTAAGTGGGCGAGCTAGAATCCTTATGTTAGATTGGTTGTTCAGTAGCGATTGGTCTTATTAAAAGGCCTCGATTAACATGCTAGTAAGTTTCACTCCCACCACCACCATCTCCAACGTTCACTACCATCAACATCACTCGCAACCTGCAAGATCATGACCAGCTACTAGAATATCCAAAAGAGGAAGAAACTCGGAGATATGTTGTCGATAATGGTCTGCGTAGTGATTGGTCTGATTAAAAGGCCTTAATTACAGGGGCAGATTTAGCATTGCGGGAGAGGGAGCGACCGCTACCCCTCAACTTTACCATGTGATGGAAAATTGTTTTTACTAAAAGCTTTTGAATATAAGTAGGTATGTATATATATAATAAAAGATCACAGGTTCAATTCTCATGCGCGTATAATAAAGTTCGTTAGTGAACTAGTTATATACTTTTTAAATTCTTTTATGATGATAGGACTTTTAAATGGTAACCAAAACAAACAAATATATATTCACTAAAAGAAGTTTTCTTAGGCTAAAGTAGTGTAATGCATAATTTTTTTACGTTTTAGGTATAACGCTACCTGTAGTAGAAAATTTTTTAAAGCACTACCCCTAAGATTTTTGTCGAGATCCCTCACTGCTAGATTATATAGATCTTGTACATGTACTTCTAAAATGTATAAGATTTTGACAATATTTTAGGTTTTTTTTTCAGATTTTAAACTTGGCCTAAATGGGCCTAAGAAACCCAAGCTGCAAAATCAAACCGAACAAAGTTACCAAACCGTTCGTATGGTTTGGTTTAGCTTTGGTTTTTTTTACTATAAACGGTTCGGTTTTGGTTTTTAATGATAAAAAACGTAACGGTTTGGTTACGGTTTTACCCATAAACCGCAAAAACTGGACCACGAACAACCCTAGTTTCTAACAAGTATTATAACAAACAAAAATTTGATTTACCCGAAAAAGGAAACAAACGAAATTAGACCTTACATACTGGACTTATCATCTCACATAAAGTCAAAATTACATTTTTTTTCAAGGCACGTTAATTGTTATCTTTAATGGTAGGTTTAAAAGTTAACTCTCACCACTCATCATAACTACTAAACCAAGAGATTATTATCGGTCAAAATTACAACGTTGTACCAACTTTCTTTTGTTTTGACTTTTGATCATGCATCTTTCTTCTCCATTAACAAAGTTTCTCCTCAACTCGTTTCAATCTCTAAAATCCCTTCCAAAGTCAAAGTCAAAATGAGTACCACAACAAAGTTGTCACAGTTGGTGATTGAGTTTTGGTAAAGACTACTTTTCATATCTCCTACACCAGCAACACCTTCTGTTCTTTTGTCTATAAAACCTGAAATAAATAATTTTTTGTTTAAAAAGCACTTTATGATAGAAGAACTCAAAAGTCATTAGAAAAACAACTTTTACAAATATTAAAAAGAAAATATTGATTAGTGCTATTATCCCTCATTATTAAAATTCAACCACTAAAGCTTTACTCAAACCCCATAAGTTTTATTAAGTGTCTCACTCTGACCACAATAACATATTGTTTTTACAAACCATAGCCTCAAATAAAATTCAAACCAGAAACTAATGTTTTCAGGTCCTAAGATGTTATTTTTCATGGGATCAATTATCAATCTCATGCAGCCATAGCAGCTGCTTCATCTCCATGATTTCTTGCTTTGCCTTTGCGGTTCCATATCGGGGTTGTCTCGATAAGCTTATGAGGAACAAGCCGCCTTTCTCGTTTAGTGAGTTTTGCAAAGTTGTTGACTTTTAGTCTAGCAATTTCCGCTTCTTCTTCTGGGGTTATTTCTCTTAGTACAACTGTCAGTCTACACTCGGGTCTCACCCTTACTCCACTTCTTCCTTTTGCATGATATGATACTCGTTTCTTGAAAAATCCTTTACCAACAAATGCTTCCGCTGTAACAAATAGAACCATGTTAAAAATGCAAATCTGATACAACTGAAATTATCATCAATATAAACAGGACAAAATTTTAACAGTAACTGATTAAGCAAATCTGTATGCAGTGACCAAGTTGTTAACAATAAACAAGGTCAAAATTGCTAAAAGGGTATAATCACACAGAAAAATATATCAATTATGTGATGTTTACAATTGCAGAAATAAACATTGGAAAAAAACCGGGACTTTAAAAGACGATAATAATTGGACAATGGGGGTTCACATCATGTGTAATTATGTTCAAGATGAAGTAATTTAGTTTATATTATATTACCAACAATAAGCCGATCTGCATCAAATCCATAATTGTGTGTGGCATTTGCACGTGCTGAATGGATAACCTGCAGAGAGGAGCCGGCAAAAATGGGTAAAATCGGAAGTACAGGTTGGAACAATTCTTTTGCTAAAAGCCAATACAGTTGATAAATTCATTAACAATTAAGCATCATCTACACAGCAGTGCATCACCTGGTAAACAGTTTTTGATGCACGCTTTACCGTCAACTGTAACTGCAACAACGCATCCTCAGCACGCATGCCACGGACTAATGCGGCAACCAAGTTCACCTTCTTCGGGCTCTGAAACCATAAAGTGTAAAAACTAACCCAAAAAAATCATTATAAGAAACTAATTGCACCTTAACTGGAAGTATGATACTTAATCCTCCACGGTCAGCATTCAGTAGAACAACTTATAAACTATACAAAGTAATCGTAACCAAACATATTAATACTTAAACTTATACATAATACAACCCACACTCTCTATTTTGGAATAATAAGTTGATGAAGAACCTGTTTTATGTTTTTGAGAATTGCTTGGACTTTTGAAGGTTTGGAGACAGTTTTCTCAGCTTCAGCTTGCCCGCTGCCTATCGACAATGTTGGTGTCAAAGGAGATGGACCAGGGGTCGCATCAGATGAAACTAATCTTCTTGTACTATTAAACCCCTGCCACGATAGAGAAAAAAAAACACTCAATAAAAAATGACAAATTAGATTATGTAAATAAGGCTAAAGTATTACCAGTTGCTGGAAACACTGATATACAGGTCTTGAGACAGTTGTTGGCAGAACTGAAAGACCGTGTAAATGGGGTGGCACACCTGCCATATAATAATTAAAGTTATACTCTGCTAAAATAATAACTTCAGGTACATGAAAACTGATTAAGCAATGGTTATATAATATAAGAAATAGGAAAGAAAGATGTGTTCTAGCTTCCATAAGCTAGACTACTTTGTACAACTAATACGAAATCAATTTCAGCTTGACATGGCTTTCACATCCTAACTAAAGGTAGCAATTATCACTCGGTTATTATGAAATAACAGATTTTTAAGGGGACATTCAGGTCGACTCAACCTCACACAATCTGACCAGTACAAAAACATACTCGTTTTAGCATGGCCCATTTTGACTATTCTCTGCCCATTATGCCATCACTAACACTAGCAACAGAATTCCAAGCTGGCCATCAACTAGATGTGGTATGATGTTTCACCTTGAGCCAGAGAGAACTTCAACGGAGAGGTCGAAAAGTTGGCATTTGTGTAACAGCTGTTTTCCACTCTTCTTCCAACATGTTGAAGTATAGACCGTACTTGACGGTGCCAGCCCACCATGACTTATGCTAAAAAAGCAGTTTTTCCTGAGAGTTCGGGGAAAGTGACCTTAGACAAGCAACATATGAGAAAAGGAAGAAAAAAAAACATTATGTGTTGGTAGGAAATTAAAAGGACAGAAACAAAATAAAAGAAATCATTAGATGATGTATGACCTAGAGGTGTCAATGTCGATTCATTTACTTATAAATGGGCCTATTTGAGTTATATTTTTATCTGTAATGAGTTAATAACATAAAAAATTGCTAAAAAGAAAACAAGTCAAAAGTTGGCAAAAGTGCGTAAAACCTCCTAATCTTTGCATTTAAGAAATCAGATTATCATGGAGAATATAAGTTTTGTTATCGTATTTTATTCATTAACGATTCCAAAAGTTTTGAACAAAAACGTATTTCAGGTCAATCCAACCCCATCCGTCTCGTTCAACCCGCACAAAAGATTGCTAATAACTAAACCTGTCACCCAACCTGAGGGTCAGCAAAACATACCAGTATACATCCAATAAAAAAGCTATTAGACTATTATGATATAAGTGATGGAAGTCAATAAAAAAAAGCTATTACACAGTACAATTTTACTAAAATGTGTAATAAAAGATGTTGGGACAATAACATAAGGCTTCATACATAAAGTGCATAACAAAAAAAGTTAACTAAAACATGTATGCAAACCGATTAAAAACTATATAGTACATTCCATGCTACTAAGAATAAGTGAATGTTCACTAATATACAAAACCAAAACATCAATGCAATCTTCAACATATTCTAATTAATCACAATAGAACAATTACATAAACAGGTTATATGATTGCAATAACCAGGGTACACAAAAGTTCTCATTAACCATTGCTTGCAATCTTATAATCTTCTCTTACAGAAATGTATGCTTGAATAGTGCACACGAAACAAAGTCAAACGGTGAGAAACAATTCTGTTCATCAACAACCCAATCAGCAATCACAATAACAACATAACATAATGCTAATTCACAAAAACCTCATTCAGGCATTTCATCAAACACTTCATGTGCAATTTCCCATCACAAGAGTTACCAAATTCTCTCAACGCCCCATCAACAACCCATATCCAGTTACGTTATTTAAACACATAAAAACTATAATAATTCGATTCGGTTTCAGTGATTATACCATGTAAGTTTACACGTGTTCACAAATATAATAATCTAGATTAATAGACAAACCAGAAGCTAATAATAGTAATAAAGATACATGAAATGTAGACATACAGAATGTACGGTCGCCGGAGATGAATATCGGTCGCCGGAGATGAATATCGGCCGGAGAAGCTAATAATAGTAATAAAGATACATGAATGTACGGTCGCCGGAGATGAATATCGGCCGGAGAAAGCGGTGGTTTATAAGCGGCGTGCGTCGTCTTTTGATTTATTTCTCAGAGAAGACATTGTTAGTTACATTGTTGAGCTTCAAACAACGCTCCTTTATCTTTTATTTTGCGACAAACACATCCTTTTACTTTCAAGCTTGTGACAAACGCCACAAATCACTTATGTTCTCATTTTACGTCGATTTAACACGTCGGGCCGTTTGGCAAAATGTGAATCATTAAGCGTTGAATGGTTAAGAGGTCTGAACCATTCAACATCTTTCTGTCGCTTAACCATTCAGCATTTAACTGAACCATTCAAAGACTCTTTTCTGTGAAACAAACGCTCTAAATGTTGAATGATTAAACATTAAATTGAACCATTAAGAGGTGAAACAAACAGCCTCATAGTCTTTACACCCCAAATGTTTAAATAACGTTTTTGACTTCGACCTCACACGTATTCAATATTTGAAGAAATGAGGTCGCACTCATTCAATTTTAGAAAAATGAAATGACTGATATGATAGTATAGATGTTTTTAATAAAGAAAAAATATATGAGATACGTTTAACACAACCCTTAGATATTACACTCGCAACATATATTATCAAATCAAGAATATTGTTGGGAAAGTACGACCTACTAGCAAGAAATATACGAGGACAAATTGTAGAGAGAGAATAAAATAATTTTTAATTTTATCGAGATTATCAATTCATCGAGCATTAATTCATAGAGGTTTTACCATATCGAGATTATTTTAATGTATTGTTGATTTTCGAGTCAAAGTAATCTTGAAGACCACAAAAGAAGACGGCATCAAGTTATCCAGAAAGTAATAACAACTATTTTTCATTACACAAATTGAAAATCTAGGTACAAAAGAAGACCACACCAAGTCATCCAGCAAGTAAACTAGCTCTCGCGAATCGTGATGTCTGATTTAAGGTTTCGACTCCATTCATGGTTCAACAAACACGTCCTAGAATGATTGAGAAGACTTAGCTTCGTTTTTCTATCTATGCTACTAGAAAACTAGTCATCATATATTCATATGTATACATCATGAAATACAAAAACAATACAGACAAGAAAAAATGATATCTCCCTGCTAATGTCTAGCTTTTAACTTCTGCTCAAAAAGTATTCGAAAGTTGCTTTTGCTAATAAACACTACTGCACAAGCCTGTTTAGTTGCATGCTGAAAAGGTCGGCAAGAGCACCACGAATGTCCATCTGAGATTAAATAGACATGTTAGGACAGTTCCAGCTAACAAAAAAGTAAATCCCAAAGATCTTTTCACCCACTTATCTTTTTATCTTTCCATATAATAATCAGTGTGCTAAATATAACTATAAAAAATATATTTATACATTGATAACTGAAATTTTCGAATGATGTGATTTAGGAGGTTGTATACATTAATTCACTTTGAACAAGTTTTGACCCGTTTTATTCTAACAGGATCTCTAAGACTCGCCCAGAGTGAAATATAGAATAAGCATTGTTCTTTGTGAGCATGTAAGATTTACCTGCTCGCAGCATACAAGTTTGGTGATTAGAGGATAGAAACTCCTGAGGTGTTTCTTGAATATCTGGTTGTCCATTACACACATGCCCTTAAGAACCTGAAATGCACACAAGCACACACATAAAATGAAACATTTGATCGTGCGCATGAAGTTCTAGAGACGTGCTTTGCTTATTTATCAGAATATTATAAAATACCCTTCAAAATAAAAGATCTTGTGTCCCATGAACATTGGGATGTCTTATAACACAATGCAAAACAACATTCTTGGTACCATGAAAATTAGGACGTTTTTTGATTCACTATATAGTTGGAAAATTCAACTTTATATCAAATATCTAGATACCCCTTAAACAATTATTTCCCTTGTCCCCTTAAATTCGGTACACTTGAATGGGTACAGACTTTTATAATAGAGTTTGACCATTGATAAAAAGTCTATACCCTTCAAACAACTGCTTCCTTGATACTATGAGCACAGGGATAAGTTTAAGAAAAGTTTTTAGCAATTTATCAGATGTCTAAAATACCCCTCAAACTGAATACAACATGATGACCTTCTGAGATTAGGGGAAAAAGATAATACCGTAACAATGACCGGGGAACGTAATCCAAGAACTTGATGAATCTCCATGTTAGTCGTCTCTCCAATACTTGATTGGAAATCAGATGCTTCCTTTAGCACTTGTCCACAAAAAGATACAAGTTTCTCTTCAGCATCAGTCTTGACTTTAGCTTCATCATCTTCATCAAGAGAACCATTTTGATTCGGGTCAACCAGAGAAGTTGTTTTTTGTAACGCATCCAAATAAATGGAAGTCCCAGCTAACTCCTGGCGTAGAAGGTTCAAAGGCGGCCTGATCAGTTACAAACACATGTCAGCATGATAGAATATCTGAATACTAAACACTTTAATACAGGTCCGGGCGTAGAAGGTTTAAAGGTAACTAATGTATTAAATAAACTTAAAGAAATTATACTATTGAAATTTTAGTTTTTTTATTAAAGTAATAAGCTGTATACATCTTGGGTAGTATTGACCAGTTCAACCCATTTCATTTTGTGAAAATTTTAGAGAGACAAAATATCAAGTTGTATGCAAGAAACCAATGTAAATTTCTATGTAATCCCTATTCAATGCTAATCTTAGTTTATCTCAAACCAATAGTTTATTAATATAATCTAAAGTAATAATAATCTTAAAACAAAATGATGATAAAGTTGTTTTAAATTTAATTTTACCTGTTTGACAAGTTGACGATAATACACAACCTAAATAGACTCATTAAAAAGTAAAAGGTCATAACTGCCAACTCTAGTCAAAATGCACACGACTAACCTTTCAGAAGAGATGTGTTGCATCCGTAATCTGAGATTTGTGAATGAATTATACGATGCAGAAAACTCCAACATGGAGAATAAAATTTCCAATATTGTAATCTTTTGATATGCCTTCAACTTGCTCCAATACTTTTTCTGCATGTTTTTATAGATAAAGTGAGGTCCTAATGTATAGAAAAAATCTAATCCAAAAATTTGCTAAAATTAGTTGGACACATGCAGAAAAATAAAAGGTAAAATGTCTACCTGAATGCTATCAATAGCGCCTAGAAGTAGTAACTGTGTTACACATTTCCCCCTTATGGTTCCCATGAATGGACTTTCCGTCACATCTTCAGTATCATGTTCCACAACATCCATAGACTACGAATAACAAAAATGGAAGTTAATTTAAAGATTGGTATAAAGGGTAATTTTAACAGGAAATTTTGACAAAAAGGAAACTACATTAACTATCCTACATCCCTTCAATGACTATCCTACCGCTAACACATCTCCATCCAGCCCTACTTCCCTCTTCCTTATAATAGTGGCATGACCTCACGTATGTCGCACCCTCCTCCCTCACTTTATCGTATCATCTCTCTCTCTCTATTGAAACTGATGATGAGCTGATGACCTTAAGCTCTCCAATACCTCACTAAACAAAACATATACGACGGTTGCAGCTATCTCCATCTTGTAGCCACCTCTTCTCCACCTTTGGACCGCCATAAACGATTCCACCGGACACCCGCAAGCTCCCACGGCACTCGGATGTGCTCTAACTGACGGTTTCATTTCACATAAGGTAAAATATATTAATTCCTTTCATACAATTATACAGCAGGAGCATTAGTTGGTCCTGATGACATAACCAGGAATTTGTAATCCTCTTTCCACATTTGTTATGGCCATTTGGACTCTTGTTGTAACTGTATTTATATTTATGGACTAAAATTAATCAATGGAGATTTCCATAAATTCTTAGGAAAGTCTGTTAGAGAGTTCATCGATGACATGGTGTATCCCAAGAGCCAAGAGGAGCATGAAGGACATTTGTGCATATTTGAGACGTTGAGCCAAAAGAAGATTTACGCAAAATTTTCTTGGTATGAATTATGGTTGAACTAAGTTGCATTTTTGTGTCATGTTGTATCAGCTCATGGCACCATGATGGATTCGGAAAAAACTAGGCGATCACTAAATGGCCTAGGCCAGACTCAACCAAGGATCGGTTATTATTGAAGCCTCGTTGAAAGACTTAGTTATTACTTTACTGCTTACAAAGTTGTTGCGAAAAAGGGTAAAATATTCTTGGAACAATGAGCGAGAGAAGAGCTTTGAAGAGCTAAAGATGAGACTAGCATTTGTACTAACTCTTACCCTTCCTTTAGGCACAAGAGGGTGTCAAGTTTATAGTGCTGCCTCGAAGAAGGGGACAAGGGCTAGGATGAGTACTGATGAAAAATCGGCATTCGCCTCTAGATCAGTAAGTTTGACAGTTACCTTATTAAAATAGCAGATTTTAGAGAAAGAAAAAACGAGTGAAAGCATGATGACTCCTCTACAGGTTTACGATATATATAATATATCCCTTCCTTAGGTCTATGAATAGTGGAACTGCTTCAAAAATAACATTTATTGATAGAAAGGTTAAGAGTCAAAAGGTTACTATTACTTTGCATTCTAGATTGAACCCACAAATCAATAACAAGTTACCTTGGATGGTGAAGCTGGTATCACAGCTTCTGAATCTGGATTCTTGGGCTTAGAGGTGAAACTTCTAACAAAGAGGTTGTCCATTAGCCGTTGACCAAATGTTTGATTTCTTTGTAAATCTGCAGATTCAGAAGCTTTCTGGATCTTCCGAGGTGAAGGTGTTTGACCTGCAAAACAAACTGTCAATTGTGTTTCTTCTAAATCTATCAACAAGACAACTTGAGGAGTTAACATAGTCATACTAAGTTTCATATGTGTCTTTTAAAAATGATTACAAGATATTGAATTCTCAAAATAAGATAGTCAGTTGTAATTAAAGAATGCAACTTAGTGAGGAAATTCTGATAATTAAGGAGCTAGTACACGGAATGATATTTTTTGTGAGAAAAAAAGACATGTGAAATGAAAATAGAGGTCTCTAAAAGTAGATTAAAAGAGTAAATGTGTAATTTTTATTGCAATTATTAGCGTTGTAGCAACTTGTATGACACTCATTATGCAAATTTCATTTTCTAAGCCTTTATTCAAGCATTCAAAAAAATGGTTATTGCAATTCCATATCGCAATAAAAAAAATCAAATCCAAAATGGAATACCAAACCGGCCAATAATACAACATTATGAGTATTCTTACTGGTTATGTAATTATTAAATATCAGAACCATAAAATGGGAGTTTCACGGTTTAACAAAAACTCTTGAAAGTTCATCCCCATTAAATGATATAATGAACAATGATGTAAAGCTTCTAAAACGATATGTAAGTCATGACCTTCAGATCCATGCAAATCCATTGATGGCCTTCCTTCTTGAAAATCTTGCACTTGACCTGTTACAGGGAATCATTATTTGCAAACAATTTGTACAAATCTAGTTCCAAAGTGACCTTTCTTAACACCTCATACAAACTTACAGTATTAATAAAGTTCAGAATCTTGTGTGTATTTTTGGCAAATTTTTACAACGCATCATGTTTACAGTTATAGCATTGAGATTAAATTTGATGTTCCAGATTAAAAATGGAAATTAGACAATGCGACATTAAATTTCAAATTGTAGCAAATGGAAGGCAAGTTCAACCCATTTTTATGAATGGGTTGATTCAAGTCAATCACGTTAATCTATAAGAGAAAAAGGTAAAATAAAAAAACAGCAAGCTAGAAAATGAGTCAAATGGGTCGAATATCGCCAATGGTATATATAATAAAACATCCCAAATCATTTATCTTAATATAAGATGTTGTAATCATTTTTGACTTCTGGACATTGTGTCAGGTCACCCTAGCTCACTAACCAAATGTAAACCTGCTCGGTCTGTTTAGATCGGTACAACATTTACCCGTATTGACCCATGATTCACCGCCCATTTTGCCACTTCTAGAACAAAATCATGACAATAAAGTTACTTACCATTAGACACAACTGTGGAATTATCATTTGCAGGACTCTCTACATCTCTAGAAATAATCGACCGACTCTTGCCACTTTCTATACCCAAAGCATTGAGTAGCTCAAGTGGTTGAGTTGTGTATGAAGCATCTCTGTAAAAACAGGGTATGTTAATATAGCCACAGAAAAATAAAAACCTCATTTTTTATTCACAATACAATCCATACAAGTATACAACAAATTACAAGAGGTAAGAGCAGAGAAATTCGATCATACACACCTTATGCTTTTCAACAAGGTATCCCAATCACTATCACTGAATTGGTGTCCCCCAACTTCTATGAGGTGGACCAGCGCAGCAAGGGAAATTGAGGCCACTGATTGATCTGTCTTTTTGGCACAATCTAAGAGCAAATTCAGCAGTGGGGGAAGCATGAAACATACCTCCTGCAAGACAGTGTGATAATTTAATGAGTAATAAATGTATTTAACTAAATAAAAACAAATAAAACACACACCTACATACCTTGTAAAAAGTATTGAAGAGGTTGCACAACAACTGTAAGGAATGAACACTAGTTTCACGAATCCATTCATCTCCATAAGATGTGGTCTCTTTTCCAGCATGTCTTATGTGATCAAAAATAGGAAATAGAACACGGTGGAAAATGCTTTCCCAGAAAGTTGAAGAGAATTTACTTCCTCTCTCATTCAACAAGTCGAACAATACCTCTAGGGCACAGTTGCTGACTTCGGGTCGTGGGTCAGATGTCAGATCAGATAAGCCAGCCAGCATTGGAAACCAATAATGCTCGGTAATATCAACACTTGCATCTGCATTGTCATCAATGGGCTTCAAGCTGCCACCTGGCACAAGGCCCTGAAAGAAAAAAAAAGGTGTTTTAATATTGGAGTTCCCTCAAATGGAAATAGAGAAAGTGGTAATTTTGACCAGTTACTTATGAAAGGGTCAATTTAGTTTATGCTTTATCTCTAACAGGTAAAATGTTTTAAAAGTAGCTTAAAAATTAAAAGGAAACTGCTAACATAGGTCATACGGGTGAAAATAAATTGTTTTAAAAAAAGCAGGTTCTTATTGGCATAAGGTAACTTTCATAATAGTATTTCGCATACTGAATAAGAATTTTGGAAATAAAAAAATAGAAAAAGTTAAGAATTTTCAAGAATGAGTGTTGGTGAGGTCAACCTAACACAACTCATTTTGACCTGCAACGAAGAAACCCAACTGGAGAAAAAACATAAAAATGAACAAACCTCTGCAAGTCGGTCCTCACATATGCGAAGAAGGGCGATTGCCTTTAAGCTGATGCGGTGAGAAGTTTTGTTGTTAGCAAAACCAATTAGACAATTGACACAGTCCATAAAACAGTCACCAACAACTTGATCAAAGTGTTCCAGTATAACTGCAAGGTAGATTAATGTTGACAGCTCAAAACCATTTTTCTTTCAAAGATAAGATTATACATACATATATATAGTCATAGAGGGATTCAGGAATAAAGATGTAAAATACCCTGTTCTACATTCTCAAAGGCACTTTCAACAATTGGTTCTAAGTCGTCATCTGCAGCAGCTGTGAAAATCATGAAAACACTTCGCCAACCAGATTTGATGCTACCAACTTTTGATTTGATCATCTGTTTCAGAAACCATCATAGGTCACTTCCAAAAATCCAGTTCTATGGGCCATAAGTTTTTTTTGGAAACAGAGGGCATACTAAAGCAAGGTAGGCATACCTGAACAATGCAATCAACAATTAACCTACGGATCGATTCACTCCGACTATTTCGCATAAGCACAACAAACGGTTTTAAGATGTCATTTTGGAATGTGAAATTGGCAAGTTCTGCACGCTCCAGGTATTTCATGCCAAGTTGTCTTAGAGAATCTATAGCATACATTGCTATTTTCTCTTCATGATGGCTCCCAGCTGATATGAAATGATTAGCAAGGACAGACCATATTCTAGCCCACACCTGCAACATTTAATGCATTTTTGAATTATAAAAAAAGTGAAAAAACTTAGCCATATTTCACATGCTAATGAAATTGGCCCCCAAAGATAACATGGCATTTAATTTGATTAAATAACGAGATAAGTTCTATTTCAATCTTGTAACTTAATACGCTTCAATATAATGCATACACATGCTGACATGAATACATACAAACATATATACACACACATACTTTTGCATACACATTCCAAGTAGAGGTGGCAATTTCGATCAATATACTTATGAAGAGGTTGATTTGGATAATTGGGTCCCTAACAAGGTGAATAAAAATAAATAACTAAAGAAGAAACTGGTCAAATCGATTGAACGTGTTTAAAGTCACCCAAAGTTCTCTTGATTCATTAATCATTTATTTCAGAAGAATAGATTATTGTAATTCAGAGCTTTTGTAACTGTTACCTACTTATAAAATTGACAAAAATTCTTTACGGATCCACCCAAATCCGTTCCAACCAATTAACCCAATCCGTCTGACCCGCCATTTTGCCATCTCTAATATCAAAGCATAATTGGTAAGATGAAGTGATTACCATACGAATACGAGCCATATTGTAATAACTGATCTCCACAAGTTTTTGCAAGCTATAAACACGAGCTGGGTTCTGCTTCAATTCTTCAGCGGAAACATTACACAACGCGGTAAAAAATTCAACCACCGACTCACTTGGGAGCTTAACACTATTCACAAAAACTTGCTCAGATGGTTTTCCCGCCAATTCCCTTAAAGATTGAAGTACTGCATCCTTAGATATCTGATTAGAACCAAACATAACGGTTGCAGCCATAGCAGGAGTAGATACAATATACTCTAGCCGAGAGGTGCACTCCAAAACCGCATTCCAAGTGTCTTGGAGTGCATCAGGCTCTGAGTCACTTATATCAAGCAATGTCCGTATTGCTTCCACATTTTTACTACGCAGATCTTTGGGTGCGTGTAAGAAAGTGTATCTGCAACACACATAATAAATAACTTCATGAGCATATATAACGAATATAGGTGGCAAAATGAGTGGGTCAAGTAACTGGTGAAAAGAGGTTGGCCCGAAACACATTCCTCCATAATTTAGTTTTTTATTAGAATAAGGCATGTGGAGGCCACCAAGTACATATACAGTTTCCTTTATTCTATATCCAGCCAAAACAATGCAAAATGAGAAAAATAACTAGTGTGTCAAATAAAATGAGATAATAAGTACTAGTATACCAAATACTTGAGCATTTCACTTAATTTAAAAAAATAATCGGTGTATCAAATATAATTGCAAAAAGTATATTATTTCAACAATGATATGATTTTGAATATAATAATTAAGGAGGTTTTATGCATTAGAAGTACACTATGGGCAACTATCAAAAAGTATATTATTTCAACAATGATATGATTTTTAGCTAATATTTTTCTTTTACCCGCTAGAAATAAAAACATAACTTGAATTGACCACTCATAAGTAAATGGGTCAGAATTTCCACCTCTAACTGGGGATGGCTTTTGTAATAGCTATTGTCAAAACCGGAAGTAAACATTCATTCATCAACAGCAGATCAGTGAACTGATCTAATCTTTCCCCAGCCCCATGAAAACTGAAATATTCTACTTGAAATATAGTTTCCGGAAATTGTTTGATTATTGGTCAAATTTCTATAAGTATCCTTCAATAAAAACATATGAAGGGATTTTGTACTCCAAATTAAGAACTACAACGGGTACACAGGTAATTAGGTAATTTAACTTCAAATTTTCCAAAGAATATAATTACCTGATGAGTGATGTCAAAAAAGCATAGCGCATAGTATCCATTCCAAGAACATGTGTAATGTGAATTCCGGCTTTAAATCCTTCCATACATAATAACACTCTATTTTTATTTTCTCTTTCCTCCATACTCACCGCAAATGTAGCAAGCAATGGCCACCCTACAGCTTCTACCATGGGTCTTACAAGCTCAATTTTATATGATGTATAAAATGTTCCCCTTTTTGCCCCTTGGCTCCTAAAAATTGCTTGTGTTTGTTTAATAATAGCTTCACTTTCTGACTGTGCATCGGTTTGACTTTTCTGTTTTGGGAGAGCCAAATTAAGAATACCAATAATGCCCACGCCTCTTTCCTCAGAATCTGGCTTTTTGCTGTTTTTACCCAAACCTGTAGTGTCATCTTTCATCTTTATCTCTTCTTTAACAATAGAATCATAAATTTCCTCCAAAAGTGGTGTTGGTGCACTTTCTTCTGGATCATTTGTTGCATTCATTCGCACAAACTCAGATTTAGTCATTTTTGGATAAACCATTGGATTGTGAGCATCAGTGTTTAACATTATAACGGCATATGCAAGAACATAAGCAGTATCCGCGTTCTTAAAAAGACCGGGATTATCTGCACAGTAACTACAAAGACAGCAAACCATAGAAGTGGTCAGTAGTTAGAAAATAAGGGCATGCATAATGATAGTTCTCAGAAAAGGTCAAAGAAAAGCTAAATTTTGTAGCAATTAAGAGTTAACTTTAACTAGAGACAATTACTATCTCATTTATTTATGAAAGGGTCGATTTGGGTTGTGCTTTACCTAAAACAGGTCAATAAAAAATATTCAGCTAAATAAGAATGGGTTGAAAGTCACCCAAAGTTTATAATGAATACATACAACCACCTAAACGATTCATTTAAAGATTTAAAGTGGAACCGTAATAATACTTTGTAATCATAACTAATTAACTATCACATTATCATTTATCAAAAATGTGTTAGCATCAACCTAACCAAACCTGCACCAAGCTGTACCAAAATAAATGTTTCAACCCAAACCCATTTTGACCTCACACCCAATCTGTCCATCTTGCCACTTCTAAGTTTGACCATAAAACAGAATATTGGCATTATAACTTAATCACGAGAAAATGGTCAAGATGCTTACCGTTCTGCAAATTTTTCCATTATACGGTCTATCTTTTGTGCTTCACCAGGAAGCCGAAAACCTCTCAAAAATTCACGAATTGCAGCATGAAATTTCATTCCAGAAAAGTTCATAGAATCAACATAAGCATGCATCACAGCAAGAGGAAATTCCTCATGCTGACCCAAGTAATCACCAATCATCGCCTAAAATCCAGAAAAATAAATAGATGGCATAAATAACAAAAAGATAATCCTGCTTGAATCTTAATACTTAGATTGCCCTAGACAAATAATCATACCTTGTCCAAGCTGGGTGTATTTCTGAGAAACTGAGCAACTGAAATTGGTGTATTCTCCACCAAACTATTTGATTTTAAAAATTCAATACCCTTCACAGGATGACGATTGAACTGCAATTATTAATACTTAAGAATTACTAGAAAGCAGAGTGTCATTCTTTTCAATTCTACGGAAAATTCATACAATTATAAATAGAAAAGAAATCAATTTGACCTCAAAAGTCAAACCATATCAAGTACCTCAGAAATTGCAGCTTCCATGGTAGATTTATGAGCTTTGGTTTTCTCAAAGTTATTTGCCACATCACCAGTGCCTTGAGACTCTGCAGCTGAAGAATCTTCCTCAAATGATTTTTTACCTTCATTCTGCTTTGACTCCCTTCGCAGTTTCTCCCAGTCAACTAGTGATTTTAACACACTCACAAGGCACTAAAACAAGAGGGGGGAAAAAGTAAACATGTTTAAGGAAAAGACAACATTGGCACCCTCGAAAAACAAATGCAAAAAACAACTTTTTACAAGGATAAACAGAAACCTGAAGTGACGAGCCTTTGATTAATCCAAATTGAGTAGCATTAACTGAGTTTGGATCCACACTTTGAGTCCCTTGAGCAATTCTTGATAGGGTTGTCACCTAAATTTAAAGCCAAAATGACAAGAAACGTATACATCCAAGCACTAAGAAAAAAAAGCACATGTTAAAGGATCAGAGGTGGCAAGATGGTCTGGTATGGTGGTTGTGTAACAGGCCAAATGAAGTTCAATTTGAAACAGGTCATGCAGGCTTAGTTGACCCACAAACACTTTCTATTCATTTCTTTTTTTATCAATAATGTGTTAAATAATTATCATTACAAAAACTATATTTTTGCAGTAATAACCAAGATCTTTGACTAAATAGGGTTTAGGAAATTCTGTGTTAAAATAGACTTCAGGTGACTTTTAACCCATTTGACCAGTTCCCCTTTTCGCTAACTTTTCTAATTTGACTACTTTGTTATAAAACATAACCTAAATCGGCCCATTAAGAAGTAGATGGATGGTAACTGCCACCTCTAGAACGAGCAAAGTGACAAATTACCATTCTTTCAAATGAATTTGGGGCATCAAGATCACAATCATAATTCACATAGAGATCAACAAGCATCTGTGCATCCTTGCAAACTTTCTCAAGCATTCTGCAAGGTTTTTAAGTAAAAGAGATAAGGATCACATCCACTGAAGAATTTGATTAGAGTTTGCAGAAAAAGGCCACAACTTTAAGAAAATGTGAGAGAAACTCGTCTGAATAGTAAGAAAAACAAGGCTTTAAGTGGCAAGAGTTAAAAAAAACATACCGGAGAACACTTAATTTGAGGTTGAGTGGGTATTCGGAGCCATCCAGAGATCTCAAAACAATCAATGGAAAAAAGATACCAATTTCAACCTGAAAATTGATATCATTGCAAAATGTAAAAAAGCATATATACAAATTTGGGCTATCCCTAAAACTTTGTTGTACCTTAAGGCTTTCCCTAAAACGCAACAATAGCACAGCAAAAATTCCTGTTGCATACTGGCAAGATAGAATAGAACGCATGTTATATGCAAGAAATACAATCATTTCCATAATTTGAGCAAGAGAACTTCCTGTTGAACTAAACAAAAAAAAAATTATCTAAGCATCCAACTTACCTGAAAGATGGCCGGGGACTGTGAAACCGATGCCCGTAATAACACATACGATAGATAAGCCTTAACAGAGTCGATGATGGTGAAATTCTTAGTAAAGGAGTGACTGACACCCTCCAACAACCCCTGCAAAATCCATCTGTCAGATTTTTTTAGACAAAAGCAGCCCACATACACATATGAAGTGAAAAACCGAAAACAGGCTAATAAATTATGAATTTGACATCAAGCAGTAATTGATTCACTATCAAAGTAAACAAGATGAAGGTCCATTTATCAGAAACTAAGATTAAAATAATAACCTGGAGCAGTTCAAGAGAGAGAATACGTGTCTTCACAGTAACTTCATCATTATCTTCCTTCATACCCATCTGTAACAGCCAATATAAAATCAAATGTCCACTCATTTTGTAGCCCAGTCTACAAGACGCATGTTTATAAAAAACTTGAAACCTTGCAAAGGGTGCGAAAAAGTAACAGAGCGTCACGTTGTCCAATGCTCATGCTCTCCTGGTCAATCCCACTTTGTAATAATAAACAAGACAAAGTATAAATACTTGCATAAATCATATGATAAGCTGAAACCCAATTTTCTATGCAAAAATACATACCGAGTTGTCTTTCCACCATCTTCAAGTTTCACAGCCTTGTCAAGAACTGCTTCTAGACCCTGTGTAACAAAAGAACTAACTTCTAACACAAAACGCAAAAATATCTGAATCATAGCTAAACTTCTTGAATTGACCCGTTCATAAGTTAATAGAATTGTCGTCGCAGTGAAACTGATTTTTGTAACATAAGCTTTCAAACGAATGAGCATCTCAGCACCTTTATGTCAGTCCCGCCAGCAAGATTATGAAGCTCCTCAAGAGATGCAATAGGGGTTCCGTTTGAAGGACTTTCTTCAACCTTTGCGGATGAACCACTTTGCTTATTTGAAGACACCTGAATCGCAAAAAAAATTTATAATATAGTTTCTTGTGAGTAGAACAAGAACAATAGTCTGATCATGCAGAATTCTAGATTACAAACCAGATCCATTTCCATTCGCCTGAACACTATGCTGATCATTTGGGTTAGCATAGCCTTGGATGTAGCTTGGTTTACAGGACTTTTACTAAGCATTCAGAAGAGATGTTATTAATTACTTCACTTTTCCAAAAGTGAATTAAACTCAGGAATAGAGTTTAACATTTACCTGTTAAGAGCAATGTTGTAACACACTCTAATTACCCCCAGCAAAGCTTCTCCGTGAACTGCATACAAGTAAATGAAAACAAATAAGGAATTACAACTCTTATTTCATAGTGTCATTAATTCACAGCACATAAGAAGAACAAAATTCTCTTCAAACATTTAGATTACCTCTAAATTTGGCAGACGCAACAGCAGTAAGTAGCACTTTCAAAACTTGAAGAGTTGTACTGCATGAATTTCCTCAGACGTTATGTAAAAAAATGGCATTCTTCATGAAAAATCCTGAGTAGGAAAGGGAACAAAGGACTAATATGAAATACAATTTACCTGTCTGGTGAGGAATTGTCCACACAGCTGCAGACCATATTCAGAATCTCTGTAAACAGAGGAGCATTTTTACCATTTTCTAGACCAGGATCACCCTCTAGATGGTCATACGCAATGAGTTTCTGCACATACAAAATAACTGTCAGTTAACTTTAATTACACATCTCTTGGACATAATAAACAAATCATAACCTTCATAAACTTTTGTAGCAGTATAAACATTTAAACATAAATGGGTCTACAAGATGTGAGTAAAACTTGAAATTTTGTAGAGGAAAACAAATGATGAAAGCCTATCTAGGGTTACTGTATTCTATAGCAATCACTTTCACTAGACTAACTCATCTGGGAGTTTGATGACAACAATATGATAATTCAGTGACCCACGTAGCTAAATAATGATAGTTAAGAGACCTAAATCTCAAAGAAAAAATAGTTTGCTGTCATAACATCCAATTTACCAGCCTACATATCTACTTTATTCTATATTTAAAGCTAGAATAGAGCAAAAATGACATACATGAAGACAATCCAGTGCAAGCTCAAGGACTTTAGGGTTTTTGGTCTCAAATGCAAGCCGTAGTGGACTAAGAACAAGTTCAGACTCAGGTCCTTCCAAAGTATGACCAGCGCTAGCTAAAGTTGTCTTGACACTGCCACCTGATGCTGGCGGACCACCAGTTTCCACTGCCTCGGTGTCGTGTGAAGCTGAAGGTGTTGCATCCTCCTCCACTTCCTTTGTTGTAGTTCCATCATCAGTTTCAGGCACACTAAAACATGTATGTTTAATGGAAATAAATTCTTATGTCAAAGTCAGCGGTATGTAGAAAGGCATATATAACTTAAATCGACTATAACTTATAAATGAACAAAAAGTATATATTACATTATATTGTAACACCTACTTTACGAAATGTGGAGAAATTTGTTCTAAATCAACTGGTCTATGTTAAATATTCGTCCCAATATACTTACATTGCATCATCTCAAAATAATTACGTTTCATATAATAAATGAACTATTACGTGCCTAAGCAAAATGCCTTCTTAATGTTTAAAAAAAATAGCATCTGTATAGTTTATTACAGATGTGCTTCTTATCAATTTCAATCATTTTATACATGTATATGATTGTTCAACATACGTGAATTATGTATGTTATTGTTCTGAATAATTATTTGAGAGGATGGCTTATTAAAAATTCGATCTGACACAGCTCAAAACTCTACAAGCTCTGTTAAAGCACAAGGTTTGAACTTGGTGTTTTGATATGAGCTATGTCAAATCATTGGATACACAACAATTCAACCTTACAACAATACTAGAGGTACTCATGTCTTGTGTTCAAGAAAGAGGTCAGTTTATTATGGGAAGGAAGGAGTATATCATCAACTAAATTCATGATAAATATAGCTATTCCAGACTTTAGTACACTCAAATACTCAATCTCTGCTTTCCTTAATTTTAACCCTATGTTGGTTTTATCTACATTTCTCTCTCATAGTTGACATGTCCATTGATTTGCTTCTGTGTCTCTCTTTTTTAAAGCATGATCAAATGAAATTTAAAATTTGAGTCTTAAATATCAGAACGCCCAGCACAAGCATACACACGCTGGTAGAGACGTACACACAATGACGTACAACTAGGTTGACATCCAAGACAACAGGTAAAGAGAGAATAGGGTCAAAAGCAAAAAAAAAACTGACAGTAAAAAATTAGTAACCAAAAGGTCTCAAATACAATGGGCACATGCATCTGCTTATATCCACATAAACAGTAATCACCTCTTTTCTCCTCCATCTGAAGATGCCACTTTGTTTGTATCACTTGATATCGACTCTTTATTGATCTCCTTTGAATTATCTGAAAATGCAAGAAGAAATGTGTAATGAAATCACCAATAAGGCAATAACACACAAAAAAAATAAATAAATAAGCATGAATTCTATAAATGTGTAATTCAGGTCAAACGGGTGGGTTCGGTAGGTCAGGTTCGGGTTTGAGTGATGTTTAAATTTTCAGGTTCGGGTTGGGTTCGACCCACCAACCTGACCCGTTGAGCACCCCTATTTTCAGAAGGAAGCACAAAAAATTGATGATTATCGAATGCCTGTGCAAATTTCAGCCTTTGTCCTACTGATTTTTTTTTGTGCCTGGTTCATGTATGCCAAGGGTTGCTCTGTTAACGGGTGTACAAACAGGTTAGAATTCACAATTATGAAAATTAATTTAAATGACTGTTTGCCTCTGAAAACACATTTCCAATTTTACATCAGCCAACGCTGTTTTGCAAAAGAAACTAATGATCAAAGATTTGCTTGTCAACAAGTTTAATCGGAACCACCATATGAAAGGGAAGGTAAGAATGATATAATTCCATAACATTCCCTCAGATGTTTCTAAATTCAGTAACTATTGATCGTTCTAATTAATGATAACCACCTATGTTACTTTCTAGGATAGTGACTCAGTGTTAACATGTATCATTGCATTCCAATAAACGGTACCTAAAACCATAAGTATAACCTCCAAGAGAAGTCCTTTCTAATATATAAAACCCAAGGTTTTGCCACCTTAAAGCAAAAATTCAGAAGAAAATGACACCAAAGTAGTGGTTACTATTCTATACGAAAATACATATGAATTCATTGATAATTTAACTTCTTTTCTAGCAATGGTAAAGTTGTTACTATGGGTTACAGTTGTGGAAACAGCCTCTTGCATAAATGCAAGGTAAGGTTGCATACAGCAGGTCCAAGTTAGCCCAACACCCTCCCGACCCATGCAAGCAGGAGCTTTGTAGCACCGGACTTGCCCTGTAAAATGATAATGACAGCCACAATCCACACCGTACATTTACCAAACAAGTACAGGTTTATGTTGCTAGTATTGACAATTCCTACCCTTATCGATCAACATAAACAGCATTTGTGATACCTACATAAGTCTTTCTTTCTCCCCCTATCAGAAGTGCAAGTCATTAGAAACCATCATGGCAATTGTCGCAGATGGAACACCCAAGAATACTAATAATTCACTTATTGGACTTTCTAACAACTACTTATAAGTAAAAGCAACAAATCTAAAGCAATGTATGATCAGACGAAAAACCGCCCCTTCGTTCCTTAGACTTTCACTTCGATGTCACACAAGTTACCTTCCAACTCCCAAGCGAACAAGGATTCAAAAGTTCATCTAAAACAGTATGCAAAGTATTCATCTCTATAACAATAGCCACCATATAGAACAATGTTGACGTCACTCTAGCACACATAACCGTCAAATGAGCATGCTATCACCATTTCTAAGAAATAGTGTTATTGCCAGACTTATACCGTCTATTTCATCGACACTACTATGTTTTCTTAACTGAATTAGTTGCAATCCCCAAAAACACAACCCATCCCTTTGCATCAGAGAAATACTAGGGTCCATGGCAAAAAACTAACGTAGATCCTTTAATCACGGAACCGATTAGTGATATAACCAATCATGAAATGCAATTAAGCATCAAAAAGCAACAAAGCTGTAACAAATCACACATACATTAATACTCAATTGCAAGATCTAAAGTAAACAGACAGATCAAACAACAAACCTAAATACGACTGAATTGCAGACTGAAGAGATGTATACTTCTTTCCATACGACTCCTTGAGCATGGATTCAAATGCTCGAGTAACAAAACCTCCGGCAGCACCTCCGGCCATCTTCGATTAACAATATTCGTTATGAAATGGACAAATAGTTCGAATTTGAAGTGGATCTTTTGGTTATGAGTCAATTGAATCAATCAGATCGTGATAAAGGCGGAGATCAGTTAGATGCGATGAATTGAGTTGAGGAGTGAGAGAGAGAGAGAGAGATGAAGCTATGGTGGTGTTAGATCTCTGCCTGCGTGGATCAAGTTTTTTTTTATTGGAAACGAAGGAGCCCGATTAAGTTGTGGGTTTATGACTTTTCTTAAACTTATTTGGTTTGTTGTAATTATAGTTCCTAATTACTTTAAGCAAAGTGTATTCGCGTGTTAAGGAAGACGTGTTACGGAAGATGTACGATTAAAGTTGTAAAATTAACATGGTTAAGTGGCTTTAGTATGCGTTTTATTAAAGTTGTGTTAGTGTGTTTAGTAAAAGCTAGAGACAATTGTAGCAAACACTAAATTTACAAATTAAGAAATTAGGTTTAAGATATTTTAGAAATCTAAGAAGTTGAGGGGTAATTTTTGACATTTAAAAGCTTAAGAGGCTAGAGTCTTCGGTGTCAAAGGAGATTTTTATAAAATTGAAGGGTTAAAGTCGAAACTATAGAAATGTAGAAGTTAAGGGATGAGTTATGACATTTTACAAATCCGAGAGGCTAGATGTTTAGAGATTGAAAATTGTCGTATATGAAACTTGGAGGGCATGTTAATGACACGAAGTGTCATTGCGGCACCACGTACTTAAAATAGTTAAAAGATATAAGATATGCAAATTGAATTTTAAAGTTGTTGACCAATAATAATTTATATTAATATTTTTAACATTGATATTTTTAACTTCTATTTTTAGCACAGAAATTCTTGTAAGAATAATTATCATAGCCTTACCAAAAATTTGTACTTGATTTTCAATCAATTTTATTTGTATGTTATCTTATTCCGTTATAATTATACTACTAGCAAAATAAAGTGGAAATCAAATGTATATATGCGGTGATTATACTTTCATGATTGTCATTGGTAAAATAGTTTAAACTATGAATGTTATTGATTAAACTTTTAGGACAGATAATCTAACAAAAGACATAGTTTTGATTATTAAAATTACTCTATATGTTAAATTTTATGATTATGTCATGTAATTATAACTGTATTCATTTCATTTAAAGTAACCTTGAAAATAGTGCATAAAAAGATAAATAGTGAGAAACATAATAGGAATCACTAAGGTTATATGAAAATGGTTCATGAGGGGGCGTGAGTGCGTGACCATGGTTGCGTAGACCAGTCACGTCCAACACATTACACATATGTTCATGGGGGTGTGAGGATCAAACCCATGACTATTGCCATGCATGATAATCGTTGGTGGGCACAAATTCGTTTAAAAAAATAATTGTTGGAAGCTATTAAATTTTAATAAAAAAATCAATTAAATGAGCTATACATAACCTTTAAATCTAACACAAAATCTCGTACAATCTATACTTAATACATCAAAATGTCTCCATACGATGTATGTGCCAGCTCGATGGTACTCGTCGTCATCTTATTCAAGCAAATTGAGGAGCTTTTCGTTAATGTGATTCATATCACAACTTCCTTTTTAGTTCATTAAACCAAAAGGCCATGAGTTACAAGAAGAGTTTAGATTAACCGGGATTGTCACACCAAAAAAAAAACATGTAGACACAAAGTATGATGAAAGAATGTTTATGCGTCGTTTTCGCATAAGGTGACATTTTTTTAATAGAGGAAAACTTGGAACGAGAGTGTGAATGTTTTCACCAAATGTATGACGCAAAGAGGCGGACTAGGTTTCAATGAGTTTCAAAAGTGTACATTCGTTATTTGTCAACTATTATACGACACTTGCACCAATTCATAGCATGACTATCTACAGATGACGGAGAACCTTGTGAGGCGTCTTTAAAATTTTTGTGAAAGTGTTACTTACATATTATATACTAGTGTTACTTACATATTTTTTGTTACAATCATAAATTAAATAATTTATTATAGTAAAGGTGTGATTCCTCAGGGATCTTAGAAGACGTACGTGGAGAAATGTTTGATGGGACATGTATGCTTGGAACCTTATATTTTAATAATGATAAGTTAAATTGTGGCATGAATATTACTAATCTATACCTTCTAACAAAAGAGGGTTTTAGAGGACACTTATCATTCAATGGAAGCATTTAAAAATTATTTTCCCGCTAAAAATGTGATAACATTTTATTAGATGAAGATTTTCATTCCATAATTAATCATTTTTTAATTAATTCAAATTTAACAAGATAATTAAATGAATCTATTTTCAAAACTATATAGTTTTGAAAATATATATATCATATTACATTTTGAATTCATTTGCTTCTTGATTATTGTTTTATTTTTCGTATGTTATTTAAAATCAAACAAATTGCATTCAATTGTTCAAAAATGTACCGAATGTAATGTTTTTTTTTTTATCAATGTGTCTACATTATTAAGCTAAGCCTTGACGAGATCCTTGTCAAATATAAGCATGTATATTGTCCACAAAATATGGTTTTTAATGTTGTATGTAATTCGCTTTCAATCTTTAAGAAACCTTTACTTAGTGTAATAATATATAATTTATGTCCAACTATTTCAGTTACTAAAGGGAAAAATCACATAGAAACATAACGAACTTTATATTTTGTTCAAGTTAGGTTACTCAAATTTTGTTTTGTTTCAATTAGATAAGTTAAGCTTAAAAGGTGTTCCACTCGTAGCTAAATTAACTTGTATAATAGGCAAACATTATTTTTAGATGAATTTGGGACCCGTTTTGTGTTTTTTCTGTTTATCAACTAAATATTCTTATAAACATTTGACAAAACTCAGTTTATTTTATAGTTTTTTGCAATTTTTTTAAGTTTTTGCAATTTGTAAAAAAACTGTAACTTTTTTTATTTTTTACAAATTTATGAAAATTTTCGTAGTTTTTGTTCAATTTTTAAAAATTTTCACGAACATTTATGCTACATTATTTGAAAATGAAAATTAATATTACTATTTACCTATTATATAAGTTATTATATAGGATTGTGACATCTTTATATAATTATCTAATTGAAACAACACAACGTTTAAGTGACATAATTAGAGTAAAATTGAAACTTTGTTTTTTTTTATTACAAATTTACCCATTTTTTAAACTATGTAAACTTTTCTCTTTTTCATGTCACTACTCGTGTAGCACACCGGCATTAAACTAGTTAATTACATATTAATACATGTCAAACACATGTTCCTAGAACTCTTGTGTAAATATGGAAATGTCATTGAGGTTCACTTTAAGTGTCATCACGTTTAAATGGATTCATAAGATCACGAATTTGCAACATCAAGACAAGAACTCAAGACTTCGACTTTATAGTGTACATCAACGTGAGAACGAAACAAATCAAGGACTATAAAATCAAGCACTATAAATTAAATAGCTGGTGAAATAGTTAGGTACAAATTAAACAAGTTTTAGATCAAGCACTATAAATTAAATAGCTGGTGAAATAGTTAGGTACAAATTAAACAAGTTTTAGCAAGAGTTTATAAGTGTTGCATGTAACTAAGGTTGTATTTGTTTACGTCTGAACGAGCTCTGAATCAGACCGGTTCAGAGCTCGCGTTTGATTTAGACCGTTTGGCTGGAGGAGGAGGAGGTATAAACGAACCATAGGTGTTGTCTGAATGTGCATCTGAGCAAATCAGATGTTATGTGGAGTCTGAGCCAATCGAATGGTGGGGGCAACGCCGGTGGCAACGAAGCGGCAACAACGAGGAAGGATTGTTAATGAAGTGAAATGGAAGACGAAGAAGATGCAATGCAAGTAGCAAAGAAAATGAAGAGGGTTTTAGAAAAGATGCAGTAAATGGACTCTAGCCCACATAAATTAAATTATATAATATGTGATAAACGGTTTTACAAAAAAAAAGGTCCAAAATTATATTATATATGATAAACGGGTTAAATAAGCGCTCCAAAAAAACAAATTGAATTAAAGACATTTTTTTGGATTTGTTTGTTAATTTTAGAATCTTATTCAGATGTTCAAGGAAACAGATTCTCTTAACCATTCAGCACTTATCATTCTAACTTCTTAACCAATCAGATCTCTTAACCATTCAACATTTGCTAAACAACCTCTAAGTAACATGTCATGCAATAAAAAATGAATTTCAATTGACATGCAAGGATTATACTAGAAAGGGTAGGAACCAAGGTAAATTATACATGGAAGACGCAAACAAGCCAGAGATGGAAATTGAGTTGACCAGAACAAAAGAAAAACATGATCCACCCATTTACCCATTAAATATTCCATGGAAGACGTAAACAAGCCAGAGATGAAAATAGAGTTGACCAAAAGCAAAAGAAAAACACGATCCACCCATTTACCCATTAAGAGTTGCATGAGGTCAATATAATCTTTTTGGAAGCTTGTTGATATGATATATCCCTAGAAACAAAAGCTGAAAAGTGGACAAGACCTCTCATAATGTTCAAAAAATCAAAAGGAGAAAAACAGACCTGACGCTTGACAGTCGATCCAAACGACTGTGAAATCGACGTCATACGTCCATAAAGTTTTTCTCGATTTTTTTAGCTATAAATAGAACCCACTTCTAATCGTTTAACTTCACCTATTTTACTCTATCAAATTCATGTACATAAGTTAAGTGTCTTTGGGTTCTGTCACTACAATATCATTCAAGGAATAGATACAAGCAAAGGTTCTCTCACTACAATAACATTTAAAGAATAGATTCAAGCAAAGCTTCCAAGTTAAAGCAAGAAAAAGAAAGAACACCAATATTTTAAATACATATATTTGTAAGGGCTCACTAGTTGGGGAACTAGTGATTTGTAAAGATAGTATCTTGATATAGTGTTGGGTTTAAGTTATTGTAAAGTACTCTCTTGACATAGTGTTAGGGTTGTTCACTATGTTGATATAATGAATGTGTTTAAAATGTAAAGACTCACTATCTTGATATAATGGAGTTGAAGAATGTGATCACTTCCTTTGGACAAGTGAGACGTTGTATCGGTGATCTCTAACATTTAGAGAGACGATTCTAAAGGAGAAAACTCTTGATTAATCAACTCATTTGAGCCTCTACAAATCGGTTTTGCTGTTTCTTTTCTTAAACTATTTAAATTATTTGCATCAGAGTTGAAAGAACAAAGTTAATCGAGGCTCTTTGATACTCTTTTAAACCTAAAGTTAAATTAAAAAAACTATTCACCCCCCCTCTAGTTTCCTGCAATGTTCAACAAATATACGATGTTCATGAAAGTGCATGTGTTGGAAGTGGGGGAACTGTCCAACTGTTTGGCACAGTCAGCAACAACGAGGTGACCATCCACGCCATGACACTAAAATGTAACATTAGAATAGGTGGCATCATATAATCTTTGGATATTGTAGGTCATCTCTCTTCATTTATTGCCAATAATGTGGAGTACAAACTTGAGTATTATCTTGATGGTATTTATCTTGCGTATGCTACATTTGTAAAATCCTTATATGTACGCCACAAGGCTATTTCAAAAAAGGTTTAAGAATCAGCAATAAAGGATGTCAAGAGAGCATTGGGGGTCTTTAAAAAATGACATTTGATTGCCTATCCAGCACGCTCGTGGACCCAAAATACAATTTGGAACGCAATTACATGTTTGCACTTTTTAATCACCTCCATAGATTATTACACAAGGTCTAAAAATGCACTAAAGTGACGTTCTTAGACTCTTAGTATAAAAAGTTCGATTTACACGAGTTGAATAATGGCCATAGCTATGGAGTATCAATGAGTGTCATATTTTATAAAAAACAAATCTGTCTAATTGTATAGTTCGAAACTAGTTGCTAATTGGACTATGTCCTTGTCTATCTTTTTCCATTTAAGTGCACCATAACTAGCATGAAAAAAGATTAAAAAAATCCACTTTTACAAAGCACTAGAAATCACATAAATATTAAAACCCACATATGATGTTGTTTTCATCTTTCAGAAAACTCGAGTTACAATACGAACTCACCTTTGACCAAACGGCTTTCGTGAACAAACGTGAAAGAAAAAAGTGGTCAAGATATTCAACTTATATCGAGCACAATTGACAAAGTTTAGGCCTGCTATTAATGCCTCTAGTAACAAGATTTAGAGCTAATGGAATTATGTTCTGTAATAGTCTCCATATGAAGCAAGACATTATAGAAGGAAAAGATTTAGCTTCATAGTTCATACGACTCGCCATCCTACATCGGGCCGGATCATTGATGTTAATACCATATGATTTAGGTATATTGGTTTTTACTGGTCTCAACTATCACATTTTGTCTTCTACCGGTCCCAACTATTGAATTGTCTGTCAACGGTCCCAACTTTTATTACTTTGGCAACCACTGGTCCGTCGTTAAATTTTTTTTAACGCCGTTAAGTTTTTTTCAAATTTAAGACCGATGTTTTAGGCCTTTTGATCGGAAGGATAATACGAGTCCATTGATGTAAAAGTTTTCTCGAAAAGGATCTCTAAACGATAAATTTTTTAAATCCGAGTGAAGCACCGTTAGGTTTAAACACCCGATTGAAGCACTATTTCGTTGTTCGGAGCGCCGTTTCAAGGTAACTTTTCCATCAATCGACTTGTATTATCATTCCGATCAAAAAGCTTAAAACATCGGTATTGAATTTGGAAAAAACTTAACGGCGTTAAAAATAATTTAACGACGGACCAATGGTTACCAAAGTGATAAAAGTTGGGACCGTTGACAACCAGTTCAATAGTTGGGACCAGTAGAAAACAAAAGGTGATAGTTGGGACCAGTAAAAACCAATATACCTATGATTTAATTACTTTTGTAGAAATTAGTTTTTAAACCAAACGCGGGACAAAAGCATCTAAGATTCTCAAAAGGATGCTCATGTTTGTTGATGATAGTTCTCCAATCAAAC
Organism: Tagetes erecta; assembly: GCA_030867185.1. Taxonomy (NCBI): domain Eukaryota; kingdom Viridiplantae; phylum Streptophyta; class Magnoliopsida; order Asterales; family Asteraceae; genus Tagetes; species Tagetes erecta. The sequence continues at coordinate 77,927,295 of CM061490.1, read as the reverse complement.
ATTGAGCTAAATGAATAATTCATGAGTTACTTGACTTAAAAGATACCGACTAATTAAGTAACTAAGAAGATACCAACTGAGTTAGAACTGGTACATAAGAAACTCGTGTATTATATGTTTATTTTGTCATTTTAGTCAAGTAAGAATAAGAAACAATTATTTTAGAGTAAACTGTAGTTTTGGTTCCTGTGTTTTGATATTATTAACAGTTTTGGTCCCACCTTAACAGTTTTGGTCCCTGTATTTTTATTTTTTAACAGTTTTGGTCCCGAACACTAACTTCATCCAATTTTCCGTTAAGTCTCTCACACGCGCCCTACATCTAAAGAGTAAAAATGTCATTTCTCCCTCTTTTTTTATCTAAGTCATCATGTAGGTTAACATTTTTATTTAGTCGTTTGTCAAAAAAAGCGAGAGAAATAACATTTTTACTCCGCATGTGAGAGAGACTTAACGGAAAATTGGATGGAGTTAGTGTTCGGGACCAAAATTGTTAAAAGTTAAAAACACAGGGACCAAAACTGTTAAGGTAGGACCAAAACTGTTAATGATATCAAAACACAGGGACCAAAACTGTAGTTTACTCATTATTTTATTAGTTGAAGCTATTCGTACTATAGTCTTAAGCAGGACCGGCTCAACCCTAATATGGGCCTTAGACAACACAAAAGTTTGAGGCCCTTTTTGAAATGTGATGATCGTTTGGTACCTGAATATCAAACCGGTACCACTACAGGTACCGGTACTGTACTCATACCATACCGAACCGGTATCGTACTGATAGATTCGGTATCGGTATCGGTACCTATTTTTCTATAAATTCGGTATCGGTACCGGTTCGGTACCGATACCTTAAATTTACCTAAAACTAATTGTTTCGTACCTATACCGTACCGGTAGATTCGGTACCGGTACCTACTTTTCTACGTTTTCGGTACGGTATGATACCGATCTTATCTCTAAGTTGAATTTTCAAATGTCATTACAATAACCCTCCTATATCCGGGCTTAAGACAACACTAAGTCTAAGATGATAAAGGGCTAAGCCGGGCCTGTTAATGATTACAACAAGTAGCAACCAAGGTCTAAATCTAATTGTTTTTTAGCAATAGTTAAGTTGTAAAGCTAACTTACACAGGTTCTAAAGCTTGATAGCAACCAACCAACACAAATCCATTAATCAAGTTCTAAATCTTCTATATAATATAGGAAAATAAATTTTGCTTATTTGCCAACAATTTAAGGTTGTTTTGCTTACTTGGCATTATTGGAGAGTTTCTCTCATAATAATAATTTTATAATTAAAATATGTATAAATAATCTATAATAATATATTATAATAACATAAATACATCTTAACCCCATAATATTTAGGTGAAACTTAAAAACTTAAAAATAATTGCATTTAAACCCCTTTTTAATATAATAAATTAGTAATATGTTATAATTAAATACCTTAGAATCTTTTAATCATCCACAACGTTTTATATGATATTATTTTTAAAAAAAAATTTACACCATAAAACTGAGCATTTAATTCTCTTTAGTTTAAGTATAATATTGCTATATTAAAAAAACAGTTTTTAAATAAATCTTGTGTTCCGGTTTTACAACGATTTTGTCTAAAAATTAATTGAAACTTTCCATGCCCCATGATAATCATTAAAATCATCTGAGTATTATGTCCCGAGCATAGCACGAGCATTAAACTAGTATAATATAATTAAAAATCAAAGTACCAACACAATCAACTAATAAGTTCTAAAAATTAAAGATTTGCCACATACCTTCCATTCTACAGATTAGATTAATAGGTTCGAAATTTTTTTCCTACGTTTGACGGTTTGATGACATGCAACAACAGATTAGGTTTCGTTCAATGCAACAATAGAGCATGAGACAAAGATTAGGTTATGTTGGTTTGATGGCTTGCTGTTTTCATCTTTATTTTTGCGATTGGTTTGAGGTTTTATTTTCCATTGTTTCAAATCTTTCATCATGATTAGCCTTGATTTCGCGACATTCACGCTTGCGCCTCTTCAATTGACCTTCCTTCCTATGCTCAATTGGTGTTTACGCTATTCATGATTATCCCGTATTTTTTGTTTTTTGGGTTGCTTAACCTAGTTTTTCTATTGGGCTGAGACTTTAGCTATAGAAATTTGGGACCCTCTAGACTTCGGTCCTTAGACCCAAGTCTAAGATGATAAAGGGCTAAGCCGGGTTTGGACTTACGTTAAATCTGAGTTAGGAGTCAATTATAACCAAGTTTTAAGACAATAATCTTGGTTATTAATACAAGGTTTTGTGTGTTAGAGTGAGGGGAGTCCACCCCTTACCAGCCACCACCCCACACCTTTTTATCATTTTTACGTCACCTCATATCCATCCTAAATTCCACCTCATATTACTAGGAGTTACCCCACATCACATTTTGTATTATTTTCTCTTTTTTCTAACTTTTAATATTTCATTAAATAATAAAACCCAAATTACAACTAATAAATAACAAATAAAAAAACCAAAATTCTCAATCCCAGCGTGAGGCGATTTCTTGTTTCCTAGCCAACACGTTTTGCGACAACGTTCCGCTGAAGTGATCGTGCGACTTCAGCATGAATTTTAAATCCTTATTTTTGTGGTCCTTGATCATTTGTTGTTGTTGGTAATCTAAGAATTGAGCCGCCTTTTGATCGCGAGCAATCCTGGCTTCGGCCTTCCTTTCCTTCAATTTTCTCTCATCCTCTCGGATTTTTCCCTTTGGTCTTGTCGGCTCCTCTCGCACATCTCGATCCTCCGTTTCTTCGTTTAAGTCAAAATGAGCACACTCCTCTTTAAAAGACGGGACGGTTGAGTCGATCGTTTTGCTCTTTTTTTAGCTCGCTTTCTCTATTTCTTCAAATGTTTTCACCCACACCATTTAGGACTCTCTTTCAACGCGTCCCATGCACCAAAATGATTAAATTGCAACTTCGTCTTCATCGTTGACATATAATCAGATTGTGCCTTTTTTAGGATATCTGCGTCATTTCGACCGCTACCCCATCCAGATTTCAAATTGTTGTAAATTCCTCCAAAACATGACACCTTGGCGTTCAAATCTTTCCATTTTGAATTACATTGATGTAATGTTCTTATGGACTCGTAGCCGAGTTGTTCATTAAACTCGGCTAGTATCTTCCTCCAAAAACCGGAATAGTGTTGATTGTTGCCTTTATACGGTCTTCGGAGGTCAAAATCCAAGCTTTAGCCAAAACCTTTTCTTCTTGAGGAGTCCAAGGCTTTGATTTTGCTTTGGTATGTTGTTGTTCTTCTTCTTCTTGGTCTCCGGGATTGCTTCGTCTTCTAAAGACATGCAATCCGAATCAAATAATGGATCAAGTTCTTGATCCATTTGCTCATCCACCAACCGAAAGTCTCAAACGGGGGTATAATCTCCACCACCACCAAATTATGAAATATCGGAATCGAAGTTAGACAATTGATAAAACTCGGTTTTGTTGGTGTTTAATTGAGAAAATCCGGCTTTGTTGGCACTAAATTCAGAAAACTCGGCGCGTTGGGGTTGGTTGGGTATGGATGAGCCAATACGGATGTCTCGACTGCGTTGTGAAATACCGCCTCGAGTGGCACGGTTGCCTCAGGTGGTACGAGTGTCATGGTTGCCTCGGGTTGATGAGTTTCTTGATGAATCAATTTTAGTAAAAATAGAGAGATTTGTGTGATTGTGGTTGAATTTTTATAAATGAGAGTATGATTTATATTTGATTTGGTTTGGTATATATAGTATATCATATAATAAAGAAAAAGTAATTTTTTTAATATAGCCGTTGGATTGTGCCGTTGTGTCGGGGGAGGACACCATTCAAACAGTCAAAAATATCAGGGAAACGCTCGGGGAAGACACCCCAAATTCTACACCAAAACTCATGGCCGCAGGGGGGTGGGGCTGTGTTCTCGCACGGGACCGCACCCATCACGAGTCCACTCCACTCACTCTTAGGCAATTATAGTGTTTAAATCGATTCTGGATCCGCTTGAAAAATGTAACCTATTTGATATGAGAATTTAATTCAATTTATATTTATTTATATATAAATTGTAATCTTACATCACACATCAATTATTTCCTTGTTTAAGTCTTTAAGAATGACCAAAAAATGTGTTCGCGGGTCAACCTATCTCAACCCAACCCGACCCAAATATGCTTTCACCCGCTACCCGACCCGCATAACATGTTGGAGAAAAGCACACTTATCGAACAATACACATTTGATACTAATATATATCGGGTCAAGAACAAGATGCACATGATGTTCCATGAAATGCTAGTTTCGACAATGATGGTAACAATGTAGATGAAATCAGAAAAGGGGAAAAAATGTTGTATGATGTAATCAAAAGTTTAATTCACAGTTCAAGTGTGACAAAGGCTGCAAAAAGTGGTTGCAGGTAACATTGGTTTCATATGCATTTTAATGTTAACTTTTATAAGAAAGAAATGTATCAGTTTTATGAAACAGGCACTTGTGTTTGTGTACATACAACAAACACTTAAAAAGTTGAAAAGGATGCAACTAACTGGTAATAATTACAATGCTTCAACACCCATTTGAATGACCATATTCTCTATATTTTTTGGGAGTTTATATTTCAAACTAACAATACTAGAAAAGTAGTCGTACTAATTTCAGTCGCAAAAATATGGTCAGTCACAAGACGGCCAACAAAACAAGATTGCGTTTTTGCGACTGAAATTTCGGTCACAAACACTCTTTTCCAGTAGTGTGGATGATTTTCATTGCTTATTATTTGTTCGTAAAAGTTTATATAATGGTCATACTAAAAGGCGACATAAGTAAGTTTATTGTTTTACATTTTGATGTAAATTTGTTTACTTTTACTATACAAAATAAATATGAGAAAGACTTGAAAGACTGATCTTCGAACATGAGATGTTATTCAGGTATTTGTTCCTTTAATTTAATCTACAACCAAGTCTTTGATTTAATCTTTTAATTGAAAATAGTCATTAGTCTCCTATTCATGCAAGTAGTATATTTGTTAGAGCATTCACACTAGGAGAACTATCTTCATCCCTGTAATTACACTAAAAACAACTATCTTTTCTATCTCCTTCTAATTAAATAATAATTTCTTTTATCTTTTTCATTACAGTTTCTCTCTCATTCACTCACAACCACTTTTAAAATCATTAAAAAATTATAGGGGGTGAACAGTAGCTTTTCAAATATAGAGTTTCTCTCTCCTCCACCATTAAATTTTCTCTTTCTTCCACTCACAACAGCCCATAACAACCCCCTATAATATAAAAACCTCACTCACAAACATTTGATTCATCCAATGTAAATGCTCTTACACTTCCTTTAATTTTCTGTTGAAAGTTTGTGAAACATTAATGATCTCTTATTCAATTGTAACCCTTATTTCAGTTTCCGTTGAAAGTTAATTTTTTTTACCGTTTGACTTGGTTAGTTTATGATATTGGAAACAAAGATATAATCGTGTACCTGGAAGACGGTAATCACAGATACAACAGTCTTGAAGGGAAACATCGTTCTTGAGGATAATCGAGTTCCCGTTTAAGGTGTATTATTAAGATGTGTTTAAATGTGTGCTGACGGTCCCAACTTTTATCGTTTTTTCCACAAATGAATCACCATTAAAAGTTTTTAATGACGTTAAGTGTTTTTTTTCGAATTCCAGAGCAACGTTTTAGGGTTTTTGATTTGGAAGAAAAATACAAGTCGATTGATATAAAATTTACCTCGAAACGATGCTTCAGTTAGATGTTTAAACCTAACGGTGTTAAAATCCAATACTCATGCGAAAAATGGTTTTACGGTGTTCAAAATACTTTTGAAAACAATAACTTGACATGGAATGCTTACAAACCATGCATTTTGGTGAACTTATGATTAACTAGATGTAATTTGGAGAGTAATCACTATTGAATCTATTAACTCCCTTTCGTTCTCCCCAGTATATGTACTCCTTATTATGTTTTTTCTTTACGGTGATGTCAATCCATTTCAGAAAAAAAAACATAGTAGCTTGTAAAACCTCCTGACTTGCTTATGTCTGGAAAACTCAATGACAAAACCTAGTTAATGTTGTCGCTAGTGAGATCTGATCTCATGAATGACATGGTCACAAAGCTTTTCACACTACCAGCAGATGTCAGTGTACCAAATGACCACCGACCAAAATATACATTACCTATTATAACTTACCCTTGATACGTTCATTATCACGTACCCATATTTACTTCTTGCATGCATTACTTAGATTAATTTCCTTCATTTTTGTAATATGCATCATGAAATGAACTAGAAAAGAAAGTATTCTAAAGTGTGTCTTTCTCATTTTAATTTCTTGAGAGTGTTTACATAGTACAATTTAAGAGAATGATTATCTTGAATTAATCTTTAACAAACCTAAATTTTACTTGGTGAATAAAATAGTGATGATTTAGCCATAAAAAACTGCTCAGTGACAAATGTTAAATAACATAACAAAGGTAAAAACATATATAAGTAGTAGCTATAAAATTGAATTATGTGATGTTTCATTGTTTTGTTAAAAATATAGAAACGGTAAAGACTAGAGTCAAAAAGTGTAAACTATTAGCTCGGTAACATGCCGGTCCTAAAAATGAACTTAACATTCACTTTTTTTTTTTGTAATTTTCTTACCTATTATGTCTCATTTATGAATAAAAGATGTAAAATAAACATTTTTATTTTATTCTTATACCCATGTCTATGGTTTATATTTGTAGCACTGTCTTTGAATCTGTCTATCCACACTGCACATGGCCAACTATAAATGTACATGAAATCACATGTTGAATGTTCCCTAAAAGAATCAATAACCACTAATATTTCTCATTTTTATTTTCACTTTTCCTTTTCCTTATATACAAAAAGATATATTTTTTTTATTCCGTCCGATAATCCTGTTTCGCCTAAATTCGTATCAACTCGTATAATTTTACACGTTAAGTTGCTGATTTATTTTCTAAATTTCGTTTTATCTCTCCTTCTTTCCCGCCCTCACCTTATATCCGTCATTCGGTCCCTTCTTTGTCACCTTACTTTACATTTACATTTTGACCCGACCCGTTTTGTTTTTTTAAAAACTCAAACTTATTTTTCTTTAAAAAAATAGGTGAGTGGGTATTTGTTCTATATATTATACTCAACTCTCCCAATTGACAAAAATCCACCCATTATCAACCATAGTCATTGACCTCCACCCCAATTATATTCTTCCACCTCTCCAGATTGGATCTTACACATTGTTCCCTTTTTCAGCTTTATTTATACTTTTAAATTATACTATAAATAAGTATAAATTTTATATATGTTTATATATCAATCATCCCATCTGTAAGGAGTTTATAGTTATACCGCCAATCAAGTCAAGTTAAATGCACCCCAAAAACACACTGCCATAACAAGGTTTAAATTGCTAAAACAATATCCAATAATCTACAAATCTACCTACAAACACAACATGCAAGTTCAAGATAAAAGAACCATTTTTTAAAATTAAGATTGATTATACCGCTGCCACTTCTTGGTGCTGTTGATGATCATCCTCATAATGAAGAAGCTTTGTTGATATTGACTTATATGATGACGATGACGATGGGGACGATGATGGTGATAAGTTTAGATTATGGTGATCCATTGGTGGTTGAAGTAGCAACATTTCTCTTTGAAGATGTGAGAAATAGGTGTGGAATGTGGTGGGGTTGACATTCAATTGAAAACCTAATCCAAACAAGAAATCAACTTCAAGAAAATTCATTTCAGTTGTGCTAATTCCACCTACTTTTGCATAATATGCATTGTTATAGTACCTGCAGAGTTGAAGTCAAATTCAAAAATCAATATAACAGTTTCAAAATCAGCAACTAAAAAGGCTAAAACACATCACTTGCCATCAAGAAATTGTAAAAATTTAGCTCTAAACAAGATTTTACAACTTTTGATGCATTAAAGACAACTCACTTTAGCTTAATTATGCTGAAATTGACCTTTCATCACTAACTGTACACACCAAATAGTGGCAATTTGGATTAAAGTGAAAGCCAAACCTTGTACTGTACAAGGGAGTGATAAAATTAAGTTTAAAAAATTCCAAATTTTGTATCTAATTAACCACCAATTTCCCTTTAAAGTAGAACATGTGACTACAAGATGTAAAGTTACCACTTTTAATGCATAAAGTTCAAGTGAATAGAAAATGACTACTAATAACACTATACTACAAGTTGGATTAAGTAAGACTTAAGGCAATTTACAATCTTTTATGTTTTTATATGTTTAATAAACCACTAATCTACCTTGATTAACTTTACATATTTGTTGACCTTTAACTCCAAGATTTATAATGTGGTGGGTGCAAATAGTCTTTTCTTTTGTGTCATTCATGAGGTGGGGGACAAAACTCAAAAGAAGATCAAGGTACAACTTCTAATCACCTAAGTACAATCATTTGAAGCATATTGGTAGATTTTTCTCAACAATCATGATAATCAACCAAAATTCAAATTGCTAAAGGTATCTCAACTCTCATTCAATCATAAAAAGTTAGAACTTGATACCAATTAGTTTATAGAATATTACATGGATCAAAACCTAAAAGCATAACAGAGTAAACAGAGCTTTGAAGCAAAGAATTTTACCCCCAAATGTTGGGTATGAATTAATTCTTAACTTCATTAACTGTTTCTTGTTTCAAAATTAGTAAAACCCTAAATTAGGTTTCAATAATCAATAATGTGATCCAGAAATTGTGCATAATTGCATTCATTATCATAACGGAGTAATTTTTTTGTAAAATTTGTTTACAATTCTCAAATTGTGTACCCTAATTTCAATAAAACCCTTGAAATCATTCAACATAAGTTCAATTTCCCCCCAAAACCACAAAATTAGGAAAATTGAATCCTGAATTGCGTAATTGCATTGGTTTTTTCGTAATTTGATGTACAATTGCTGCACAATTCGCTAATTATGTACCCTAATTTGAACAATACAAGCTCAATTTCCACTAAAACAACACAATTATCAACAAAAACAACTTACAAGTCATCCATGAACTTAGCAGCAACCATAACACCAGTAATCAACAACCGATGAACATTAAACGAATTGATCGAAAGCGCAGGCTGTTGCTGAGTAAACCGATCGAGATAAACATAGGCAACGACGTAACACGAAGGACTACAATTGGCGTACTTGAAAATTCTCTCTAAATAGCTTTGAATGGAGATAGTTGGTCTGGTGAGACCGTGAAAGGCGGAGATCTTCTGCGGGTGGAATTGAGGGTTGAGATCGTTTGATTCGGCTACGCGTTGAAGAAGAGATGAGAGGAATGTGATTATGTTGTTCATTACTGTTGGGCAATTGAGATCCGCCATTGATGAACAGAGAGAGTTGCAGGTGAGTTTGTGAAGAAGAAAGAGAAGGTGTTTGTGTTGTATATAAACATAAAACCACCGGTAGAGTGGTCGTTAGCTGGTGGGTGTATGTGAAGTTACGCTTTTGCCCTTTATGAATTTTGGATTTTGACCAGGCTGTCCCCCATGTGATATTTAATCAAAAGAAAATCTTTTGTAAAAATTATGTTCTTCTTAACAAGTAGATTAACGATCAATAACAGGTCACTGGTCTATCTGATCCTCTCATACATAATTTAGTTATGTGATTTTATCTCGAAATCCATCTATGTTGGATTATTAACTTTAATATGAATTAGTGATATTCAGATAAGTAATTTTGATATTTAAGAATTCATAATCATAGTTTTTTAGGATTAGTATGCAACTGAACTGATAGGGTTTTATGAGCTAGTCGTTTTTTTTTCCTGGATGAGTTGACGTCATTCTTAAGCCTCAAACTAATGATTAACGGTTGGAATCTAGTTTGAAATATAAGCATATCTGGGCTATGAAGAGATATGCCGCTAAGCTCGAATTATCATTGCCGTAGAAAAAAAAAAGGTTAAGGATTAGTCTTTAAGAGAATTATAATTCTTATTACTCAAAAGTGCCTCGTGTACTCCAATTATTTGGTTTTATAAATAAACTAGATTAACGTCTCGTATAACACACGAATTATATGAAAATTATGATATTAAATTATATTTCTAATAAAAAAACACGTGTAATATAAATGCAATATAAAATTTGAATCTCACAATGATTATAATTACTATCTAATCCACAGGTTAATAAAAATACGAGAATATTTTAAAATTTTTGAACTATGTAGATATATATATATAAAAAAGATAATTTAATTATTTAAAAAAACGATATGCGGGTAATATTTGATTTGAATAGGATTAGTACGCTAAGTTAAATGAGAATTTGCCACACATGATTTTTTTATGTGACGTATTTAAGATCATGATAACTAGACAAGTTATTCAATTACTCTGTATTAAAATAGATAGATAAATCATAATTAAATTTATAGAAAGTTACAAGACTGATATTGTGACTTGCATCACATCCAAAGCCTCGAGTGTTATAGGTTGGTGATTTCGAAAAAAAATTAGCATGAGTTGAAAGTTTTTTTTCCCTTGTGAAAATTGAAAACTTATCATTAGCAAATAGTGAGATTAAAACCAAACACCATTCGTACCTTATAAAGAGTAAGACGGCCGTTTTTAAATGTTCTTTGCATAAATGATTATTATAAAGTTTAAGAGTAAATTACATTTCCATTATCAAAAGTGATAAGCAATTTTTTCATATTCTATTTGTTTGTTTGCACTTTTAGTCTAACTCTCAAGTCTCAACGGTAAAAGTGTTTTAACTTAACAACCCAAGTCTTAAGTCTTTAAAAAATCAATTAACCATTTTCTAAACTCATAGTTTTAGTCCCCTACGTTTGAATAACTTCTCTTTTGGCCCCTAAAACAGAAATAGTTTACAACAAAGTTGTCATTGTTTTCCTTTTATAGTTAAGTTTCCACATCTAATAATAATACAAAACACATATACCAATATGCATGTATATATTGAACATAGTATGCATATATTATTTATACTTGAAATGTACAAATTTTTTAAAAAAATAGGGGTGTAAATGAGCCGAGCTACTCGCGAGCTACTCGAGATCGGATCGATAAATAGCTCGAACGAGCCGAGCTTTTTCGAGCTCGAGCTCGAGCCCGAGCCTAAGAAAAAAGCTCATTAAGTTATTGAGCCCGAGCTCGAGCTTTACACATCGAGCTCGAGCCGGCTCACGAGCCTTATCGAGCTTTTCATTAATATGTTTTTTTATTTATTTTATAAATGTATATTATTATTACTTAAATATATATAAATTTTGATTAAAAATATGTATTTTGTTATATATAAAATAAATATAATTAAAAGTTTATATAAAACTAAATATAAATAATTAAAAATATATATATAATTAAATATAAATAATTAAAAATAAAATAATAAAACATCAAACGAGTCGAGCACGAGCCGAGCTCGAGCTTGAGAAGTTTGTGACGAGCTCGAGCTCGAGCTTTGAAATTAAAATTTTAAACGAGTCGAGCTCGAGCTCGAGCCTGGTTAAACTTAAACGAGCCGAGCTCGAGCCTAGACGAGCTCGGGCTCGGCTCGGCTCGTTTACACCCCTAAAAAAAATATGATTTCTGTAATTTACTCCAATATTTATGAATGTATTTGCTTCATGTGAAACAAAATCTAAAACATGTTAGAATAATATTAACATTATGTTGGTTTTTATATGGAAAAGGTAAAATTTCAACTAAAAAAGGTTATAAAAACTATTTAAAATTTTTGTCAAATGCATATTTGTAGATGAAAATGAACAAACATGAATAATGAAAAAGAAATGAAAACTTTTGGTGAAAAATAGAAAAAATAACTAAGGGTGGTGGGTGTCGATGCGGCAAGGCACTGCGGGTAGCCTCTACCCGCGCGGCAACACCGCCGCCACCACTGCGGGTAGAGCTACGGGTAATGATTTACGGTGATGGAAACCCGCACTGCAAATTCGAATGTTTCTTTGATTTTTGTGGGCCCTGTATATATTTCTGGTGTGTATATATATATATGGTATGTTTCTTTGTATATATAGGATCTGGAAGAAGAATTATATGTACATATATGGTATGTATGTATATATATATAGATATTATGAATGAATTATATGTATTATGAAGGAAAAGGAGGGAGATGTAGAAGGTAGGTTGTTGGAGAAGGAAGAAGATGATGATGATGGTGGGTTATTTATTTTTTATTTTTTATAATTTTTTTCTAGTTGTTTTAAGTAAATGTAAAATTTAATATAGTGGTTTTAAATAATTGTTTTTATATAATTGTTTATAAATTAGTTTTTTCAATTTAGTTTAAATGTTTGTCTTTTTTTTAATTTTTAAAAATTAATGTAATTTGTTAGTTTTTTTTATTTAATGAATGGTTTTATATTATATATTTTTAATTGTTAATTTAAAGTTATTAAAATAAAAAATTTAAAAAAAAAGTGAGGGTATGAGGGTATTGACACCCACCAAAAAATAGAAGTGAGGGTAGTGTGAGGGTAGTTGTGAGTTGGAGTATTATTATTGGTGGGTTGTGAGGGTAGTGGGAGTAAGGATTAACCCACTCCCACCACCCTAATTATAAAGGTGACGGTTGCCAAAATGTTATCATGTGATTACATGTGGATTAAGGGTGATTATTGGTTGTGGGTCCCACTTGAGGAGGTTTTTTTTGCATGTTATGTGATTCTTTTGTAAATAGTCATGAAGCATATTCTGTTTTAGTCTGAATCCGAATATAGATCCGACTAGAGTTAATTTAAAAATGTTTCGGTTAAAAATTAGGTTTCTTTAAACAATTTATAAACTAAAAAGGGTGTTTAAGGTCCGGTTTAACTGGTTTCATATTAGGCCGAAACGTTAACTAGAGTTTTGGAGAATGACAAACCATGCTCGTCAAGTCGGTTGGAACAGCCTAATCAGCTAGTTTTTACGGCTTGACGGGTTTTAGAAAACTTAGTGTTGTATTAGTTTTTAGAAACGATAAGAATGGTTCACAAATATAGTATCATATACAAAACGTCATATTCCGAAAATAAGAATTGAGAAAAAAATTAAATTTAAAATGTTAGAAGGTTGGTCTAGTTTAGAGTTTAATTAGACAATCGGTTCTAAATTTTTTTGTGAACATATAGTTTTCAAACAATAAGCCAAAATGTAAGCGGGCATCCGTCAAAAGGTGATCCTGAATTAAACTGAATCGTATATATTTCAACAGCCAAAAAGGAGAACTAAATTGTTAAAAGGTCATTTCAGTTTACACAAGCAGTTCTAAAATTCATATAATAAGCTGAAATGTAAACCGTCATTCGTCAAAACTTGACGGCTAACGATGAAACGAGCCGTATATATTTCTAAACAGTTAAACCAAATAACTTGTTTCTTCTTAGATGATGAAACGAGCCGTATATATTTCTAATTTCTAAACGGTTCAAATCGCCTTGTAGTGTAACATTCCTCCAAAAATATCAAATTGATATTTGTGAGATTCACAAGACAACCCAAATATCTAGAAGAACAAAAAAATCATTTATGTCATCATCATCACAACCACATAGTGAGTATGGAATGCGTGCAACAACATGATTTTCAACTCAAAACTCATCATCAGAATCAACAAGCTCATCAAAGACATAAAGTCTCATCATCAGATTAAAAACCGTTCCCTCTTTGGATCTCTCACTTGGGATGAGTGGTGTAAATTTTGGGTGGTCCTATTCACACACTTGCCATTTTTATTTTCGCACCCCCCAGGCGCCGCACATAGCCCTATCCGCGGCGCCTGGGTCACATCACATCGAAACATAACATCAGACCTTGACAACTGACCATCCAACAGACCCCAGGCGCCGCACATAGGCCCTTGCGCGGCGCCTGGGTATCCCAGACACACTTATGCGCCGCACATAGCCCTATGTGCGGCGCCTGGGTTCATTTTATGACAAAATTTTCAAGATTTTCAATCCATTTCGCCCACATAACCCTATATTTTACACCCAACCATTTTAACATAACAAATTAAACAAATTAATAACACAAAAACATTTAAAACTTTAACAAACATTTATAACACACAAAATTAATCATTCATAAAAGAAATTAAAAATTACATAAACTTAAAAAAAATAACAAAAAAACAAAAAAGATAACTACTAGTCCCCTTCTTCCGACGATGATGAAAACGCCACATCCGGAATCCTAAAATGGTCGCGTATAGCATTGAACAATCGAACTGCCCGTCGTCCATGTCGATCTATCCGGCGTCCTTGTCGCGCAATATCACGTTGCATCGCTTGGAGGCGTTGATCAAAGTGGTCTGCTAAAACACGCGTTCCCTCTGGCAGGTTGTCGTATACGTGCAGTGGGAACTGCGGTGGATCATGATGCGGACGCTCGGGTGACGGCTCAGGTTGTTGTTCGGGCTCATGTGGCGGAGACACATTCGGCTCAGGCGCAGGTACTCCCCGTCTCTCCTCAACAAAAACTGGAATCTGGTCCCAAGGTGGCAACTGAACAGGCACAAATATTTCGCCATTTTCATCCTTGAACCGAAGACCCACAGGAAACTTGCGCATTAGGCGCATGCTGTGCAAACTAGTTTTCCCTAGTTTTGTGGGCTTAATAGACGGAGAGATCCTAGCATCTTGATCCGGAGAGATCCCAAATGAGCGAGCTATGACGGTGATGTACGCGCCGCCATACAACTGTCCGCGCGCCTGTCGATGGTAGGCGGACTCAAAATATTCCGCCAAACAGGTAGCAAGCGCACAGGGCCGGCGAAGAAAGAGACAATACATAAAGAAAAGGTCACTCATGTTGACCTTATCTTTCCCACACCCCCTGGCAGAAATGGAAGACGCAATGATACGACCCAAATACCGGTGTAAAGGGTCAATGATGGAAGCCGCCTTCGCATTACACACTCCGAAGTGCGTAGAGGCAATAACCTCCCAGAAACTGACGAGGGTCTCACGAGGCAAAGTTCTCATCCCTTCAGTGTATAATGGGGTGTCTAGCTCCTCCTCCATGTACAACCCCGAACGAACAGCAAACTCTCTCAGTGTCATCGAACGATAAACCCCGCATAATCGAAAAGTTATCTCGCGGAAAGGTTGAGCGGGGTCCTCGACATAATCGCGCGGTGGGCGGTTGAAAACAAATGATGACAAAAACTCCACAGTGAGCTCCCGGTATGATGGCCTGGTTGCTATATCAAACAACCGAGACCACGGAGTGTTGAAACCAATAATCTCCTGACATCGATCTCCCTCATGAAGCTCATTTAGAAGATCCCAATCTATATGGATGTGTCCGCCCACATCCATCGTTCTCAGTTTTTTGCACTTTTCTTGCGCCGTTGGGTTATCAGGAAACTCAAAATAAGGATGCCCTGGACGAGTATCAAAATTATCCAGAATCGAAAAATCCATATCATCAGTGTTGTAAGGGTTGTCAAACTCAAATTCTGGAAGAGGGTTTGAAAAGTTTGTCGGGTGGTTAGAAGAAGACATGTTTGATAGCTTTTTCGGGTTATACGTAGCGCTTGGTCGAACAAAAAAGGTTGTAAAAAGACTTGCGTTGCGGATATGGTGGTAGAGAGTTGCGCCGCGTAAGGGGTTTATAAGGAGGAAAAGGATGCTGATGGAAACCCTATGCGTTGCGGCTCGGTAGTAGACTCACACAATAAAGAGAAGAATCGGATAAATTCTTTCCACTCACCATCCAAAAAGTGTTTTTTGCAGTTCCTAAGAATGTTTTGTTGAATATGGAACCGACAAAGATACCTGTGCGCATTTGGAAAAATTTGTTTACACGCGCTCATTAGCGCTAATTCTCTGTCTGTTACAATTACACGCGGCTGCATATTTTTTTCCAACATATCACTGAGCCTGCGTAATACCCATGCGTAGTTTTCCGTTTTTTCGTTAGAAATAAACGCATGAGCAACAGCAAACGACTGGTTGGTCGACGTCATACCTACAACCTGAACAAACGGAAGACCGTAAATGTTTGTTTGGTAGGTGGCGTCAATCAACAGCACGTGTGAAAAAGCACACCACATAGTATATGAATGTTTGTGCATAAAGAAAATATCTTCAACGGCTTTTGTGGTGTTATTCACGTTTGTGTAATAAACGTAATCTTTTCCTTTGAAGTAGTTTTCCATTTGTTCCATTGGAGACTCCCCGACTTTATTTTCTTTGTTTATCTTTTGAACAACGTTCTGAATGTCTTTCTTAATAACCTATTCAATTTTTATTAAAAAAAAAGTTAAATATTGCATGAATATAAAATTTTGTTGTTATATTTTAAATACGCTAACCTTTTTTTCTGGGTTATTTTTTGTCAACGCTGCCCAGATGTTACGAGCAGGAATATCTAGTTCTGCGAGCTCACCAACCAGTCTTTTCTCCTCCACGGAAAGCCTCCTAGCATACGCGTGACCCTCAAGATTTTCAATAGGCGAGTGGTTGTGCATCGGGTTTTTCACCTCTAATTTCCAGTAACTATTATTTGATACAAATGATCCCTTCAACTCAAATGGGCAACCGATTTTCTTGCTACCGGTTTTTCTAACGGTAGCTACAGACTTATATTGCCCACCAAGACTGCACTGTAACCAGATAGCCTTTTCTTTAGATCTTTTGGTAGTAATGACATAACCATGATCGATTCCTCTATTTTGGACCCAATTGACTAATTCCTGACGTGACTGAAAAACCATGTCAGTTTCAAAAGAAACTATAATCGGGTAAGAGTCTTCAGGATCAATTTCGTCAGCATCATCTTCGTCTTTTTGGTCAGCATTGTCACCAGCATAGTTATTCTGTTGCTGACCCGCATTGTCACCAGCATAGTTATTCTGTTGCTGACCAGCATTGTAACCGTACGGGTATTCGAATGGAATATTCAAGTCAAACTGACCCGCATTGTCACCACCATAGTTATTCTGTTGCTGATCACCACAGTCACCGAAAACATAATCGTAACTGTTATCCACTGGATTATTTAAGTCGAACTTTCCAGCATTGACACCATAATTATTTTGTTGAACAAATTGCTCGCCACCGTCACCGTAAACATAACTGTCATTCGGTGGAATATTTAAGTCAAATTGTACCGAATTATCAGGAAATTGAAAACCCGATACAACCTCGTCCTCCTGCTGACTTTGGTTGGAGGCAGCTTGATTCCAAGTGTTAGAGACTACAGTCTCGTATGAATCAGGAACACTAGTGTTAGAGTATTCACCGAATATATAACTATTAATCCACGACATTATAATGTTATATCGTGATGATAATGAAAGTTGAGAAAAAAAAACGTGTATATTTTGGTAAAGATTGTTGAGAAAAAACGTGTATAGTATGAATTTTGAGAAAAAAATGAAATGTATTAAGTAGTGGTCCAGGAAAGGAGGCAGGCGCCGCGCAAAGCCCCATCTGCGGCGCATAGCGACCTCGTTTGACCAAATTCCTCCTCGTTAACGACATTCCCCTCGGAAAAGAACCCATGCGCCGCGCAAGGGCCTATGCGCGGCGCATAACATTGCATCGGTTGACCAGCTTCCTCCTCGTTAACGACATTCCCCTCGGAAAAGAAACATCTCGTCTGAAAACAACCCAGGCGCCGCGGATAGGCCTATGTGCGGCGCCTGGTACCTGAAAAAGCGACCCAGGCGCTGCACATAGCCCTATCCGCGGCGCCTGGGTTTAAAAAAAGTGTGTGGATAGATCTGGTAAGTGTGTGAATAGACAACCCCTAAATTTTTTCTTTTAATACCTTTTGTATGTTTTCTTTCTAGCATTTGACTTGTTTCTTATTAATAAAGTTTGGAGTTTAAAAGATAAATAAATAAAAAAACTTTAAACTTTGTTAATATCAATCAAAATCAATATGTTTTTTTTTGTTTTAATATTGTTATTACACAAAAATAACATTATGTTCTTTTTTTGTATATGTATATTTGCAAATGTTGTATAACTTACACCGGCGTATTTTTTTTATATTTTACTCAGTTACAGTGATGTAAGCTACACTACGCGTGCAAATATACACATATACATAAAAGAACATAAAGTTGTGTAATAATGTTACTATTACAAAAATGGTGAAGTTATCCTACAAAGTGTAAAAATGATACAAAGTGTGAGAATGACACAATGGTACAAAAAAAATACAATAGAGGATTAAAAAAATTCATAACTCACAAGATAAATCGAATTTCAAAAAAGTGTTTCGGAGACTTGTTCCTCACGTCGTCCTCCTTCATAAAAAAATAAACAAAAAATTTTAAAAAAATTAGCGCTTTCGTTTGTCTTTTTTTTTTACTTTTATTGTGTCTTTTGTAAGTTTTTGACACAATTAAAGACACAATGAAAGTAAAAACAAACACAATGAACATGCTAATTTTTGTTATTTTTTTATGAAAGAGAACGACGTGTGGAACAAGGTATCCGAAACACTTTTTTTAAATTTGATTTTTATTTTGAGTCATAGTTTTTTTAATGTGTCATTACGTCTTTTTTTACCATTGCGTCATTTTCACACTTTCTACCAAAAAATAACTTTGTATATGAACCTCTATCTTACAAAAAAAATAATGATATTGATTGATTATGACAGAGTTAACGAGTTGATACCATAAATGATGATTAACATTCGTTCCACCTCTATATCATCATAGTTACTACTAGGTTTTTTCCCGTGGACTACACGGGTTGAACGATAAATTTTATTTTTTTCAATTAATATAAAATATTTTCTATTAGAAAAGATAAATCAAATAAATAACAATAATTATTTTAGTTTTTATAACTTAATTATTTTATTAAAGATGCATGATTATCTTTAAAACAAATAATCTGGTTAAAATTGTGATTATCTTTTAAATCCAAAATATATAAATCTAGTATTTTCTGAACGATTATTAAAATCCAAGATTTATCTTAATCCTACTAAAAAGTAGTTATAAAATATTGATAGAGATTAAGGATAAAAGTTTTTTTTCATAAAATAATTAGATATATATATATTATAATAAGATGTATGTTAAATGTCGGGGTTAAATTCAAACCCAATTAAAGATTCGCATGATATAATATAGGGAAAATGTGAGTTTGACACATAGGAAAAATCCTATGTAGACATGTAAAAATTATGTCATGTATATTAGTTACTTAATTATTAAAATAGACAGTTAGAATAAAGATTGCTGAAGTTATTTTAAAATTTTAGGAAATTTGCCACATAACTTCTTTTAAATTGTGTAGACAAGTAACACATCGCTAACGTGATTTTCTTTATTGTTTGGACAATAAACAATCAATCATAAACTAAAATGACTAAATTAAATTAATTCAGCTAGAGTAGACACACTACACGTCTACACTAGCATCCTACTCAAAATAAAAAACCGATCTAATTATATTTTTGTTAAAAATTTTGATGTCTCATTTTTATATGTTGGGTGCTAGTGTCTTTAAAAGAAAACAGCTTCTATATCCAAAAATAATTGATTCTTAAGAGTTAAGACACCTTATCAATCCAATCGTCTCTTTAAGACATATTTTATAATAGTTAATTCAATGTTTTGTTTTGTTATTTTGTTGCAAGTTTGAGTATGACATGTGATACGTTCGAGTAATTTTGTTCCAAACCCTGAGTAGGGTGTGTCCTGTTGGTTTAAACCGGATCCTTGAAGAATCTTACTTAACAACCAACACTCATATTTTCAATATCAATGTAACACAGTTTAAAAAATAAACACAAAAATCAATGATGAGATTATATAAAATAATAAGTAAACTGTAGTTTTGGTCTCTGTGTTTTGATAATTTTAAAAGATTCAATCTTACATAAACAATTTAGGTCCTTATAATAATTATTTTTAACAATAATGGTCCCCAACACTAATTTCATCTAGTTTTCCGTTAATCCCTCCACATTTTCCACATCTGAGGTGTAAAAATGTCATTCTCCCATACTTTTATCCAAGTCAACATTTTTATTAAGTTTCTGGTAAAAAAGAAGATACATAACTTTTTTACCCCTTACATGTGATGCACCGAGAGGAAGAGGGGGATATTAACTGGAAAATTGGATTGAGTTAAAGTTTATGAATATTTTGTTAAAAATAAAAATTATAAGCACCTAAACTGTAAAGATAAGATTAAGCATACTAAAAGTATTAAGACACATGTAAAAAAAAATGCATTTTACTCAAAATAATGAAAAAGCTATTTGAAATAATGTTGCAATCTAAGAGAAGTAATATGGAAAATAGAAAAGAAATGCATTTATGTGATGTGGAATCATTTTGAAAATTGGTCAAACAAGAATATGTCAAAAATGTAGTGTTTGGTGAAGTATATTTTGAGTTGACACAAAGATGAAAAAAATGTGGACCAAAGAGTGTCACTTTAACATCGCAATAAATCTCGCCGACGAACAAGATTAACCCATAAAACACATAATAAACAAAAACATTATCACAAGAAAGTGGTAACGTCCGTGTGTGTACGAACAAAGGTAGAGGTATAAGTATAATCACATAAACTACGGTTATTCTGACAATATTATAAAAACATAAATAAAACATTAATAAGTTATCGTGACAAAAATCAACACAAATAAAACCTTAACTTACACACAATCAGTACATCCTCGATGTAGAGCGACATAAAAGATAGAATAGCAAGAAAGTGAGAAGCGCGACTTGACGACAGCAATAAATAAAATGAAAAAAAGTGTACTAGAGATAATGGAATTTATGTAATCACAATATTGTTAGTTATAAATATTTTATTTAAGCAAATTACAAAACATAGTGTGTAAATACAAAATAAACATAGGGGCATGGTTACCACTTGCTACCCAAGCAGAAGAATTAGAAAGTATAAATCCCAAATTGTGGTACGAAATCACTTATTTATTTAATTCTTTATTTATTTGAGATACTATAATATCTTAAGTAATCAACATCACTTGACAGATGAATAATTAACTAATGGTTGTTACCTCATAATTTAGTGACAACAGCATGTGTTAGAATCCATATATTTAAATACACATTATTATTATTATTATTATTATTATTATTATTATTACTAATACCATATTTAAATAATAAATTATGAATGTAACATGACAAACAATCAAATACGGAGTATAAAATTGTTAGATGTGTGTGTTTGTTTGTTTGTTGGTGATTAGATGTTATCAATCCATCAACAAGATTTAGTTTCTTTCATTCAAGTCTACATTTTCTTCTAAAAACTTTTTTGTTTTATTTGAGTTTGGAAAATTAACAATTTCAGTAACTAGTTTTATAATTCTAATTTTATAATTCTAAATTATTAATTTCCGTCACAGGTAAGAATGTACATAAATTATGAAAAGACATACCATTTATCTGAATTATTACGAAAAACACATTATCAAAATGCTTTACATATGGCTCAAGTAACAAAACCACTATCCACATCATGTCACCATCGTTTTCTACTTCAACAACCAACCTTCGTCACAATTCATAAACACTACACCAAGATTAAGATTTACATTTTTTATAAAAAAAATCATTGTAATCACACAAACTCTTACCAACAATCCTCAACCACCCAATATTTTCTATTATTAATTCAACGTAGGGTAATTTTTGTTATATATTTTTGTGTAGTTCGATTGCTTGTTAACGAATGTAATCATATTGTTGGAGTTTCGAAACATATACTTGCTTGAGTTTATTATGATTTTAGGTATCATGAGTTTTACAGGGGCAAAGTTTTTAAAAATGAGATTTAAGAAACAACAATCCTGACACTTTTAATTTTTCTTATGTAAAATTCATATTTGAAAATGATACAATTTTAAGATAACTGTTTCTGGCCCTTTCATGCTAATATGAATTTCTATCATTTGGTCATAATTTTTTAAGTTCACGAAATCACATAGTAACACATGCTTTTCTTGAGAGAAATTAAACCTAAGTTTTATCCGATCAAAAGTTTTAATTAAACCCAAACTGATTTAATATGAAAGTGCCACTCAAAGAGATCTGGCTCCACGTCACACTGTGTTCTCAAGTTTTATATAAGGAGAGAAAAGAATGAATTGGAATGAATCAGTTTTTAGCTGTGTTTCCAGAGTTTTTTTATGAAGAGAATAGAAGAGAAGCAAAAATGAGGGGTTTTTAGGCTAAAATCCATCCTTTCAAATTTAAAGCAAGTTAAGAGCAAGGAAAAGAAAAGAATGGAAAAGAGAAGAGGAAGGGAGGGCCGAATGGGTTTCCTTATTTCTCCCTTTTAATGAAATTCGCGAACACAAATGGTATGAGGGATAAGTAACCATACAAGGTTCATGTTCTATAGGGTGCATAAATTATTTCTCGTTTAGATATTGTAGGTAGATTAACATACAAAGGTTATTTAAGGTATATTGGTTTTCACTGGTCCCAATTATTACCTTTTGTCTTCTACCGGTCCCAACTATTGAATTGGCTGTCAACAGTCCCAACTTTTATCACTTTGGTAACCACTAGTCCGTCGTTAAAATTTTTTTAACGTCGTTAAGTTTTTTTCAAATTTAAGACCGATGTTTTAAGCCTTTTGATCGTAAGGATAATACGAGTCGATTGATGTAAAAGTTTTCTCGAAAAGGCTCTATGAACGATAAATTTTTTACATCCGATTGAAGCACCGTTAGGTTTAAACACCCGATTGAAGCACTATTTCGTTGTTCGGAGTGCCGTTTCGAGGTAAACTTTCCATCAATCGACTTGTATTATCCTTCCGATGAAAATGTTTAAAACATCGGTATTGAATTTGGAAAAAACTTAACGGCGTTAAAAAAAAATTTAACGACGGACCAGTGGTTGCCAAAGTGATAAAAGTTGGGACCGTTGACAACCAATTCAATAGTTAGGACCGGTAGAAGACAAAAAGTGATAGTTGGGACCAGTAAAACCAATATACCTTTATTTAACGACAAACTATCATACTTACTCTTATATTAAACTCCATACATTTATAATTACTCAAATAAAGAAAAATGCCTTTGTAACTCTGAATGTTTGTTCATATAACAATTATCGTTGTAGTAATTAATATTGTATTTTTATAACGACAATATATCATATTCTTACTCCTAACCTACACCCTAAATATTTACACTTAGAGGCTATTTGGAAAAATCTGAATCATTAAGTACTGAATGGTTAAGAGGTCTGAACCATTTAGAGGTTCTATCAATGGGAGGGATGTTGGGGTAGAACTTCAAATGAATATAAATTTGGTATATGCTCCATTCAGTTCCATTCAGCATTTTTTTGTCTCTTAATCATTTAGCATTTAACTAAACCATTTAGAAGCTCTTATTTCTGAAACAAACGCTCTGGATGCTAAATGATTAAGCACTGAACTGGAACATTAAAATGTAAAACAAACAACCCCTTATTCATATTAGAACGTGAGACATCCTCTAAATGATTACCTAGAGGCTATGTGTTAGCCACTGAGCCACCAACCCATTGGCTCATGTTTAAATCTCGAGAGACCCTGCTCAGACCTTGCACAAAATGGGAACTAAGTCAAGCATTGTGAACTTCCTTTTGTTGTTTATGCACCTATTACACCACTCTTAAATTGTATAAGTTATATTAATCACCGAATTACTAAACCCTACAAGATTCATATTTCCTTTTCTAACTTTGGTCAACTTAACGAACCACCATCACATCTTTTCTAATCATGATCCATGAAGAATCTACCTTTACTTACACTATAAAGGTAAATTTTTACCACTTGTGTTTTTTTTAAGTATGACACACATTGCAACATACAATTTGTTTAAGTGTCAATCTCACATTCAATTTCACATGTTGTTACCAAAATAATCCTCTCTAATTTCCTATTAAAATAGATCTCCTTATTTAAGATTCGCACTCACGACTTCCGTGGTTTTAACCACCAGATCTGATATTATTTTTGTTAATTATTCGAAACAAATAATATGTATATATATATGTTGTTATTATTAATTTTCTTTTTTATTACTTTAATTTTATTTTTTTATTAAATATTATTTACATTTTTAAAGCATGTAATACATGGATTATTAAACTAGTATAAATTATAAAACTAATATAATATTATTAATTTTAAACATATCATAAATCTAAGTGGGACCGGGAAGATCAACACTAGCCAACATAACTAACAGAAACACAATCCTGATCATAGGATCCTACAATCACAGTCTAAAAATCCATGTTGGATCGTTCATGGTATTTGTTCATAGCAATTTTTGATACGAATACGATAGCATGACATGATATAAAATTAACATGTTTCATGTTTGACATTTACAGGTGTCGTATTAATATGTTAATACGATAAATTTCATCTCTTGTTTATTCATATAACAATTTAAAAAAAAAAATTTACGAGAAAATTTCATCTCTTGTTTAAATCACTTGCGCGAGAAATAAAACATGCTTACTGGATAGTTTTTAAAATCGCGCAAGTGTGATTTACACTTGCTTGATAATTTTTATGTGCTGACGGAACAATCACGCAGTTACGCTGAGATGAAATTCTCACGCAAGAAGTGTTCTTGTGTAACAATTTCATTTCTCAGTTATAACGTGCGTGATTATTTGTATTATAACTTGCGTGATTATTGTATACCTTGTGTAATTTATCACGAATGGATGAAATTCTTTCGCAAGAATTAAAGTTGTTCTTGCTTGAAAATTCCATCCATGACACGTGTAACGCTCTGATGGTTTTTAACACTTTTCACGAAAAAAATCATTTCTATTTTAAACTTTCTCATTGTTGTTAGTGTAATGCATGACTTTTAATGGTTCATTTTTTCTTCACTATACATGAATACTTAATGCGGTAAGTAAATGTCTTTACACCCATCACACCCCATAGAGACTAGAGCTATAGCGATGACATCAGTTGGTCGCTACAAGTCACTCATAACAACCACACGTCGTCACCATAAGACGCCCTCAAAATCAGTTGGTCACTACGGCATGTTTAAACAAAAATTAGTTATGTTATAACATTTTAAGTATTGTATATTTGTGAAAAATATTTGAACGACAAACTTTTATCAAACGGGGCTAAAAAACTAAAACCCAAAACTAGCATCACTAAAACTAGATGTAATGGGCGTGAAGCCCACCAAATAATGCCCTTTCACGGGGCCCTACACCGCTACGCAGGGGGGTTATGAGACAAATTCTCTTTGAGTGTTTAACCATAACGCCCTTGCCACTCTCTCTCCCGCACTTCTCTTCCACTCTCTCTCCCACTTCTCTCTCTCGGTAATGATTGAGATACATTATCCCATTACGCCACTTTTTTGTATAATGCTCTTTGCCTAGTCACCGTTGATATGACGGAAAATACCACTTGGGGCATTAACCATTACATATATTCCAAAAAAAATGTAAAACACAAAACAATTAATGCGTGAAAACAATTACTAGGTGAACATATGTGTGAATAATATATTTATTAAATTGTAACAATAAGAAAATGTCAATAAAACAAAGCACTTACATTATGTACGTACAAGTGTAAGTTACAATTTCAAATTGTCCATTTTGCAAGTGATCAAGTTTTCACTCTTTACACTTCTTATGATGAGAAAATAAAAGAAACTAGTCTTGCATGAGAAAACAAATAAAATATAACAAAATGAACCACTATATAATATATAATCATAATGGACCAAATGGTCATTTAAATTGTCGGTAACCAAAGGTGACAAAAGTTTTTAAAGTTTTGTGAACATGAAGTAAATGAGGAAGATGGTGACTTTACAACAAATTTTCAATTCTTTTTTAGCCCCTACACAAAATCTCTCTCAATAAAAAGACTTAGATGCCATTCAAAAAAAATAAAAAGACTTAGATCAATTGTCCAAAATACCCTTTGGATCTTGTGTAGAGATATAGATTAAAAAAAACGCAAATTGGCCTAAAATAATCCCAACTAACACCCATTGGCCGAAAATAATCCCAACTCAGTTTATTCCCTCCAGTGGTCCCAAATCCAACTTTTTTGACCTACAGTGGTCCGCCGTTAAGTGCACTTAACAGCCGTTAACTTTTTTTCTATTTTTTTTGAACTTCAAACCGATATTTTAGGGATTTTGATCGGGAGGAGAATACGAGTCTGTTGATGTAAACCTTACTTCCAATTGTTGCTCCAAATGGTTTAATTTTGATATCCGGTTAAAGCACCGTTAGGTTTTAAACACCCGTTTGAAGACCGTTTTGTCGTTTGGAACACCAGTTCGAAGTAAGGTTTACATCAATTGAATCGTATACTCCTCCCGATCAATTTCCATAAAACCTTGTTTTGAAATTCGAAAAAAATCAAAAAAAAGTTAACGGCCGTTAAGTGCACTTAATGGCGGACCACTGGAGGCCAAAAAAGTTGGATTTGGGACCACTGGAGGGAATAAACTGAGTTGGAATTATTCTCGGCCAATAGGTGTTAGTTGGGATTATTTTTAGCCAATTTACCTAAAAAGAACATATTTATACAATTCCATGCATACATATGACACACACTCCTCTTTAGTTTCTGTTATTATATGATTCCCTATTTTGCAAATTAAATCCCTAGATTCCTTAACAACCCTTTAGTCATCTTAGAGAACAAGAAATGGATTATCGATCTACAACATAGTATTGGAGAGAGGATAGTAAATACAACTCTTAGTTACATTAGATTATAAATAATAGTCACATATGGCAATTAATAATATGAGTTTTGGGGGCTGAGTCTCAGAGTTTTTCATCTAAGATGAATTTTTTCTAGAGAGGCTAGGCGGCTAGGGGACAAAGATGATCGAGTGAGCAAGTTGCTCTACCGTGATCCAATTGAAGTTAAAAAAAATAATAGTTATAAGGATGATGGGGGTGGAAGGATGGTTGGGAACTGTGGGTTCTGACCACGAGCGGGCACATCACCGACGTGATAGAACATGCATGGACGGACGAGTTCAAGGAGTTTCCATACCCGATGCGTGGTTGGTGGTGGGGACCACAAAAAGTGAACCTTGCGGGCTGGGGATTGTGCCATTTGGGTTAGGTAATTAAAATTATTTTTTTTCTATATATTTTACCTATTAAATACCTCTTTTGCAAATAAAATAACCATATTTCTCTGATTCTCTGTAATATCTAACCAAAGTTTTTACTCATTTCTCTCATTCTTTCATAATGACACCAAAACAAAAGGTCACCAAAAAACCCACGTCACGTGAAAATGCCCAAAATTCTCAATCATCGCATTTTCAACCGTTTCAAGCCCACAACAAATTACCCGTCAACCCCAAATCAACAAGTTAAAAGAAATCAACCATAACATAACCCCTAAGATTGCCAACCCAAGTGAAAATGGGTCGTTTCACACATGTTGAAAACGCGATTGATTACGGTTATGAATACCGTTTTGCTAATAATTCAAACCGGGTTGACTATCAACAACAACATGACGAAGGAGGAGCTGGGTGAGAAAAAATTCGAGAACCAATACAAAAGGAAGCCTTGGAGCAAGCAAGAAAAGGAATCGTTCGTGAGGGCTTATCTTCATGTTTCCGAAGACTAAAAAGCCGGAAATAAACAAAGGGCCGAGGCGTTTTGGAAAAGGGTTTTGAAACATTTTACAAATTTAGTAGGCAGCAGTGATCGAATTGTTCATCAACTTAATCTGAAGTGAAAAGACTTCAACGTTAAATGCATTATTTTCGACGGGGTCTACCTTAAGTTGGTGCATATTTTGTATGATTTGTTTTTATAATTATCTTATAATTGTTTTATATAAATGCACTCTATAATTGTTTTTTTATAAATGCACTCTATAATTCATGTTTTTTTATAATTGTTTTTAGATTTCACAATAAATTAGTGGAGCTAACCATGAGGATTTGGTGAAAAGGCCAAATAATAGTACACTTTGATGACGAAAAAAAAAACTTTCATTTCAAGCTTGAGAATGTTTGGGATATGTTGAGAATACACCCAAAATGGGAAGCACAAGCAAGTTAGGCAAGTGGTTTGGATGTTGGTCCAAGTGGAAAAAGAATCAGCGATGATAATAGCAAATTACACTTAGCAGTTTTTTTATGATAATCAAATTTCATGTAACTTTTATCAAACAAGCATATCCATAAGGGTCTTTGTCCCTTGAACCCCGCTAGAGGCGCTCGCCGAAACCCCCTTGTGGTTATGCCCCCTAAAACCTCTTATGTTATAGGGGTTTTGCCCCTTGTAGCCTTATAGATATTTTTTTGTCCAAAATGATCGAAAATATTTGTAAGTAAATCTAGTTATTATTAAATGATATTGATAACACTAAAATCACTAACACGATCCCAATTTTCACATATTCATGTATGTAAACAAAATCAAGGAAAATGAGACTTATAATTCTGAGTGGTTAAATTGCATGCATGAATTATATATTGACTCATTAGGTTTAATACTCGTGTGTTATACACAGGTTAAATAATAATATTTATAAAAAATATAACCATTATGTTTAAAAAATTATAATTATTTAATATTAAAGAAATTGGCTTCATCAACTTATATATGCATGGTGAAAAAATTGAACTAAATTTTCCTTTTAAATTTCCTATTATAAAACAAAAAATATTTCCCTCCAAAAGTTGACTCCTTTAAAACTTTGAAATATTATATAGATTAGCTAGTGTCAGAGATTGATCTATTACACATTTTTTTTAATTAATTCATTTAACAACAAATTTTACATCATATGCTTTATGACGAGAGTTTAGACCCTCACTACTTGGGAAATATATATACGACCAATACCTTTGTACCAACAGAGTAAAAGCTCTTATAATATAAATTTTTAATTAATAAAGTATATATATATTTGATTTGGTTTTAGGGAACCATGAACCTAATCATTTCTAATTGCTTCCAAAATACTTCGAACCAAACTTAATTATTGATTTGGATTAGATGTAGTCAAACTTGTAAAACCAGATAAGTTGTAAATTACTTGAAGTACACTTCGTTTATTTATAAATTAATTAATAGGTAAAGAATTAACATACGTTTTAAACAACAAAAAAATTAAACGAACAGAGAATACATCGCATTCATGATTCATACATTTGTGTTCATGATATTCAATAATAAATTCATTTATATCTGTCATTAATTAACACTTATTATTATAGATATTTATTATATATATGCTAGGTTGTTACATGCGTAAAGGACGATAACAACGAAAATATTAATCTAAATTTAAGTTTTAAACTTTTCAAATTAAAATAATATGAGAGTTTTTGTTACTTTTATTTAAAGTTAAAATTTATCATTGTAACTCAAAATATATAGTTAAAATTATAAGGGAAAATTGTAACATCCTGTTTTGTAAATAAAAAATAAAATATTTAAAATATGTATTGCTAATATTTTATATTAGTAAGTAGTGAATTAAACCGTAATGAGGCTAATTTATTAGACGTAATAAAAATAAAAATAATAATAATAATAATAATAATAATAATAATAATAATAATAATAATAATAATAATGTTATATTTGAAAGTATATAAGAAATCAAGTGGACGAGTATGTTTGTTCACATAAAATAAAAATTAAAATTAATTAATATGAAAATATATAAAAAGAAAGTATTATAGTAATATGTTGGATAATTATGTTATTAAATTATTCACTAAAGGCGGTTAAAAGTAAAATTGTTTTTGTGAAGCCACGATTCTTTCTTCAATGATGAATCACCATATAATCATTTATATGAGGACAACACATATTATAACAATAAACAATTCATTATCTCGAACATTCTTAAGCATCTATAAATATGTTACAAGATATTGAAGCAAAGAGATATCAAATATAAAATAAAAAGAAAAGAAAGAGAAGCAAGTTTTACTATGGGTAGATGATTGAATACCAAACCTTAAATCTCTGTAAATTCGCATCACTCGTTTTGATAGGTAAGTACACTAACCCGTAACTTAATTATTCTTATTAACATGTTATTTATTATGAATTTGTAATATTTTGTGAAGATAAAAACATGTTTATTATAATGCATGATTATGAGGAAAATGTTTTATGGTGTGACGGGTTTAAATTTGTGAATTGGTATATAAAAAGAGGAGTTAATATATGTAAGGATTTCGAGTGTTGAAATCCCAAGGGGTTCGGGTGTTGAACTCCACATATATAAAAAGAGGAGTTAATATATGTAAGGATTTCGGGTGTTGAAATCCCAAGGGGTTCGGGTGTTGAACTCCACATATATAAAAAGAGGAGTTAATATATGTAATGATTTCGGGTGTTGAAATCCCAAGGGGTTCGGGTGTTGAACTCCACATATATAAAAAGAGGAGTTAATATATGTAAGGATTTCGGGTGTTGAAATCCCAAGGGGTTCGAGTGTTGAACTCCACATATATGTATATAAAAAAAAGTGTACTTACTTAGCGAAAGCTAATAAAAATATTTTTAAATGTTTTTAGGAAAAGCGCCTTTAGATGATTAAAGCTTCATGGACGCGGCTGGACGGATGAAGAACCCTACTCTTATGTTTAATACTTTGTAAAATAAAGTCGTTGTAAAACAATCTAGTTTTTGTTGTAATAAATATATAATGAAATGATATGTCACTGCGAGTGGCAAGTTTTGGATGTAAACTGGGACCTACTCTGACAATATATTTTTGTAAGTATTATAAAAAAAAAAAAAAAAAAAAAAACGGGTTGTTACAAGTTGGTATCAGAGCACGGTTCGAGGGATTTAAGTGTTTATTGTTTAGAATGAACACTTAAACTCGAACCATTAAGTGCTACTGATTAATAAATGAGAGGGTTCAGTCCAGAAGCGGTCCAGGAAGCTCAAAAGAGGAGTTTTGTATTGATGCAGAAATGAAAAACATATGTGAAAATATGTGAAAGCTGAAATTTGTATGTTTTGGGCACAATATGATAGTTGAGAAATTATAATTAAAATAATATATTATTTTCATGCCTGGCCAGTATGAAAACTAATGTATTATTTCATTATGAAGTCTCAATGATTGTATTGTATCGAAAACAACAAAGAGTAAGTGATGGGAGTAAATATGCATAAATTGATGTATGTATGTATCTAGTACATCTTGAATGCATATATGGTACTTGATGGTCTTATATAAATTGTTATGATTAACAATATGATAAGATGTGTAAAGGCCTTAGAGTAGTACCTTAGAAATATGAAAACGATTAATGAAAATAAGAAGTAATAAATTAAATTATTTGTCTCAGTAAAGAGACATGGCGGAAAGAGGAGAGAAGACAGTAAATGAAGAAAGTCATAATAATACTGGTCATGAAAGATCAGTGACTTCACCTGGTCATGATAATGATGCAACGCCTGTACCGGAAGAAATCCGCAGGCAAATAGCCGTTGAAGTTGGAAAGGCGTTTGAAGCCAATATTCCATATCTACTTGTTGAAATGCAAAGTTCCATAGGGATTATGTTAGAAGAGAAACTGAAAAAGAACGAGCAATTAGTAGAAAAACCTCTGGAGATTGTGCAGACAACACCAAAAGTTGATGTTGGAACACGTCGATGCACGTATACAGACTTCATGGCTTGCAAACCGTTACAGTTTAACGGGGAAATAGATCCTCTGAAAAGCCAAAGGTGGATAACAGCCATGGAGACGATTTTTGATACTTTACACTGCGACCCACCCGATGAAGTGATGTTCGCGACAAACCAGTTCTGTGCAAGAGCTAAAGATTGGTGGGACATGGTTAAAAAGGAGAAAGGGAGAGAACAAATAAGGAATATGTTATGGGAAGACTTTATATTTCTGAAACATTTCAGTCCTCGCGTTGTAGTTGATCGTATTACTGAGGAACTCCTCCATATGCGCCAAGGTAAGGAAACGGTCGACGAAATATTTGGAATATTTTATGATAAGGCGAAGTTTTGCCCTTCTCTTTTTACTACGGAAGAGATGTGGATGACTCGTTTCCATCTAATTCTGAAGACAGAAATTAGAGAATTTATTTCTCCTTCAAAATGTGGAAACCTTGAGGAACTCCTTAATTGGGCTCGAGAGCGAGAGATGGAGTTAAAATGACAAGTCGAAAGAGATGGGAAACGGAAAGCAGATATTGTAACTCATGCAACACCTGCAAAGAAAGCAAAAACCTTTTCATATGCAAAAGGATTTGGTTTCAAGGAGTCTGATAGTTGTCAATTCTGTGGAAAAAGACATTTAGGTGAATGTCGTTATAAGAATCCAACTTGTTATAAGTGTGGAAAATATGGACATTTAGCCCCAGAATGTGCTAGTCGTGTGAACCTGTGTTATAATTGCTATAAGCCGGGTCACATGAGAAATGATTGTCCGGAGCTGAGAGCAAGGGATGCCAAAATTGCTGAAGGATCCAGAACTACCGAGAATGTGAAGAAGTTGGAAGTTCCAAAACCACGAGGCAGGGCTTTTCAAATTACTGCGGAAGAAGCAAAGATCGTACCTGATGTCGTCGCAGGTACTTTTCTAGTAAATTCCCTCCCTGCATACGTTTTGTTTGATTCTGGAGCAAGTAGATCTTTCGTGTCACTAAACTTTGCTTGCCATAAATCCTTTGTTAGAAGTAAATTAGTAAATACCCTAGAAGTTGAGATTGCTAGTGATAAGAGTTTCTTCGTATCCGAAGTATGTCAAAATTGTAAGATAATTATTCAAGAAGAAGAATATCCTATCGACCTAATTCCTATTACGCTTCGAGAGTTCGACGTAGTTATTGGGATGGATTGGTTGTCCCAACATCACGCGTCGATAGTCTGTAATCAGAAGATAGTTCAATTTTTGTCCCCCACTGGAAAACAAATTTGTGTTTATGGAGAAAGAAAGAACGACATTATCATATGTACGATGGCAAAGGCTAAAAAGTATTTGAAACGTGGCTATCAGGCGTTTCTAGCTTATGTTATAGATAAAGAAAAGAAAAAGTTAGAACTCGATCAAGTCCCTGTAGTTAATGAATTCCCTGACGTCTTCCCTAATGAGTTACCTGGCGTTCCACCGGAAAGGCAAGTTGAGTTCAAGATTGATCTAGTTCCCGGAGCTAATCCTGTGGCTAAATCGCCATATCGACTAGCACCAAATGAGATGAAGGAATTGATGTCTCAACTACAGGATCTCCTGGATAAAGGCTTTATTCGCCCAAGTGTTTCACCTTGGGGAGCGCCGATTCTGTTTGTTAAAAAGAAAGACGGTAGCATGCGGATGTGCATTGATTACCGTGAATTAAACAAACTGACCATCAAAAATAGGTATCCGTTGCCTAGAATTGATGATCTTTTCGATCAATTACAAGGTGCTAGTTGGTTTTCTAAAATTGATTTGAGATCAGGATATCATCAAGTAAAGGTA
Organism: Tagetes erecta; assembly: GCA_030867185.1. NCBI lineage: Eukaryota > Viridiplantae > Streptophyta > Magnoliopsida > Asterales > Asteraceae > Tagetes > Tagetes erecta. The sequence continues at coordinate 77,893,716 of CM061490.1, read as the reverse complement.
CGAGAAGAAGACGTACCTAAGACGGCTTTTCGTACTCGTTATGGGCATTATGAATTCGTTGTGATGCCATTTGGTTTAACTAACGCCCCAGCGGTTTTCATGGATCTTATGAATAGAGTATGTAAGCCTATGCTTGATCGTTTTGTTATCGTTTTCATTGATGATATTCTTATCTATTCTCGAACAGAAGAAGATCATGCTCAACATCTCCGTGAGGTTCTTATCGTGTTGAGAAAAGAAAAGTTATATGCAAAGTTTTCTAAATGTGCATTCTGGCTTCAAGAAGTTCAATTTTTGGGTCACGTAGTGAATGCAGAAGGTATTCTAGTGGACCCTGCTAAAATAGAGACTATTATGCAATGGTCACCTCCGAAGACCCCAACTGAAGTCAGAAGTTTTCTGGGTTTAGCCGGCTATTATAGGCGTTTCATTCAGGATTTCTCGAAAATAGCTACCCCGTTAACACAGCTAACTCGAAAGAACTCCAAATTTGAATGGATGCCAGAACAAGAGGAAGCGTTTCAACTTTTGAAAGAAAAGTTGACTAACGCTCCTGTCCTGACATTGCCAGAAGGAACAGAAGATTTTGTAGTTTGTTCAGATACCTCGCATGTTGGTTTGGGTTGTGTTCTCATGCAAAGAGGGAAAGTAATAGCATATGCTTCAAGAAGACTAAAGCCAACTGAAGCAAATTATCCAACTCATGATCTTGAACTAGCAGCAGTAGTATTTGCGCTAAAGATTTGGAGGCATTATTTGTATGGGACGAAATGCACTATCTATACTGATCATAAAAGTTTGAAGTATTTTTTTGATCAGAAGGAATTGAATATGAGGCAACGACGATGGTTAGAGCTGGTTAAAGATTATGACTGTGAGATACTTTACCATCCTGGTAAAGCCAATGTTGTGGCTGATGCCCTAAGCCGGAAGGAGGATATTGCTCCAATTAAAGTAAAATCATATAAGCTAATTGTAAATTCAGATTTGTTTGATCAAATTAAAGTTGCACAAGACGAGGCCTTGAAAGAGGAAAATTTGAAACGCGAAAGAATCATTGGCCAAGTCCATCATCTTGAAGAAAATGATAAAGGAATTAAAGTTCGTTTTAGACGTATTTGGATTCCTTGGACTAGTAAGATTAAAACATTGATTTTAGATGAGGCGCATAAGTCGAAGTATTCTATTCATCCAGGTGCAACCAAAATGTACAATGATTTGAAGCGAGAGTACTGGTGGCCTGGTATGAAAAGAGATGTAGTTAAATATGTGGAGAGGTGTTTGACTTGTTTACAAGTCAAAGCTGAACACCAAAAGCCGTATGGAAAGATGCAACCACTTGAAATTCCATTGTGGAAATGGGAACATATTACAATGGATCTAGTGACAAAACTGCCTAAAACGGCCAAGGGTTATGATGCAATATGGGTAGTTGTTGATCGTTTGACAAAAAGTGCTCACTTTATACCCATTCGTGAAGCTTATTCGTCTGAACGAATGGCGGAAGAGTATATTAATGAGGTGGTGTCAAGGCATGGAGTGCCAGTATCTATTGTATCTGATAGAGATACGCGTTTCACCTCAAGATTCTGGAGAAAATTTCAACATGAAATGGGCACTAAATTATTAATCAGTACGGCGTATCACCCACAGACAGATTGACAAAGCGAGAGAACGATTCAAACTCTCGAGGATATGTTACGTGCATGTATTATTGATTTTGGTGGCAGTTGGGACAAGTATTTGCCTTTGGCAGAGTTCTCTTATAATAATAGTTATCATTCAAGCATTAAGATGCCCCCGTTTGAAATGCTTTATGGTAGAAAATGTCGCACTCCTGTGTGTTGGGGAGAAGTCGGCCAAAGAGAACTTGAAAACAAAGAAGTGGTAGAAGCAACAAATGAAAAGATTGATCAAATTAGAGCACACTTAAAAGCGGCTCAAGATAGACAAAAGTCGTATGCGGATAAACGAAGACGCCCAATTGAATTTCAAGAAGGGGATTATGTTATGTTAAAAGTCTCTCCGTGGAAAGGTGTGATTCGATTCCGTAAACGTGGCAAGTTAAGCCCACGGTTTATTGGTCCGTTTAAAATTATTGCTCGGGTAGGGCAAGTAGCGTATCGTTTGGAATTACCCGATGAGCTAAATGGGATACATAACACATTTCATGTTTCGTATTTACGAAAATGTTTGGCTGATGAAACGGCATGTGTGCCTTTAAATGACATCGAGGTGGATGAAAAGCTTAACTATGTGGAAAAAGCTGTAGCAATTCTTGATCGTAAAGTTAAGCAATTAAGAAATAAAGAAATAAGGCAAGTTAAAGTGCAGTGGAACCATAGACGTGGTTCTGACACCACATGGGAAGCCGAGGAGGAAATGAGAAAGTATTACCCTGAATTATTCCAGGTATGAAAAGGTTTCGAGGACGAAACCTAAATAAGAGGGGGAGAGTTGTAACATCCTGTTTTGTAAATAAAAAATAAAATATTTAAAATATGTATTGCTAATATTTTATATTAGTAAGTAGTGAATTAAACCGTAATGAGGCTAATTTATTAGACGTAATAAATAATAATAATAATAATAATAATAATAATAATAATAATAATAATAATAATAATAATAATAATAAATAAATAATGTTATATTTGAAAGTATATAAGAAATCAAGTGGACGAGTATGTTTGTTCACATAAAATAAAAATTAAAATTAATTAATATGAAAATATATAAAAAGAAAGTATTATAGTAATATGTTGGATAATTATGTTATTAAATTATTCACTAAAGGCGGTTAAAAGTAAAATTGTTTTTGTGAAGCCACGATTCTTTCTTCAATGATGAATCACCATATAATCATTTATATGAGGACAACACATATTATAACAATAAACAATTCATTATCTCGAACATTCTTAAGCATCTATAAATATGTTACAAGATATTGAAACAGAGAGATATCAAATATAAAATAAAAAGAAAAGAAAGAGAAGCAAGTTTTACTATGGGTAGATGATTGAATACCAAACCTTAAATCTCTGTAAATTCGCATCACTCGTTTTGATAGGTAAGTACACTAACCCGTAACTTAATTATTCTTATTAACATGTTATTTATTATGAATTTGTAATATTTTGTGAAGATAAAAACATGTTTATTATAATGCATGATTATGAGGAAAATGTTTTATGATGTTACGGGTTTAAATTTGTGAATTGGTATATAAAAAGAGGAGTTAATATATGTAAGGATTTCGAGTGTTGAAATCCCAAGGGGTTCGGGTGTTGAACTCCACATATATAAAAAGAGGAGTTAATATATGTAAGGATTTCGGGTGTTGAAATCCCAAGGGGTTCGGGTGTTGAACTCCACATATATAAAAAGAGGAGTTAATATATGTAAGGATTTCGGGTGTTGAAATCCCAAGGGGTTCGGGTGTTGAACTCCACATATATAAAAAGAGGAGTTAATATATGTAAGGATTTCGGGTGTTGAAATCCCAAGGGGTTCGAGTGTTGAACTCCACATATATGTATATAAAAAAAAGTGTACTTACTTAGCGAAAGCTAATAAAAATATTTTTAAATGTTTTTAGGAAAAGCGCCTTTAGATGATTAAAGCTTCATGGACGCGGCTGGACGGATGAAGAACCCTACTCTTATGTTTAATACTTTGTAAAATAAAGTCGTTGTAAAACAATCTAGTTTTTGTTGTAATAAATATATAATGAAATGATATGTCACTGCGAGTGGCAAGTTTTGGATGTAAACTGGGACCTACTCTGACAATATATTTTTGTAAGTATTATAAAAAAAAAAAAAAAAAAAAAAAAAAAAAAAACGGGTTGTTACAAAAATGGGTCATAGGTATATTCATTTAGTGATCCGCACGTATGAGAATATGTAATTTCTTTTCAAACGGGATTTTAACACTAAAAGTAAACGAGAAAGCGTCATGTGACAGCCAAGATACTCTTTTATTATAATAGAGATTATTATAATGCATATATTATTATAATGCACGCTTAATATGTCTCTGTTTGTTTATCTTTGTTTCATATCATGTTAGGTTTGTTTATTTAGTAACTTAATGTACGAGTATAGATAAATATGATCAATTTTATTATAATAGAGATTATTGTAATGCATATATTATTATAATGCACGTTTAATATTTCTCTGTTTGTTTATCTTTGTTTCATATCATGTTAGGTTTGTTTATTTAGTAACTTAATGTACGAGTATAGATAAATATGATCAATTTTATTCTCTTAACATGATTATAAACAAAAAATCTATTCATTTATATTTTCATGTTTGATTATCTTTTTCAGTTAAACTTACACTCATTTTAGCTTATTCTGAACTTGTATTTGATTCCCATTATCCCAAACCATGACCGGGATGCAAATTTTAATTTCCAGCCTTTGGTACTATTAATATCATCCCTTTTTCTCACTAAGAGCTCACATATTTGCTTTTGCTTGCTCAAAGTGAAAATTTCTCAGAAGATCATCCACTCTAAAATTTTTTTCTCACTCAAAACCAATACGCCCAAAACACGATATGTTATTCTGAACTTGTAACAAAATAGAACAATGTAAGATTTGTGTAAAAGTATCACCAAAATGCTATAAACTCCAACCAAAGTAGCCAATTGGTTTAACATGTTGTGATTTTGTTATCACACACTTAATTTAGTTATTAATTATTTATAAAAAATAAAGAGGAAAGGGTCAATTAGGGAAATTAGTAGGAAGAAGGAGCCAGGCTGGAAGCATGTTTCACTATTCTTGGAGTGAAACAAGAGAAAAGCATGTCGTGCAACAGAGTTATGAGCAGCTGTTGTTATTGGTACTGTTTTAATATTATTATATTATATTATATTAATAAAATAAAATAAAATAAATAATAGAACCAGGCAAAAATGGAAAAACAAAAGGTACTGTTTGGTGCACGTACCCACACCATACAAACCTATCTATCTATCTATCACTCTCCGTACCAACCTGTCTTCCATGTGACTCTTTTCCAATTCCACCGGGACCATTACAACAAAAACAATTCAAAACAACCTTTAGCTTTTATAATACCAACTCATCCCGCGTCTTCAAAAACCTATACCCTATATAGCGGTGAGTTGAAACCAGATAATTAAAAAGATGAGCGCACGGTGAGTTCATTTGATCTGACTGAAAAATCTGCATGTCTTTTAACTAGTCATAATAACTATTACAAACTACGTTTGTGTTAAAATGAAATTCAAGCAGGTTTTATATGTCATGGAACAGAATATTTACCTTTTAGGTTGTTATAGATTAAGTATAACTATAATCAAACATTCAAACTAATGAAACTTTAAAATTAACATGGTATCTTTTTATTTGAAGCAATATGCAGTATGCCTTCACTTGAAATTAACTAGTGCCTTTGGGAGAACGAATGGCGACCCTCATGGGATTTCACACCGTCCTTGAGGACAAGAACGTTTAGTTTATTGATACGACTGAAGTATTGATACGATCCATGAACCACAACCTGAACACCAGTTACCCACGTACTATATTAATGCATGCATTGTTTAGTTTATTTAGTCCACTAGTCAACTATGCATTTTTATTCCTACGTTTGTCCATGTTTATTTCCAAGTTGTATTTAAGCATGCATATCGCTTTCAATTATATGAACAAGAAAATTCGACAATAAAGTTCTTGATCTTCTTTGATTCTTGGAGTTCGACCCGCTCAATGGATTGTGTCTTCTGAAAGATTAACCATCTCGAATCAGTCTCTATCAATTTATGATTTAAAAAAGACCGTAAAGTGTGTGAGTGATACGATTAGCAACACCTAGTTCAGACGAGGGTTTATCCGATGTCGTTTTGTTGTTCAATCGAACGAAGCTGTTAATCTGTTACAATTTTGCAACTAATTCTACATTCCGCATATATAGTTTTACATCACTCAGTAATTTGTCAAATATCATCATAAAAACAAACTCAATTTTACCTTTTTTGGCAATAATTTAGTCTTCAACATACAAACAATACTCATACCTGCAGTTCATTTAGAAGCATATCTGCAGCTTCTTCTTCTTCATATTCACCCTCATTTTCTTTAACTTTTTGCTGTCCATTTTCGGATTTCGAACGTTCATAAAAGGGTAAAAGTGACATATAAACATCATCTTCAAGAACATTGGCTTTTCTCAACACCTCAAACAATGCATCCTTGCTTTTTTCATCCTTTTCCTGTTCAAAAGTATTATACAAATCCCAAATATTAGCAGGTTTTGGTCTCCAAAAGCTTGCTCCTTCACTAGACAACGCCTTTTCAAGGCAAGATAAAGCATCCAAAACCTGATGTTTTTTAATATGGCCTTCAGCAACTATCTCCCAAGTGCCTGAATTCGGTTTTCCAACTTTCAACATTTCTTCAAGAAAAGATTCGGCTTTTTCCAAAAACCCGTTTCTAAAATACCAACCCAGTAAAAGATTCCCAATTCTCGGGTCAAAAGGTGGCTTCGACGAAAACCATTCTTCATAAAGACACTCGCTTTCTTTAATATCATCCATCCTGATAAACGAAGAGATAACAGCTTGATAACTCATATTCGGTATATATGAAAAAATTTCTTTATAAGATTCCCAAATTCTTTGAACTTCTTCTTTCTTCCCCATGCTTCCATAATGACTTAAAAGATAATGATAAGGAATTCGATCGCGTTTCGTGATTAACGTTTCAACCTTTTTAAGACAATCTTCAGCCTTTGCAAATTCTTGATTCTTGATGTATAAAGTTGCCATGGTGCTATAACTAGTCCAATCTGCCTTAACTGAATCATCAAGTTCAAGTTTTTCAAACGCTTCTTCCATCTTTTCAACAGATACGTGTGACCCGCGTGACGTAATCCAGATATTGTATGAATATAAATCCAACTCAATGTCATTTTCCATCATTTCGGAAACCAGAGATTCCACTTTTTCTTGATTTTTAAGGTTCATGTAGAGGGTCATCATCACGTTATAGGGAAGCGCATGTCTAGCATAGTTTTTATTTTTCATTTCAGATAATAAAAATTCGGCTTTTTCCGTCATTCTGGCACGAACATAAGCATTTAAGAGGGACCCGTGTACGCGTTTGTCCATTAAACTTTTGGGTAGGGATTTGAAGTAATCTTCTGCAGCTGAAATGCCATGTGCTTTAGAAACTAGATCTAGTTGAATGGCAGCATCACTTGAGGATATTCTAAACCTCTCTGGTCTGTTAACCATCCATTTGTAGATCTGCGGGTGAAGAAAATTACATCAATAACCCTAAGATTTCAGTTATTTACAAATAAAAAAAAAAGTCAAATTAAGTTATAAGATGATGTTTACAATCCAATCATATAAAGTGTCTTTTTTCTTTTTAAAAACATGCACAAGTCAAGATGGGACAATTTTGATACATGTAAATGGGTCATGTTCTATCACTAAAAGAAGGAAAATGTCCAAAGTCAGTTGAACTGAATTCCATACATGTTGAGCGTGCTGTGTGTGTATGCGTCATGTACCCATGCACATACATCAGTGTATGTAACTATGTATATGCATACATCTAATTCTTTGTGCATGTTACTTGATATACAAAAGTTACTTTTATTCGATCACAATAACACATAATTTTTATCTTTAAGCTCTACAGTTATTGCCTAGCTTTTAATAGTCATGCCTGGTACTATAATGTCTAAAGTTACGTTGGCTGCAGTAATCATGTTATATTTACTCTACGATGCATGTTTAGATAAAGTTCCATTGTTGTATTCAACATGTTCTCTGTTCCAGAAAAGAATCAACTTTACAAACCAAAAGTCATTTAAAGATAAATTACATTAACAATTATACACATGATTTAGCCCAAATTACTACTAGATTCTTTATCCAACCTATAAAAAACAAAAGGTAGCTTAGTAACATATATTTTCCATACTTTTTGGATTATCATAGGTGATGCATAGTGTATCACGCTTTTTTTATTAGAACAACAACAATAGGCAATAACTATTTACTACCGAATGCTAATATTTCATTAATCACTACAGAAGGTCCCTTGATGATTCGGTTAGTATTCCACGGACTAAATGCTGATCCAAACGCTTTAAATCTTCAAGTCAACAATGCATCCCTTCGGATGTAGTTTAATCAGTACAATGTCTTTGCGTTTATTTTTGCTTCAAACAACACCATATGTTATCATTTTAAGCTTATAAATCAAACTGGACCTTTTTTATTGGTATCAGAGATACACCCCAAGTGACGTCATCCATACAGTCATACGACGGACTATATAAATAGCGAAAAAAGTGTTATACAGCCCGTACATATGTTAGTGATGAAAATCATCACATTAATCGTTTGTTGCCCGTTTGTTTGGGTGGCGGCACAACTTGTTGTCCGTTTACCTGCCACTTTGTTGTATATTCTTTGATGTTTAATATAAAATGCATAGTCGTTTGTGTGTCTCTCGAAAAGCTACACGGCCCATATAGCCTTTTATCATACAAAAACACAACTCATACGCCCATATAGGTGGCCGAAAAGTTTTATACTGCCATATCATCAGTGGTGTCTAAATAACAAGGGATTTGGTACCTATATATTCAAGCTTAAGGGATGCTCTAAACATGGCAACAACAATGAAATGCAACACACCCATGATAAAAACTAACAAAAAAACAGAACTTGAACACACACAGGCACAAAGGCAAACAATGAATATATTGTAACACATACATACCTCTAAAGCAAGCTTATGACGCCCATACTTCCTCATTTCTTTAACAACTCTACAAAGCTCCCATTTTGTAACTTTTTTCCCTTCATTTTCCCACTGATTCAACACCTCAATTGCCCCTTTTTCAGGATCACCCATCAACGAAATCCTCTTGTAAATACCTTTCCAATTCATTGTTGTTCCACGTCTCTTATCATAATCCACTTTTACATAACTTCCAGCCTTTGAAACTGACGATGAAGATGAAAAAGAAGAGTTTTTTATTGTTAATGGAGCAAATTTGTGTTTCTTGAAGGGTGAAATTCGAAACCCAAATGGGAAATTGAGAGAAGATGGTGATGATGAGGGAGAAATGGATTGTGGGTGTGGTTGAGATTGGGAGATTGTTGCGTGGAGTAACATTTTTTTCCAAGAAAATTGTTGGGTGAATTAGGGTTTAAGGAGCTTGTGTATAGATGAACTAATTAACTCAGTGGCAAATGGCAATGAAGATAAGAGTGTGTTTTGACTTTTGATCACTTAGTCAAAGTTGGTCCTTTAGGTTTTGATCTTAAGTTTTCACACCCTTTTAGTTTAAAAAATATCCATCTTAGTCTTCATGCTTTTCATTTTTTATAAGTTGACCCGTATGATTTTATAGAGAGGAGATGGGTAACGTTCTAAAAATGTAATAAGTTTACCCATTTTTTAATTAAATACCTAAAAAAACTTGTCACTCTAAAGTCATTGGTCATTGAAGTTTCACTAGATGTTTCAGTTTTATTTAATAATTTTTTTAATGTTTGAGTTTTTTAAAATTAAAATGGGCGAATGAAACATATATAAACTTTAGTTACTATTTAGTGATTACTTTATTCAATTTGGCTTAAATTTAATAACTTTTAAACTTTCTTATTAAGTTGCAGATTGTTTTTCTTCACTATTAGATCGGGATTCAAGTTAACTAGAAATAACTTTCATTTTTTAGCAATCGTAATTAATACATGTTTATTTTGCTTAACTCGGTTTTAAAAAACTTCAAATATTCGTAAAACTATTACATAGTATTTGAGCAAAAAATAAAACCTCAGTGACTTTAGAAGTTTAGAGAGACAAAAATTTCATGTACTTAATTGAAATAGTTAATAAACTTGATTATATTTATATGGCATTTTCCAGTAAGCAAACATTCCTAACTAGGGTTAAAGGTATTTGTATTTGATGTAATTTAGATTTTATTAGTTTGATAGTAGGAAAATACTGATTTTAATACTTAGTTGAAAATATAATCGATTCATGAAAACTTTTAAAAGTTTAAAAAAAAACCTTCAAAAATGAAAAAAAAAAATCAAGTTGCATAATTTAAAAAATATATAAAAAATTTGATTTTTTTAATTAAATTGAAAAAATAGTTAGCTGATGTAGAAAAATATAAAACGCCCAAACCGGTCCCAAATTCACCTCGAGCTTAATGTTTACCTATTATACAAGTTAAAAAATTTGATTTTTGATTTTTTTTTTTTTTTTTTTTTTTTTTTTTTGCTGTTCAAAAAAAAATTACCAAAAATTAAAACGTCTTTTATAATATATTTTATATACATATTTTAAATAAAAAATCATTACTGTGAGATAAACTCTCAAATGATGCTATATGCCTATATAAGCCAAAAGCTTTAAAAATATATCACATAAGCTTTTTTAACATACTCCGTATTATTTCATAGTGTACTTTTTATAACTTTTGACACAAGATCATATACTAAGAACAATTTATAATTCCGAATCCGAATATACTAATTCTTAAGTAAATAAGATCCATATTCAATATACTCAACACATGAAGTGTGTTATGCACAATGAGCTGTTACAAACAACATGAGCCAAACTAAACCTCCACCCGTTTAGTTTAAGAAAATTGAAGCTCGATATTTAAAGTTCGTATCCGGCTAGGCTAGCGAGTAAATTTGCAAACTTAGATCTTGATCTAACTCATAAAAAAGAAACGTTAAGTTTGCCAGACAACCCAGTTGAACTCAAACCCAACCCATTAGACACAATAAGTCTGATACATACAATTCTTTTAGTGATCTATTAGATTACATCATCTTTTCATTCATAAAGTAAATGAAATTTTGCAGATCTTTTGTCGCGCCATCACAATGATTAGGACCTAGTAGAAAAACCCGACAACTGAAATCATACAACTGGTAGTTAAACATTGACGCAATATCATGCACCATACTGATCTGTTATTATCATACGCTCAACATTGATCGCTTGTGAAACTGTAGTTTCCAGTCATTCTGATCATGGACCGGGAGAATCTTTGTACCTTAAACCAAACAAACTAACTGTTACCTAGTAAGTATGCATAGGACGGTAACTCTTCAAGACGTGTTATATTTTCTTCCAAAAGTTCTTTTTCCAGTTGATGTCTTGTTAATTTCATCACCGCCTGTACAAGCAAGTTGATAAACTTTATATTATTGATTCAGTTATTATGCTTTACTATGTTCATCTTACATATTACTTTAGCATAACAAAGAGGTAAATTCAAGTAATATATGATTATTGTATGGGAAGAAAGTACATACGTTAAAATCCATGTAAGATGCATGCATGGCAAGCCACAAATGGTCCATTAACGCGAAGGTGATGCAATACAGGAGATTAAATGCAGATTCGTCACCTGTATGGTATATAGGGAAGCACATTATGAATAACAGAAGAAATAATTATTCAGCTGCACTAAGGACAAAATAAACCTCCTAACTGCATCAGATGGCACTGAAAAGGGGTGAATATAGATTTGGGTTATGCAGTCTCCAACGGGTCAAATGGGTAAGCTTAGAAACATTTGGTCAAATGAAAACAGGTCTGACGGGTTTAACATCATCAACTTATAACCTCATGAATCAATTTTTGAACGGAACTTTATTATCATTTTAATAATATATAGTTTTTATAATGATATAAGACAATTAAAAATTACGTCCCTGTATTTACCTGAAAGAAACTTCAAGAAGGTTGCTCCAATCAAAGTCCGTGGTTTTACTGAACAGAGAAAACAAGTATTATCCCACAAAAGAATGGAGCTCATGAACACGTATATTTATGAACTGATTTAAAAAACTATTGTAAGAAATTGTATGAATTAGCATTCAAGTCAAACTTTATGGAAAAGTAGATCATATGACAACATAATATGTAAAAAGATCTTTATTATCTGATTTCTTTTCATCCAAAACAAATGAGTTGGCTTGTCAATTTATCACAAAAAAGCAACAAAATTTGCATATTTTTTTTGTGTTTTAACCAAGTGAGCATATTATGTATATCAAACCTGCTTCAAGGTCCAGCATTTGAATGAGCATGAACGTAATATTGACACCAGCTACAGCAAAAGGATACTCCCACATAGACCTCTCACCTTCCTGCTTTCTAAGAAGATCTTGAAATGATTTCTGCATATAATATAGATATTTAACACCAAGGGATAAATCAAATTCTATTTTAATTTTTACGTTAATGAAAATTTGAAACAAACGACATACTGGAAAATTTCTTGCAAAATACAATAAGTTCTCCAATGAGATAAATCCACCACCCCTATAATGGAACTCCAGGTGATTAGAAATTTAGAATACATAAAGACCAATGATAAATTTTACTGGAAAAAAACAAAAAAAAATTAATTATTTTTTTTACCGAAAATCAGTGGCAGGATCTTTTCCTTGCCAGCCCATTTCCTTCCACTGCTCAGAAATTAGACCATGGAGCTCTTCTTCAGGAAAGGCAGCTTTCCACAATGCTATCAATGATTCCTGCATTGAAAATTAAATAAAAATTATGTGTTTATTCTCGTCAAATCTTATACAAGTATCAGTAGATAGCTGAAATACACCCACTCGGTGTTCCGGAATTGAACTATCATAGGCAATGTCTAGTCTGTTTTGCAACTTCATTAAGCAATCCTCCTGTTAGCTTTAAGAAAAAAAAGTATCAGAATCAAACATATATAACACATTATTGTAGTTGAGAAAGTAGAATATTAAAACAGTGCACACGTTAAAACATGCCAAACAGATTTTTATGATGATCACCCAAATGCCTACTTTGTCTGGGCAGTGTGCATATTAGTATATTACCAAGCAATAAATATAGCCTTCAACAGGATAAAAGTTACCAAAAACTCGAATGTATTTTTTATTAATTAGTCTAAAACATGACCTGTGCAGGGGTCAAATCAAATGACGGGCCAAAATCATCTTCTGTTCCCTGAGCACAAACACATGAAAGGCCTCTGCCAAGCCATGCTGTTGATCCTGCCACAACCTCGGCTGTAATTAAAGAGATATCATGCACAAATGAGCTCCTAAGTCGTTAAAAATTTACAGGTTTTGAACTACAAGATGATTAAAAGAAACTAACAAACAGAAACAACAAAGATACACATACACTCCAAGAAAGGACAGCTATATGTCAACTTCATTTAATCAAACATGGTTACAACTTACAGTCACAATTCACAACTAACTTTTTAAAGTCCAACTATCCATAAACCAAAAGCATCAACCAATTAATAACCATGAATGCAGTTTCACAGTTTAGGTTAACAATATTTATTGGCCGGCATAAAGAGCAGGTCAAGTACTCAGAAGTCAGACATATAAATGTGCTTGATATTATTAAGTAGGGCAACACTATACACAATAACTCATAATAGAAAAGTGTCTACCAAGCTAAATATGTATAGTTATACTCTGTTAATCTGTTTCCTTAGACAAAATAAAACATACCAGAACGAACAAATTAAAACAATAAGCAACTTTGAGCAACAAATTTCATCATTGGAGATACTAAACTGAATAAAGAAAACAATGATATTGAAACAGATCCATACTTAAAGCTTAAAGGTTCTTGTGATGAAAAAAATGGTCTTTAACTCTTTAAGCTTTTAGATTCACAGTTGTTTGCAATGTTTTGAAAACCGGACCGGACACTGAACCGTTATTTTAATTTTAATGATCGGACCGGTCGGACCACGGTCGGACCAGGGTTGGACCGGGGTAGGATAATTGTATATTTATCAAAGCAATACCATAAGATTTCCAATTTAGACACAACATAAGTTCAATAATATTAAATTATACCATATAATTAATAATCCAAACAAGTTCTAACGCCAAGAATCACCAAGAAATCATAATTTAAACAAGTTTTAACGACAAAATAATACGAGTTTATCATTTTCATCACTTAAAAAATCAACATATTGACTTTCATTACAAAAAACACAAATATAAATAGATGTAAACATAAAATCCATGAAAATCAAAACATAAAAAAATATATTTTATGACTGACACGGTTCAATAGCGGTTCAATAGCGGTCCGGTTCCGGTCCGACCGGACCGGTTCGTACGGTTCGAAGCGGTTCAGAAACATCAATCAAACCGTGTCTAATTAAACCGGGATTATTAAAAAAAGCGGTCCGACCGGTCGGACCGGCCGGTTTAAAAACACTGGTTGTTTGTGCAAAACTCAAATGCACTGTGATAAAATTCAATTCAACCACCCTATTTACTGTATATCTTTACTTTTTGGATAATAAAACAGAAAATTGGATTTTAATAATCTAAACTATGACTAATTCGAATACAATAATCCATACTAACAAGGGGACCGAGGTTTCGCTATTGTTACTATGGGCAATCTGATTAGCATAATCCATCACAGATTTACACATGATTTCCGCGATTTAACTCGTACGTTTCCCCATTTCATTCACAATCCCAAATATCCGAAAATTATGATACCAGGATTGTCATAAGTAACAATAGAAAAAGCTGACAATGTTATTGGTCAAACTGTTGTATGAATTTTGACCGTCCAACAAGTCATAATATGGATAACTAAAATCCATTTTTCTTAAGCAAACTCAAATCACCATAACTAATTATCTAAAACTCAATAAACACAAAAATATAATGAAAACATCAATTTCTAAAAAGCAAAACAATATACCTGAACTTGATTGACAAGTGTTGCTTCTATCAATCCCTTGCGAAATCCTCCTAACCGCCACAAACGATCCACCTCGATCATCCATTTCCAAACAAACACCTAAACACGCACTACTTCACCTTCAATTCCGCCATAAACAATCTCACTTGCATGTATCAACACCTTCCAACTCGAAACTGAACGAAAAACTAAATCCGGTTACTGTTTCCGAGATCAAAGCTATAGAAGATTAAGAACAGTGATGAATGAAGGATGACATTGATTGTGGAGATGAAATTGTTAGTGAAATCGCTGAGATTTTGCGAGATCTGAAGTTATTGGATAGTATTGGATTGGAAATGAAAGTGTGTTATGTGTATGGTGAGTTTGTTGTGCATTAGTGCGTGTAATGATAATGAGTGTGTGAGTGTATGTATATAAAGGAAGAGAGATGATGATGATGAAGCGAGTATATGATGCGTGTGTATATCATGTGCGTTGCTTGTGATTTGTGAATGTCAAGTGTCAACAACACGGGTTTGTGTGTAATATGATAATTGATTGAGTTGCAACTTGCAACCTTTACTTTTTATTTGCAATAATCAAATTGTTCATGTTTCATGTTCACGTGGTTAAGGTCATGTTATGAGCTCTATAACAAATGTGGAAATGTTGTCACTATAGCCATCACAAATAATTTAGTTATGAAAACGAAGACATAAGATAGTAAACATATCGAAAGCCACTAAAGACAGTGGTGGACCCAATATTTTTACTATGGTGTCAGAATTTTATGATTTGGCTAATTCTCAAATGTTGATACAAATGTCGAGTCAGTTCTAGATCATGAAAATAAAAACATTGTCATTAAAAAAACACGCGATACATATAATGTTAATAGGATAAAAGAAACTTTTTTAAGTTGTTCTTTACGTTTAATTCAATAAGTTTACAATTTCATGGAGCTAAATAAGTTTTTCTAATATCATTTTTTTTGTTAGAATCATATGATGAATTGGTTTTCTTAAGAAAAGATCTCATGAAAAATCTTTCAAGACTTACTTAGACGTTGTTTATGGAAATGATATGGTGAGGATAGTCATTGTTGATGTTAGTTTCGAACAACCTTCATTGTTTAGGTACATGTGATCCGTCCATGTAAGTGATTCATATTTGGGATGACATGTTTAACATGAATAATTAAACACAGTCCGCCAAATCGCCAATCAACCCATCTACACATCAACCAAATGATGAGCTTAGCTACTTATTACAAACCACCAGTTGATTAACAAGTCTACATCCCGATTAATATTACTTTCCGCAAACACATCAATGCTTTTAACTAGTTTATTACATAAATACATTAAATGCATCGTGTTAAAATTTATCTATCTTAAATTTTAAACTTTCTCCAAGTGATACACGATTAATATTTTTAATACATGAATAAACATATTCCGCGTTAAAAGACTTCATCTCACATCATAAAACCCGTCAACCCACATGAGTGACACCCTATCTTTTGCATAATCGAAACTCGTTTATTGGTTACACAAACAAACTGATCCATTCAATTCCCTCCGGATTACGAGATTCATTTTCACATGATCTTGATACTATGTAAATTATGAAAGTTAACAAAATTCTGGAGATCATGAAAGAAACACATAGCACTATGTCATCTTTTATTGTGGAGATTGTGAACCGGATCACACATTAACTTTGAGGAATTTATATTTATCTAATGGTGAAATCAATCTCAAGAACAAAAAAGATAAGGGTGGACACGGTGTTACTTTTATATACCCTCATTGTCTGACACTCCATTAATACAAATTGACCACCTCTCAAATATCCGAAGTAGTCTAATAAATTAATTAAAGCTATATATTGGTTTTAATCGTTTCAAACTTTCAACTTTTAGTTTTAAACAGTGTTAACTGTCGAATTGACTGGTAATAGTCTCAACTTTTATCACTTTAACAATCAATATGTCGTTGTTAAAAACTTTTTAACGGCGTTAAGTTTTTCTCGAATTTAAGACCAATGTTTTAGGGCTTTTGAATCGAAAGGAATACAAGTCGATTAATGTAAAAGTTATCTCGAAACCACGCTTCAAACGACGATTAATGTAAAAGTTATCTCGAAACGACACTTCGAACGATAAAGTTTTACATCTGAATCACCGTTAGGTTTAAACACCCGATTGAAGCACCGTTTCATCGTTCGGAACGTCGTTACAAGTTAAATTTTACATCAGCTAGCGCATATTCTTCTTCTCATCAAATGTCGTAAACATCGGTCTTGAATTCAAAATAAACTTAACGACTTTAAAATTTTTTTTAACGATGAGCAGTTGGTTGCCAAGTAATAAAAGTTGGTGCCGTTACTAGCCATTTTGATAGTTTGGAACTGAAACTGGTAGAAAACAAAAAGTGAAAGTTAGAACTGTTTAAAATTAGTATACCTAAATTAAATAACCCATGAAAGTCGCTTTTTTCCCTCTACCGGGCCGTTGCAGGTTCTGATACCTACACAAACAACCCGTGGTGGCAGTGCTGTTGCTGGAGGTGACGGCACAACCCGGCCCGTTACTGGTTTTGATACCCATGTAAACAACTCGTGGTGGCGGTGTTGTTGTTGTTGTTGCTGGAGGTAGCCACACAACCCGGAGTAACTACCTGTGGAGACCCCACATCTCTTAGGATATTAAAATAAAAAAATAAAAAAGTATTTTAGAATAGTACTTTGTAACGTAAAAAAAACACTCATTACAAGCAAACCTAGGCAACTAACAACATACAACATTTTTATAGTTGTACTAGATCTCTTACTCTCTTAGTGTAACCTAGGATGCCTAACCACCTTAAAATATAACGAATTAAAAAGTTATAGTTTTTATATATAACCCTAATGCGAGATTATCACACGTACAAGTTTTCTAATGGCTTTTAAGTTCGAACGACGTCGTTTCCTTATGATTTGAATCTAGATAACATTAGCAAATTAAATGGTTAAAATGAGTTTTAAAAGTATTATATTGCGATCCTAGTTAAAACACCACTACAAATAACAATCATGTAGATGGACACTATGATAGATCATGGTTGGTTTAGCCAAACTTGGCACTAACTTTGGACATACTATACATTTGTAAAGCGAATTCCTTTGGAATGCTTTAACTAGCTAGAGTTAAAATTTCTTATCGGTGAAGCCTAACATGAGTACGAATTTGAAATTGAAGACCCCTTGGTTGGTTTGTGTTTTATAAATCTTACAGAAATAGCAGTAGATGGTAGTCAGGAGAGACAGAAAAAGTAATACATCTGATGATCCTTGCGAAACAAATAATAAGAAAGAAAGATCCAGGCTTGTGTTGACACGATTCCTTTAAATAGATTTTTTGGATGTTCCCAGGGTACACCGGACGAAAGCAGGGTACCGATGTACGTTGAACACTTGCATGAAAAGAAAACGGAGATGATGGTGTGTAGATGAGATGATCGATTGTTTTTGTATTTGTTGCTTTATGTATTTTTGTTTGCTAGGTTTTAGATAACTTTCAACATCGAACCTGTTTTCTGCACACCCCTACGCGCGAATAGGGGCCAAATTAAAAGACAACACAAGAACTTTAAATATAGACATGGTGGTTTATGCATATAAGTTTTGTCACCACTCCTATGTTGCATAACATGCAACATGCAAATTCTTCACCAATACGCAATATGCAAATTTAGTAATATGCAATATGTTAACCTTTTATTTACACATAATGTCAAACAGTTTGTACTATTTGGTCTACTGACACCTGCTAGAGTGGTAAAGATATTTATGGTTTTAAGATTACAAGTTCGGATCTCACTAGCGTCAAAATCTTGTTGTTATTAACTGTGGTTGTCATTAAGCTCTTCATATGTAAGTCATGAGTTTTACGAGCTAGTTAGTTAAACCCAAGTAATTGTAAAATATCACAAGTCGAAAAATAAGCTAATGAATGTAAACTTCTAGAAATAAATTGGTACCAACAGATAGATGTAATAGACATAGTGTTTGGGTTATTATGGGATTAGCCTAATTGGTAGAGACGCGCACCCTCTTAGACAAAGATCATGGGTTATCCCCAAATAGGATATAGATAATTAAGGAGTTACTGAGAGTAGTTAGGTTGTTAATTAACGATATAGGTTTTACGCACTTACATAAAGGAGATTAAGCCGATAGGAAATTTTCTGTAGATAAACAAGAGAGTTTATAGGCAATCGAGAAACAAATAATGTAAAATGACTCGTATAATATACACCAAACGATGTCTTATGAATGTGTATAGATGGTGAAAAGTGTAATAACGACGGTGTAGCCAACAAATAATGTAAAATGACTCGTATAATATATGTCGGTGGTGTATGATGTCACATCAGCCGTTTCTTTGTAAATCGGAAATGACATACACCACATATAACTCTTTATCCGACAGAAAAGTGTAATATGACTTGTATAGTATTTGTTAGTGGTGTATGATGTTACATCGGTCATTTATGTGTAAACCAAAAAAGATATATACTCCATATAGTCTTTATCATAACACATGCATAGCTAGAAAAAAATTCATACTAACTTGTATAATATGAAACCATCTTATGTGGGTTTAAATGGTAAAAAACTTATATGACTAATTCTATTAGTTATGGTAAAAATCTTTGAATCTACTTTCACCTGAAAAATGGTTAAAGGGTGATAAAAAGATATCTATAATAATTTTCGATGTGAGTATATTTTACTCAATTAAAAATATATATCCAATTAGATTTCTATACCAATCATCAGGGACGTGAAAATTACTTTGGGCAATCTTAAAAGATCGTTTTTTTGTCATATATTTGCAAGCAAAAAAAATATGATAACTTATACTTACATAACAATACAAAAGACGCTAGTATCTACTTACATAGTGGTACAAAAGAGCTAAGACATACAAAAAGTGTTTATGAAAGCCAGATACCCATTGTCGCCATTACATATTACAACCATCGCTGCCATGCACGGTCGCCTACGGTTTCCGATGAGCAATCCACCCGCCACTAACCAACAGATGGTCACCTAATTTCCACGAAGGGTTAGAGAGCAGGTGATTTGGACAAACGAACCCTAACCACCACCCTATACCATTTGAAGAAACTCGTGATGAATCACACACCGACGAAGGCAACCACCAAAGGCGGTGACAACGATTGTAAACGACAACCAAAAAGAAGGAGACAACGAAGGCAATAAGGCAGAGGTGGGGAGAGAAGCAAGATTGCAATGTGAAATGAAGAGGATACTAAATATCCTATATATACGGCTAAAATAAAAACACCAAGACAAGGGATCAAAATTGTAAAACAAGGCATAACTTTGTGCCCAAATTTAAAACAAAAAACTACACCGCGGAATAAGTTTATATTAAATATCCCACCAAATAAAAGTATAAAACCCAAAGATAAGGTACCAAAGTTGTAAACCAATAAACAAACTTTTGACAAAAGTCTAAAGCAAAAAATACATTGTGGAATACGTTTTGATTTCGATATATAGTAATAACTAGGTTAGACTCCCGTGTAGAACACATGTTGAATAAAAATATATTAAAATAAATATTTAGATAACTATGTACTTTCTTATGAAATAACTTGGTGTAAATTTTCAAACATAAAAATTTGAGGTCTTAGAGATAGAAACCAAAACTTTGCTCCATTATACTACAATTAAATATTTATAAATAAAAACTAGAGCTTTATATCTTCAAAAAATTTGAGGTGTATAAATATGTATCTTTTCGAATTTAAATTATACTTTAAATTTAATAGAACGTAACAAAATTTAATTTATTATTATGATGACAGAATTGTAGAAATTCTTCGTTTTTAAATTTAATATTATGATGGCGAAATTGTAGGAATCGTCGTTAAACCATTCTATATCGACTGTATAAAGTATAAAATTTTTAACGTCATTTAAAATAGGTAATAAAACTCGTAATTAAATTTCAAATTTAAACTTTATGATATTAACGGAAATGGATTTTAATAAATAACTATACAAAATAGATTCAATTAATAATGAAGTTTTTTTTATTTAATTGAGAAGATTAATATAAGAGTGACATTAAAATATAAGATGATAATGATATGTCATATATATGTATGACAGAGTGATATATGACAAAAAAAATTATTCCTATGTTACTATAGGAAAAATAATCATCGTTAGTATCTTTACCAAAGTACATTTTTTAATATTCTAGGATAAATTTGGTCTAACTTTATTGTTGAAAAGAAAAAAGAAAAAAAGATAGAAAGAAGCTAAAATTACTAGAATAAAAGTTTTGTGGTCAAAACATGAAAACCAAATACTTTAGTGTCCATTTATCAAAGTGTATACAAGTCAAACAATATCCTTTAACCGTTTACACCAAAACACACGAACTGAAAAAATTCAATCGCCATTGATGGACGCTACACGAATCTTCTGGACCAATTCAAACACACAATCACTCCATTTCAATCCATCTTCATCTTCTTCATTCACATTAACAACTCTTCGCAATCCATATTCGCGCGTTTGGTGCAATAGCTTAAACCCTAACAATCGCCGGAAAGTGACAACAGCGAAGGTGAAGGGGAAGGATAATGTTTGGAGTATCGATAACGATGCTGTGAATGGAAGACGCGGAGGAGATAGACGGAAGAGTGGAGATAGACGGCGGCCGAAGGTACGGAATTCGACGGTGAAGAAACGCAGAGGGAGTGAGAGTGATGATGGAGTTATGATTTCTGGACCGATGTTGATTGAGACTGAAAATGTTTTGCAAACTCAGGTATGATTGGTTCTATCGTATTCATTTCTACTCGTTTGATGATATAATTTGTGTTAATAGTGTTTATTTTTGGAGATTTGGTTGCAATTGTAGTTTGAGAGATTCAGTTTCTGGTTCCAGAAGTTAGATATGTAGAAGCAGATGTAATAGGTGCACTTTTATGTTTCAGGAACCTGTGATTATGCCATTATGGAACACATTTGCAAGTAGTGTTAGTGGCATATGGAAGGGAGTGGGAGCAGTGTTCTCACCTATC
Organism: Tagetes erecta; assembly: GCA_030867185.1. Classification (NCBI taxonomy): domain Eukaryota; kingdom Viridiplantae; phylum Streptophyta; class Magnoliopsida; order Asterales; family Asteraceae; genus Tagetes; species Tagetes erecta. The sequence goes on along the minus strand of CM061490.1, from coordinate 77,871,834 downwards.
ACTGCTCAGATGGAACCTATTGAGGTTGGCAGAAATAATGAGCATCAGTTTGACTGCTACACTCTTTCTCGCATTGAGGCGGTACCATCCAAAGATGGAGGGCATAAGTTTAATATTCGTAGGACAGTGAATTGGGTGACCTTGAATCCTTATGGTGAAAATAGACAGTTGCACAAGCGTGGGAACAAAAGTAAAGAAGTGTCTGGACTTGATGGAAGTAAGGCGAACTATGTACTGCCAAAATTTGAGTCCTTTGACTTTGAAACCAGTGATGTAATGGAAGAAGATCTTATGGGTATGGAGCCTGGTCTTGTGTTTTTTGAGGTAATGGTAACCAAACAAGTTATATGTACTACTAATGCCTGATTTGCACATTAGCACATCTCTTACTGTTATGAAAGAAGCTTTTATTAGTGTTACTTTTTATTAAAGGATGACACCTGCACTGCAACTAGAGTATGTAATGCTCAACATTAAGATTAACTCGCTTGGCTTTGACACCACCTTAGATGCAATAACACTTGTTGATTTCAGACCCTACACTTGCGTCGTTAACAATCCCAATGGTGAATTATTTGTTCCAAAATTGTGCTTCTTTCTTAATACATATAAACTTATATCCATGATTCAGTACTTCCCTAGAAAATTTAAGAAAATTTATAGATATTATCATATAAAAACTTCCAAATTGAGATAATTGCTTATGTTAAGAAGCTTATACGTGCATGTTGTGGTTGTGTCTGCCTAATACAGTATATAAGAATATTATAAGTTCCTAATATTAGTGAGGTGAATAGAGGAGGGGCTATTTTGTAAACTGTGTTGAGATATTTGAGGTCCTTTGTACAAATTTGATCCAAACACCCCAAGATGCAAAAAAAGAAAAAAAGTTAAATCTACCAAATCAAGGATAACTAGAGAATGTTGTGAGCATGACGGATTACTACTTTTCTATGACTCTGTACCAGTATGTAGTTGCTCACTCGCTCTCCATCTGCTCTAAATATATTTCTTGAAGAACATTCGTAGTCACTGCTGAGTTATTTAAATTCTAAAGTATGGCAACATAAGGCGTCCCATGAATTTGTATATACCATAGGTTGATGATGTTCCTAGATTTGTTATGTTGCTAGTTTTGAATTAAACGAGTACCAATATTAATTCCACAGACCAAACCTTGTGTTTTATTCTCCCATATACCACCTAGTATTATGCTATCTCTTTTCTTTATGTTCACTATTACCAACCACATTTGGTGTTATGTAGGATGGCTCTTATTCAAGGGGTCCTGTTGAAATACCTGTTGGTGAAGTCAATGATTCCAATTACTTTCTATCCCCAACATTCAAGTTTGAGCAAGTAAGTTTTTTTTGGCGGATTTCTCATGTGGGATGTATTAGAAATTTAAGAATTTTATTATATATTTTGATCTTTATGCACTGTAAGGGGTATAATACATATGTAGCTGTACTGAAGTTCTGGTTGGACCTTAAGATTCAATCCCCAATTTTAACAATTAGCTTAAGATCCAGGTTTCGAATTAGAGGTTTTTAAACCGATGCAAAATGAAAAGTGGATTATCATGAATAATATATTTTGAAAAATACTAATATTGTCTATTAGAAGCCCGTTTTAACCTGAACCTAACCAGATTGAAATTTCGGTCTCATTAGTAAGAAACCAAATTTGGCAAACAAAATATGAATTTGGTACTCTGGCTATATAAAATTTAATGAAAATTTGGTTAGATTTTTGGTTTGGGTAAAAATAATAATTTCAAACTGAATCAACTGAACCTAGGAACCTGAAAGCCAAAGTGCCAAACAGATAAACGCTAGAATATTAAAAGACATTCACAAAATATAATCTGTTCTAGTATTTTCTTTGTGTGGTCTACTGACAAAAAATAAGATCCACCTTTTGCAACTATTACCTGCTTTGTCTGAGAAAATGGAAACGATTAGTTCTATATCAAATGGTCAAGCAGCTAAAAAAAAACTTGGCTAAAAAGGACATGTAAAGTTGGTCAACAGGGTTGGAACTTGGAAGTTACCCAAATTATCTTTCTAATGCATACAACTTCCTACATTCGAAAATCTTGATTATTGTTATAGTCATGTTTATGTTAATAGATAACACGTTAATCATTAATAAAAGACGGACAACCCTTCCATCAATGTTGTGATCAGTTTACGTTTGAGTTATGTGGTTAGCTGGTCTTCTATAAGGTGGCTGCTAACTGCCACTAGTTTGCTCTTTATTGCATCCTTCACCAATGTAGAGTCTTTGACAACCTTGTTTTTTTTTCCTTCATTCAACTGTATTGTTCAACTGGATCAAGACCACCTACGTTATTTAGCATTTCTCTATATAATGTATGTCTAACTGTTTCATCGGTTAGTGTTTGGTTAAAGGTTGCCACAAGAGATTGCGCATTGTTCATACCATAGAGTTCAGTGATGGGGGTTCAGACATCCAGATCTTGAGGGTTGCTGTTTATGAAGAGCAATGGGTTAGTACTGCTAATCTTCCTGACAAGAGGTATTATTAACTTCACCTATATTAGATTACTAACATTTGATTATTGCTGTGACAACCGACAATACAACCTTTGTAACCTGACCTGACCTGGGCATTATGATAGTATTTATAAGTCAAGTTGACCTGACCTGACCTGACCTGACCTGACCTGACCTGTCCATCTTGCCATCTAATAAAAGCTGTTAACTTTTCTTTAGAATGGCGGTTGGTGCAACGGCCAAACCGTTGCACTCAAGAGGTGAAGTGTAATGACCGGGCTATTAACTTGAACTATGGTTATTGAATACAATTATTAATTTCCACTAGATTATTACAAGCGTAACATTGAGTCCATAGTCTTTACAATCTACTTCTTCCTCATGGTTAAGAATGATCCTCCTTTTAGTTTCTTCCCCATATTTTCATAATCCTTTGTGTTTCTTTTTCTAATATTAAGAGACTGAAATTTCACCCATTGCCTATGAATCGGATGATTTGGGTTGTGTTTTATCTTAAGCTAGTCAAATGAGCCAAATCACAACATTTTAGCTATCAGGTTAAAAGTCGCCCAAACTCAACCTTCTAAATTGTTCTTTAGATTATTACTGTGATGCTACTGTATTTTAACCAAAGTAACACATTAAATAATACATATATAAAAAAATTAAATGAACAAGGACATGTTTGCAGGTCAACTAATCCTAACCTGATCAGTTTTGATCCACACTAGATATGACCCCTTTCATCCCGACCTGGTCTATTTGTCCTGGATCTGCATATCTGGCAACCTCTTATCTTTGTTTTCCATTATTCTCATTTTGTTATCCTGTTTCCAGTCTTTGGGTATTGGAAACATGATGGTCTTGCTACTTATTGTAATTTTTCTAATTATATTTTTGTTTGGCAATGCAAATAGTGATGTGGATTTTGACGTGAAGCCATTTTCCCAACGAAAAAGAGTTCAACCATCCGAATTAAACGGATCATGGAAGGTATTTGAGACAAGTGCCACACCAATCTATGGCGAAGAAACAAATACTGAGGAAAACAGCAACGATCCCCCATACGTCTATCTTTGCACAGAAACATTAAAAAAAAGAAACTCGCCTGAGAGTGCAGTCTACTTCGGTGAGGAAGAGGTGCTAGACATGGTAGATATCACAATGCTTTGGTTGCCAGGTGGTGTTACTGGTTATGTTGATGTCAACAAAGATGGGATCTTGTGTATTGGGTTTGGGTGGTATTCGGATGAAGGGATTAATCTTGTTATGGAACGGGATTATGGACCCGATGGGAAGCTTAGGGAGGTTCGATCAAAAACTGAAGTTAAGAGAAGGTGGTCCTAAGTCCTAACCACCTAAGTCATTTGTTGTGGTGTTATTCTAACGTGCATTACTCGTGTACATATTGACTGTTACGGTCAATAGGTTGGATCATCTAGTGATACAATCATTTTCATGATCAAATCATCACTTTCAACCACTGATGTTGGTCAATAGGTTGGTTCACAAACAAAAATCTTGTCACACTCAAGATTTATCTTGCACATATTTTTATGACACTGTTTTGACTCCCCGATAAGCCAATAGGCCGATCAAGCACCAATACATATCTAATCGTGTACGGAAACAATACATATCTAATCGTGTATGGAAAAACCTTTCTCTGGTCATACAAGGCACACACAGGAAAAACAGGTCTAAGCATAGCTTTGGTCATACAAGTCATACACAAAACATGCCTAAGCATACTTTTTTCTGGTCATACAAGTGACACAGAAAACAGGTGTAAGCATACACAATATATTCAGGGATTGCATACACAATATATTCAGGGATTGTTTGCATCCAAACCTTACCTCTCCACGTTTTGCATATGTTTTATAATTAGTTTTGGTGTATGCACATGAGTTAAATTTAAAAATTAGAATGTAATATTTAGAGTAACCTCTCACCACCTTTTACATATATTTTATAACTAGGTTTGGTGTGTAGACACGAGTTAAATTTAAAAATTAGAACGTAATATTTCGAGTAATATCCAAAAGACAAACAAAAGTACAATGCAATGGTAGTGGAGTAGTTATAGCCTTGCTTGACTAAAAAAGACTTCACATTTTTATTTAAATACAATAGTGTAGACGACTTTGTACAATTATACGAACTTCAAGATTTTATAATTACACTAATTCAACCCAAACATAATCAAGTTTTAAACCAATTGTTATGATATATGTATTCAACTAATAACAAAAATGCAATTCAGAAAGTATATTAGGGGGTTATTTGGTAGCATCGGGTTATTTGGTATTTTTTAGTGGTTTAAAAATCCATTATAAGTTTTAAAATTATGATGAATCAAGTGATGTTTCATCATTTAGAGACTACCTCTTAATCATTCAACATCTTGTTATTACTTAATAGTTCAGAGGTTTTGAACCATTAAGAGGTAAGCCTCTGAATGACTCCAAACATCCCCTGAAAGAATTAAAAAGTTCAATGCGGGTTTTTTCAAAAAAAAATGTAGAATGCAAATAAAACAATAGAAGGATGAGCGTTTGGTACCCGAATATCAAACCGGTACCAATATCGTACAGAACCGGTACCGTACCGATAGATTCGACACCGGTATCGGTACCTGCTTTTCTATAAATTCGGTACCGGTATTTTGGGTATCAATACCGGTTCGGTATCAATATACCTTAAATTTACCTAAAAGTACATGTTCCGTACTTATACCGTACCAGTACCGTACTGAACTGGTACCGTACCGATAGATTCGGTACTGATACCGATACCCACTTTTCCATATTTTTGATACCGATATTTTTGGTATTGGTACAAGTACGATACCGATCTCATCCCTAGATGTGTGGATGCTAAGAGATAATGCATGCACTTTTGAGCGGGAATCGTTTGGACCAGACCTGGTTCCAACTCTATCCCAGTCGTTTCCTACCCGGTATGGGCTCTAGAAACCCATAACAACTCGTGTTGGTTCGGGTCAATAATCTCTTGGTCTAGTGATCAATAAACCCTGGGTAAACCGGTGATCCAGTTCCGGCTACTTCCTCAGCCTCCGACCACCATCTAAATAACAGAAAGGGCGAAAATCAAGGTTATACTAATGTCTAACTGTCAAGAAAACAGAATCCGAAACTTTATTATCCAAATCAAAACATTGTTTACATATCTTAAGGTTCAACACAATAATAGCAAAAACAATAATAAGCGAATCTGAAAATACTAATAAAGATGAGAAAGTTAAGATAATAAGATGAAGAACAATTCACTACTAAGACGAAGAACAATTCACTGATTAGGGTCATGGATGAATACCCTAATCAGTGTGAAAAAGACTACATTGTGAATGAAGAAGATCACGTTGATGGCTTGATGATGTTCAATGTCTTCGACCCCTTCTTGCAACAACTATATAGAAGCACTTGTCCTAATCTGCAACGGTAACAAGTCCAGTATTTGAGAAGCCCACAAGACGTATAAAGCCCGCATGTTCATTAGTCCACACCCAATATCTTCTTGCCCATTATGAGACTATAAGTTCAGCCCAGTCCACAAAATGTTCCACATCAGCAAATTAACAATCAACAAAGACACAAGGAAATATCCAAATATTAGTAATATATAAATAGTTTGACATTGAATTGTAATATGGTATATATTTTTAACATCCCCCCTCGATTCAATAGTCAAACTCATAAAAACACGATAACCACACTCAATTTTTTTAGTAAAAGCCATACACAAGTTTAAAATCAACTTTGCTGTTTATTCCAAAAAACTGTAAAAACCCAAGACTTAAGAAAAAAACTATTCAAACATTAAGAGCTTTATAAGACATGATGACCGATGACAAGAAAAATGAAGTGAGATATCTTGTAATCACTTCCCTGTTGTTTTAACTATATGCCCATGCAGCTTCTTTCTTGATGTAAATTCTTCATTTTGCAGTAAAAAGGCAAGAGACCAAAGATATATGCTTCCTTGGTAACATTGAAGCCACATAGATCTTTTGACTTCCCTTGACAGAACTCTTTATGTTCTCACTTTGTATGCCAAAAAAGCATACTTAATTTTCTTTACCATTAAAACAAAAACCATGATAATTTCAGAAAGGATTTTTCCTTCGCAAAAAAAAAAACGATTACCAAAGAACAATAGACAAAACAACCTTTTGAAAAATCCTTATATTTACTTTTTCTTTAAACACCGGTTTAAAACCATTTCTGTTAGAACAAAAACTTTTACCAAATCATGAACTTTTTTAATCCACGTTCAAAAACATGCTAGAATCAAACCTGAACCCTTAAAACAACGATTGAGTTTGTTTTGTTTTATTTTCGAACACAAATTTTGAGTTTAGTAGTTATGAATATCAATGTTGAGAGAATTTTAATCAACATAAGACACAAAACCAAAATAGACAGTTTGAACTTTAGTAGAGACAGTAAAACACAAGCTGACATTTTTCATAGAAAAAATTCTCTCTCAACATATTTCTCAAACAAAAATTGTATTCAACCACTGAACATTAGCTTTGCTACCAACAAAGAGTAAACAAAAAACAATGACTTGAACAAATTCTAAGCAAGCTTAAAAAAATGGGAACTTTGCTTCAAGAAAAAGTGTGCACAAATATTAAGTAACCCAACTTTTTCTTTTAAAAAACATACGGGAATTTTCATTTAAAGTTACCACTTTATTCAAAATTCACTCTCTTTCAAAATTGTATAGAGAGTGATTAAATTTTTTTTTTGTTTCAACTGGAAGCCCTAGGAGTCTCCTTCTAGATGTCAAATACCGCATTCTTAACAAAAATCACTTGTTACCAAAGTGGTGTTTGATATCCAGTAAACTTCTTTCAGAAAATTCATCTCTTTAACCCCAACACAATGAAGTAAAATAATCTGTGAAAACAAATAGAATTAAAAAACTTCCCTGACCACTTTGTAGAAGGATGTTGCTCTCAAAACATCTTTTGCTGGTTTAGCACCCCCTAATTCCTTCAGCAAACATGTTTAGCATCTTCCTTCCAAAAAAACTACATGAATATAACTTGAAATGCCCTTATGAAAAAACACAACTGAATTGCTACCTCATGATCACATGTTTAAAGGAACATCATTTATCAATTAACACAAGTCACCAAAAAAATTACCAAATATGTTTCTGATCAGACAAAAGATCATGACTTGAACATACATAACAAGATGATTGTAAAAGAGATATCAAATGCAAGTTCAGGTGCAACAAATGATTCTACAAAACTTCAGAACACAAATCTGAAAGATAACAAAGAATCTTACTAGAATCAGATATTCAAACCAGCACAATGAGAGAATCACACATTCAAGAATAAGGTAACCTTTGTCTATACTTAGAAAATGTTTGACTTTTCATTTTAATTAATTATGTTTGAAGATGATATAAAAGTACATCTTGATGTTCGTAAAGACAATCATAAAACAAGCTGAAACTTTAATCAAAAAGTTTCTACCAACATAGCTACCCCACAGAAACTATAAGCAAACAATGATTATTAGATTCATCATCGACCACAGGTAACCACAGATAATGTGACAAGGCACATCAAAAACAAAGGATTCCACAAGACTGTCAGAAACATATCTGATACGAAAATATATGCCACACGGCTTTTAAGAACTCAGAACCACATCTGAAGACAAGATTTGTGAAGAACTTAAAGACTAATTTGACTTGATCAAAACTTTTACAACTTTACAAGTGTATCATGCTTGTAAGGAACATAAAGACTAATTGAACCAAGCAAAAACTTTTACAACTTCACAACGATATAAGATAGAAGTCACACAACTTCTTAAAGGAAACTCAGAACCATGTTTGAAGTGTGAGGAACTTAAAGACTAATTTGACTTGATCAAAAACTTTTACAACTTTAGAAGAAATATATTAACTTGTAAAGAACATAAAGACTAATTTGAAGCAAGTAAAAACTTTTACAACCTCACAACAAATACAGATTCACAAGATTCAAGACATAAGATTCAATGAACATACCTCATAACAATGAGAATCACACGATTCTACATTATACAAGAACTTACAGCCAAGACGACTTCTAATTGCATATGAATCAAAATAACACCAGTCAAGACTTGCACATAGCTGATAGAGTTTCATCATCGTTCGAGACAAAGGTGGAATCATATAATCCAGAAAACAAAGATTTGAGAATAATGATACAACTTGAGACAATTAATAGTGGCATCCTTGATCAAAAACAGTTTGATACACATAACATAACTCAAAGAATGATTTAACAGTCACATAAAACACATCATTAGGCTCACCACAATAGCAGCCACAAAGCAATCCTTTTTTTTTCTTCAAAAATAGCATTTTGACCAAAAAAAACACAAGATCATGAACAATACACCATGTTAAGCATGATGCACCTTTTTAATAAACATGCAGAACACTATTCTAACAAACAACTCACGGAACCATATCAAAAGAAAAGCATACAAAGCCATAACCATACTCCAAATTTGGACCGGCGAGGGGTTTCAAATGAACCTAATCCCCTTCTTTTGACAAGGAATCAACTAATGGATCAAAACATACCAAAGCATTGCAACGTTCATGAGAAACAACCACCAAGACAAAACAACATAAAAACATACATGAGAATGGTAGTGAGTGGTGACATGGCTAGGTAAACAACTTCCAATTTAAAATCTAGAAAACAAGTTTGTACTAGTAAGATAATTTCAGTTAACATCAATATTATAAAAGCCAATAACTTCAGTTAGAAACAATATTGACATGAGTTAGCCAAGAAAACCTATGCATCTTCATCCTATCAAAGCCACCAAAAACTTTTAAAGAACCAAACTTGTTACTAACATGATTCTAAACATTTGTCCGACACATGATAGAGGTGATATCATCCCAAAAAAGGTTAATCAAACATTTTCAAGTTACTCTCTCAATATATGTTAGGCAACATTCTCCATTTCATTCCTTAAAATCATTTTTCTCAAACAATAAGTTTGACACTGACAAAAGAAAAACTTTAAAGGGGAGCCCAACAATGGCAAAAAAACATAAATTTGATTATATGCACTATCTTAAACATGAATAATGCATCCTTATGGATGAATAAAAGGCTTTGTTTAGAAAGACAATATGCATATGTTCATTTAAATAAAAAAAAGGTATTTGCAAACCAACAACTGATTCAATGTTCATTCATTCAAGTAGGCTTTAAAAAACCGTTTTTGAAAGACATTTGTGGGGCTATTAAGCAACCAAGAAAGTGAGAAACCAACTGCTAATACCACAAACTGAGAAGAGCAGTGTTACCAATCAACATAGAAGTACAATTCCTCAGTCTAGAAATGCAATGGTTTCATTTAAAACTTAACCTTTTTTTTAAAACACTTTGAACAAAAACAGACACAAATAACCAGAAGCCACATAATAATTAAAAAACAAAGCACACAAGTAATCGAAAAGAAAGAACGGAAGGAAAAAAAAAAGGAACAATCTCACCCGAATCTTGACCGCGGAATGAACCTTGCAAATTCTGTAAGTACATCAAGCTTGAATGGAACTTCTTTAGACACAAGATCAGAGAAACGAAGTCTATTTCTTCAGACAAGGGTTTCATTGCAGGTAATTTCTTCCAACCAGCAACCTCGAGCTTCAGCGATGAAACCCCGCATAAAAGGACACAACCATATAAATCTCTTGGATCAGATTCAATAAAGAGGAGGAACCACATAAGATGAACTTAATGCAGCGGAAATTTGGAACCCGAACTCAATATTTTTTGCAACTAAATACAAGATAGCCTGAAATTAGAGGCACACATATATGATCCCAGCAACCAGATCTAGGGTTCTGTTTGATAAAAACACTCAACTTTCAAAGATAGGGTAGTCGAACAGACAGATGCTTAAAAACGAAAAAAACCCCAAAAATTGAAACAAATCAGATTCACCAAACGGTGGAACGACACAGAACAGTGGATCACGAGCCTAGCGCTCTGATACCATGTCAAGAAAACAGAATCCGAAACTTTATTATCCAAATCAAAACATTGTTTACATATCTTAAGGTTCAACACAATAATAGCAAAAACAATAATAAGCGAATCTGAAAATACTAATAAAGATGAGAAAGTTAAGATAATAAGATGAAGAACAATTCACTACTAAGACGAAGAACAATTCACTGATTAGGGTCATGGACGAATACCCTAATCAGTGTGAAAAAGACTACATTGTGAATGAAGAAGATCACGTTGATGGCTTGATGATGTTCAATGTCTTCGACCCCTTCTTGCAACAACTATATAGAAGCACTTGCCCTAATCTGCAACGGTAACAAGTCCAGTATTTGAGAAGCCCACAAGACGTATAAAGCCCGCATGTTCATTAGTCCACACCCAATATCTTCTTGCCCATTATGAGACTATAAGTTCAGCCCAGTCCACAAAATGTTCCACATCAGCAAATTAACAATCAACAACAAAGACACAAGGAAATATCCAAATCTATCTAATAAATCAAACTTTTAGGGGGCAATTTTTGGAGGGTTTTTTTTTTCTATAATAGGAAGTTTGGGAGGTAAAATTTAGCTAAATTTTTCACCATTCAAGTTGATGGAGCCAACTCCTTAAATGTTATATATTTACAAATTGTTAAATATAATGGTTATAATTTCTTTATAAATATTACTATTTAACCCGTGTGTAATACACGGGTATTAAACCTAGTATTAGTAATATATAAATAGTTTGACATTGAATTGTAATTGTAATATGGTATATATTTTTAACACTAACATTTACAATTTTAATTTCATTAACCCAAGTGCATAAAAAGCGGGAAACAGTATGATTAATTCAAATCTCAACGGTTACACTTTATTTGGTTAATTGTTATCCTTATATAAGTTACTATTGTCATTTGGTCATCATCACTACGATTTTCATCATTTTTGAAACCCTAGCTGATTGATTTGTGCAGTTAACAGTTGCTGATAGTGATATGGTTGATTATCATGTGATAGAGCTTGTTGGAGAAGGATCCTTTGGTCAAGTATACAAGGGAAGAAGAAAATTCACTGGCCAGGTATATATACATGCATATATTACGTCCGCTAATCAACCGCAGATCGAGTTGTATCTCTTTTGGTATTGTTATTGTTGTTGTAGTTCTATTATGTTTATATTGATTATATTGTGGTGTGTTTATGATATAGACTGTTGCAATGAAATTCATACTGAAGAATGGTAGAAGCGAAAAGGACATTCAAAATCTTAGACAAGAAATTGAGGTATTGATCGATGTCATTGTTTACATATTTTGTTTGTCTAGTACTAACATTTTGTTACTCATCGGATGCGTAACTTCTGCAGATTTTGAGAAAATTGAAACATGATAATATTATTCAGATGTTAGATTCGTTTGAGACTCCACAACAGTTTTGTGTTGTTACTGAATTTGCTCAAGTAAACTGTTCTTTGTTATCCTATATATGCGTATATTACAAATGGTTTTGTAAGATTTTTCTTCCTGTTGATCGAACTTGTTTTGATACAGGGTGAATTGTATGAAGTTATTGAAGACGACCGGTGTCTTTCTGAAAATGAAGTGCAGAAAATTGCAAAGCAGTTGGTACTTTATTAGCATAACTTTTTATTTCTTTCAAGTATATAAACTGAGTACAACTTACACACACTATAGCTGTACACTTGCTAAGTTTTAACCACTGTTATATAAGATATTCTCACGCATCAGTCATATCATGTGCACATCATGGTATCAGCATTTTAAAAACCAAGGTCCATCCATAATGGGATCTACATTTTTTGATGTATCGTTTCATATTCGTTAGCTGCTTTAAGTCTTAAATAATTAAAGTGTTTCTGATATTTCTTTATAAAACTGGTATGATACCAACATCATTTAATATGTTTACGCCTTTTGATAATACACAGGTGAGGGCATTGCACTATTTGCATTCCAACCGTATAATTCATCGTGACATGAAACCACAGAATATCTTGATATGTTCAGGGGGTGTCGTTAAGGTTGGTTGACGACTTAGAATAACTAATGCTTAATTACGCAAATTATACGAGTCATTTTGATCAGTTATATGTCCTTGTTTTTCTGCTAGTAGAAGCAGTATCTTTATCATGTCACTCTTATTTTGTCGCTTGTTTATGAGTCATTTTGATTAATTATATACGAGTGTATACGTATACCATAATCATTCTTCTTTCCCTTATGAAACAGTTATGTGATTTTGGGTTCGCGCGTGCTATGTCAAATAATACAGTTGCTCTACATTCAGTAAAAGGTACAACTAGCTTAATTTATTACCATTCTTTTATGATCGGTTATAAATATTACGTAAATAATTATTTGTGCATTATTTTTCTTTCAGGTACTCCATTGTACATGGCCCCAGAACTTATACTAGGGCAACCCTACAACCACACCGCTGATCTGTGGTCCCTTGGGATCATTCTGTAAGTTATATCTTCGTAAAAAGCTTTGTTAGTTTTTCAAAAGTAAAAGCTTAGCTTCATGCTGTTTTTCTAGCATTGGTTTTTTACTTCTAATCAACATGGAGATATACACACATCAAATCTTTAAATATTATATTTTTTGTTTGATCCAATATGATTTATTTGTTATATTTTCAGGTATGAATTATTTGTTGGTCAGCCTCCTTTTTACACTAATATACAATATCAACTTCTCCAAAATATCATCAATGTATGTGCCTCTAAACCAAATTCAGTTGTAAAGCATAATTCTATATATGCATGGTATACAAAGTCATTTTTATGGTTACTTCTAGGACCCTGTGAAGTACCCTCAAATCATGAGTGCAAACTTCAGAAACTTCCTTCGGGGGTTGCTTAATAAGGTATAATTATAAATCTATTAATTCGTATGCATTTTTGTTTAGTTGTGATCAGCGTGCGACATTTATCAAAATCGTGAGAGCAGGATCCTCAAAGCAGACTGACTTGGCCCGAGCTTCTTGATCATCCATTTGTTGCTGATATTCTTGAAGATGTTGAGGCTAGGGTACGTATCTTGTCTTATTTATTTTTAAGTCGGGTTTTTATGCCTAAGCACAAAAAAGTGACTATTGGGTATGTTAATAAATTACAAGGAGCTTTGTTCCAAAACGGCTGCATCTAGAGCAAGTGATGCTGCTAGGAAAGGGGAACTGACCCGGAGGCGGACCCAAATATGATGCTTGAAGATATTTTGGGTACATTTAGGACTTTATTTGTGTCTTTTCTTATTATTGTTCCTTAATATTCTCACTTTTGGAGAATATAAACTACATGTTTTCGTGGCGTTGGAGATTATTAGTGAGTTTTCGCAATTGGAAATCAGAGAACCTTTTTCTTGAGGTTTTCTTTTGAAGCTTTTGATTACATAGAGCTTATGAGTCATTTGGTTGCTTATTAATCCGCGTCAGTAACAACTTATACAAACAACTGGTCCTATTTCTGCAAATCCAGAAGGGATGCCTTCGTTGTAAAAATTACTAACTTGCCTTATTAACTGACCTTGAATAAGTATAACTAAAGCTGTACAAGTTGCGTTTTCCTACTCTCTTTGACAGCGTCTAGAGGCTGCATGGTCTTCCGATATTCAGGTGATTAATTTTTTTTATGTCTATTGTTAAGTCCTAGAGGTGGCATAATGGGCCTGTCACATTGGTTGGGTAACATGTTGAAATGTGTGGACTATAACCCAAGTATGAGTTAGTCACCTCTAAAAGTAGCACTTTTTGTAGTTGGATAAGATGTGTGTGCCCACACACCTTGTCGACAGTTTGTGCGCACATCTGATCAGTACCCACTAATTGAAACGCTTTGCGAATCAGAAGATGAAATGATTGTTATATGTTCATCTGACATTATCAATCGTGACGGTATTTTTACATCCATTTTGTGCTTTGCTTAACTTTGTTTGGTTGAACATAAGGAGGATCCATGTTTTTTTGCCATTTTAAAGCTTTAGATTTAGTTTTATGTTTATATGAATTTTATACCCAATTAGATTTAGTTTTATGTTTAGTATTTTTACATCCATTTTTTGCCCTTGTATTCTTAACCCTATTTAAAGGGTATTCGTATTGGAATAATCATCAAACATTCCATACCATTTCATATATTTGAGGGTTTATTATTCATCTCAATATGTATTATGTTATACTTTTGTGGATTTTTTTAACTGTTCGAATATACATATTTTTAATTGCATGCAGTTTACAGTATCTCGAGTAGCATGTACAAGGTCTGAAAGTATCAATGGTATGTCTTAAAGAGGTACTAGATCATTACTTTGTTTTCTCATTTAGTGACTTGCGGCACAAGTCTAATGTCTGGCTCGTCAAAGTTGCTATGTGCCGCTTGTGAAGTATTTAGTGAACGTAGGGCAATTTGGTCATTGATAGATGCATTTAAGATTTAATCTACAAATGAAAATACGCATGTGTTTCCCTTTAGCTCAATGTATTCCCACTCGTTGGATTGGCTTAACATCAATGGAGCTCAAATTGAAACATTGATTGGTACAGATTCTAAAAAACTAGTTGACGGGCTTCCAAAGCTGTACAAGTTGCGTTTTCCTACTATCTTTGCTAATGCGTCTAGAGGCTGCATGGTCACATTGGTTGGGTAACATGTTGAAATGTGTAATCCTTTGGTTTAGGTTGAAATGAGTTAGGTTCACATGAAACACTTTACTAAATAATTAATAATACATAATTACCAGTTATGTATCTATTATTATTCATAACGATATTAGACTTCATTAAGGATAGTTTGTTAACTCTCATGTGATGACTTGAAGGAAAATTAACTAATAACAATTTGATTGTTATTATGAATCTATCTAGTAATAATAACTAGTTTAATTAGTATTTGAGTTTGACTAAACTAGTATAGGTTTATTATTATTATTAGTTTTATTGTTTTTGAGTTCAAGTATGTTTAGGATTGTGTTATTATATAAACACATCTAGGAGCATTCGATTATGTATCCAGAGAAAAGTTTGTAAGTCAAATAAGTGTGTCTTTGTTTCGAAATTCTCTGGTTCAACATGTATGTATGATATACGTCTATTTACGTTAAAAAATAATATATCTAACCTCCTTTAATTCAATGACCATTATGCAGTTTGAAATTAGGAAACTAAACCAATACCCTTGTCACATGGTCAATGATCACCTAACTGAACTTGTCCACAATGATTCAGCTGCAGATTATTAAATACGTACTTAGATTGTGTTATGTACTAAATCCCAAATTAAGTTTACTTAATATATAACCCAAATACAACAACTAGCAATCCCAAAATACCAACATGTATAACAAATCACTATAGACTTGACCAAGACGAAAAAAACACTAGTAAATTTACCAAGTCATCATGTTCAGATTAATCTAAATGCTACGCTCGAAAAGTACATGTGCCGTCCATATATACCACTCTAGTTTTTGAATCATGAACCACCCGAGCTAGCTAAATAGTAGATACACAAACAGTGGCGGATCTAGAACCAAATATCAGGGTATCATATAAGAAAATTTTTGCTTAAGGGTATCATAAATTTTTTTACTTAAACCGGTTAAAATTGTACTTCATAACGAAAGTTGAGGGGTAGCCCGGGATACCCCTGGGCTCTTCATAGAGCCATACCTATACACAAACCATACTATAAACAAAACGTCAGCCCTACAAATCGGACAATCGTTCTTCTTCTCCAACCATTTAGAAATGCATTCTTTATGATAGCGGTGTTTGCATCCGAGTGACGAGCAAATATCACCCGTTTGAAACTCCTGCTGACAAATCACACAAACCAATTCTTGTTCCGAATCTTCTATAATCTTTTTCTCTGCAAGGTGAACCTCATACTTCAATATATAACTTGTAATCATCTCACACGTTTCTTGATCCAAGAAACTCGATCCTTCATCCGTTGCAGTGACGGCTAATGATCCTTGATTCATCTTGACTTCCATCAAATTTATTTCATAAGCAGACCTCCAGCCATTCTCAAACAACATTGTTTCGATGTCTTCATTGTTTTTGATCTTTGTTGCTTGATCCTGAGATCTGAGGTTTATAATCATTCGGTGTTTCACAGGTTCGCCTGGTTGAGTGTTCACAATCACAATTTGTCGAGAATCGAGGAATATGATCTCGTATGTAGAAACTAAAATAGCCATAACCATAACCAGCTGATTGATTTCGTCTCTTGAAGCAGCTAGCTATTAATTCTTAAACCGTAGAATGAAATATGGATGGTATTAAGTACGTGATTATAATTAATCTACGTACTTAATTATATATATATAGATGGAGACGTATACTAGGGTTCATAATTACTTGTAACACAAGGATCGTATATTTGGTATATGTTATGCAGATAATTATGATTTTCTCACTCTAGATATTAGGAATTAATTAATCTATGATTATCATGAAGTGCAAAAGTAATTTAAAATGAACCCGATATTATACCTTTTAGAAAATTATATAAATTATACTATATTAGTAACCATGGTATTTTGGTTTTATAAATTTTAGCTAAATATAGTAATTAAATTTATTTTTAACATATCTCCTATTAAATCTGTTTGGATATTTACAAGTATTTTTCTAGCAAAATTCATATGCTAAAATAAAGGATTAATCTATAATAATTGGTAAATTTTTACTTGAACATATCGGTAGATAATTCATGATAATTGGTAACTTTTTTATTTGAAAATATTGGGTTAGGAGATAATTCATGATAATTTGTAAAATTTTTATTTAAACATATCGGGTTAATAGATAATTTATGATAATTGGTAAAAAAAATTATTTAAGGATTATTATAAGTTTTTAAAAGATAATAGCCAACTCTCATATTGGCACGCGTTTAGGGATGACTGTGTAAGTTTTTTAGATTTATTTAGATTAAAATCAAATTGGACTATCATGACCAGTTGGATTTGTATGGACTTTTTCTTTGTTAGCAATTCAACTTTTCGCCATAGGTCCGGTGTTATTTAAAAGGGAGCCTGTGAAACTTGGTGCGGGTCCCTTGTCAAGGACATAGGCAGCTTTTTATAACGTAAAGCTTATATACATAGGGGGCTTAGAGGGGTGTGCGACATGTGTAACCGTATATGACACTCGATTGACGGGGGCATTAATTTAAAAAAATTATTATATAATTTTTTTTATATAAAACTTATATTTAATTAATAGTCATATAACAAATAAGCAAAGATTTAAAGCCCACACCTAAAGGCTAAAGTTCACTATAACTAATTAACTAAACATCTAAAAGCCCACACAATCAAATGAATTATGGATTAATAAAGGCTGGAAGCTCACTACTGCCAAAAACGTAATGCACTTATTTGAATGCTTTGATTTTTCTTATGTTTATTTATCAAACGTTTGTTTTTTGGTTAAAAATTTAGTTTATATAATTTACTGCGTTGGTGCTTCGGGTTGAGGTGGCGGAGGGCCTTTTTTTCTCGTCTCGTACAGGGCACCCAAATCCTCAGGACCGGCCCTGCTTATATATATAGTTGTACATAAAGCTGCGCCTCTCCTCTTGTTCGTGAGGCGAACCAAGTATTGACTATCTACTGCGCATGCAGGCTCTGTTGAAGTTAACTAGTGGAAGATTGTTATATTGTGGGCCCCAACCCAAGTATTAGTCACCTCGAAAAGTAGCTCTTTTTGTGGTTGGATAAGATGAGTGCCCAGACACCTTGTCGACAGTTTGTGCGCACATCTGATCAGTACCCACTAATTGAAACGCTTTGCGAATTAGAAGATGAAATGATTGTTAAATGTTCATCTGACATTATCAACCATAACGGTATTTTTACATCCATTTTGTGCTTTGCTTAACTGTATGTTTGGTTGAACATAAGGAGGATGCATGTTTTTTTGCCATTTTAAAGCTTTAGATTTAGTTTTAGGTTAATATGAATTTTATACCCAAATAGATTGTTAAGCCCTTATTCTTAACCCTATTTAAAGGGTATTCGTATTGGAATAATCATCAAACATTCCATACCATTTCATATATTTATGGGTTTATTATTCATTTCAATATGTATTATGTTAAACTTTTGTGAATTTTTTTAACTGTTCGAATATATATTTTTAATTGCATGCATTACTGTTACAACATCTCGAGTAGCACGTACAAGGTCTGAAAGGATCAATGGTCTTAAAGATCGAGGTACTAGATCATTACTATGTTTTCTCATTTAGTGACTTGCGGCATAAGTCTAATGTCTGGCTAGCTCGTCAAAGTTAATATGTGCCGCTTGTGAAGTATGTACGTAGGGCAATTTGGTCATTGATAGATGCATTTAAGACTCAATTTACAAATGAATATACGCATGTGTTTCCCTTTAGCTCAATGTATTCCTACTCACTGGATTGGTTTAACATCACTGGAGATCAAACTGACACATCGATTGGTACAGATTCTGAAAAACTAGTTAACGAGCAACATTCCCCGATTTCAAAGATGTACAAGTTGCGTTTTCCTACTGTCTTTGCCAACGCGCCTAGAGGCCGGCTGCATGGTCACATTGGTTGGGTAACATGTTGAAATGTGTAATATTTTGGTTTAGGTTGAAATGAGTTGGGCTGACATGAAACACTCAAACACTTTACTAAATGAATAATACATAATTACCATTTATGTATGTATGATATACGTCTATTTACGCTAAAGAAATAATATATCTAACCTTTTTTAATTCAATGCAAGAACCATTATGCAGTTTGAAATTAAGAAACTGAACCAATATCTTAATTTGTTGTCACATGGTCAATCATCACCTAACTGAACTTCTCCACAATGATTCAGCTGCAGATTATTAAATACTTACTTAGATTGTGTTATGTAGTATAGACTTGACCAAATACAACATAACAAATCACTATAGACTAATTGACCAAGACGAAAAAAACACTAGTAAATTTACTAAGTCGTCATGTTCAGATTAATCTAAACGGTACGATCGAAAAGTACATGCTTCGGTCCAAATATACCACTCTAGTTTTTGAATCATGAACCACTCTAGCTTGCTAAATAGTAAATACACAAATTAACCATACTAGTAAACAAAACTTCAGCCCTACAAATCGGACAATCGTTCTTCGTCTGCAACCATTTAAAAATGCATTCTTTATGATAGCCGTGTTTGCATTCGAGTGACGCGCACATATCACCCGTTTCAAACTCCTGCTGACAAATCACACAAACCAATTCTTGTTCCTCCTCATCACCTGTGTTAACCGAATCTTCTATAATCGTTTCCTCTGCAAGGTGAGCCTCATACTTCAATATATAACTTGTAATCATCTCACACGTTTCTTGATCCAAGAAACTCGATCCCTCATCTGTTGGAGTGACGGCTAATGATCCTTGATTCATCTTGACTTCCATGAAATTTATTTCATAAGCAGACCTCCAGCCATTCTTAAACAACATTGTTTCGATGTCTTCATTGTCTTGGATCTTTGCTGCTTGATCCGCAGAGAGGTTGAAAATCAGTCGGTGTTTCACAGGTTCGCCTGGTTGAGTGTTCACGATCACAATTTGTCGAGAATCAGGGAATATGATCTCGTATGAAGAAACTGAAATAGCCATTATAACCATAACCTGATTGATTTCGTCTCTTGAAGCAGCTAGGTATTATTTTTTAAACCGTACGTACGTATAAAGAATTTTTGATGGTATTAAGTGATTATAAATAATCTACGTACTTATTTATATATATATATAGATGGAGACGTACTATTAGGGTTCATAATTACTTGTAACACAAGGATCATATATTTGGTATATGTTATGCTCACTTATGCAGATAATTGTGATTATGAAGTGCAAAAATAATTTAAAATGAACCCGATATTATAGCTTTTAGAAAATTATATAAACTATATTTACGGATAATATCCTTTTTATATATTATAGAGCAATTTAAACCTCTTAAAAATGAAATCCTTGACATATCATTTTAACCAAGGACGACAATCATTTTTATAAATTATAGAGCAATGTAAACCTTAAAAATAACAAATCGGTAAAGCTACCATTTATGATTTAGTATTGAATACATAGATTGTGATACGTGTTAAAGTCCAAAATAAACATGCTTTTATGGCGAAAGGTTCACATACTATGTTTTTGTGGGAGAAAAAGTCGGCCATCTAGATACATGAGAAGACAACACGTACATAGTGATCGATGGCAATATGTATTGTATAGGTTGGTTATTTGTAATCTCAGTCTCATCCAGTACGTTGTAAAAGCTTTTCCAATGGAGCTTGTTTCTTACATGAGTGTGGACACCCAATGATAGGCATAAGGGTATGAGCTCAATGCACACGCACCACGTGCAATCATAATCTAGGTTTTTGATGACGCACTTTGCACTTCGCATGCTCACAGAGATGTTCTAGTGATGTTGTAGACTAACAGTTCCACAATTGACCTTTCACATTTTGCTAGTAAATTCTCCACTAGATACATTCGTTAACGCAACACTAATGCGTACACTAAGTTTGTGTTAATGTCATGACTCTTGAGTGATGTAATGACTCTTGAACTTTAAGCTTGTCCGGATTGTCAAAAGCATATTCCAGTTAGTTTACGACTAAAAAATGATATGAATTCTGTTATTTTTGGTTGGCTGTTCCAAAAATGGGGTTTTGATATTGTCATTCCTTTTCCTCTATTGGGCGGACGAGTTAAATTCTTCCTTATAGGTGTGGACTATTTTAATAAGTGGGTTGAGGCTTGTCCTTTAGCTACTATTACTAGTCAGCAGGTTAAGACGTTTGTTTGGGAAAACATTGTTTGTCGATATGGGTTGCATTTGTACATCATTAGTGATAAAGGTACATAGTTTGCTGAGAATCCCTTCAAGAAGTGGTATGAAGCGTTGCATATAAATCAAATTTTAGTTTCTATGGCCCATTCACAAGCAAATGGGCAAGTTGAACGTGCTAACCAGAGCATTGTGGACGACATAAAGGTTAGTTCTCTTAAAATTTCGACTTAATCTTCTGTTTCTTTATAAAATTAGTATGCTAACTGGAGCATTGTGTTTCTTCTTATTCTTCTTCTTCCCTTTCTTCCTCTTGATTAATTGAGACTGATTGAGGAACTTTAGATGTTTTGGAGGGATGAGGACTGACCACTTGATTTGTTTTAACTATTGGAAATTATCTGGTTCTTTTTCTAGCGGCATGCATGCCTAAAGGACAAGGATGATGGAGAATTGATATGTCTTGTTTGTTGTTTAATAGTGTGGGATGATAAACCAGTAGGATTTTGGTTGCCAATTGAAGTCTTGGTTTGGATTGGAGTGGTATTAAGAAATGTCACTAAGGTGTTGTTTGTTTTTTAGAAAAAAGATCTTCCTAACCTCTTTTGTCTGCGTCGTACAGACCACGCGCAGACGTTTTGATCTGCAATGTGTTTGTTTTTCAGAAGACATTTCATGTATCGTATAAATCATTAAGCTCTCTTTGTTTAGTTTTTCCATGCATCGTATTAAAGAATGAAATGGATATTCCAATTTCCAATTTTTTTTGATATTGTTTGGAGAATGAATTTTTTATATATATTATCACAACTACTTCTTTTGGATTGATTTATCATGAGAATTTATATATTTAGAATTGATTCGTTTTATATTTTGTATATATGTTTATTTCATATTTAATTTATGAAAGTAATTGATGGGTTTACCTGATACCTGACAGGTAATAACTCTATGGATTTGGGCCTAAGATTACTAATACCCGTCCCATACCCGACCTATTGCCATTCATACACCTAAGTGACATATGAGAATTTCAAGACTTCCGGTAGATGTTGAAGTTAAACGATTCTCAGTTGCTATCTTCACCTCCTAGGTGATTGAATAAATATGGAACCGGTTCGGTTTTCTTTTCTCTAAGAAACTAAATCCGGTATGGATTAGACGGTTCAGTTCGGGTAGGGTCAGATTTAATTCCGGTTCAGGTCCGAAACTTGTTTTTTCTCAGCTTAAAGCCAAAACCTAAAACAAGCCCAAAACAATGGCCCATATGGAAGCATTGTTAGATCCAACTGAAGCCCAAATGTTAACAAATCCTTACCCTCTCTGTCTCTCAGTGTTGTGTTGCCGGCACCCTCCTCCTCTGCCACTGACCGGAGAGCACCGCTGTTTATGCTTCTCGTCACCCTATCACATAACACCACCGTCATTCTCCTCTCTTCACCGCCGCAGCTCCGCCTCTCCTTTTCGGCTGTCTCCCCTCTGCTCTTGTAATTTGAAATTAAGGTATTTTTCTTCTTTTATTTTCATATAGGATGTTGAAATGTGACTGTGTTATATATCATCATCTTCTTGGGTGAATATGTGTATAACAAAATGTATTCGTATGTCATTTAGTAATTAGAATTTTTCATAATAACTGTAGGTTTTTATCTTCACTTCATGGCTTTATTTGAATTTTATGTGCTCAACTTAGTGTTTTTTTAATGTAAGCTAAAACACATATTTGAATTGTTAATTCAATATTATGTGTTATTGTATTTGTTTCTAAAGAATTTAATGTAAGTTTGAGCTGTATGGTATTATTTTGTTACAGACAGCTGATGCCTGATAGTGAATAATTTGTTTCAGCGTCGTGGATCTGCCACTTTTCGGCGGCAATGGTGAGTGCTTTTCGTTTGGCTTGTCTTTTATATCTTGTTTTCTTTTTAAAAAGTGCGTCTTTGGGAAGTGTTTTTATATACAAAAGGCACTGATAGGAAGATAAATATATGGAGAAAAGATGATGCCTTGCATAGTTGCATTTTGTTTCATTTTGAATTTGCGCTTTAAGTTGTGTAATTAAGAAACATATATGTTTGATTTAGGTTTTTGTTAGAATACAATCGATACATAGCAATGTTTTGGTGTTGGAGAAATGTCAAAAACTGAGTTAACTACAGTCGTTTCAAACCTTCAGATGGGGCTGTTTGAAACCAACTACACAACCGCCGTCACCACTTTGGGTTTTCATTTTTGTTTAAGAAATTCCCTACCACTTTCTAGGTTAAAGCGGTCGTGAATGTAAAATAACGTACTTATCTGTAACCTGATAGACTGAAAGATGGTTTATATTGGTTTCTTTGATCTAATTTTCTTAATTATTTGAATCATCAGAGCAGGGCACTGCATAGTTTTTCAGGCACTCGTTTATGCTGTTCTTCTGGAGGTAAGCATACATGTGAGAGACTTTTTGAAGTTGATTTTAGAAGGGTCACTGTATCTTGCATTTTTAATCTTGGGCATGCTAAAGCTTCAAACTTCAAGCCTATGAACACTAATTTTCATTTAGGAAGCCACATTACTCGGTCTTATTCAGCCTTCTCTTTTCAACCACTATTTCAAAGTAGTTCCCGAGATAGCATGTTACCAGTGAATTCAATTAGTTATGCTCTAACCAATGGTGGATTTGGAATTTTTGCACCTTACAAAGGCGTTTTATCCAAAAGGCTTTTCTCTCAGGCTCCAAGAGCAATTTTACCAAAAGAGGCTGCCGGTGATGGAGAAAAAAGAGGGAAAAGAACATCTTTTCTTGCATTTAATAAACATTGGACGCAGTCTAAAAATTTGACTTACAGGAAGCGAGGAACTGAAGCAAAAACATACGCTAAATCTAGTTCAAAAGTTCCTGCTAATGATGATCTATTAACATTAAAAGATTCAACTGTTCAAGATGGCAAGATAGAAGGGGGTTTTATAGTTAATCAAGTTCAATTGGCTGATAGTAAACCGAAAAAAAAGCGGCAACCGAACATAAAAAAAAGTCAAGAGAAGTCTACCGTTACCTCTGAGGAACCAACTCCTCAATCAAGTTCTAGAAATGTTTCTCGATCAAAGAAATCAAAGTCCTCCAAAAATGACATGGGGACTACTGTTTCAGAGGTTAGTGAAATCTTAATTTTATATGTAAGCACAACTGCGTGTAGATGTGGCAAAATGGATGGGTTTGGTAATAAGTTAAAACAGGAAACTAATATAGCTTATCGATATTCAGATTGCGGCGACCTAAAACACTTATTGCTCAAGTTTTCTCGTTCTTTTATGAAATAAAATATGTGCCAAATCTGATCACAAAAGATGTCATTTCAGTGATAATCTAATACTTGAAATTTGAGTACGATAATTTAGGAGGTTTTTTTACTTTAATGCATTATAAAATTTACACTTTGGGATAATTTAGACCCGTTTTGTTCTTTTCATTGTAAGCTAACTCTTTTGCTGTTTCTCTGACCCGCTAAGGATAAAATGTAACTGAAATGACCTACCTGAAAGTAAACGGGTTGAACTTGCTATCTCTAATTGATTGGTTTTTCAACGGTGTGTTAATAAATTTTAACATTTTCAGGTTAGCTCAAATGGAAGGCCCGCCATTGAAGTGAATTTAGAAGAGGAACAATCCGTAGGGGCAACAAAGAAGTCTAGTAAGAGAAAACCCAAAACTCAGCCTAAATCTTCTATAAAATCAAATGAAGCAGTGCAAATATCTCATGTCACTGGATCACCTTCAAATTCACAAACCAACACAATTGTCAAGAATAAGACATTAAAGCCCTTGTATCCTCCCTCGGGTAAATCTGTTGTTGTGGTGGAATCTATGACAAAAGCAAAAGTGATTCAGGGGTATCTTGGGGATATGTATGAAGTTCTTCCTAGTTATGGTCATGTAAGGGATTTGGCTGCCAGGTCAGGGTCTGTTCGACCTGATGATGACTTCAGCATGGTTTGGGAGGTTCCTTCTGCTGCTTGGACTCATCTTAAGAGCATCAAGGTCGCATTAACCGAGTATGAGATCTTATTCTCTCACATTGTATATTATTTAATTTAATGTTTGCTTGCCAATTAATTTGATAGAATTTACCCTGTGTGAATAATAAATGGTCATCAAGGTGGCAATTTATAAATACTTCAGTTTGGGTTGTGAATAGTGAAAGGGGGTTCACGTTGAACGCCATGCAAAGCTTATTAGTATATTAAACCTTCAAAGATATGGTTCTTTGAACATGTAAGATCATATTCTAATAATGTTGTTTTTGCAATCATAATTACCATATTCACTATACATAGAATAAGGACAAAAGTGGTGAACCCAATATTACCCCCACTTTCAGTGGTCCGTTTCAATCTGAACCCATTTGATCTATTACCAAATCTATCCGACTTGAATATATTGGCATTTCTACTTCTAAACATGATAAGAGTTGGCTATGAGTGGGTTTTTAGATGTGCCATTATTGCTTTTTGAGACCATTACTTCTTTATAGCTTGGGATAGTTGGGTAATAATTAATATGCCCGGATAATCAATTGCTTACTGCAACTTGTTATCCAAATCTGTTTATACCCCAAGTAATAAGAATATTAGAATCATAGTTGATCTACGTAAACATCCATAATGTGTTATAAGTTATACTATAACAATTAACTATTTCTGAATAAAGTCATTCCAGGAGTTTTTGGCATGTGAATACACTTTAGATGACCTTATTACTCATTAACCTCTTTGATCTATATCCCTCCTAGTTAAATCTTTTAGATTTACTTTCATCCGTTAGAGATAAAACAACTTGCTGCTCACTTGTCTTTGTATTGCTTCTAATCTTGCTTTCATCTTTTTCAGAACTGAAAATCTTATCCTTGCGTCTGATCCCGATCGTGAGGGTGAGGCTATTGCTTGGCATATCATTGAGATGTTACAACAACAAAATGCTTTGCCTGATAGTATTAATGTAGCCCGAGTTGTTTTCAATGAGATAACAGAATCCTCCATTAAACAAGCCTTACAGGCTCCAAGAGACATTGATTTTAATTTGGTTCATGCTTATCTTGCCCGCCGTGCACTTGATTATTTAATCGGATTCAACATTTCACCATTGTTATGGAGAAAATTACCGGGTTGCCAGTCCGCGGGTCGGGTCCAGTCCGTTGCTTTAGCCCTTATATGTGACCGAGAGACCGAAATCGATAAATTTGAACCACAAGAATATTGGACAATTGAAGGCTATTTTAAGAATGAAAGCCATTCCAGAAATGTAACATGCCCTTCACATTTGACACATTATGATTCCAAAAAGCTAAGCCAAATGTCGATTACTTCCCGTTCAAAAGCAAATGATATTGAAAACATGGTAAACTCTTCGAAGTTCAAAGTCGTCGGATCGAGCAAAAAGAACTACAAGAAAACATCTTTACCTCCATATATTACATCCACCCTTCAACAAGATTCTGCAAGCAAACTACATTTTCCATCAGCATACACCATGAAACTTGCTCAAAAGCTATACGAGGGGGTTAAGTTGCCGGATGGCAAATCAGCAGGGTTGATTACGTACATGAGAACCGATGGATTGCACATGTCTGATGGAGCTGTTGAGGAAATTAGGTCATTTGTTAAAGAAAGATATGGGAAAAATTATGTTCCGAATAATGCTCGGAAGTTTTTCAAAAAGGTAAAAAATGCTCAAGAAGCCCATGAAGCAATTAGGCCTACAGATATAAAAAGACTTCCCTCAATGCTTTCTGGAATTCTTGATGACGATAGCTTGAAGTTGTATACTTTAATATGGGCCCGTGCAGTTTCATGTCAAATGGAACCTTCTGTGACTGAACAACTACAAGTTGATATTGGGAATGCTAATGGGTCGATTATATTTCGGGCCACAAGCTCAAGAAAAGATTTTCTAGGCTTCCAAGCTGTATATAAGGATGTTGAAACTAAGATATTAAAAAATGACGAAGATCAAGAAGATGAGCATAACATGTCATTTGAGGTTCTTAATAATTTGAAAATTGGGGATCAAATGAATCTTGGGAAATTAGAACTTAAAGAACATCATACTCAACATCCACCTCGCTATTCAGAGGGTAGTTTGGTAAAAAAGATGGAAGAGCTTGGTATTGGTAGACCGTCTACATATGCAGTCACTATTAAAGTCTTGAAAGATAGAAATTATGTGACGTTAAAAAACCGTGTACTTTACCCAGAATTTCGTGGGCGTATGGTTTCAGCATTTTTATTTCATCATTTTTCTGAGGTTACCGATTATAGTTTTACTGCTGATATGGAAACTGAACTTGATAACGTCTCGGGGGGTATGACCGAATGGAAAGGTCTTCTTAGAGATTATTGGACGAGATTTAGCAAGTACTGTGAACGGGCTAGTAGTGTTCATATTCATCAGGTAGAGAAAATGTTGGAAAAAACATTTGGTGAATTTTTGTTTGCTTCTCTTCCTGATCAAAGTAGAACATGCCCTAGCTGTAAAGAGGGTACTTTAATTTTCAAAGTTAGTCGATTTGGCGCGGGTTATTTCATTGGTTGTGATCAACATCCTCAGTGCAAGTAAGTCCTATTTTTTTATAAAAATATTCCCATATCTTTGCTAATTTCTTGTTTTTAAATTGCATGAAAACAATCACATAAGTTTATAGCTCGAGTTTACTATGAAATGTGGTATGTTGGTAGACAAACCTTGAAAGGTAATAAACTCTGTACTTTTAACTAGAGGTGAAAGGCCAATGGGTCAAAATAGATCATTTTTGTACTGGTTGACCCGGAAAATTTCCCCCAAAGACATGGTCTTTTTTTGTATGATAATTTGTGGGTCAAATATCGTTATGAAGTTATATTATATTAATTTATAACTTTTAAAAGGTATATTGCTAAGACATTATATGGTGAGGATGATGATGATTCAACCCCAGAAAGCGGACGAGCTGTGGAAGAGCCAAAGGTTCTTGGTGTGCATCCTGACTCTAATGAAAAGGTTCACATCTCTCTTTTTTTGCTTATTAAACTAATCTTGAGTTATTTTCCCCCTAATAATTAAGTGTACCATAATTTCATTTATTACATCTCTCATTCCACTGTTGCTTTGTTTTATATCATTCAAGATTTTGTTAAAGGATGGCCCATATGGTCACTATGTTCAGCTTGGTGAAGACAAAAAAGGGCACTTGCCTAAACGGGCTTCTGTTGCTCAGGTATATTGATTAATTTGATGAATCACCAAATTTAATATTGGAGCAACTTATAATCCTGCCATTTACAAATCCTAATTTGTATGAAGATGCTTGATATATGATGATATACTGATCGTTTTTAGGCTGTAAATGAACTGCAGTTTCTGTGAACTGTTTAGTGGGAAGTTTGTTTCTTTATTAAATACACGAACATGAGCAAGATTTATGTTCGTTTTGTCATACGAACGAAAACGGATGGAATACGAACAAGATACATTTACGGTCGTGTTGATAATCTCTATTTTGTGACCGTATTTTATGTCCATTTAACTCATCTGTATAGAATCTGTAATTTGGTCATTTAACATGAATGGAAAGGGGTGGAATATGAACATAATCTGTATATATAATCTTTAATAAAATAGTTATTACCTAAACGGATGGATATGAACAAACATATAGGAAAAATAATACCATTTATATTTAAATTAAACGTTTTTTTGATAGGCTGGATTGTAAATATATTAAGTTATTTCGTGTCCGATACTGAAGATGTGTGTTTGATAATTTATATCTCCATTTATGAGCTTTAATTTCGATGTTACGTGAACACAGATTGCAGATGTTAGCTCTATAACCATGGAAGATGCTCTTCAGTTGCTTCGTTACCCTATCACTTTGGTATGCTTTTATCCGGATTAAATTGCTTTAAATGCTATTTTTTTTATCAAGTTTGTATTTATGTTCCTGAATATAGGTGACATTTTTCAACCCAATTGACTTAAAGAAACAAACTGATTTGCATTTTTTGTATCTCTATTCTCTAATGAGTCAAACAAGTAAAACTAATAAGTTTATAGTCAAATGGTTAAAACTCAAAAGTCGCCCAAAGTTTATTTCTAATGCATTCAACCTATTGAAATACTGAAGTTGTATTCATATGTAGCATACTCGTTAAACTGTTATATCTGGAACTCATGTACGTTAGGGAAAACATCCGGATGATGGCCTACCGGTGGTACTGAAGCTCGCAAGACATGGATTGTCGGTAAAACATAGACGCACGCAAGCACCAGTACCAAAGGTATCCTAATATCTATCTGCTCATAAAAAAATCACAAATAGTTGTTCAATTATGAGTTAACAGTTCATTGCATTTGCGGGTTAAAAGTTTAAAGTGTATTTTCAAGGGCATAAAAGTGGTGTATTGTTGTTGTAACATTTGCGGGTCAAACCACTTTGTTTTGACAAGCGCATAAAAGTGGTGTATTGTTGAGAAATTTTTGACCGCCCGTTTCGATTTTCATTACACATTGATTTGTATGCCCTAAAAAATTCATGCTCCACAGTTTTGGACCTGTTTGACCCATCTGACCCATAGTTTGACTTTTTTTAAGATCTGTTTTATTTGTTTGCCTGTTAAAAGTGTTTAACTTTTAACATATGATTATGGATGTAGAACACAAACCCGAATGACATAACCCTCGAGAAAGCTTTGAAGTTTTTGACGGGTAAAGATGCAAAGCAAACTGGGCGGCCGAAGAAAAACAAAGATACGAAGGAAGCAGTTGAGGTTTTGTAGCTTTAGGTGTATACTCCTCACAAAAAATACCAAAACTATCATTATATTATTAATAATTTATTATTATACGGGTTTGTTTTGTCTTCATGAGCAATTTTGATATCCTGGTTCGGTTATTTATAATTGCCTTGTTTCGGACAAGTCTCTAGGGGTGTAAAATTATTGTTTTGGTTAGACGTGCACAAACCGGGTTTTTTTTTGGACCCGGAACCGGGTACAAACCGGGTACGGGTGGCCCAAACCCGATCGGGTCCGGGTACAGTGTGGAACCGGGTACGAACCGGGTCCGGGTAGGGTGGGGGTAAAACCCTACCCTGTGGAACCGGGTAGGGTCGGGTTCGGGTCCGGTTCCTACCCGGGTCGGGTCCAAACCGGGTACTACGTGTAATTTTTTTTTTTTTTGTTTTTTTTAATTTTTTTTTTGGTTTTGCGTACAATATAAAGTTACTAAATAAATACGATTTATTTCAAGTGAAAAGAGTTAACCAAATACAAGATATTGAAGTTACGATACAAAAAAACTACTATTTTTAAACAAAGTCAATATATATATTTTTGAAATCTAAGCTTCTTCATTTTTTTCCTCTTCTTCTTTCGTCTTCTTTGAGTTCTTCATCGGATATTCCGGTTGATAGTCCCTCCTCAAGCCAATGGCGGAAAGAACCGGAAATTCCATTTCCCTTCCTTTCCACCAAGCCAATATATCAAAACTCTCAATGTCATCGGCCGACATAGTGGAAGTATAATCCGTTCCACTATATCTACCGAGCTCGCTACTCGGAGCGGCACCCTTTTGTTTTTTTGCCACGGATTCCCGAACAACATTTAAAAAGTTTTTCTTCGGGTCCTTCATCGGCTTACTTGAGCTAGCCTCCGATTGTGAAAATGGTGTAACCGTTGTTGGCCCGTATCTTAAGTGATAAACATCAAAAAGTCTTTGAAAATAGTGATTAAATTTTGCTTTTGCTTCCGTTGCGTGATTTGGGTTATCCATATGGATATCCAAATTGTCAAAAATTTCTTGAATTAAACATTCGACTCCCGTAATATTATAAAACGGGTTTAAAGCGGCGGCACAAGTAAAAACCGAAGGGAGCTCTAAAAAATATTTTTTAAATTTTTCTTTCATCGCCGGTGTCATTTCTTTAAAAAAAATTTTATTTTCATGATTTTTAATATTAAGAGACATTAAATATAATTCGTAAAGCACCAAACTACTAGTCGGGTAATAAACCCCCGATAAGTTTTTAGTTGAATTTTTAAAAACGGCAAGAAATTCAACAAATTTTGGTATAAATTTCCAACAATGTTCCGAAAACTCTTCGGCTAACCCGCCCGATACAAGACTACTATGAAAAACTTTCAACCCATCCCGTTGTTTCAAGGCACTCTCTAACATGTCGCATGTCGAGTTCCAACGGTGAGGTGTATCCCAATTCGCACCTAAATATATCGAATTCGTATCTCTACAAAATTGTTTATAATCTTGACAAATTTGCCTTTTAGCTTTAAAAACCGAATAAAGCATACATTTAAAGTTATATATATATTTGTAACATAATTCGGACCCTAGCCCGTCTTTCATTACCAAATTAATAATATGCGCGACACATCGACTATGAAAAAAATCACCGTTGCAAATCGGTTTATATTTTACCATAAGTTTATCAACCGCATTAGTATTATTTGAAGCGTTGTCAAAAGCCATTGAAAATATTTTGTTTTGTAAACCATAAGTTTGTATTACGTTATCTAAAAGCTCAAACAAATCATCTCCGCTATGTGGAATCGGAAAAAGATCAAAAGCAATGGTACGTTTCATCATTTGCCACGAATCGGGATCCACCCAATGAGCGGTTACACAAAGATAAGACTCTATGCAACCGTGTGGAGCCGACCAAACATCGGTAGTTAAATTAACACCGGTTTGTAAGTTTTGGAAAAACACAATTAAATCTTTTTTACAAACTCCCCACAATTTCAAACAATATCGTCTAAGGGTCATACGACTTACATGGGTGTAACGAGGTTGAAGTGTTTCCCGAATCAAAGCCGTCAATTGCGGGTTGTCGAAGTGGTTGAATGGCAAACAATTTTGAATCACGAACTTCGCCATACAATCTTGGACCATATCGACGCTATAATGAAATATTTCACCACCACCCCCCATATCGGCTTGATCGGACTCGGGGGCATTTTTCAACACCGGACAAAACTTCTTTGTAATATACTTGTCCAAAGTCGAGTTTGAAGCCGCCCCCAACAAAGCTCCACAATACTTGCAACGAGCTTTGTGTGACCCGTCACTCATCTCAACTAAATCCCAATGTTGCCACACTCTTTGGCTTCGGTTATGTTGAAGAACTTGAACAACATTGGGGGCTTGAGAAGAACCGGTTGCGGATTGTGATGCCATTTCGATATTAACGAAAATGAAAGAGATGAAAAGAGAGAGTTTTTTTGCGTTTTTTGCTTGCGTTTTTTTGCGTTTTTTGCTTGCGTTTTTTGCTTGCGTTTTTTGCGTTTTCGAGTGTTGTAATCAACCCAAACATCAAACATATATTTATACTAGCTAAATGGGTGTTAGGGGGCATTAAAACACAAAAAAAACGGCTAGAAACCATCTCCAACGGCTATAATGCCGTTTTATAACGGCTAGAAACAAAAAAAAAAAAAACGGTCGGAACCGGTTCCTACCCGGTTCCAATCGGGTCCGGGTACAGTCGGGTAGGAACCGGGTTCGGGTCGGGTCCGGGTACACTAGATAAAACAGGAACCGGTGAGGAACCGGTGGGTACGAAACCGGGTCCACCGGGTACGGGGTCCACCGGGTATGAACCGGAACCGGTTCCGGGTCCAACCCGCCGGGTCGGGTATGGAACCGGTTTTTTTGTGCAAGTCTAGTTTTGGTGACCATTTCGTTATCTTTATATACACATAAAATGAAAAACTATATAAAAATAAAAACTTCGCTGTTCAAGTGCTCATGTC
Source organism: Tagetes erecta (assembly GCA_030867185.1). Classification (NCBI taxonomy): domain Eukaryota; kingdom Viridiplantae; phylum Streptophyta; class Magnoliopsida; order Asterales; family Asteraceae; genus Tagetes; species Tagetes erecta. The sequence goes on along the minus strand of CM061490.1, from coordinate 77,838,611 downwards.
TAAAGAACAAGAAAAAGCAGAATAGTTTTTAATACGATAATTAAGAATATCTTTAAAAAGTGATGCAAATTAATAATTTAACATATTCTCAAAGAATGAGTATTATGTTACCAGTAGGGCTCGCACGATGCAGCGGGAATGATATTATTGGAGTTACTTGTTTTTGTGTCTTTGGTTGACACAATGAAGACGCTAGTTATGAATTTTTTAATTCTCTATTATTTTTTTTAATCATTGTGTCATTCTCACATTTTGTATCATTTTTATACTTTGTATGATAAATTCACCCTTGTGTCAAATAAGGTTGTATGTTTGAATATGAATTTCAAGAGATCAATATGTTATATTGTGTATTTTACTAAGGATAATTTTATCAAAGTTGTATTATGTGTTTGAATACTTGTTGGAAAAGTAAACTATTAATTTATTACTAGATCATTGTATTATATTACGTGGGATTACACAATGACATAAACTAAAATATTACACAATGAGCTGAAAAAACATGGTATTACACAAGCTAAAATATAACACAATAACATGGTATTACACAAGAGTTAAAAATACATGAATTTTTTTTTGTTTTTATATATCAATACTATACGCGTTTCGAAGATAAAAAAACCCTTGTTTTTTTGGTGTAATTTTTATTTAAAAATAATGTCGTATGTAAAAGTTATTAACGTTTAAAAAAAGTGGAGGAATTGACATGTGCCATACATGTGGAGAGAGAAAAACTCAACAAAAGTGACTATGACAAAATACCCCTCCACCAATTGATTTATTTAAAACTTGATCATAAGATCTAATGGCTATAAATCCTTCTTACACTTTGTACCAAAATCATACTTTGTATGTGAACCTTACTCTAATATATTATAGAGTAAATTACTTTTTGTATACCTGAGTTTTTCAAAATCTAACCATTTGAAACCTAAACTTTAAATTCGTTTGTTTGAACCTTGACTTTTCAATTTTGTTTCTTTTTGTATACTTGAGGCTAATGCCATCCATAAACTCCGTTAAAGACCCCCCACGTGACTTCCACATGAGGGGTATTTTGTTCCATTCCTAATATTATGTAATGTGTTGGCATAACTTATTGGTTGGAGGGCCTTTTATGTAATTTATTAAATATAAACCCTTGAACTTATAAACATTCACATTTCCCTTTTTTCAATTCCGTTAAAGCCACTCAACAACTACCACCACCCACCACCACCACCGGAACACCAACGATAGCCACCATCAATCAAACACACCTCTCGCTCAGTCTATTTCTGGTATGATTTTCAGAAACCTTCTACCATCCGACCATCTCTGTGTACTCCTTCATTTTTCAGTGACCATGACTCACGAAAATTTACGGGATAGGGTTTAAAACCAGAAGGTGAAACAGATGGGCTTGGATTAGGGCTTCGATTTAAACACAAGTGGCTTCGATTAGGGCTTTGATTGCAGTTTGTGTTTGCTTTTGCTGCAGGTGGAGGCCAAACTGGAACTGGTGGTGACAATGGTGGTAGCGAGTGCCGATAGGGTGGAGGTGGTTTTTCTTTGGTTGCAGGTTGTTTTGCATATGTGGATTCAGTTAGGACTTGTTTTTTCTTTTGAACTTGCAATTGTTGGAGGTGGAGGTTACCTGGTAATGGTATTGTTGGTGGAAGATGACGACGGTGTTGATGGTGCTGGTGGAAGATGACGACGTCGGTGATGGTGTTGGTGGAGGTTGACAATGGAAGTGGTTGAGCGTTGGACCATAAATCAACAATGGTGTTTTGGACTTTTGGGTGGTAGTGGTGTTGGTTGTTGGATAAGGTTCAAATTGGAATTGACTAACAGTCTTAACACTTTTCATGATTTTAAAAATGGAATGGACCAAAATACTTCTCATGTGGAAGTCACGTGAGGGGTTTTTAACAGAGTTTATGGATGACGTTAGACCCAGGTGTACATATAGAAACAAAATTAAAAACTCGGGGTTCAAACAAACAGATTTAAAGTTTAGGGTTCAGATGGTTAGATTTTAAAAAACTCAGGTACACAAAAAGTAATTTACTCTATATTATAATAAAACGAATTACATTTTGAACATCTAATATTTAGGAGAAACTAGAAAAACTTAAGAATAGTTACGTTTTTAACCCTTTTTACTAGGGTGTGCACGGGTCGGTTTATATTTAGCAAGGTATATAAATGAAAGTTAAGAATAAATTGGTAATATGCTATAATTAAATACCTTAGTATCTTTTAACCATCCATGACTTTTTATACCATATTATTAATTTTTTTTAAATTACACCATAAAACTGAGCATTTAATTCTCTTTAATTTGAGTATAATATTGCTATATTAACAAAACAGTTTTTAAATAAATCTTTGTGTTTTGGTTTTATAACGATTTTGTTTAAAAACTAATTGGAACATTCCATGCCCCATTAATATCGATTAAAATCATCTAGGTATTATTTTTCCAAGCATAACACGACACTAACCTCGTTCAACAATAAAGAGTAACGTCCTTATGTGTACATAAATAAACCAAATGCAATTTATCGGCCCAATTTCATCATCAATTCATTCATCATCCATAAAAAACCACACATCTTCCCTTTCATTCAAAACAAACACCACAGTGATTGAACAGAACATGGGGATACTTACACTGCCATTGATAACCTCCCTTATCAAACCTCATAAGCTCCAATTTTCTCTTCTGTTCACCACCACTATCCATCATCACCATTGATGAGTTGTGAAGGCTTTGGTCGGGTCGGGCTTGGGCTCGGACCCGGGACCATTGGTAGACGCAAGTGGACCAAATGGCCACTTTTTGGGATGTAAGGGGTGATGAATTGTTGTTTAATTGGATCTTGGTTCACTTTTTGGGTGTAATTGAAGGATATTGGTTTGGATTTAGGGGTAAATAAATGAGAACTTTGGGTCTGTGTAAAAAATTATGTTTTGTACATTTGAATTGAAGTGTTTGATTAGATTGTATAAAGGTGCAATTTTTAAGAATATATTGATAGCCAAATTTAGTTTAATATCGTTGTTTACCGTTTGCTTTGCAGTATAAATTGCAGTCTTTTTGATAATGTGATGGAAATAGTTATAGGCTAATACTCAAAGAATTTGAACCTGTAAACAATATTAATAAGAGCATTTACATATATCCCCTTCTTAAGATCATTTATTACGTCTTTATCCACTTCTTAAATTCAATTACATATTTCCCCTTCCTAAACCATATATATTACATATTTACCCAATTTCTTTAAAATAACATTTTGATTTACTATTTTACCCTTAGTGGTCTTCATAAATAAATCCTTGCTGTTATGTTTGAATTTTTTAAAATTATTCAAATGCTTAAACTCTTGTATCCCTATTTTAAAAAAAAGCTAGATTACTCTTTTAGTATGTGGCTTTTATAATCATATTTACTACATTTTTAATATATAACGTTGAAAGTTTGAAACTTGAAAGAGTTCAAAAGAAATATAGGCATGTCAACCTGACCCATACTAGAACCACCTATGTGTCCAGAACCCATTTTGACCCGTCCAACGAGCCCATTTCTCAGCCTCGACTCCAATTCCAGGGTATTTTCCTTGTAGTAGATGTCTCTCTCTCTTTCTCTCTCTCTCTCTCTCTAAGGACATGAAATGTGCAGGAGAAACTTGGAACAATGGAGGACAAAATGATACGCGTCGAGACTCGAGAGTACTGTTAATGAACTTGGGTTGGCTCTAGGACTAAGTGAAGATAAGCTCCAGATTGCTCGTGAAGCTGCATCAATCGCTATGTCTGACCTCTCAACTGCTGTCGTTACGGAATTTACTTCTTTATCAGGAATAATGGCTCGCCACTATGCTCTTCGTAAAGGATACTCACAACAGGTTATCAATTTCACCCCATCAATAATTTCTCTTTCTTAGTAGCAGTTCAAAAAAAGTTCTCTTTCTATGATATATGTTATTTTTTTGTTGCACATTTTGATATAGTATTAGTAATGCTCCACATCATTGTATAGTAAGAGTTGTGATTTTTACATCTTATGTGACTTGTTGATATATCAGGTTTCCGAAGCGTTGTTTGAGATTACACTCCCTCGATTTTCTGGTGATATAATTCCAGAAACTGATGCAAGAACTGTATTATCGATTGCAGACAGGTAAAATGCTTTTGAAAAGTTATAATGTTTTCTTCATCCTTTAAAGCATAAAGGGATGCAGAATGAAGAAACAAATGATTGGAAGTTTAACCTTTTTAGATCAAATGAAAATACCGCATTATTTTCCGTCTTTTTTCAACTAGTGGATCAGTAGCTATCATGGTTATTAATTTTTAGCCTTAAAAGTTTGAAGAATGTGTATTTTTGAAGTTGAATTCAGCCCATTTGACTGCAAGTGTGAAAGCGTGTGTCAGTTCTTGAAATGCGATTATTTTCAATTTGCTTTCCTTCAATTTTGGCAGGTTAGATAGCCTAGTTGGCTTGTTCGGAGCCGGTTGCCAATCAAGCTCGAGTAACGACCTATTTGGTCTTCGAAGAATCTCTTATGGTCTTGTAAGTCATCTGATTCTTGCATTAGTCAACTCCCTATCTGTTGAATTTTTTTATTGATTGCATGTATCGATCCCTTCTAGGTCCATCTCTTGGTGGAAAAAGATAGAAACTTGGACTTAAAACATGCGTTTCTTTGTCATGGGGGAGGGGGGGCATTGACTGTTATGACAAACTTAGAGCATTGCCAAAAATTTCATTGAAGTTGTCACTTCAAGTTATATGTTTCTTTGCCTGTGATTAAAAAAAGCATGCTCTTTAAATGGGTATACCAACAGTTTCTTATGCTTAGTGTTGTTTGATTGTATTGGACAGGTTGGAGCTGGGACTATGAATCCTTTACAAATTCATATGAACAAAACATGCAGTACTAAAAACATGCGATCTCCAAATACAAGTAACGTGGAACAGTTATGAAAGTCAAACTACAAAAACAATGGACTACATTCAAAACTCGCCTCAACCTTCAAATAGCAACTAAGCAATAGTCTTCCACAATCCCTCAAATATCTCCGCATCGTTAAAACCTGCACATTCAACAATATTATTATTTAGTGGCAGCAGAGAAATTTCTGTATATATATATATATATATATATATATATATATATATATATATATATATATATATATATATATAGGTGGAGGTTCATTTGAGAAGACTCATATATTGCGAGAAGAAAAAGAAGAAACCTAAATCACTAAAAAAACTTTTTATTTGATTAATTTTTTAAATAAATTCACTTCCTACATACAAATGTGTAAGGTATAAACTAAAAAAAATCATTAAAATATTTTTTACGTATGTATTTTTAGCGTTTTAAATTTACCTACACACGTGTAGGTTATGTGTAAGTAACCTAACATACACATGACTTCCACATGTGTAGGTTTAACAAATAAACGAAATTTATTAAATTTTATTTATTGAATATCAAAGTTAATGAATAAATGTTGCATTTCTATCATTGTTTTGTAAGTTAAAAACGTTTTTGGTTGAAAAAATGAAGAATTTAGCAATTTCTTTTTCTTCTCGCAATATTTGCTCTTCTCAAATGAACCCTCCCCTATATATATATATATATATATATATATATATATATATATATATATATATATATATATATATATATATATATATATATATATATATATATATATATATATATATATATATATATATATATATATATATATATATATATATATATAGAGGGACACTCAAATGAGAACACCTCTTAACTTGAGTACAAAAAGTACAACTTTAACGAATCATAAAGTGAGTCAAACTATTGAATTTTTTGTAATATAAATTGACCAAAATGCTTATAATTCAACTAATTTTAACATCTATGTAAAAAAAATATGATTCGTGATGTCGTTTGTTAGAATGCATATATGCACCCACAATGTGTGTTTGTGTACAAGTAATGTGGGTGCATATATGCATTTTAACAAACGACTTCACAAATCATATATTTTTTAAATAGATGTTAAAATTAGGTTAATTATAAGCATTTTGGTCAATTTATATTATAAAAAATACAACAGTTAAAGCGGTTCCTAAGTTGTCCTCAAGTTAAAAGTGTTCTCATTTGAATGGATCCCTATATATATATATATATACACATATATTTTATACTAAAGTTTAAATTACCTCCCCCAAGAGCTTTAAAAACATCTTCTCCATCAGTCATTATGGGTGGGCATACCTCCATCCAATCATCTCTATCACTTGAAATAGAATCATTCACTGTCCATGCCTTGACATCATTAACTGTGTCATTTGATATAGCATCCATTTGCTTATTACCATTAGATGAGAACGAACGCTTAGTATGTAACTTCTTACAAACAATGGTATAAAACTATTACAAAGTAAATAACAATTCTAAAAACATCTTTACATATGTTTTGAGCCTCAGTTTCGCCCTGAGTTGAAAAATGTCTTGAATCCTCTTAGTTTCAATATTATTTTGAATCTGGGCATTATCCACATCATGATGATTTAGATTTAGCTTGACCAAGCTACATGTTTGGCTAAAAAGTTTTGTTGCAATAGTAGTTAGAACAGGGCACGCCCCTCCATACATCTCCCATCAGTCAACTACCACTAAAAAGCACATTTAAATAAAATTCGAGGACATAAAATAAAATATAGAAAAACAATTGGGAAGTTTAATGAAAACCTGGGTTTTCTCTATCAATTTCAGCAAACTTTCTCCCAAAATCACTGGAACAGGTTTCATACGCTTTAGCTTCTTTAACTGCCTTGAGTTGTGCTTCCACGCCATCGCATAGTTTTTCAATGCAATCAAAAAAGGATGATCTGATCCAGCTAGGAAGATGTTGCTGATTATTTTAAAAAAACTCTGGATGAAAATAAAAAGCAACAACATACAAGGATCGTTGAGCATGTTCGTTCCACCTTTCATCAATGATTTTCCAATAGGTCTTGTAGTCCTCTTTAAAGTAACTTTTAACTGTTTCTTTAGCCTTATAAACAGCAGCAAAAACATATCCCAGTCCAGTAGTATTTAACCCTTTCAAAATGCTAAGGAGTCTAATAAAAAGGGTAGTTAAATGAACCACTTTTTCTGCAACATCCCAGAATGAGCCGCTTACTAACTTTCTAGAAATGTCGACTCCCTGTCCGCCCTTGTACACTAACTATGCATTAGAACCCATCATGGATTCAATATCACCTTTGAAACTGGTGATCCTCTTCAATATACGGAAATCCGTGGAGATACTTGTAGGGCCAGCGACAACAATGTCTACCCCGTCTGTCGCCATTCTCATCAGATTCAAAAGATAGCTATCATTATACATATGTAAGGATGTTTTTAGAATTGTCATTTACTTTGTAATAGTTTTATACCATTGTTTGTAAGAAGTTACATACAAAGCATGCGCTATTGCAGGTTCTCATCTAATGGTGATAAGCAAATGGATGCTATATCAAATGACACAGTTAATGATGTCAAGGTATGGATAGTGAATGATTCTATTTCAAGTGATAGAGATGATTGGATGGAGGTATGCCCACCCATAATGACTGATGGAGAAGATGTTTTTGAAGCTCTTGGGGGAGGTAATTTAAACTTTAGTATAAAATGTGTGTGTGTATATATATATATACAGAAATTTCTCTGCTGCCACTAAATAATAATATTGTTGAATGTGCAGGTTTTAACGATGCGGAGATATTTGAGGGATTATGGAAGACTAATGCTTAGTTGCTATTTGAAGGTTGAGGCGAGTTTTGAATGTAGTCCATAGTTTTTGTAGTTTGACTTTCATAACTGTTCCACGTTACTTGTATTTGGAGATCACATGTTTGTTCATATGAATTTGTAAAAAGATTCATAGTCCCAGCTCCAACCTTTCCAATACAATCAAACAATACTAAGCATAAGAAACTGTTGGTATACCCATTTAAAGAGCATGCTTTTTTTAATCACAGACAAAGAAACATATAACTTGAAGTGACAACTTCAATGAAATTTTTGGCAATGCTCTAAGTTTGTCATAACAGTCAATGCCCCCCATGACTAACGGTCAAAATATGTGTTTTTATGAGTACCTTGGTGTTGCTGAATTGCATTATAGTACATCCAACAGATGCCCAATACTCCTGCAGCATGAGTAAGAAAAATACATAAAGAAAAAAAGCACAGAAAATACTGAAAAGAGTAACTAATAGCTATTTGTAATTGTAGAGAAACTGAACTGAAACTATATTACTTGAAGTGGTAAATAACAAGACAAATGAACCTCTATATATAGAGGTGAAAACCCTAAAATGAGGCCCATGGGCCTAAACTAACTAACTAACATTAAATGGGCTAAAACACTAACTAGGCTGAACTAAACTAATATTTACAAATAACACTCCTCCTCAAGTTGGAGCATAGATGTTAATCATGCCCAACTTGTTACATATAAAATCTATTTGAGTTTTCCGAAGAGGCTTTGTAAGGATGTCTGCAAGTTGAAACTCTGTCTTCACATGAATCGGTTGAATGGATGGAGGATCAACTTGAGTACCGCTCACACGATCCCTGATGAGATGACAATCAACTACTATGTGTTTGGTTCGTTCATGGAATACTTGATTTTTCGCTATATGTATAGCTGATTGATTATCACAATACAATCTCATCAAATTTTCAGAAACAACCCCAAGTTCCCTTAGGAGACGACGGACCCAAATCATTTCTGAGGAGACATCTGCCATAGCTCTATGTTCTGATTCAGCACTCGATCTAGATACCGTGTGTTGTTTCTTCCTCTTCCAAGATACCAGGTTTCCTCCAACAAACACACAATATCCCGTCGTAGATCGTCGAGAGAACGGGCATCCTGCCCAATCAGCATCAGAGAATCCTGATATTCGGCCATCACCTTCCTCGGTGAAGGCACCCACACGACAATGACCCTGATCTGAGTATAAGATGCCTAACCCTGGAGCATTCTTAAGGTACCGTAAAACACGAAGTGCCGCATCCCAGTGTCCCGTGTACGGGTTTGCCATAAACTGACTTAGCACACTAACAACAAATGAAATATCTGGACGGGTAACTGTCAAGTAGTTAAGCTTTCCAACTAACCGTCTGTATTGTTCGGGATCTTTCATCGGACTTCCATCTTCTGGAAGTAGTTTTCCGGTAGACAGCATTGGACTGTCTACTAGCTTGCACCCTAGTAAACCACACTCAGTCAACATTTCAAGGACATACTTCCGTTGAGACAAAAGGATTCCTTGTGGAGAACGGGATACCTCTATGCCAAGGAAGTATTGAAGTCGGCCAAGATCTTTAATCTGAAATTAAGACTGAAGAAACTTTTTAAGATTGGTGATCCCAACCTCATCATCACCTGTGATAATTATGTCATCCACATAAACAACCAGAATGATTCTCCTACCCTGACGGTGTCTGAAGAACACAGAATGATCATATGCACTACGGGTCATCCCAAATTTACCCATAACATCAGAAAACCGACCAAACCAAGCCCTGGGAGACTGCTTAAGGCCATACAATGAACGACGTAGTCTGCAAACTTTGGAGGCCTCCTCCTTAACAATATACCCAGGTGGTTGCTCCATATATACCTCCTCCTCAAGGACGCCATGAAGAAAGGCGTTCTTGACATCAAGTTGATGGAGCGGCCAATGATTGATGGCGGCAAGAGCAATCGAAATGCGAACCGATGGCATTTTGGCAACCGGGAAAAAGTCTCATCATAATCAATTCCATAAGCCTGGGAATATCCTTTAGCAACTAAACGGGCCTTTAAGCGAGGCACATGTCCATCAGGATTTGGTTTAACAGTGAACAACCAGCGAAAACCAACAACACGCTTCCCGGGAGGGAGCGTTTGAAGATCCCATGTATGATTGGCTCGAAGAGCTCCGATCTCTTCTTCCATAGCCTGTCTCCATCCTGGATGAGCTAGAGCTGTCATCACATCTTTGGGAATCGGATATGAATCAATGGTAGTGGTGTAAGCATGACATTCAGGGGAGAGGTGAGCGTAGGAAACATAATCCTGAATAGGGTAACGGGTGTGGTGTCTGGGTTCCCTTCGAAAAGCAATCAAAATGTTAGGATATGGTGCGCCAGGTGGGTCATAAGCAGATGATTCAGGTGTATCAAGAGCAGGGGTAGTGTTTGGAATAGAGGTCGTAGCAGGGGCAGTGTCTGGAACGGAGGTCGGAACAGGGTCAGGATCTGGAACAGAGGTCGTAATAGGGTCAGGGTCTGATTGTGAATCAGAAGACATCGTATGTCGCCGAGAATATGTGAACAACAATGGCGGAGGCTCTGTCAGTGGGCCAGGTGTAGCTGAAACAAAATCAGAGGCGTCCGAGGCCGGAGAAACGGATGGAACCGGAGTAACAAATGGAGCCGGGAATACAGGAATGGTAGGAATGGCGACAGACTCAGGTATAACGGGGTCAGGATCAGGGAATATGTCAGAGGCTGGAGTGGAAGACTCAGGGAAATATGGACATGACTCATGAAAGGTGACATCCGCACTCGTAAAGTATCGGTGGAGAGAAGGACTATAACATCTATACCCTTTCTGGACCCGAGAGAAACCAAGGAAGACACAACGAATGGCTCGGGTGTCATACCCCGATTTCCAGGTCACATCATGATGATTGGATTTACACAAGTACGTAACCGTTTTAAGTTTTACAGCGGAAGTCTTACGGTCCAAAATTTACTTTTACATTTACACGTGTATTCTACGGCTACATACTAAATTTTGTTTATGCCAATGTAATTCCTTTGCCAAATAGCCAGCCAATGCCTTCAAACTTGCCGCACAGCTTACTTGAGATAACTATTTTCTTACCTGAAATGCATACTAAAACAAGTCAGCTAACGCTGGTGAGTTCTAAGTTTATTTAGTAAGGGCAAAACTATTTCAAAGGACCTGTTATTAAGTTCAATAAAACAATATAATCAAACTTTTATAAAAAAACAGTCCTTTTTATAATATCATCTCCACGAGATATAACAGTCCTTTTTATAATATCATCTCCACGAGATATAAAACATTGGCTTATCAGGCACGCTTGTTCAAAAACACTTGTGCACATGAAAAATTCTTGTAAAACACACTAGCACATCCCATGCTATGTTAACAATTTAAGCCACATGTAATAAATTAGTTTTGCCATGCCATACGATATGATGTACTCGAGATAATGATATAACGATCATAGACTAGCTAGGTACTATGATAAACTTCGGTCATAAGTCCATAATCAAACCAAGAAACACGTCGTTGCCCCACAACAGTCCAAACATATAAACTCCCTCGCTAAATATCCTGACCAGAGCGACTGGTCGCGAGAGCGGGCCCTTCTAACCCGATAGATCTACCAATATAGTCTGTGGCCTCCCCGAGGTTAATGATTATGGGGGGATTTAGGGGCTCAACAATATATACACATACTGCTGACCCAACTTATACCGTCATAACACTATACATGATCCTGATTACCCATCATATCACCATATCATGCTTTTCCCCAAAACAGTTAAATAAACATTTATTTAAAACGGGGCGAAGAGCTCATGTATGTTAAAACAGTTTAACACAAAACCGTTACAAGTCTGCATTCCAGCCCAAAACGTATTTAAAACAATTTAAAGGAAGGGCTTCATAGAACTCACATAAGTTAAAACAGTTTAACACACAAACCAATACGAGTATGCATTTCAGCCCAAAACATATTCAAAACGATTAAAAGAGAGGGCGTCATAGAACTCACCTTAGCCATGCACTTAAGTATTTTCTATTTGTTTTCAGATATAGTCTTGTGATAATTCCGAATCTTCTATCTTAAGTTCCTGATCGATAATCATATATGTGTCCGAATTAGGATATGGAAGTAGACTATATCCTATTTGGCCTAACCGGCCATCTAACATGTCGTCTCACACGTTCCGAGTTTATTGAATTCGTGGTTTTATTATCCGTGTATTATGTTTTTGGATTATTGTCAAATATTACACTTAGAAAGTTTGTTCGATTTTAACTTTGGGTAATATATAATTATCAAAGTTTGATAACTAATATTATTTTTGTAATATTTTGTTATACAAAAACTAATTATATCTATAATGTTTCAAGTACAATTCACTTTTTTGTATTTATTTCAATTGTCCTGTATTGTATAATTATACTTTTCAGACATTTATAATAAAATACATATTTTAGTTATGTATTTTCCCTATACATATATGTAGTCCATAACTTTTCAAAACATGAAGTTTTCGGATTTTATATATTTATAAATCATCCCATTTGGTTTATATCTTATAGGTACCATATTGATAGTAATCATAAACTTTTACTTATATAATTCGCACTTGTCCCACTCGTTTAGCACAATATAAAACGATAGCAAAAACGTCTGGTTTATACCTTTCGCGTCCGATTCGCGCTTACGAATCTTTTGGAAACCGACATGCAACGAGACCCGATTACATCATTGTGTTCGTTTTTCCATTACGAACGTTTCTCCGACCTCAGATCGTCCACACAACCTTGTTTGAGCCACCATGCAATACCAACAAGTTTCCTGATTTCATTCAAGAAACTGTCACAAACTGATCAGTATAAAAACCAGACTTCCGATCATCTGATCGTAGTTTCCTTCGGTGGAAATGTCACATACGTATAAGGAACATACAGTCCAAATTTCGTCAGTAACCAACGGTCGGATCTCCGGAAAAGTGACGATCTTTGGGACTGGGTTTTCAGTGACGGAAATTATGAAATGTTCCGTTTTTGGATATAAAAACCATACCTCTGGGTAAGATATACAAAACCTGAACGGTAGATGTTAACTTCCATATGTTAGGCACAACCCGACCAAATTTCAGACATATCCAACGGTTAGATCTTCTGAAATCCACCCTAGAAAACCACTGCGTTTTTGGAAACACAACATGCAACCATGTTTATAACGTTTCTCACGAATTTAAACGGCTTTAGAGAAGGATTCAGGCTAAAAGAAGCTTACCATTGCGTTCGGGACGTCGAGAAATGGTTCTGGGTCGAAAATTGCATCTCCGGCCGTCGTCGGACCACCGCGGACCGCCGCCAGACCACCACCGGAAGGTGGCCGGAAATCCAGAGAAATCTCCAGCTTTCTCTCTCTAAAACACACTCATGTGTGTGTTTTTATGAGAATAATTGGTGGATTTTCTTTTATATAGCGGTTCAGTAATTAGACTGTTGCTCCGTGCCAGCTCGTACCGCGTACAAATCTAACCGACGTCTTGTTTTTATTTAGTTTCGTTTCGCAATGTCAAATAAAATTAGATATAATAATTACTCTCGGGATATTTATTTCATCAAATATGACGTGTATGACGATAACGGCGCGTAATGCGTTAATATCGCGTATTTTGCACGCTTTACTGTTTTAAGCTTTTTCTCGCACCGAATGTCAATATTATATTTTCTCCACTTATATTGAATCAAAAGAAGTGTTTGATAATATTTTTCACGTCATTTTAGGCATGGAAACTGCTTCAGCAAATAACATAAACGTACGCACGTTTAGCGTAGTTTTATCGGTTTCGCACGCGTAATTTGCATTTTGACATCCAAATTGAACTTTCGAATGAATATAAATGAGAATAATGATATTCATAGTCATGACACCTGACGTGCCATGTTTCTGACAAATACCGGCTATTTACCGCGTTATCAATTCATGGCATGAATTATCATTTGAGAGACTTAAAAATCATTGCTACGACCTTATTACATGATTTTAATTATTTATTGGACTTGAGATTATCGATTTGGGCTACAGATGAACCTAAAATCTTTAATGGGCCTTGTGTGTCCATTTCGTTGGCCCACGCTTTAAGCACTGAATTTTGACGGGTGTCACATCGGGGATCTAGTTTAGTATTACCCGGACGATGATCCTGAACATACGCAACACACCCAAAAACTCTGGGTTCGAGAGGAAACGGATTCCTTTTAGGGAACAGGACAGAGAGCAGAGTTCGACCATTAAGAACAGATGACAACAAACGGTTTATCAGATAAGCTGCAGTAAGGACAGCATCACCCCAAAAACGGTCTGGTACGTGGGAATGAAGCATGATCGTGCGAGCAACATCCAACAAATGGCGATTTTTACGTTCAAAGATGCCATTCTGTTGGGGTGTGTATACGCATGAAGACTCGTGTACAATGCCATTTGTTTTCAAATACGTAGAAAATTCAGTGGATAAATACTCTTTTGCGTTATCAGTACGTAAAGTTTTGATCGATGTGCTAAACTGATTTTTCACAAATGAATGAAATTCGCGAAAGACGGAACTGATTTCACTGCGAGATTTAAGTAAGTAAACCCATGTAACACGAGAATAATGATCAATAAAGGAAATAAAATACTGAAAACCCAAAGGAGTTTTGACTGGACACAGACCCCAAATATCAGAATGCACAAGCTCAAATAAAGTATCAGTTCGACTCGACACCTTGGGTGGATAAGAACTTCTGATATGTTTACCTAACTGACATGACTCACAATGAAATGTATCGGCAATGTGAAGATCCGGTCTCATTTTCCTCATTATGGCTACAGAAGGATGGCCTAATTGATAGTGAACCTTCATTATGCTTGAATCACAAACATTTGCGATAGGGCGTGACAACGTGGACATACGATATAAGCCTCCTAATTCAAAACCAGTACCAATCACTCGTTTCGTGCCTAGTTCCTTAAAAACACAATGGGTCGGATAAAACTTTGCATAACAGTTATTTTGCTTAGTGAGTTGACTAACAGAGCAAAGGTTATCAGGAAATTTGGGAACGAATAATACAGAGGAAAGTGTGAGGCTTTCCGAATTACTGATAGATCCAATACCCCGAACTGGGCATGAAGAACCATCAGCAATTCGAACGGGTGGATGAGAAACATGTTGCAGGTTAAACAATAGGTTTTGATTCCCAGTCATGTGATGAGTGGCTCCAGAATCAACAATCCAGGATGAGTCAAGGTTAGAAAGCATACCTGAACGGGCAGAGCTGGTTTGAGCATGCAATTGAGTAGCAAGAAACCATTGAAGTATATCATATTCCTCCCTGGTAACTGTGTATGTTTGATTTTTGTCTCCCATTGTGTAACAATCAGAACTGCAAATAATAGCTTCAGCAGATCCGAAAAATGTTGAACCGAACGAGAGTGGAAACTGATGCTGAACCGGACTTGTGGTGAACGTGAACTTGAATCAATGAGCAGCAGCAGGTCAGTGAACAACACCCGGAACAGTAGTCGGAACAAATAGCAGACCAGAAAAAGTTGCTGGATCGATTAATTGACCACACAGGTCTGATGGGACGGAGATTCCGATGACATTGGACGAAAGACGGTCGCCGGAGGAGAGCTCACGCGCGTACGCGTCGGCGCGTGGGGGCGTGTGGTCGAGACCGGGTGGTCGAGTTTAGTTGGCTTGTTCGGAGCCGGTTGCCAATCAAGCTCGAGTAACGACCTATTTGGTCTTCGAAGAATCTCTTATGGTCTTGTAAGTCATCTGATTCTTGCATTAGTCAACTCCCAATCTGTTGAATTTTTTTATTGATTGCATGTATCGATCCCTTCTAGGTCCAACTCTTGGTGGAAAAAGATAGAAACTTGGACTTAAAACATGCGTTTAAAGTCGCCGCTTCTGTTCAATTCATAAAAATAGATGAATAACACCTTACATCACCTTACGAAACCTTAAAACTCCATAATACACCTAATAAATTCGTCCGAGTCTGTTGAACATCGTACGACAAGTTAGGCATCCTAAGACTATGTATGCCATATTAGCACCTTGAAAAGCACGTTCGTATAACGTAGGACGCCTTAAAACACCTACCAACACCTAACAACATTAGACAACATCGTACGAAACCTTAAAACTTCATAATAAACCTAATGAATTCGTCTGAGTCCATTGAACATCGTACGGCCATTCAGGACTTGTTACGACTCTATATGACACATTAGCAACCTGAAAAGCAATTTAGAGTAATGTAGGACGCGTTACGACTTCTAAGAGCACCTTACATCATCGTACGAAACACTCGTACGACAACTTAAAACATCTTACGACTCTGTATGCCATTTTAGCACCTTGAAAAGTACGTTATTATAATGTAGGACGCCATACAAATCGTAATAACACCTTACAATACCGTGTGTAAACTTAAAACTCCATAAAAACCTAATAAATTCGTCTGAGTACATCGTATGACAACTTAAAACATCATACGACTCTGTATGACATATTAGCACCTTGCAAAGTATGTTATTATAATGTAGGTCCCCTTACAAATCGTAATAACATCTTACAATACCGTGTGTAAACTTAAAACTCCATAAAAAACCTAATGAATTCGTCCGAGTCCTTTGAACATCGTGCGACAACTTAAGACATATTACGACTCTGTATGCCACATTAGCAACTCAAAAAGAACATTAGTATAATGTAAGACGCCTTACAGCTCCTAAAAATACCTTACATCACCGTACGAAACCTTAAAACTCCATAATACACCTAATGAATTCCTCCGAGTCCTTTGAACATCGTACGACAAGTTAAGACATCCTAAGACTCTGTATGCCATAATAGCACCTTGAAAAGCACGCTCGTATAACGTAGGATGCCTTAAAACACCTAACAACACCTTACAACATCGTACGAAACCTTAAAACTCCATAATAAACCTAATGAATTCGTCTTAGTCCATTAAACATCGTACGACCATTCAAGACTTGTTACGACTCTGTATGCCACATTAGCAACATGTAAAGCAATTTAGCAACATATAAATAGGGAGACACATATGTTCCAGAAAAAAGAAAATTAAATACATTTGATCTCCATATATACCCCCAAAGAAGCCTAATTTTTCTTATTTTTGTCATTGTTAGAAAACTTCTGAAAACAAGTATTAAGATGAAAATATAACAAGACATTACACCATTGTAGCAATGTTTATAATAAGTCACAAGGTGAACAGATAGATAAGAACCTACCCTCTAATCTCTAAAGGAAATATAGCCAATGTAATTGATCTAAATTGTTTATAGACATTTCAAGAAAAAACAAAT
Source organism: Tagetes erecta (assembly GCA_030867185.1). NCBI lineage: Eukaryota > Viridiplantae > Streptophyta > Magnoliopsida > Asterales > Asteraceae > Tagetes > Tagetes erecta. Next base: position 77,821,390 of record CM061490.1, on the reverse strand, counting down.
TCGGCACCGTAGAAACAATATGTTAAAAAAAACCGAGCCACTATGAATGGGCGCCTTGAATAGGTCAAAATCCAGGCAAAACTGAGAGGTCAACTATTCCTCTAGGGAGTTCAGATATTTCTCTAAGCAGTGCAAGTCTATTTTTTCTGATCTTTTCATCTTCCTGAAAATGTATGCATCAACATTTTGTTAGTTTTTGTAATCTAAATAACATACATTTGACCTTTTAAAGTCAAACCAAGCACTTTTAATAGTTGGATATTTTATGTGGATCTTGGGACAATTTTAATGACATTTCTCCAGGTGAAAATTCATATGAAGTGAAAAATAATAATCAAAATTTTCAAGGATTTTATGAATTTATTACGTTTAATGGTATACAATACAACCAGTTTGGTTGGACCTAAAAAGTCAAAGTGGCTGAACTTACCACCATAACGAATACTTGAGTGAAGAAATCTTCAAGCGGCTGAACTAGTTGCAATGATGTTTCCACAAATTCATCCACCTCAATACCTGAATTAGTTAAAAAGAAACGAGTTCATGAGAAGTGCAAAATTCTAGGCATGATTAACTAGGAGCTATGTGACCACAAAACAATGGGGTAGATATGCCATTTCAACTGAAGCTTTGAGGAAACGAAAGGTTACCAGGGTGTATTTTGCTTCTAATAGAAGAGAAAGTGCTCCACAAAATTCTCTCTTCATTTGTCTCAAATGAAGTTTCATCCACCTAAAAGCCAATTTTCCAATATGTTAAGAGCAGATGATGTTTGATGAAACATATAAAAAAATAGGTGACAATTGGGCAGGTTAGATAACGTGTCAAACCATGTTTACACAATTTAGCAGGTCTTTTCACAATTGTGTTGTAAAACACAATTTACACATCCATATTTAATTATTTATGATAGTTTACTCCCTAGGTGATGATATGTACCTCTGTGTCAACATCAACATCCTTTCCACGAACAATTCTTGTTGGTCGAGCATAGGCTTCAACTACCTTTGGCAAAAGCTCCCCTCGTGACAATGCATCCATCTGTATATTATATGTTATATTAAAAAATATATATCTGGTGAAACCTCATACTATGTATGTAAAAATTGCATGAAAATAATTTTAAAAAAATGGGAATGTCTTGTATAAAATTACAAATTTGCATGTTCTCATTGTTACTGATGAAATCAAATATGCAAACTATATTGAATTGAAAAAGATGATCTCAAGTATCTACGATGGTAACTAACCACGGAAGTGGTCCAGGGCTATACCTTTTTCATGCTAATGCAATGAGCCTAACAACTATCCAATATCTCTCCCTCTTCCCCCCATAATGACTATTGCTCCTTATTTATAAAAATAGAAATTACACTTACACCACTCCCACAATTACAAAAGACTATGGTTATAAACAAGAATACGATCTCTATCAATACTCCTCCCCATAACACAAGACTTGACCTCAAGGCTTGAGACTTGAGAGAAGACCCCACAACCGTATGAATAACCCCATCCGACTGAAAATTGTCCCTATGTTCCAACTGGAAATGCAGCCCCTCGAATCTATCTGATTCATCATCCCCTAGCAGCAACTCGCAAAGTTTACCCTCCGCGCACCTATTAGCTGGACTAGAGAGTTGTCCACACTTGTAGCATAGACCTTTCTTCCTGCGTTCCTCCCACTCGGTACGAGATAAGGAATAAACACCTCAATCACGGTAGCTTGCTTGCCCACTGGCAGGTCCATAATTCCCAACAGTTTTGGACACCATATTGCCCAACGGACGATGCCCGATCCCGGAATCCAATAATGGCAGCCCCACATATGGAGAGTACCGAAGACGAGTCAACAACGTGCTGGTAGCCAATGGCCTAAGCAGCAACTCAACATTCTTAGCCAAATACAATGCATCAATGCAAGAAGTTGGACGATGTAACCGAACCCTCTGTTTGATATCATCCTTCAATCCAGTGATAAAATAACTGAGAGTTTGGGACTCTGGTAAACGAGGAACCAAGAACAACACATACTAGAAATCATCTATAATCAAAGATGGAATCTGATTGCTGAATAGTAGCTAATCGTTCATAAGGATTTAGAACCGCGAGACCACAGAATCGTTGTAACATTTCTGATTGAAATTCAATCCAAGTCAATTAAGGAAAAACCTGAGTGATGATCATAAACCAGCGCTGATCAACCCCAATCATGCTCAATTGAACGAGTCGTAATCGATCACCCTCGGTAGTGTTGTGGATATTGAAATATAGATTTGCCTTTTGAATCCAACCTTAAGGATCAAAACAGAGAACTCAGGCAATTCCACCTTCTTCACATAATCACATGATAGGGTTAGAAACCTTGTAACGTGAGAAGAAGCTAAAGAATAGGGATGGAGAATATTGACTCAAATCTCTTACTTCATTATGATATGTAACCAAATATAAAAAGACCACAAAGTTACAAGGGACTCCCCTTGACTAATAAGAAAAGACAAATAATACCATGCTTAAAAAGAAACACTAAAAAATAATAATAACCGTAGCATCACAGCCCAATGTAAGCCAGCGGAAGCATCAATCTCATCCGATTTCGGGATAGGTGAAGTGAAAATCACGCCAAGAAAACCCCGATCCAGGAGAACCGTCAACAGGCCTCTTCTCCATAGATTTCATCAAACCGATCATTACCTTGCGGAATTCAGCCAATTCTGCCCGATTCTCATTCAACGCAGAGAGAGAAGTTTCAACTTAGCAACATCCGATTGAAGCTGTTGAATCTGTTGTTCGTGAATATCCAAACGAGATTCCCCATGATTGAATCAAATGAAGATACAAAAAACAGATGAAATCGGAACGTAAAAATGAATCAGGAAAAGAAATCGGAACGTAAAAGTGAATCAGGAAAAGAAATCGGAAAGTGAATCTGGATTGTAACGTGAAACAGATATTGAATCAACTCAAATTGGAATGAAATCGGAAATTGGAACGTGAAAGAGATTTGAAACGTGAAACTGAATCTGGAAAGTGAAGAGAGCCGATATGTAGATCTGAGAATCAAAAACAAGTTCTATTTTGTCTTTATTCAAGGACTTTGAATTTCATATTTGCATATTATCATCGGTACATACGATAACACAATTGTTTTAGGCTACAAGTTCTATTTTGTCTTTACTCAAGGACTTAGAATTTTATGGGATAGAGAAAGTACAGCCAAAATCAGTTGCTTACTTTATATGCCGATTTTGCTGCCAAACCAGGCAAATTTGCTCGCTCCGCTAAAACCGCACGAACCACTTCTGGGTTTATTCCCTTATCAACCTAACAATTACAAAGAAAATGGACAGAATCATGTTAACATTAAAACACAATTAAGTATTTGGATCACAGAAAAATGAGCTAAATTATGTAAACATTTCATCACATTTAAGTGTTTGAATCAACATTTGACTTTTAAAAGTTAAATGAGTAGCTTATTAAACTTCATAATTAACAAAATCATGTTCCATGTGTATAAACAGTGATAACCACCTTTATATATATGTAAAGTATCAATATACAATCATTTTGGGAAAAAAATAGAAAAAAAAATGTCATGTCAACTTGAAGTTGGAATTGAATGTTAGAATCTTCAAAACTGTAAAATGAATTGATAAGTAGATATACCAGAAACTGCTCAAGTCTTCTTGTAACAAACTGATGCACCTAAAATTGGGGAAGAAAAGCGAAAAGTAGTTTCATAAATAAAAGAAACATCTGAATGAATTATAACGATCATTATAACGAATAGTAGTTTTGAAGTCCTAGATACACTAAGAAGGAAAACTGTTTAATATGAACCATAATATTTCAGAATCACAAAAGAGTTGCATTCTCCTTTGTTTGTCTTATCCGCGGGGTATTTTGGGCATCAAACAAATAGAGACACTTACTTATATCATGTGCCAAGTTAAAGGGTGCAAATTTCTCGAGGCAGTCAAGATAGGGTCAGGTAACTTGTAGAAACAACTCATTTATTGTTGTCCAACTTAAAAGAAGTAAATATAATTATCGCATTAATGATGAATTTGAAAACAATATTATTACAATAATGTGGTAAGTTCAAATGAAAACTAAGTTTATAATTGAAAACTCTGAAAACCACATGAATATACGTATCTATATACATTTGTTTTCTTTTTTAAAGCTACATTATATGTGGTACATTATACGTATACGTATTTTTAGTGGTTCTCTGAGCTTTCAATTATAAATGAGTTTTCAATTGAACTCCCCCCTTACAATAATAATCTAAATATTGGATAAATATGATTTGGAAGGTTGTATGCCCTAATATAATTTGGGCAATTAAACACGTCTGACAAGTTTCCTTTTCACCTAAAATGTGTTGTGATTCGACTCATTGAGATAAAACAAAGCCCAAATTGACCCAATCATAAACAAACGGGTCAAAATTGTCACATCTACAGCTGGCATAAGGCACCAGGCTGCAAGGAACTATAAAGGAAATTCTTACCTCATCAAGTGTTACAGGATCTATTTTTATGGATTGAACAGAAGCGGCGACTTTAAACGCATGTTTTAAATCCAAGTTTCTATCTTTTTCCACTAAGACTTGGACCTAGAAGGGATCAATACTTGAAATCAATAAAAAAAATTCAACAGATAAGGAGTTGACTAATGCAAGAATCATATGACTTACAAGACCATAAGAAATTCTTCGAAGACCAAATTGGTCGTTACTTGAGCTTGATTGACAACCGGCTCCGAACAAGCCAACTAGGCTATCTAGCCTGCCAAAATTGAATGAAAGTGAATTGAAAATAATTGCATTTCAAGAACTGACACACCCTTTGACACTTGCAGTCAAATGGGCTGTTTGAATTCAACTTCAAAAATACACATTCTTCAAACTTTCAGGGTAAAAACTAATAACCATGATAGCTACTGATCCGCTAGTTGAAAAAAGACAGAAAATAATGTGGTATTTTCATTTGATCTAAAAAGGTTAAACTTCCAATCATTCGTTTCTTCATTCTGCATCCCTTTATGTTTTAAAGGATGAAGAAAACATTCAAACTTTTCAAAAGCATTTTACCTGTCTGCAATCGATAATACAATTCCTGCATCAGTTTCTGGAATTATATCACCAGAAAATCGAGGGAGTGTAATCTCAAACAACGCTTCGGAAACCTGATATATCAAAAAGTCACATAAGATGTAAAACCCACAATTCTTGCTATAAAGTGATGCGGAGCATTACAAATACTATATCAAAATGTGAACAAAAAATAACAGATATCATAGAAAGATAACTTTTTTTAACTAAAACTAAGAAAGAGAAATTATTAATGGGGTGAAATTGATAACCTGTTGTGAGTATCCTTCACGAAGAGCATAGTGGCGAGCCATTATTCCTGATAAAGAAGTAAATTCCATAACAACAGCAGTTGAGAGGTCAGACATAGCGAGTGATGCTGCTTCACGAGCAATCTGGAGCTTATCTTCACTTAGTCCTAGAGCCAACCCGAGTTCATTAACAGTACTCTCGACGCGAAACATTTTGTCCTCCATTGTTCCAAGTTTCTCCTGCACATTTCATGTTCTTAGAGAGCATACATCTACTACAAGGAAAATACCCTACCCTGGAATTGGAGTCGAGGCTGAGATATGGGCTGGTCGGACGGGTCAAAATGGGTTCTGGAAACGCAGGTGATTTTAGTATGGGTCAGGTTGACATGCCTATATTTCTTTTGTCACTCTTTCAAGTTTCAACGTTATATATAAATATTGTAGTAAATATGACTATGAAAGCCATATGCTAAAAGAGTAATCTAGCTTTTTTTAAAAAGAGAGATACAAGTGTTTAAGCATTTGAATACATTTTAGGCCAACTTTAATGTCATTTGACGTGTTTCCTTTATAATCAATAGTATCTAATTTACCCGTTTGATCTGTATCCAATAACTCAAACCCAAATGGACCCGTTCTCATGTATTATGTATATGGGTTGGGACTGCCACCTCTACTCTTCACGAATCTATACAGGTTACATGTAACTAATATTAACACATAAAAAGGTACGACTTGATACAGATTACAATTCATGTATGGACACATCATTATAGAAAAACAAAGGATGGAATAGTTAACAGTTAACAGTCAAGAACAAGAAATCTATTGGCTATTATTGGGAGAGTCAAAAACGTTGAAGGCAGCAAAAATCAGAGTCAGTAACTCAGTAATATATAAAGTAATATCGCATCATCAACTGAAAGTTGTTAATTTGTCAGCACAGAGTAGGGAGAACTTACATGAAAAAGAATTCCTTTCAGTTGACCTCGGAACTCTGAAAACCTTTTACTAGTGTCTAATTCATAAAAAAACTTAGCATCTTCATATCGAGCTCTACATTAAAGAAGATTACTCAACTATGTCAGCCAAGTGTACATTTATACTAATAAAAAATAAGATATTAAAATGGAGAAAAGAAATGTGAACCTGAGCACAGCTTCATTTCCTTTCCTAACAACTGATTCATTAATTGCTCCATTTGCAACCTGAACAGAAATCAATCAGACAAAGCCACTCATATCCATCTTCATTACAAATATATAGTAATACGAAGGTTGCCATTAGACCCCTTTGATTATGAATGTGTTGACTCGGGCTTTATCTTATCTCTAAAGGCTCAACTAATGGATTAAAATAATAATAATAAAATAAATAAAAAAGGATATATCAGTGTTTTAATGCATACATAAAAAATTAGATAATTACTGTATTGACTTATTTCTTGTAATAATATTTGCACACAAATTATTGGTAAAATTTGGAAGACACGTGTTTCAAATCAGCTCAAGCTGTCACATAATTTATAAAATGGTGTTTCAAATAACTACAAAAGATTATGATATTTGACCTGTTACTCAATCCGTTTAACCCATCCATTTGACACCTCTAAAAATATATATTCAAATGCACTAACTGAAATTTAGAGCTGATAACTATATCTTACAGCAATGAAATACGGCAACAGACTTCCGTTATCGTCTGTCAGGGCAAAATATTTCTGATGCTTCTGCATAACCTGCAGGATAAGTTTAAAAAATAAACCAAAAATGTACGTGTTGCTTTTATTTTTATTTTAAAACAGCACAAGATATCTTAATTCCTTTGTGGATGAAGAAAAACAAATACATTTGATGTCATTGACCATGCATGTATGCTTAAAAAACCAATGAAATGCGTCTCTTGGTTAGCTTTAGGCTTTAGCAGTTTAGCAGTCAATGAGTGCAATATCATCACATTTTTGCTTATATAGTTATATATGATCGTGTAAAGTGGAAGAAAATGGATGTATAAAATCATGTTGGACAACAAAGGATGAAACAGATAAAGTAGGGTGACTATTAGCCAAATGACTAAAATGCCCCTAATAATGATAATACAGAAGGATCTTTTGTATCAAAATCAAGGTTATCAGAATGTTGCAAGGTTAGTGATTAGTCCATATGCCAATGAGCAAGAAACATATACATGATACATCTGACCAAAGAAGTAAAAAAATTGCACCAGTAGCCTCATGTCTAATAGTAAACAAATCAATTACATATATAACCAATCTCTGTCTAATGCCATTGCCCGGTATATAACATAAAATTTTGCTACTGTTAAAAACACAAAGGATGGTAATATATAAGCCATATTCAAACACAAAATGAACAAGACACGGTAAATCTTTATCGTAGACTGTAGCAGTTTCCAAAAAGATTCTTGAAAGAACACCATACCATTACTAAAAGATCTTTCGGGAGCACTAGGAAGGACTCTGAGAATTTCCCGAGCACAGGAACAGGTGCCTCAACAAGGTTTACAACCTACATTTTTAAAACATTTTTAAATCACTTAAATTATTGAAAGAAAAAAACTGAAATGAGAAATGCATATTTAAACCAGTTACCTCGTCAAGTAAGTTGTTTTGCATCACAAGGCATCCATTAACACCTTTTGCTAAATCATTGGATTGTTCTAGAATTATTTTCTTTCGTTGCTGCAACAAAATAATAAATTTAGCATGCACCCTTTTTTTATAAATGATTGACAATAAACAGAATATGCACTTAAGTCACCTCAGTGTCAACAGAAATTCCAGCTTGTTGCATTACATTAGCATAAGACTCTGCACTGTCAACCTGCACAAAATTCCAAATATAATAGATATGAAACAACTATGTTTGAATTAGAAACTTAAACAAGTAAAATTTAATCATATTACTGAATGAACCTCGGTGAATTTAAAAGAATCAAAATAAGCTATTTAAGTCCTAAGTTTTGCTTCACAAATACAAATAATCCATTTTCTATGTAGACAAAATAGATTTTATTTGCTTTTTGATTCAATATATTTAGTTGGAACATTTAGGTCCTAGTTGTTGAGGGAGCTTGGAACCCTATAACTAAAGAACAATAGTTAACATTAATGTATCAGACATACCATGGTTGTAGCTGATGTTGTATTCCGGAGACCATGAGAAACATTACCACTGCAGTAAAAAGGATGTGAAAAGTGAGATAATATATAAATAATCCTATGTCAATTGAGAAATTATTATTATAATGAGGTTGTGAAACCTTATTACGTGTTCATTTGAGACACCCATACACTAGGTTTATTGAAATAGACTAATGTCACGTAAGTGATTTCTAAAGTTTTATCTTTGAAATCAACATCTTTTAAAGGTCATAACACAAAACAACTGAATACACCTTTGTTTAAAAATCTTTAGTGGCTGCCTATTATTAACATAACCGTAGTATCAAAATCGGCTCAATAAAAATATTTCTAAAAGCGGAGAAGTCAATACAAACAATTAAAATTTCAAGAGTATTATTACAAAAAATAAGCATACAAAAGAAGGAAAGATTGTCAGAAATAAATAAAAACCTCAGACTCCCCCAATCCAAAATATGCCACATTTCCCATTAGTAATGATTAACACATATATAGTATCAGATTTTACTCCAACAATCCTTTGTTTGTAATTACCAGCAGTATTAGTTAAAACACTACTGCTTGCCAATGTAACCTAGTCCAACGTTACATTTTTTTGACAATAGAGACACATGTAGAAATTAATAAAAATAATATAATGCATCGAAAGAATAAAGTAGTCCTTGCCTTAAAATACCAGCAAATGCAAAAGGAACAACTGCATCCCCATGAAGTGCCAAAATCCAACGAATAGGTCGGCTAAAGATGACCTAGATGATAGAAGCTTATTTGATTATTCAAATGTTAAAAGGTGCAAAGTTCAATAAAGCAGAAAACAACCTGAAAGAACAATGACTTGAATCAACAAATTGGTGCTTTGAGTAAAATTTAAAAAATGGCAGGGTTATGATTAAGGTAAACATCATTCACTAAAGCTTGAAATTCTAACATAATCTAACAGAGATTAATGGTGAGTCTAATAAGGCAATAATATAGATATGAAACACTTATAAAAAAAACAGATTCCAGGAGAACTGGTTGCTTGCATATATGTACAGGGGTTTTAGACTTGTACCATTTCAAAAGAATAAAGTCATATAGATGTCAATAAATCAGAACATGAATATATTCAATATAGCTAGCTAATCCATAGATGAGTCATAATAACACCATTAAGCCATTACTATAACTTGTGCTTTTAAGATAGGCAATATACTAATCAAAATATATGACTTTAATGTGGTAAAAGTTTTGCATAACAATATCAATCATTTAGAGAACCTAAAATTGTACTCAAAAGTTGACTGCATAGTGCATATGGTGAAATCTTAACGGACTAACCAAAGGTCAAGGTTTAATAGGAAGGGAATTCATTTATAAATAAGCCACATTTTTATTTGGAAGGTATAGACACAACAAAAAACTTATATATAGCGATTAGTCATTTAATGTTTTCAGGTAGGTAACAGGGGACATACCTCTGAATTCCAACGCATGGACTTTGGAAATGACACTTTAGCGATTGCACCAGGCAACTCCTTTGATAAAACCTATGGGACATATATAGAAGACCAAATTCTTTAAATTTATATGAACAACCATAATATGAATAAGGAAATTAATCACTATAAATAATAAAATTCATCTAGTCCAGAATTGCATGATCCCAAAAATAGCGTGTTCCATTTATTCTTCTCATATTTCTCTCATTGGCCAATCTCAGCATTATATAATAGCGTAAATCGGCAATTTATTTTTATCCTATATTTCTTATAAAACACATGTACATTATTTAACTCCATCCTTTCTTAGCAATATTTACTGGGAACATGTATGGTAATTTAAGTAAAAGTTAGGAATTATAATATACTGTTAACAATGTAAAGCAATTTTTTAACATATCGTACCTCCAGTGCAAGCTGTGCAGACTCCATCACACGAACAAAGACATACTCTGTCTTACCTATAACAATGAGAAAAAAGTTACAGATTTGTTATTATTGGGAAATTGGTTCAGTGAATTGATGATCATATAGCATGTCACATCAGCATAACTGAATCACAGAGTCACTTTTGTATTGTCAATACAAAAAGCTTGACTCACTGAGTCACTGCTCTATTGCCAAAATTAAAAGCTTAAAATTAATAAACTTTGCCTAAATACATGTAAAGTACATAAGTAATTCATGGAAGCAAAACTGGGCCAGGAAAAACTTTTATAATTTCAAGTTTTCATCCCAAAACTGTTAGCACAGGTGCCCTCAATACAACCCTATTGCTTGAACGTATAAAGAACTAAGTCACATAAAAATTTTACCCAAAAATAAGCAAAATAAAGCATACATTATTCCATCAACATGATATAGAAATACACATCTATAGAATCATATCTAAAATTTACTGTCTAACCTCGTCAAAAATAATGCATCAAAAAAATGGCATGCCTGAGTCACCTTGCTTTAGTTATTAAATACATGTAGATTTAGGGATTATTTAATTAAGTTTTTACATAAACTTCAAGAAGATCTGAACATATTACATATAGATTTATTAGGTAGACTCTTTGGCAATGTCTTTCAAGATACGGGGAGCCAAAAAAGCAAAACAGAGAAAAAAAACTGTCCGCAGATGCAAAGGTATAACCTTCGGTCCTCCTATACAATGAGTCCACTGGTACTGAATTTTTACGGCAAAAACCTTCAGCTGCCTAATAGATGAAAAAAAGAAATTAGTGATCAGTCCAAGCTCTAACAGGTTGAGATAAAAATCAAATATGTTTTGACCGTAATGCACATGATGTTTCAAGCCATTCAAGAAACAAGGGAAGCAACTTAACTAGGCCTTGTCCAAGATGCAATAGACACTTTTTAAATAATAAACATGTGTGTGATGTGTGTTGTGTGTGATGTGTGTTGTGTGTGTTTGTGTGCTCTGGTGATAACTGCACCAACAAACCAGTAAACACACTTACACACTACATCCCACCAAACAGAAAAAAAAAACAGAACAGTATTCCCAACTTTTATGATTTTCTATGTAAATAATAGCATGATAGTAATGATTACAAAAAGAAACTAATGATACAATAATAATCTAAACAGATGTTCCACGTTTAGCAATTTTTTTCAGCGACTTGTTTGAGATAGAGCCCAACCTAAATTAACAAATTCGTAAGTCAACTTTTCCACCTATGTCACTGGACTAAACAAGAAAAAAAGAAAAGCACTGATATTTATAATTCAAAAGAATATGTGATTTTTTCATATTTCATACAAGTCTGTTTCCTTACCCATAGATCAACAACTTGATAGTCATTTTCTTGATATGAATCCTCAAATTTTTAAAGCTAGTAAAAGGGATTATTTTCTGTGTTTAGCTAGACCCTGCTACTGTAGACATTCATCAGTTTTTATGTCAGACTTCCTGTATTCCCATTGGCCAGAATATCCTGTTCATTTTAAACTCTCTATGGCTAGCAATGAGAGGATTGCTATTCTAGTAATTACTTCAAATTCTACCTAATGAATATGCAGGATATATATGCACAGAAATATAAAAAATAAAAATTAGATTGCACCTAAACAGGAAATATCAAAGGTGAACTTTACATAACAAAAATACCTTAGTTGGATTTCCTAGATCATCAAAAGCTTTTGAAACTGGAGGTCCACGAACCTCAACTTCATTAGCTGATTGCTTAGAGCAAAGATGCTCAACACTAATCTGCAAAGGGCCAAATGCAAACCAATAAAGTTGAAATAAAAGGCAAGTTTACACAGGCAACAGTACAATATCATATAAAAAACATATTAAGAATAAAACCATAAGAACATCGTTATAAACTAATCATAGAAAGGAAGAGGAAAGCATACTACTAGTCTCCTCGGGGTACCAAATACATGAACTTCACCATGGGTCAATCTTTGTTTTCCAAGTAATTGAACAATTAGATCTTTCAGCTGAAATAAATAAAATGCAATCAGCATTACATCTATACATGCAAGTTACAAAAATAATAATGGACAGTGAACATCAAATAGTAGATCCATTATCAACTTAAGATATTTGTATAAGATCAGAACAAGAAATGATCTAATTAGACATATACATACTTGCTGCCCTGCACTAGCAACATCATTTGGTGGTAATTCTTCTGTCCCAATTTCAAGAAGAAACAATCTTGGTTCAGCAGACACCTATACCTCATAAGAACAGTAAAAAAGTTATGCTAGTCATAAAATATCAAATTTAAATATTTAACAATAAGTTTATCATTATAGTATGATGCATTTAGCTTATTTTCATTTGATGGGGAATATGATTATATTATGTGCAACCCATGGAAACTTCACTGAAGGTCTTTTAAAGATTTGATTAATATGAAAACATTTTAACCTAAACTATTTGTCAAGCGAAACCATGAAATTTCCATTACACAAGGTTAGTATTAACTAGCAAAGCATGATGATAAAGAATAACTATAAGGAAGAGAATGAAATATAGATGTTTGACATAGATTCTTGGAGATTCATCAAGGCCAGAATAACAAATAAGCATTGACGTTGCCATCTCTCGTACAAAACAATACGTTCAAATTAACTAAATTAAAGTTAAAGAAAGAAAAGTAATAAATAAGTACTTTTGTTGCTTCTGATTCTAGGACCTCCTTTGGAGCAACAATATTGTTAGCTTGAGAAATAACACCTAATGGATGTCCAAGTGACTCTCTTGTGTTCGACCAAAGCACGGCACATTGTCGAGCTAAACTGATGGAGATATGAAGACAATAAATGTGGCATATCAAGAAAAATGATGAAATATCCTTTTATGTTGTTTATAGAAGTTGGTGTGGCTTAGGAGTAGGATAGATTTGCTGTTAAAAAATGTTCTTTACCGAAGAGACGTGGAGATAAAATGTCAGATATGGCAATTTCAACCCATTTACTTAAGAATGAGCCATCTCGGGACATGTCTTATTCTTAATATGTCTTATCTTCAATGGGGCAAACGAGTAAAAAAAAGGCAACAAGGAAAGAGGTTGAAAGTAGCATGAAGTGTATTGTTACACTGCATAAAACCTCCTAAACCAGTTTATATAAAGAAAAAAGATTACTATTAAAATACGCCAGCTATATAAAATTTACACACCAATTCAGTTCAAAATGACATGTTACCCAACCCATCTGACCGCCCATTTTGCCACCTCTACACAACATGTTCAAAAGAAGGAGCTACCTGCGCATGCGCCCAAAATAACGTGCACGCTCTGTTACCCCAACAAAGCCTCTAGAGTCTAAGATATTAAAGGCATGAGAAGTCTTGAGAAGCTGATCATACCTAAGATAGTTCAACAAACATGTTTTACTAAATTATGGTTAAAATAAACATGCGTGCTTAATGAAGTAGAAATACGGCATAATAACATACGCAGGTATTGCCAGGCCTAAATCAAGCAACGCACGTGCTTCCGCCTCAAAAAAGTCAAAATGTTTCTGAATATGATCCACACTGGCATGCTCTAGATAGTATGCACTCATTTCTTTCCTGCAACACATGCATATGACGTTAATCATGACCATCATCAGCTCATCATGAAAATAATTAATTTTTTATTTTTCCTTCTAATTGAAAGAAAATTAAATATTTTTCTTTTTAAATCTTTGTTAATTGCCATAATATTTTTCATCCTTGAAGTGAAAGCATTTCACCATAACAAAATTCGACAAATACCAAATAGCTTACTCATTCTCAGAGAAAAGCTCCCCATAAGTTATTCCATCAGCATATTTGATTTTCTTAAAATGGTCAACTCCCTAAAAACAAAGTTCCATAGAAACATATTATACAAAGTAAGAGTAGGATGAATGGAGGTATGAAGTATGAACAAATAAATCTATATGTTAACCTGAAGTAACATTAGGATGCGTTCAAGACCATATGTGATCTCAACAGATACTGGCATCAATTGAAGACTTCCAGCCTTGAACGAGAGGTCATAACAGAAAAAGAACAATGGAAAATAAGAAATCAAAACAATAAATATTATGGTGTTCATAAGGCAATTATGGTACCTGTTGAAAGTAGGTAAATTGTGTAATCTCCATCCCGTCCATCCAAATCTCCCAGCCCAATCCCCAAGCACCGAGAACCTATAAAATAACGTAAGGAAAGAACACGAGTCAAGAACTTAAATGAATAGATTTTTTAGTATATTAAAAGATAAATAGAACTTTATAATCCCATTGTAGGAGATTCAAAATTGAGCTTCTAACTTTTGAAATCACTTGCTGAAAGCATACTGTTCTTGTGGAAGTGTAGAAAAGATGCTACAGTTGTCGAAATGGGTGTTGTTGGACAGAGTTAATCAGCTAATGACTATGTTTTTCATTCACATTTTTAAGATTTGTTTAAGATTCCAGACTTCTTTGCAACAAAAACAAGATATGCTGGTTGGAAAAGCTAATCACTCTTCAACTACATTTACCTTAATTCTAATGTTTCTTTCATGGTTCAATTCAAATACCAATTTCACATAATAGATTGTATAACAAAGAAACTGCAGTCACCTTTTTCGCACAAAACAGCAAACTTGTTCCTTTCTAGAATGTCTTGCTATAACTGTAATATTTCTCATTTTGGAAACTTTTTAAGTCAGCAGACCTATTTTCCCTCTAGTAGTTGCAAGTTTGCAACAAAAGCAGTAATTGATTCTTTTGGTCCATGATATTCAAATAAATTTTAAGGTTCACTGGAAGCTACTAGTAATCTACAGAAATTCATTATAAAGTCCAGCATTCCAAAAATGGATTTACGGAACAGAAAAGTATCAAAATCATGTTAAAACTAACTTGTTTGTCCCTCAAAATGGGACGTTGGAACCACAAGTCGAACAAAAAAACTAAAGAGAAAACAATTCAGCTTACTGGGCTTTCCCAATTGTCTTCCACAAAACGTATATCATGTTCATTGACATCTATACCTGTGCCACAACACAAAATTATAAATTATTGTTCAACTAAAAACCAGGAAACCACTGAATTATCTTGATTAATATGAAAATCAGAACCTAGGGCTGATAGACTCCTGATGAAGAGGTCTTGTGAATTTCCAGGATCAGGCTTTAATATAACCTATGAGATAGATTCCAGATGAGACATAACGCTCCTGTTTGGATTTTATGATTAAAAAAATAGAAACAGAAACTGGTTTAACCTGGAACTGAGTATGGCGTTGAAGCCTATTAGGATTTTCACCATAACGACTATCATCAGGCCGGATACTTGGCTCTGCATACCTTCCACCAGAAGCTACCAAATCAGCAATCACATCAATCAATAGAAACCTCATTTGGCTCGTAATAAATTGGAATTCAACTGGTTGAGAGTAATATCACATGTGCACACAATGAACATGATATAGTTAAGTTCATATCAGCATAAGCCTTAGCCATGCAACACTTCCATGGTGTGGGTCCATTCACAATGTCAGAAGAGATAGAGATGTAACTGTGGGTCCCACTTAGATCATACGAAGAGAAACAAAAATCAGATCCACAACAATAACACGACTTGAGAGGTTTGTATGTATATGAATACATGTAAATTGACTTATAGCCCATTACACTCACACATTTCCTATTTAGTCAAATGGTTTAGCTCAACCCATTTAACCAGGCAGAAATAAAAACATAATCCAGAGTGACACATTTGTACTAACATGAGGCATTATTCACCTCTACATAAAACTGATGGATGATCGAAAACATATATATTAACATTAAAAGCACACTTACGCAACATTCCACGGTTCTGGACCAAGAACCCTCAAAAATGTTAAGGGATTCATAGTCCCAGCTCCAACCTGGCCAATACAATCAAACAATACCAAGCATAAGGAACTATTGGTATACACATTTAAAGAGCATGCTTTTCTTAATCACAAACAAAGAAACATATAACTTGAAGTGAAACCTTCAATGAATTTTTTTGCAATGCTCTAAGTTTGTCATAACAGTCAATCCCCCCCCCCCAAATAACTAATGGTCAAAATATGTGTTTTTATGAGTACCTCAGTGTTGCTGCATTGCATTATAGTACATCCAACAGATGCCCAATACTCCTGCAGCATGAGTAAGAAAAATAGATAAAAAAAAGCATTTAAATACTGAAAAGAGTAACTAATAGCTATTTGTAATTAATGAAAATAAATCCTTAGAAAAATAATAAGAATGACGATCATGAAAAAAATTCAAACATAACAGCAAGGATTTATTTAGCCCAGTCGGTTAGACTTAGAGCATCATGCTAATAACACAAAGGTCAAATACTCAGCTTGTTTGCAAGAGTGGTTAAGGGGAAGACTTAAGATCTTCTGCACACAAGTGCACATGGGTTCGAATTACCTGGTTCGCCTATTATTATTGTTTACAGGTTCAAATTCTTTGGGTATTAGCCTATAACTATTTCCATCACATTATCAAATAGACTGCAATTTATACCACAAAGCAAACGGTAAACGATATTAGACTAAATTTGGCTATCAATGTATTCTTAAAAATTGCACCTTTATACAATCTGATAAAACTTATTTTGCATTCTTCCTATGCAAACACTTACTTCAAATGTACAAAAACATTATGTTTTACACAGACCTATAAGCTAATGCAAATTCACCCAAAGTTCTCATTTATTTACCCCTAAATCCAAACTAATATCCTTTAATTTACACTCAAAAAGTGAACCAAGATCCAATTAAGCAACAATTCATCACTCCTTACATCTTAATTGAGTTATTACATACAGCCGGTGGCCATTTGGTCCACTTGCATCTGCTGGCGTGGTTATTCGCGGTATATGCAAGTCACGGGTTTTACAAGCTAGTCGGTTTCCTCCTAGAACGAATCATCAAACTAAAAATTTACGGTTGGACGTATCTTGGCTATGAAGAGGCATGTAGATAAGCCCGAATTGTCGTGGCCATTAAAAAACATACAAACTACAAAGCATGTAAAGGTCAAAATTAGCTAAAATGGTCAAAATTACCTGAAGCCGTTGGATGGCTTGTTGAAATGTTGGTATAGAAACTTTAATCGGGCGTTCGTCTGCATTTGAATTTGAAACATCTGTCGTTAGTTGAGATTGATCATGTTGCGCAGTAGCGGAGCTAGTGAATGAACGTAGAGGGATGATCCTGCTGCTGAAAGGAGTTAGGGCACGGCGATGGTGATGGTGATGGTGGATAGTGGTGGTGAATAGAAGAGAAAATTGGAGCTTATGAGGTTTGATAAGTGAGGTTATCAATGGCAGTGTGAGTATCCCCATGTTCTGTTCAATCACTGTGTGTTTTGTTTTGGATGAAAGGGAAGATGTGTGGGTTTTTATGGGTTTTGTGTTATCTTGAAGATGATATAATGATGAATGAATTGATGATGAAATTGGACCCGATAAATTGCATTTGGTTTATTTATGTACACAAGACATAAATATGTGACTTTATTTTTACGTGTGTGTGGCGGTAACGTCGTGTGTATGATTTTGTTACACCAATTACAATGATGTGATGTGTATGTTATTGACTTCGCAACGCGTGTGGTGATGAAAAGTGTTGTTCGTAGGCAATGTGTCGATTCACTCGATTGTAATCTTGTTATAGTGGTGGCGCTAAGACGATGATAAATAGATATGACAAGTAATCATGCCTCGTATGTAACCTTCTAAAAAATGGAAAAAGAACAAGGAATAACTTTTCAAAAGAAAGAAAAAAAATATAACTAAACAAACCAAAAAAAAAAAGCTAACCACTCCATCAAAGCTTTTATTTAGTTAAATAAATTTAAAAGAAAATTTATATAACATAAAACTAACTTGAAAATGGAAACCACTCGTGCTTTGATTTTTCAAGGCAGTTAGCCTAAGAAATATTGGGAGGAATGTGTATAATGACAATCTATATTTTCAATCGTCAAAAGTTATCAAGAATAAGACTCTGTAATAGATCGTCTATGGCAGAAAACTAAGTTATGATCACATGAGAACCATGGGTTGTCTCGCATATTACCGAAGCACCAAAACAATGGGAGATAAGTTAGAATTGAGTGGGATACCAACCGTATTCATTGGGTACCTACATGGAAACAAAAGGTACAAAGTTCTTGACATAGAACATGGGAAGATGATTGTGTCTCATGATGTGAAATCTGTCAAGGAAACATTTCTCTTTGCCAAAATAAAGTCATATAATAGTATGTAATTATTTTGTGGTTCCAACATATTATGATGAAGACTTCACTTACTTAAGTGGAAAATTTGATACAAACAAGGTTGCTCTACATGAGAACAATAACCAAAATTCTAGTCAAGAAACAATTGACTCACATATTAATCTAGAACCAAATGAGCCCACTGTTAATGAGGAATCGATACCGATTACCAGTACTACAACTGAGCAGAGCTCCTCTGACACAAGGCAACATGCGAAGCATCACACATTAAACGTCCAAGATAAGATCGCCAATGATAATGAGGGTACGTCTTCAAACCGCACGGGAGAAAAGAATAAGGTTCAACTGAGATACTTAAGTGATTTATTTTCAACGTGAAGTTGCCACCTTCCATTGACCATGCACAACCCACACCCAATCATAGTTCTTCCACGGTACATCCCCTCGCTAACTATATATGTTATGTTAATTTTACCGATTTGTATAAAACTTACTTGACGGCCATTATGTCTATTAGTGAGCTAAAATATTTTCATGAAGCCATGCATGATATTCAATGGTGGAGAGAAGCTATGAAAAGAGAAATCTAGGCTCTCGAGCAAAACGAAACATGGACCACGAAGACTTGCCTGAAGGGAAAAGAGCAAATGTTTCCAAATGGGTTTACAAAATAAAACATAAGCCGAATGGAGAAACCGAAAGATACAAAGCCTGTTTAATTTCAAAAGGACATGCTCAAATGGAAGGAGTAGATTTTCATGACACATTTGTTCCAGTGGCAAAACTCATTACACTAGGAAGTTTACTTGCACTTGCCGTCAAGAAAAATTGGTTAATCCATTAACTATTAACTAGACGTCGATAATGCATTCTTAAATGGGGTTTTAAATGAAGAGGGGTATATGAAGATACCCCAATGCTTTTCTAAAAAGTATGATAATACGGTATGTTGCATTAGAAAATCGATATACGGTTTTAAACAAGCTTCTCGAAATTGTTACCAAAACTTCACCATGTATTTACTTTAAGTTGGATATAAATCGTCAAATGCTGACCACTCTCTATTTACATTCAAGGAAGGTGGCTTATTTGTTGCAATTCTTGTCTATGTTGATGACATAATTATTGCAGAAAAAGTCATACTCAGCAAACAAAGAACCATCTCAATACACATTTTAGTATTAAAGATCTCGGCACCCTAAGTACTTTTAAGCATTGAAGTGGCAAGAACTTAAGATGTTTTGGTTTTAAGCCAAAGAAAATATACCATGGATATTCTTGAAGATAGTGGACTTCTTGGGTGTCTACAAAGTCCTTTCCCCATGGAGCAAAATCTCAAGATTAATCACGAAAGTCTAAAAACCGATGCTCAACAATACAGAGCCTTGATCATAGGAAGGCTTTTGTATCTTCAAGCCACTTGACCGGATATATATTACATACCCAGTCATCAACTTAAGCTAGTTCGTGCCGGTTTCATTCATCCATCACTAGTTCACCACCTTATAAAAACTCACTCATCTCCATTTGTGAGTTGAACGCTTTAAAAGGTTTCAAGTTTACTCTTTTTTTTTTATACGGTTAAACATTTCATAACAACGCGCGCTAGAATTTCAATATTAATCGTAGAACATTCATATTAAACATCAAAAAATTTACAACAAGGTGACAGGTAAACATCATAGAACTACACCTTTAATATTTTGGATACGATTAAAATGGTCATAACAAACTAGAAATCCATCCAGCTTACTCGATCTTTTACAACTAGCATCAACTCGAGTAAAGTTATAGAATAGAGCGCCAAAGCTTCCTGTTTATTTTAATCATTCTGCGAAACATATAAAGTTATCAGATAACACTGAATACAAAAAGTCACCCATGCATAAACCATCAACTATCACATAATTATCAATACACTTAGATGGAAATAGTACGTACCACCGGACCAACCCATAACATCACTCATAGCAAAATCAAAATTATAATTTCCCCACATGTTTAACTTTTTTAATATCTAAAGATGACATACGAGTCTCTTGCAACCCCAACATATCATAACGCATAAACTCTGCCACTCTGCCACGTCAATGTTTCTAACTTCTAAGTATATTGTTAAGTACACCTCCATGATGATATATTGTATGTCCGTTTCTTTCTTCTTATATTTAGTTTTTCTATGTTTGAAAACATTAACTGAGCTAGCTGAGTGTGTTAGAGGTAGCAATATTCTTAATCCCTTCATTATCTATATCCTTATAACTTAACTAAAAATCGTAATCCTTTATATTTATAACTCTAGGATGATAATTATTTCAGAACCACTTATATTGCGAGAACAAAAAGAATTACTGATTTACATTGATGTAAATCAAACGTTGTGATATTTAGATTGTTTTATATATGTGTATATTTGGCATAACTAAAAAATGTTTGAATTTCTATAGTAAATACTTCTATCTAATTTGCATTATGTAAAGAGAAGTTAATATCATCAGCCTTAATTTACATGTAGTATGTAAATTAATGGTTATGTAATTCTATAATTAAAGTGATTTTGTAAGGATCGATCATAACACTATAACTCAATATGTTTAAAACTCATGTAAACACACATGATAAATGAGCATCGACATTGCTATATAATTATGGCTATGTAATGACTTGTACCCAGCGACACTACGTGTTTTTGACTTTGTTAAAAATATTATTATATGTATGTCTAGAATGTTGTGGTGTAAAGTAGTAAAATTAGTTTATGAAATTTAATAAAAACAAAAGAATTAAAAATGAAAATAACAAAGAAATTTATATATAAAAGGAAAAAAAAAGATATATAAGCATCAACGTTGATCTTTAATAATGTGTCTAATGGATGAATGGTTGTGAATATGGGTAATTAATATACGATGAAGAAACAATGCTATATATATATGTCCTGAAAATAATCAAAACATAGTGCTTCTTAAGGAAAACCAAGAAATATATGGGTAGCATATACATCGTATTCATTCTAAATAACTATCTAGTGTAGACATCAGATATTGAAACTTCGTTTATAGATGATGTTGATAAACTATTTGAATTAGTTGAAGAAATAAAAAATGCAGGTTCTAATGGTGCGGGAAGTGTGACAGAGTAGCTGTGAAGCATAAGAACAACAGAATCCATTGTTGGCCTATTGATGATATCTTTTTGAACGCATAACAACCCAATATGAATATTTTTAATAATGTCATGTAAATATGATCCTGCCTTCAATGTGGGGTCTATGATATCCAGTGATGTCCCATTCCTCCAACTTTTCCAAGCCTAAATGATATAAACTTTGTTATAAGAAGAACACACATATATATATATAAAACAAAATTCTTCAACCAAATATATCTACACAAATAATACATGTGTATACGTAAATATGTTGTTTTAATTCATGCTTGGTGTGGAAATAATGATAGATACTTACAAAGCTAAGAAGATCTTCTTGACACTCTCCATTATTAAAATTTTTGTTTTGTTGACCTGTTATCATCTCTAGTATTAACACTCCGAAGCTGAAGACGTCTGACTTTACTGAAAAATGACCGTGCAAAACATACTCGGGTGCCATATAACCGCTATATATAGAAAAACAAATAATGAGAAAAGGCTAGCACATCCAAAAACATAAGATCACACATACATTTTGTATATTTTGAAATTACTTTTGGTACTAAAGTGAGTCAATGTTATAGAAATATGCAATAACTAGCTAGACCATGTTATTTGCAACCAGTACTATATAGAGAGCTAAAATGATTGCAAGATTATAAAGCATGTGTCGAGTGCTCACTAATTTGATCCCTCATTGTACATTTTACACATTTTTGGCAGAAACTTTGATTATAAAAATGATTTATATCTTTGTGACCAACAAAATGCCCAAGTTGTTACTAAATGTATTTCGAGTTGATATTTGCTCTTAAGAAAAGGTACATTAGAACATTTGTCTTGTGGCGTACATTTGGCCACAAAAGGGACTGAGTAAATTAATTTGTACCATCGATTAACTAGACCATACTCTAGAGACTTATTCATATAAAAAAAGTTTAAAATCATATAAACTCAAGTAATGATCCGGTTATGAATTCCATGTGAAGAAGACTTACTAGGTTCCAACAATTCGGCTCGTGTCTCCTTGAGTTTCCTCAGGTTTAAACAATCTTGCCATACCAAAGTCAGCAATTTTAGGGTTCATTTCTGCGTCTAGTAGAACGTTACTAGCCTTCATATCACGATGAATTATCTTTAGGCGAGAATCCTCGTGAAGGTATACTAATCCTTTTGCGATTCCTTTGATTATATTGTGTCGCATGCTCCAATTTAGAAGTTTACGTTTATTTGGATCTAAAGACATTATAGATTGAGAATTAGTGACAACATTCACTAAAAAAAATGGCTATCATTGCTACGGGGATTAGTGACAACATTCACTAAAAAATAATGGAATCATAACATCATTCACAAATAAAATGAATTGTTAAATTGTCGTCTCCCACTATCCAAATATCTATAATGAGACGTTTTATACCAACTTCACTAGTATTATTTTACATTTTATTTTTAATAATAATCTACCAAGAAGATAAATATATTATGGAATACAGTTCGGGAAACGTTTCACATGGAAATTGATAAATCGTTAGGCTACCGTATAGAAGTATAGAGGATACGACTTCCTTTAAATGAAGGAGATCAATAAGAAGTGTTCAACATTTAACTCTATTTACGAAAGAATTTGGGATAGCAGACAAAACGACGCAGGCATTCAAAGAATGGCTTTTGAAGAATGTCAATGTACAAGAGGGTCATTCGCATTCCTTGAAATATGGATCATTGAGAAAAAGTCCCAAGTGGGCTCACATCCAGAACCCGACTTCGCAAGTAGGGCCAAAGAGGTCAAAAATCTCTTCATCCATAAAACCCGCAAGTTAGTCTTCCAATACACAACAACAATATCGATTTGAATAAGACCAAGGGGGAGAACCCTGAAGGAGAAGAACTTAGATTTGAAGAACCGCGACTACCATCAGTAGAAGGAGTGCGGGTGATAAAGGCAAGAAAGTTGCAGCATCGTGTGTCTATTGGTATCGACTACAATGATAGGTTTTTGTAAATGAATCAAATGTAGGAAGCTCTTAACGAACTTGGACATAAATGGCCAGAGCATAAACAAAAACTAGATGCTAAAGGCAAGAACATTTGCCACTAAAAAGATCGACGACAAATACTAATTGATTTAGAGTTTTTGTCTAAACCAATTACAGAGAAATCAGGACCGCAACACGACCTACATCTTATTTTACTAAATCACATAAAAAATAAGAAATGCCATGAAATATGTATGTTGTGTTTTTTAAATCTTTTTATGTACTTTTTTTATTGAAACGAAGTTGATTTTTTATTTTTAATATATGTTTTGTATGGTTTATTTTTATGTTACAATAAATGATTAAATATATATATATATATATATCTATATATATATCGCGAGAACACCTATTTGTCGCAAGAACAAAAATAACAATTCATGGCCCTTGATCAACTTATTAACTATTTTAATATCACTAATTTACATACATGTAAACCAATGGTTCATTAATTTACATATATGTAAATCAATGGTTTTTTAGTTTTGTAATCAAAACGGTTTTGTAAGGATCCTAACCCTATCTATCTAATAAATCGATCAAACTTTTATGGGGCAACTTTTGGAGAGATTTTTTTTTCTATAATAAGAAGTTTGGGAGGTAAAATTTAACTAAATTTTTCACCATGCAAATTGATGGAGCCAACTCCTTAAATGTTATATATTTACAAATTGTTAAATATAATGGTTATAATTTCTTTATAAATATTACTATTTAACCCGTGTGTAACACACGGATATTAAACCTAGTCTATCTAATAAATCAAAGTTTTTAGAGGAGGCAATATTATGGGGGGAAAATTTTTTTGTTCTATAATAGGAAATTTAGGAGGGAAAATTAATAGAACTTTCATCATGCATAAGTTGATGGAGTCAAATCCTTAAATATTAAATATTTACAAATTGTTAAACATATTGGCTACAATTTTTTATAAATATTATTAATTAACCCGTGTGTAACACACGGGTATTAAACCTAGTATCTTATATATATATATATATATACTAATATGGTGATGATCATTACATAACCATTTTTTATTATAAGAACAAAAAGAACCACTGATTTACACATATATAAATAAATGTAAATCAAGTCTTGTGATATTTAAGTTGTTTTACATATGTGTATATTTGACATAGCTAAATAAAGATTGTGTTTCTATATATAGTAAAATACTTATGCCTGATTTTCACATATGTAAAGAGATATTAATATCGACAGCCTTAATTTACATGTATGTAAATGAATGGTTATGTAGTTTTCTAATTAAAGTGGTTCTGTAATAATCATAACTATATATATATATATATAATATACTTTTTAATCTACTTCATTTGGTATGATGCTCTGTGCTAAATCACTGTTCACACAATAGAAAATACACTCATATGAGAATTACCCATTATGCATACTCTTTGGGATGTGTTAAAATCTTTTACTATTTGTGTTTTACTTATCATGAAAGAGAGTTTACTTGCAAAACCTATACCAATTGTTAGGTCGCATTTTGTTGTTAAATTGACCAAACTTTTTTTAACATGTAGATTTTCTTACGAGCGGTGGCTCGATTTAAATAAAATTGATATCCATGCATAGATGAAAATAAGCACATCATAATGGTATATTGAAAACTCAAACAAAACATTACATTGTTATGAGGATGAACGTTAAAATAAAACGTAGATAAAAAAACAAACACATTGCAATTATGCAGGGCCGGTTCTACGAATCGTTAAAATCAGCTAGCCTAGGTGAGTAAAAATTTTGAGCCCCTAAAGTTTAAAGTTAATAACTCGTAACAATGTATGATAATTGACAAATATATAACATGATGATAATTGTTATAACAATAATAAACAAATTAAAGTATCGTAACAAAATGATCTAGTTAATTACTTAGCCGGACCGTTCTCTTAGCGTTTTGTAGGTAAATAAATTTAAAGGGTTGTGTTAATGGGTTGTAAATTGAGACTTTATGTAAATGTTTTTTTTTTTGCTATAACATCATTCTAAATAGTTAATTATATATATTTTAAAAAAGGGTTATTGGATTTAACCACCTCTAACTATTAGTTATTGGCCGTTGTCACCCTCAAGTATCACTTTGGCCAATATAACTCCCAACTAAACACTTTAGTGTTTGTATCACCAAAAGTCAACCAATTCAAGTCACTTTTGGTTAACTTTTGATTATTTTATGGTTTGCTTTTGGTGTTACGGACACCATATCACCAAAAGTTAACCAATTCAAGTCACTTTTGGTTAATTTTTTGTTAAATTTTGGTGATACAGACACCAAAGTGTTTAGTTGGGAGTTATATTGGCCAAAGTGATACTTGAGGGTGACAACGGCCAATAACCAATAGTTGAAGGTGATTAAATCCAATAACCCTTTAAAAAATAACTTTTAAAACTTTCTTGCCTCTGAAATACCGGTTCTGGGCCCGCTTACCCCCAAAAAGGCCTGCAATTATATGATTGATTGGAATAAAAAAAATTACATTGTTGTAAATGTTGTAAAAATCAGTGTTAACGAACATGAAAACAAATTTTAAAAATAAAAAAGACATGTAAAACATTATATTTGATCGTTCTTGATTTTGAATAAGATTATAATGACAAGTAAAATAGCACATATATATGTATGGATTTGAAAAATAGGTAACGAATCACTAATAACTTACCAAATATAAACCGATCAAGACTTGCATTTGGCAAGAACTCATAAATGAGAAGTCTTTCATTTCCATCAATGCTGAATCCATGTAACCTAACCAAATTACGATGTTGAAGCTTCAAAACGAGTAAAACCTCATTCTTGAATTCTGTATCGCCTTGTTGAGAATTTCTCGCTAGCCTCTTTACGGCTATTTCATTTCCGTCTATAAGCTTACCCTTTATGTTCATATCAATGTTTAACCAATATCAAGATTCTGAATCTTAGCATGTATATAACGAGTAATATAAATGGATTTGTTTATACCTTGTAAACTACTCCAAATCCACCTCGTCCGAGCATATTATCTTCTGAGAAGTCATTAGTTGCTGCTTTGATTGTACTAAAGCTGTATTGCAGTGATTCACCAGCGCCAATGTCCATTGTTTCATCCAGTGTTTCAGCTATGTGGTTTAAATAAGATAACCCAGTTATATTTAAAGTCAAATTGGCCTAAAATAATTCTAATTAACACCTATTGGCCGAAAATATTCCCAACTCAGTTATTTTTTTTTTGCCTACAGTGATCCGCCGTTAAGTGCACCTAACGGCCATTAGCTTTTTTTCTATTTTTTTAAAATTTCAAACCGATATATTAGGGATTTTGATCGGGAGGAGAAGACAAGTCAATTGATGTAAACCTTATCTCCGATTGTTGCTCCAAATGATTTAATTTTGGCATCCGGTTGAAGCACCGTTAGGGTTTAAACACCCGATTGAAGACCATTTTGTCGTTTGGAACACCGGTTCGAGATAAGGTTTACATCAATTAAATCTTAACCTCCTCCCGATCAATATTCATAAAACACTATCTTTAAATTTAAAAAAAAAGTTAACGGACGTTAAGTGTACTTAACGACGGACCACTAGAGGCCAAAAAAGTTGAATTTGGGACCACTGGAGGGAATAAACTGAGTTAAGATTATTCTCAACCAATAGGTGTTAGTTGAGATTATTTTAAGCCAATTTGCCTAGTTTAAATGGGGACTGAGTTTCAAGTTGCAAATATGGAACTTACTTAGATTAACTTCGCTAGGAGATGACCATGTTTGCCTTTTCTTCTTCTTAAACCACATAAACATAGCCAATGAAGTAACTATGACAACAAATACGATTACAATTACTATAATCACAATTCGTGTTGTGTTTTCCTTTTCACCTGTAAAAATAGTGAAGATATCCTGATTGTGAGATGGACTTTAAATACAAACGCTTATGAGGGGTGTTTTTCAGGGTGTGCAGGGTGAGTGGTTGCACATGATACATGTTCTAGAAGAAGTCCGAAAATAATTTTTCGCGTTTAAGTTTATATTGTAGATCAGTTAAAATTCTACCAATGGGGTGGTGACCCGGCCATTAGCAAAGATAAAACTTTTAATCATCAAAAAGTCAAGGGTTTAAGTCTCATACCAAGTCAAAAAATTTATAGTTAAAAAAAAGATTGATTAAAATCTAACCACGGAAAATATAATGATGTTTTTAACCACACTTATCACACGCTTCGACGTTAACATTAATCACTTTTCGACCACCTCTTATCATACTTTAATTTTTGAACTAAATTTTAATCAAGACATAAAAGTACAAGTCATCTACATTTCTTTGAAGGTTTATTATTTTTGTTTTATCGGTTGCAAACTTCATTGTTTTATCAATGTCTCGAGATAAATTTAGGGAAATTTAATAAAATGGTCATCTTTGACAAATTTTCACCAAAATGAGATCTTGTATATTGAGCCTACATCACAAAAAGTGATATCTAAGAGCATGTAGAACGTTAAAAATCAATATATTTTATTTTATAATATTTTCATGATAAATTTTTTATTAAAAGCTAGCTACACTTTTTTACAATAGTGATAGACCGGTAGCTAAGCCGGTATATGTATCACCGGTTATATGAAAAATTCAACGTACCCATACCTGGTGACGGTGGTGGTGACATTGACGGAGATGGTGGGAAGGTAGCCGGAGCAGTATGATTGAAAAACTCATATATCTCATACCTAAAATTACACGTTGATTGTAGAATTCTCCCGCCAACTTTCCCATAAATATTAGTATTCGGGATCCGATTGATTGCGGCCTCCAAGCAATCACTACACACTCGCTGCGACAAGTCCGGTGTACACTGTACAAGCCCATAAATCGTTGAAAACTCCGGCCCGGTTATGTTCCCAGTGGCAAATTTCAACACGGGGCTGCCAGCAGCCGCGGCACCCCTCAACCGGTCCATCAACTGTCTAAGATCACTATTGAACCGAGTAACATTAACAGTATTTTGGTCGTTAGGCAAAACCACAGCATTATTATTTCCTGTAAAGTTGGAGTATTTCAAAAAACATTCATTGTAATACCCGACTGCTTCGATTTGATTAGGGCATCTTTCTCGTAACCCAGCAATGGAGTCATTTAAACAGCTTCGGCACAAAGCGGGGTCAATGTCACCACGACAAAGAGCGAAGGAGATGACTCTATTGGGTCCTTGGCCGGTGGTGAAGTTGAAGTAACCCGAGCCG
This sequence comes from Tagetes erecta, assembly GCA_030867185.1. Classification (NCBI taxonomy): domain Eukaryota; kingdom Viridiplantae; phylum Streptophyta; class Magnoliopsida; order Asterales; family Asteraceae; genus Tagetes; species Tagetes erecta. Next base: position 77,792,247 of record CM061490.1, on the reverse strand, counting down.
GAGTTGGTGGTGGGGAGGGTGGCGAGGGCGGTGTCGAGGTTTCGTTGGTATGGACTGTTGATGGTGTAGTTGGCTGTGTAGAGACATATGTGGTGGAAGAATGGTGGTGGTTGTTGAGCTATAGCTAGGGTGGTGGTATTGAGTCGTATATATGTAAAAGTTAATAAAGAGAACCAATACAAGGGATGTTTTCTAGGGAGTATGAACATGTTTGTTGTGTCGGACGATGAAGTGAAGGACGTACGTACGTGTAATGAAATCTAGAGTTTGCTAATAAATAGAACTCAAAATCATCTGTATTTGCCGTTCAAAAAAAATCATGTATTTAGTATTGACCGGGTCATCTTGTATCAAGGAAAGATATGAGAAGAGATTTTTGTGGTACATGATGAGATGTGGTACTTATGAGCCGGCACGTTAAAGAAGGACGCACATAAAGGAAGAAATGTACGAAAGGAATTAAGGACGAGATATGCTAGGACAGCAAAAAGTACCAAACTATGTATAGAAAAACTATAAATAGGAAATAGGGTTCAGTTGTAAAGTTTTTAGAGTTTTACACCTTAAAAAATAATTACAAATATTCATTCTCTATCCAATTCTAGCCAACCATTGAACAATAGTTGTACATCTAAATATCTGAATTCGATTATTGTTCTAACAGTACATAATCTCCTAAGTGGGCTTCTTCGCTTACTGTTCTATCTATTTTAATCCTGACGGTTTTGAATGCTATTGAGTTTCTGCTCCTGGATGAGAAGTGGGTTTTTATTCTTACGGTTTTGGCTTCAGAATAGTGATCTTTGAAACTAAAATCGAATAAAAAGTAACAAAATAAGCTTTAGAGTAGCTAGCTCTTTCTAAATAGGTCGAGTCCTACTGAAATCGGATAAAATGTATGAAATTTTTAGTTTATAAATATGGACTTTTTATAAGACTTTTAAATATACTTAAAAATGTGGTGGTACATGTATTAAGGCATTCTAGAAATAATATAGAAATAATATATTGTTGGCATCAAATAGTTTATTGTTAAAAATATATATTATTTGAATATCGATCGTTATCAATATATTGTTATACCATTACTATTATTTCTCGTCATTATGATTAACTAATTTATATATTTAATTGTTTACCGAAAAACCCCCATTACTATTATTTCTCGTCATTATGATTAACTAAATTGTTTGCTATTTGTTTCGCGCCCAAGTTTCAAGGTGTGTAAACTCACTTCCCTTTTTTACTTTTACGTTTTAGGGCCGAAATATGTGTTCCATTACAATGCAATGTTTTCTAATTTTCTTTAAATTTTTAAAGGAGATCATACAAATGTGTTAGTCTTGCTGCAGCATGATGCAATCTTATGTGATAATTTAAAGTAGTATTAATACTTGGTAATCCCACCGGTACAATGTTAGGTAGTGTTTGGTATGCCGGAATGAAAGGTGGAATGAAATGAATCATTGCAACGAAATGAAAAAAAGTGTGTTTGGTTGGTCATTGGAATGAAATGAACCATTACAAAGAAATGAAAAATACTTCATTTTCATTCCATCCACACCCTATGTTTTTTTTTCATTCTTTTAAGAAATGGAATAATATTTTATAATTTATGACTAGAACCATAACTGGGCTCATGCCCCAAACCTTGACCTTACCCAAAACCCCATGAATCGACCCATGTCCTAACCCATGCCTTAAACAATGACTCGGCACATGAACCGACTTACGGTCCGAGCCATGAATTGACTCACAACCCGAGCCATGAATCGATCGGTGCCGAGCCATGAATACTTGACCCATGACCTGAACCATGAACCAAATCACGAGATTCACGACCCGAGCCATGAACCAACCTGTGACCCGACCCATTCTCGAACCATGACTCAGCCCATGGCCCAACGCATAACACGAACCATGATATGATTTATGACCTCACTTATGTATTGACCCATGTATCTAACCATGACCCGACACATGGCCCGAACCAATACCTGACCCATAACCATGAAAATATATTTTTGTCATTTTTAGTGAACTGTATTTCATTCATTTGTCTTTTTCTTCACACCAAACAAAACTATATAATGATACATTATTTATTTAAAGCAACCAAACAAGGAATGTAATAGAATGATCCTTTTCATTCCTTTGTGCATTTCTTTTCTTTATTCATTTCATCACTCGTCCATAATTCCATTACCACATACCAAACCGAATCTTAGCGCTAATGGTTTGACAAACCCACCTACGTGTACAACAACGATAGGTGATTTAAACATGTCATTCAACTTCAATTTCAATGTTACAAGTTGCTATTCAGTGTTAAAAGATGCTATACTATGTTTCTATGCAATGTCCCTATGTTGCAAAATAATTATTGATAACTATTATATCGAGACAGTTAACTGACGGTTGCTTGAAGAGTTATCTTTAATTAATACATGAGTTGGTTCCTCATGATAAATGGCTACAAGTAGGGGTGAGCATGAAACCGAAAAAACCGATCCAAAACCCAAAAACCGACAAACCGAACCCAAAAAAACCGAACCCAAACAGAAACCGTGGGTTTGGGTTTAATTTTTAAAAAAACCGAACTTTCGGGTTGGGTTTGGGTTTTGTAAAAAAACCGATCCGTAAAAATCGAACCGACCCAATAATGTTTATGTGTTTGCTAAATATCATATATGTAAAGCACATGACTTATGTTATGCAAAAGCCCATATTGTAATACATTATTACATGACCCATATTGCAATTTATCTATGATTTATTAGTTATTTTTTGTTGAAGCAAGAGAACATTCAATAGTTTATGATTGCCGTTTTTTTTAACAAATTTCTCTAGAAATATAGTTGATTTTTAATGTTTAAAACTGAAGGAAACATAAGTTTAAACTTTAGTATTATAACATGTTTCTTAAATCATTAAGAGTTTGTGTTTTCGGCTCGTACCTACTACTAAAACAATAAGTTTAAAGTCCAAGTTGTAAAACCCGAAAAAACCGAACCCAAACCCAAACCCAGTCCAGAAACCCAAAACCCAAAACCAAAAAACCCAAAACCCATGGGTTTTAAAAACACAAAAACCGAAGTTTTGGGTTTGGGTTCGGTTTGAATAAAAAACCGACCCAAATCGACCCATGCACACACCTAGCTACAAGTTATATTATAATTTCAATGTGTGTTCAAGGGGTCATGGTTGAGAATAGTATGAAATAACTATACATGTAAGATTGCGCAACATATTTATGGTGATCTCGGATTTCTATACTATTATTTATCAATTGTGGTTACTCACTAGCTTTAAATAGCTAACTTTATTGTTCACATATTTAAGGTGGTGTTTGATGTTGACTTATTACTATATTTCAAGACATAGGATTGACTTGGATCTAGTTAATATAATGAATGCAATTGCATTTACTGTTTCGGTTTTATTACTTTTTTCGTTTCTGTTTAAGGTTCATGTTTTAAAACTTATGTTATGACGATTATTAGAATTTAATGAAAAGTGTGTCATGTGCTTTGTTACCATTGATATCCAATTTCTATGACAACCCGGTATTTTCGCCATATGGTGGGGTGTCACATTTTGGTATCAGAGGCATGGTTATAGAGAACTAGGATAGGGTATATATTAGAAACACACCGACCTACACTATAACCTAAGAATCCTTAATGCAAATAGTTTGTGTTTAGAAAACTCTTCTAGAACTTATTTCCTTATTCCTTTTTATGAACCTTCTATGTCTTTTCTTTATCTTATTTCTTATCCGATTTCGCGAAGAAGCTACAAGAGACTCGTCTGTGTGATTAGGATTTTTCTCTTTGTGGAATATCGTCATCGTTTTAAGTAAGTTTGAAACGTGGGAACGTGTACAAACTAGAAGGGGGAACGCTTTTATCACATGTAAGGTAAATCATTTCGTATAAATCTCTTTAAGAGATCTGTATGTTTACCTGGGATGGACGAGATGAGTGTGACCCTATAGGCTAAAACACACATTCTCGAATACGTTGAAAATGAACTTAACACTTTGATATGTCTTAAGTGTCCAAAACCAAGACACATTCCCAAGCCTTCAAATTCTATTTATTTATGGATTCTATGATTATCATTTTCTATGATTTCAAATTATTTAAATGGATTTCTATATTATTTCAAATGTTATTCCACTTTTACTTATTTACATTTCAATGATTTCCAACTGATTACTATGTTATGTGTTCTAAAAATTCTATGAAATTCAAAGTACAATTATCCTTTCATTCAATCCAAAATTCCATTACAACTTATGTTATCCAAAATTTTCTTATGTCTTATGAAATTCTTTTTTCATCTTATCTTGTAAAATGATAACAAGACGTGAACGAGTCGCTAATACCATCGCGACCCAAATGTTCTAAATAAAACTAAGATATATTGACTAACCTCAATCAAATTATCAAAACTTCAAAACAAATACCAAATACCAAATCTAAGGCATATTTCTAATCTTAATTTAATTATTGAATCTTAAATTATAGACTTTGTTCATGATTCCTGAAATCTGGTAACGAATTTACTATTTTGTTATGCCAACGTATTCGTTTGGTTTACGAAATATGTGATGTTGTCCCAACTTTATTGGTTTAGAAGTCCTAACTATTTTTTATTGGTTGCTATCGGTTTCAACTATCGAAATATGTGTTGTGGTCCCAACTTTTATTGTTTTTATCATCAACAGGCCACCGTTTAAAAATAATTAAAGATGCTAAATTATTTTCGAATTCTGAAACGGGGTTTAGGGCTTTTGACCGGAAGAAGAATACCAGTCGATTGATATAAAAGTTATCTTGAAACGGTGCTCCATACGACGAAACGGTGTTTCAACTGAGTTTTTAAACCTAACAGTGGTTCAATCGAATGTAAAAACTGGTCGTTTGGTGCACTGTTTTGAGGTAATTTTTAATCGACTCATATTCTTTTTCGGACAAAAGCCCTAAAATGTTGGTTTGGAACTAAAAAACTTAGCGTCGTTAAATTTCTTTGACGACGGTCCATTGGGGGCAAAAATGATAAAAGTGGGGACCGTCAACACATATATCGGTAGTTGTGACCAGTAACGGCCAATAACAAAGAGTACGGATTGTTATCATCCTATACTCCTTTATTTTTTAAAAACCTAAACTCGTCACATATGCCTTTTACGGGATTCATAGTTCATAGTTTTATTCAGTTTTCAGATTAAATATCGGATAAACAAAATATTGTTTATTCGGATAGGGTATTCGAGTTCAACCGACTAAACTGATACATGTAACGATTCGGATTTTAAACAAAGTCCTAACAATTTCAAATGCGAATAAATTAAATAAATCTTTATATATCCGTACCGATAAAAGCCGTGTGAAATTATTTGGCAAGACATGCTTTTGTAGTAAACCCTCGTTAATTAATGTTGAAAAACTCATATGTTTCTAGATAAACACTGCTGGCTCGACTTCATTTAAAGTGGAGGCTCAAGTTTGACAAGTCACAAGACTTATTTTGATACCAATTTTGTTTTATGATATATGAATAAATTAAATATGAATTCAACAAAATTGTGTTTTATAGCAAATGTCAAATTTTTTGTTAGATTTCGTCAATTACATTTTGTCCGTGTTTATAGCAATTGTCAACTTTTCATTTGACTTTGTGGAACTTTTATCTATATCTATACCTTCTAATAAAAGAAAGTTTTGAAGGACACATGTCATTCAATAGAGAGGGTGTTGGAGCATTTTTCCCGCCAAAACTAATTTTTTTCCTTGCAAATAGAATTATGGGGACATCAAGATTCTTAGTTTTCAATGGATAAAAAAGTGAACTAAGTTGAGTTGATTAGATTGTAAGAAATTGTCATCCTTTAGTATTGTCAATGACTTCTAATCTTGTTTTCTCCTTTTGTTTATAGCTTTTGACTCGCTCGTTTTTTATTTATAAAATCCTCACCATAAAAAAAACGATTCTCTCCACGCGACAGAAACACAAGATTGTTACAGTAAAATTCAAGTCAAGTTAAGACACGAGATCTTAGTTTCATACACCCTCTATAAACTATAGTTTACTCTTTGTAATAGTAAACTGCAGTTTACATATTATAAACCGCAGTTTACTAACGTTTGACAAAAAATATTTTTATTAAATATATAAATAGTATTAATGTTTATTAACAATGTGATTATCTAATCTTGTGGATGCATGGTATATGATAAACAAAAGATAGGTTTATTTTAAAATAGAGAAAGATAATCATAAATAAGGATTTACAGTCTATAACGGACCGTTAAGATAGACAATGACCATTTATAACGGTACGTCAAGGTCAGAGTTTCAAGAAGTTTAGTAAGTGTAAACATTTTTTTAATAATTAAGATACAATTAATAGTTCGAGTCTTAAGAGTAAAGTTTATTTTAAAACACTAAATTATTATCAGATGGGAATTAAAATAACTTTTTGTTTATTAATATATATATATATAAATACAAATAATGAATAAAAAAATGTTTGATTTGAGCAGAACACCATAAACTGGAGTTTATCGTTAATAAACCGTACTGAGTAAACAATAGTTTACAATAGTAAATTACAGTTTACAGGTGTCTTTGTATGATATGCTTTGAGAGCACTTCAATATTCTTAAAAGTATATTGTTACATTGTAATTGTTACAAATACAATAATAGTGCTATGTTTTTTAAGGAAAAATATGATATAAACATAATTAAGTTTTCATTTTCTTCTAATTAAGTCACTTAAACTTTGTTTTGTTTCAATTAGGTAACTAACTATCTTAAAAGTTTTTGTTTCAATTAAGTTACTCAAACTTTGTTTTCATTCCAACTCAACTTTGACGTTTATGACTTTAACCTTCAACTTTGACTTATAATCATTTTAATCACTGAAGACTTTACCAATTTACTACCCCTACTCTACTTTTATATATTTACAACTTTACTTACTTATCGTATTCACCTTCAAGTTATATGACCTTGCCTATTAGTTCCCCAACTGTTAACTTGTGTAACGAAGTGAAACAAATTATGTCACTGCAACGCACGACACATGTCAAACTAACGCACACACACATGTTGAATTTAAAAACGTTGTCACCACAACAATTGTAACACGTGTGCTGAAATCATAAACACTAACACCCGCCAGAAATCTAGTTTTGTAAGAAAATTAAGGGGACGACTTTTCTTTGGATCCAGAATAAGGGAATTGGAGAAATAACAATTTGTGAGTTAGAATAGTTGGTGCTAGCTAGGTGTGTGCATGGGTCGATTTGGGTCGGTTTTTTATTCAAACCGAACCCAAACCCAAAACTTCGGTTTTTGTGTTTTTAAAACCCATGGGTTTTGGGTTTTTTGGTTTTGGGTTTTGGGTTTCTGGACTGGGTTTGGGTTTGGGTTCGGTTTTTTCGGGTTTTACAACTTGGACTTTAAACTTATTGTTTTAGTAGTAGGTACGAGCCGAAAACACAAACTCTTAATGATTTAAGAAACATGTTATAATACTAAAGTTTAAACTTATGTTTCCTTCAGTTTTAAACATTAAAAATCAACTATATTTCTAGAGAAATTTGTTAAAAAAAACGGCAATCATAAACTATTGAATGTTCTCTTGCTTCAACAAAAAATAACTAATAAATCATAGATAAATTGCAATATGGGTCATGTAATAATGTATTACAATATGGGCTTTTGCATAACATAAGTCATGTGCTTTACATATATGATATTTAGCAAACACATAAACATTATTGGGTCGGTTCGATTTTTACGGATCGGTTTTTTTACAAAACCCAAACCCAACCCGAAAGTTCGGTTTTTTTAAAAATTAAACCCAAACCCACGGTTTCTGTTTGGGTTCGGTTTTTTTGGGTTCGGTTTGTCGGTTTTTGGGTTTTGGATCAGTTTTTTCGGTTTCATGCTCACCCCTAGACTGCTAGCTTGTTTCATATTTAAAATTTCTAGTATTATTAATGTAGTATATATATTCTATTTATTGTGTATCACCAAAAGTCAATAGATCGAGTTGAAAACTTTCATCAACTAATATTCAAGTCTTCCATTCGTTCATAGTATACTTTTTGTTTGAACCTCCATTTATTTTGCCGTGTATTTTGCTTTTCTCTATTGACGGAGTCATGGGTAAGACCCGACGGTTCACAACACAATTAATGAACCATGTCCCCGCCTTAGAATATTATGATATTATCCCTATCCCAGTTATAATATAGTAAAACAAAATATTATAATAACACTAATTACATTTTGTTTTCATAATATTTAAGAGAATCTTAAAAAATTTAAGAATAATTACATTTTTAACTCGTTCCTATTAAGAGTGTGGATTGTCAGTTTATATTTGATTGAGTATAAAAATAAAACTTAATGTTAAAGCTGCTAATAGCCTACAATTAAATACCTCAATATTTTTTAAACATACATAACTTTTTATATGACGTTATTTGTTATAAAAAACTACAACATAATCTGAACATTTAATTCTCTTTAACTTGATTACAATGTTGCTATACCAAAAAACAGTTTTTTTAAAAAATTAAATCTTGTCTTCAAGTTTTACCATGATGCTGTCTCAAAACTGAATGGAACCGTCTATGCTCCCATAAATATCTTTAAAATCACATTGGGGGTTGTGTTTCCAAACATAACGCGTACACTAAACTAATAATAATACTACCTACACTAAACTAGTAAAAGAGTAAACATATTAGATTTTAATAATCTCATCTTTTTGTGGTTGGTCGATTATAATCTCATCTAAGAATATTGTTGTCATTAATCCAACGTTTTACACTATTTTTCTCATGAACTCCCGTTAAGTTTTTTCTAAGCTGATGTTTTGGTACTCTTGATCAAAATAAAGATACAAGTCGTTTGATGTAAGACTTACCTTGAAACGGTGCTCCAAACGACGACCAAGTCAAGGAAAGTTTATTTCAATCGACTCATATCCTCCTTTCGATAAAAAAACCCATAAAACAACAGTTTAAATTTCAGATAAAGCTTGACGAAGTTAATTAATTTAACACCCCAAAATTCAAAACGAGCAATTAAAAGTAATAATAGGCTTGTTCATCATGAAACCTACTGTATGAATTTAAGTCTTCGTCCTACGAATCTATTGCAATCTGCCTTCTTCGAATTTAGTAAAATTTAGCAACTTCTCTAGCAAGGATGTGCAGACCAATGTGGCCAGAATGCTTTAGGAAGTCTCAACGAAAGTTAAGCACAACGACCAGCGAAATTGATAGCGAAATCGCTGGAGAAAATGTAAGTTCGCCCAACAAGTTTACATGCGAAGTGAGCTGAAAATGACCAATTTGTATGTTAACCATTTTGCAGGCTGTGTAGTGTGATCCTAGTATAAACTACTTGGACTTGAAGTTAATTATCGTAATCATGTGAGTTCTAGATCCCCTTTGTTTACTTGGACTTGAAGTTAATTATCGTAATCATGTGAGTTAATTATGACATATGGTTATGTCAACAATGAAAACAAATTATAAGATTTGACATATTCTATTATAATGTATGTTTTATTTGTATTAAAAAAACAAGTTATAATATAACACAATGATTTGACAAAATAACACAATGCGTTGAAACGTGAAAAAACAAATTCGTTTTGTATTCATCAATATTATATGTGTTTTGGTTAAAAAACGCTCGTTTTTAGTGTAATTTTTATTAAAAATAATGTCGTACGTAAAAGTTAGTGACATTTAAAAAAGGGTGGAATTTGAAAAAAGACTAATATACCATTGGACTACCTTTTAAAGTTTCAACTATTTACCATTATGTCACATTGTGTTTTTATGTCATTGATCTTTATTAAATATTAGATCTAATGTCTTATATGCCTTTTTAGACTTTCTAAAATGTTACACTTTAAATTTAAACTCAATTCTATAATTTGCGGAATTAAGGAAAAATCAATGGCTTCCAACAAAAACCCAAAATCTTACATGCACAAATCAATCAAACATGAAAAAACCTTAACTTTGCCAATGATAATTCAACTTCAATTAAAAAAACTTATAGTTTAAAATCGTAGAGAGGTTGAGAACGACTCCGAGAGATTCAATTTAGGGTTTCAATGAATTGTTTGTTTGAAAGCAATATGTGGTATCTCAATCTTTCTTAGATCCACCCGGCCTGGCGCGTTAGTGTTCGGCGCGTCAGTGTTCGACGGTCATAAAGGTTTCACGAGTTTTGAATTGAGATTCAACAAATATGAGGCATGCTAATATAATAAGGTATATTGCTTTATACCGGTCCTAACTATTGAATTGACTGTCAAAGGTCCCGACTTTTATCACTTTGACAACCAACGATCTGTCGTTAACGCCATTAAGTATTTTTCGAATTCAAGATCGATGTTTTAGGCCTTTTGATAGGCAATATATATTACTTTGACCCTATATATATAACAGAAACAAACACATTAGACATACAACAAGTTAGCTACGTTGTGCAACTAATTCCTCGTACTTGGTGGTGGCAGGCAGTTGTAGTGATATATATTTATGGGGATGGTATGAGGATGGTCGGAGCAGTACGATTGAAAAACTCATATATCTCATACCTAAAATTACACGTAGATTGTAGAATTCTCCCGCCAACTTTCCCATAAATATTAGTATTCGGGATCCGATTGATTGCGGCCTCCAAGCAATCACTACACACTCGCTGCGACAAGTCCGGTGTACACTGTACAAGCCCATAAATCGTTGTAAAATCCGGCCCCGAAGGCATGCTCCCAGTGGCAAACTTCAGTAGTGGACCGCCAGCAGCCGCCTCACCTCTCAACTTGTCCATAAGTTGTCTAAGATCACTATTGAACCGATCAACATCACTCGTGTTTTGGAGGTTAGCCAAAACGACTTCATTATTATTTCCTGTAAAGTTGGAGTATTTCAAAAAACATTCATTGTAATACCCGACTGCTTCGATTTGATTAGGGCATCTTTCTCGCAACCCAACAATGGAGTCATTTAAACATCTCCGGCACAAAGCGGGGTCAATGTCACCACGACAAAGAGCGAAGGAGATGACTCTATTGGTTTCTTGGCCGGTGGTGAAGTTGAAGTAACCTGAGCCGGAGTTGGTGGTGGGGAGGGTGGCGAGGGCGGTGTCGAGGTTTTGTTGGTATGGAGTGTTGATGGTGTAGTTGGATGTGTTAAGACATATGTGGTGGAAGAATGGTGGTGGTTGTTGAGCTATAGCTAGGGACGTGGTGGTATTGAGTGTATATGTGAAAGTTAATAAAGAGAACAAGAAGAGATGTTTTCTAGGGAGTATGATCATGTTTTGTCACGTTGATGAAACTAGTTAATTAAATAAAGACGTGTAGTGACATCTAGAGTTTGGTGATAATTAAATAGAACTCAAAACATCTTGTATAAATGCATATATTGAGGATTGAATGAGTCATAAGGAAGAAATTAATGAGAATTGATTTGTGTGGTACATAATCTCTTAGCTAAGTCCGTCTAGTTAACATCTCCAATATTAAACCTATCTAAAACATTCAAACATTAATTAGTGGTCATATTAGATTTAGAAACATCCTTTAGACACATACATTTCTCCCGTAAAAGTTACTACACCTTTTTTCAAACACCATTTTTTAATTAAAAAGTTACATGTATCTTTAACATCTTAAGAAAAGATATCTAATGGCTTACAAACTATATCTTGTTCTTTCAAACTCACACGGGTATGAAATTAGGGTCCAAAGAACTTCCCATTCAAACGTAAAATCAAATTTGAAATCTCAAAATGACGAAATCTATCTACGACTAAACTTTCAAGATACGAACCCAATCCCTAAACTTGTATGATAATCTCTAATCGAGAAAAAATGTTTGTCGATCGGCTTCTTATATTACATAAATCATATGCGGTAACCCACCGTGTACACCCTCAAAGATGCCCAAGGTATATGTGCTTAATTCAAATATAAGCTTTCCATATAGTTTTATTGAGGTAGGTTGTATAATTATCAAAATTAATAGGCAATTTTTGACTTGCTGATCTTCTAAGCTGGATTTTAGGGTTTGGTATATACATTAATAGTTGCATAGATTTTCTTTTGTTTAATCGAGATAGGTGTATAGGGAGTGAATGAGTGATGTTATCTTCTCTAAAAGAAGTGGAGGTGGTTTAGTTTAGTTCGGTATAGTTTGATGTGCAAGAAGCAGGGCTGTTCTTGAGGATTTTGGTGTTTTGTGTGGGTCGGGAAAAAAAAGGTCTTTCTCCCGAGCACCAACGCACTAAGTTATATAAACCAATTAGTTTTATCCAAAAAAACAAAATTTGGATACATAAAAATCTAAGTACAATTCTATTTTTTATAAACCCTAGAAAATAAAAATCTAAAGTACAAAACAGTTAATAACAATTGAACAAACTATTGAACTAACAAGTAACAATTAGCTCGTTGTGAACTTGTGATCGTCGCTAACAATTACCTCATGTCTCCAAATCGTCGCTAGTCCTATTCGCCACCTGCTGCTTTGCCGCTTTCTTTGTTCAACTTCGACAATAACAGACTGTGGGATTTTAAGTTCCAGCCTTCATTAATCCAAAACTCATTTGATTGTGTGGGTTTTAGATGTTTAGTTAATTAGTTGTAGTGGGGTTTAGCCTTTAGGTGTGGGCTTTAAATCATTGCTTATTTGCTATACATGACTATTGACTAAATATAAGTTTTATAAAAAAAATTATATAATATAATTTTTTTCTTAAAATTTGGTGCTCTCGTCAAGCGAATATCCTGTGCGGTTGCCAATGCCGTACACCCTCAAAGCCGCCCCTACCAAGAAGCACAATCAAAGTTAAATATGAAGTGAGAATTTAACGTTGTCTCTCTCCTCGCTTCTTGTACATCAGACAAGTCAAAATATAGGAATATAGGTAAAACTCATACGACTAACATACTTATATAATGAAGGGTATTTTTATCTTTTCAGTCAAGTATATATACCGATAAGTACCGAACATGGTACTAGTGCACAATAGGTCCTTACAAATTTCATGAAATAGATTTGAAGTGTAACCAATGTTTGTAAGTCAATTTTGATGTTCTCTTACGTCTCAACTTTTAGTTTATGACGAAGTGAATATTTCTTAAAAGTTTTTGGTGACTAGGTTTTTTCTTAACTATATACAAGAATATAATTGACAATCATCTATGTAACTAAACCTGTGTCATGATATTCCATTTCGCATAAGAGTACTAATTAATATTAGTGCACTAGGTTTAATTCTCATATGACACACACGAGTTAAATGATAATATTTTTAAAAAATATAATTATTATATTTAAGAATTTGTAAATATTTAATATATAAAGTTTTGTAAATATTTTTTAAAAATATCATAATCATAATTTTTTTCTTCATCAACTCTTCACTTAATTTTCCCCTTATAAATTTTTCATTTTATTCTTTCCCCTAATTTTCCTCTTATTTTCACCCCAAAAAATGTTTTAGTGACCCCTAAAAACCTTAATTTATTAGGTAGATATGAGTTTTTATAAATTAGAATTCTCAATGAATCTTGTTTATTCCTTTAGTATAATGTGACATGAATCATTTAGTTTTAAGTAATTAAGATTTTCATTTTACCTACACAGATATAACCAAAAACTTTGATAAGTTTAAATAAATGTAACTCTTAGAGCATTCATATTTGAGTAATCAAATGTTTGTGAGTGAGGTTTTTATATTGTAATGGATTGTTGTGGGTTGTTGTGAGTGAAGGAGAGAGAAAATTTAATGGTGGATGAGAGAAACTCTATATTTAAAAAGTTACTGTTCATCCCCTATAATTTTTTAATAATTTAAAAAAGTGGTTGTAAGTGAAGGAGAGAAAAACTGTAATGATAAAGATAAAAAAATTTATTATTTAATTGGGAGTAAATTACTTATTGTATACCTGAGTTTTTCAAAATATAACCATTTGAACCCTAAAGTTTAAATCTGTTTGTTTGAACCCTGAGTTTTCAATTCTACTTTCATTTGTATACTTATGACTAACGGAGTTAAATTATTCTGTTAGTTTTGAACGAAATTACTAAAATACCCTACTAATAAAAGTTAAAACTTAAAAAACTAAAACAAAATATATATTTACAATCACCAACACCACATTCCAGTCCCCATATAACCCATCATCTCCTTCTTTATACCACAATTATCATCTTCATCTTTTTACCACCATCAACTACCACCATTATCATCTTCATCTTTTTACCACCATCAACATCATGACATCGTCGCCCACCATCATTAGCTTCGACCACCGCCACAATCATCATCAATGAACACCACCATGCTTAGATCTGGTAGGTGTCAACATCAACGACTGGTTACGCCTGATGATAAAAGGTTTGGTGTTCAGATATGTTTTGTGTGGGTTGCTTTATGCTGGAATTGGTAAAATAGGAAGGTGAATTTGTGGATTTTAGCAACGAATGATAGTGGTAGACTGATGGATTAGGGCGTGGCGTGTGAAGAAAATGACGGTGGTCGCAGATGTGGTGTTCGATCGATGGCGATGGAGGTGGAAGTTGTTATTGATGGTGGTATAGGACAGGAGATTAGATGTGGTAGTAGTTGTAAATGGCGATGGAAGTGGTTGTAGATGGTGGTATGGGTTTAGTGGTGGTGGTGGTAGTAATAGTTATAGTTTGGTTGTAAGTGATTTAGGGAAGAAGTTGAAGTGATTTGGTGATGGTGGTAGTAATAGTTGTAGTGATTTGATGGTGGTGGTAATAGTTGGTGTGATTTGGTGGTGGTAATGAAATTAATAATAATACTAATAATAATAGTAATAATAGTAATAATAATAATAATAATAATAATAATAATAAAATAATAATAATAATAATAATAATAATAATAATAATAATAATAATGATGATGATGATGATTATATGGAATGAACCAAAATACCCCTCAAGTGACTTGGTTTTTAACAGAAAATACTAACGGTGTTAGCCTCAAGTGTACAAATGAAGTAAACTTGAAAACTCAGGGTTCAAATAAACGGATTTAAACTTTAGGGTTCAAATTGTTATATTTTGGAAAACTCAGGTATACAAAAAGTAATTTACTCTTTAATTGGAATGAGAGAGAAAAAATAGTTGTTTTTAGTGTAATTATAGAGATGGAGATGGTGCCTCTACTGTGAATGCTGTCCTGAGGATTTCATGGCTCTGGACGAGACATGAAAAAAAACCCCTTATCTTCTTCCTTTTGTTTTTTTTAATAAAATATAGCCTATTTGTTTTGTCAAAAGGTTTTTAAATGAAATGGTTGCTTGGTTTAACAATTGAGCTACTTGTTTTATAAAAATGAGTTTATTGGATTAAACAAAATCACTTGAATATATTATTCATTGTTGATTTTTAAAAATTTAAAAATTTTGAGCCCTTAGCATCATTAGGCCCTGGACGAATGTCCAGGCCGCTCGACCCAGGGCCCCCATGGTGACTATGTCATAACGGCTCCAGGCCCGTAAATATAAATATCTTCCTTTTAATGTCGATACTAAGTTCCAGGGTGATTTTGAAACATGATAAGGTTCATAATTTTGATACAAGAACAATTTTTATGGTGTTTAGTGTTTACCATTGTTACTTCTATAATTTTAACTTCTATGTTCTATGAATAAGAAGTTTGTGCCCTTTGAAAAAAATAAGCTGATCCAGATAGCCGTGCACAAAAAAACCGGTTCTGGAACCGACCCGGTGTACCCGAACCAGAACCGGAACCGGTCGTACACAAACCGTAGGGTACACATGGGTTCCGGTTTCTCCAAGAAAGTGGAACCGTACCCGGAACCGATGGAACCGGTTCCACCTCAACCCGGTCAAAACCGGACCCGAACCTACCCGGAACCGAAAAAACCCGGCTAAACCGGTCAAAACCCAGTCAAATACCCGGTCATACCCGAAACCGAACCCGACCCTACCCGGTTCTTGACTTTGTTGACCAAAATCGGAACCGGTTCCTATCCGAAACCGGTTCCTAAAAAAACCCGGTTTGTGCACGCCTAGATCCAGACATGCAGTATCCACCAAAGAAAAAAGTGGCACATGCTGGTCAACTAGGCCCATTTAGAAGAGATATTTTAGTAAAGCCCATACATGACCGAAGTACTAGTCTACTAGAGTCACTAGACTACTACTACTTAGAGATGCACTCATGCACAAATTGGTTTTTTAATAACGGATTTCAGTTCTTGTTGGTGGTTAAGGAGCTGATTTTTACAAGAGCCAATTTTTGATGTCAAAACTAAAACCTATGTTACCGGTTTCGATTCTTAAAAAACCGTTTCTTTTTTATGAGATGGGCAGAAACACTTGGTTGCTGCAAATATTCACTCTCCATTAGGCTTTCATTTAGAGTCTATGGTCATAATATTTTTTTATTATTTTTGACTAAATAAGTAATCACATTAAAAAGTTAAATATTACAAGATATATAGCTCTTAATACATTAAGTAAGTAACAACACTAAAACATATTAAATTCTTTAGGAACCGGTTCTTCCAAGAATCGGTTTTTTTTTGTAGGAACAAATTCCGGTTCTTTTAGAACCTATAATTTGAACAAAAATAGTTGAACATACGGTTCGGTTCCGATTCAGTTCTTGTAGAACCGGTTCCTTAAAAACCGTTTTCGGTTATTGAATCGGTTTCGGTTCCGATTCTTTTTTTTTTTACAAATCTACTACTACTAACCTAGTAATTTGACTTTATTGAAGAAATTAACTTCTCTTAACTTATAAGAGTGAAGTTATCATATAAAATATAAAATGGTACAAAGTGTGAGAATGAAATCATGTTACAAAAAAAACACAATGAAATGTTAAGAAATTCATAACTCATAGTTTAAATCGAATTTCAAAAAAGTGTTTCAGAGACCTTGTTTCTTGTCTTAAGTTAAATTAACAAAAAAAAAACATAGCAATTTTACCTGTCTTATTTTACCTCATTGTGTCTTTTGTAAAATTTTTAACAAAAAAAAGACACAATCAAAAGGCTGATTTTTTTTAGTTTTTAGTTTATTTTTTTTATGAAAGAGAACATTGTGAGAACAAGGTATCTGAAACATTTTTTTGAAATTTATATTGTGAGTTATGATTTTTTTTAAGGTATATTAGTTTTAAACTGTCCCGACCATCAATTTGTGGTTTCTACCAGTCCTTACTGTTGAATTGACTGGTAATGGTTCCAATTTTTATCACTTTGGCAACCAACATGCCGTCTTTAAATTTTTTCTAATGACGTTAAGTTTTTTTTTTTCGAACTTAAGACTGATGTTTTAAGGCTTTTGATCTAAAAGAGATACGAGTCAATTGATGTAAAAGTTATTTTGAAACAACGCTCCGAACGACATAATTTTGATATCTGACTGAAGCACCGTTATGTTTAAATACCCGATTGAAGCACCATTTCGTCGTTTGGAGCGCCGTTTCGAGGTAACTTTTACATCAATCGACTTTTCCGATAAAAAACCCTAGAACGTTGGTTTGGAATTCAAAAAAAACTTAACTTCATTAAAAAAATTAACGAGAGTACTTTGTTGGTTGTCAAAGTGATAAAAGTTAGGACCGTTACCAACCAATTCGATAGTTGTGACCGGTAGAAACTAAAAAGTGATGGTTAAGACTGTTTAAAACCAATATACCTATTTTTAATGTGTTATTGTGTCTTTTTTTTACCATTACATTTCATTCTCATACTTTATATCAAAAAATAACTTTATATATGAACTTCTCTAAACTTATAAACACCTATAACTTCAATAGTTTTTAATGTATGAAAGATAACTAAACCTCAACTTCATCACTTAATACCATTAAGTGGGAGAATCAAGAATTCATTCTCATTTGCGTTGTATTTTTATTCAAAGATAACTAGTTTAGTGTCTGCGCTATGCTCGGGAAAATAATACCCAGATGATTTTAACGATATTCATGGGGCATAGAAGGTTCCAATCAATTTTAAGACAAAACCGTTATAAAACCGAAACACAAGATTTATTTAAAACTGTGTTTTTTAATATAGCAATATTATACTCAAATTAATAGAATTAAATGCTCAATTTTTTGATGTAATTTAAAAAAGGGTTATTGGATTTAATCACCTTCAACTATTGTTTATTAGCCGCTGTCACCCTCAAGTATCACTTTGGCCAATATAACTCCCAACTAAACACTTTGGTGTCTGTATCACCAAAATTTAACAAAAAATTAACCAAAAATTAACCAAAAGTGACTTGAATTGGTTAACTTTTGGTGATACGGTGTTCGTAACACCAAAAGCTAACCAAAAACTAATCAAAAGTTAACCAAAAGTGACTTGAATTTGTTGACTTTTGGTGATACGGACACCAAAGTGTTTAGTTGGGAGTTATATTGGCCAAAGTGATACTTGAGGGTGACAACGGCCAATAACCAATAGTTGGAGGTGATTAAATCCAATAACCCTTAAAAAAAAATAATATCGTATAAAAAAGTTATGGATGGTTAAAAGATACTAAGGTATTTAATTATAGCATATTACTAATTTTTTCTTAAGTTTCATTTATATACCTTATTAAATATAAACCGACCCGTGCACACCATAGTAAAAAAGGTTGAAAATGTAACTATTCTTAAGTTTTCTGGTTTCTCCTAAATGTTAGGGGTTCAAAATGTAATTCGTTTTAATATAATATATTATATAGATTATGTTTAGATATTTAATTATAAAATTATTATTATGAGAGAAACTCTCAAATAATGTCAAGTAAGCAAACACATAAGCAAAATTCATTTTCCTATATTATATAGAAGATTATCTGAATAGTTTGTTATTTATCTGGATGATTGAGTACGTATTAGACTTGGATGATTGAGTACGTATTAGACTGTTAACTTATTTATGTATTTGCTTATTAATATGTTTGATTTGGTTTCCTAATTTGAGTCTAGTTAAATTAGCTTAGTGTAAAAGTTACTTTGGTATAAATATAGAGTAAATTGCCAAAAATGTCTCTGGGTTTGTATAGTTTCGACCACTTTGGTCCTTAGTGTAAAAGTTACTTTCATTTTTTTACTTTATTTTTATTCATAAATACTTGAAACATCCTCTATGAATTTAACCATATATTTACTAAGGTGAATAAAGTTTGGCAAATTACCATTTTGAGGTTCGAGTTAGGATTATGTTTCTCAAACTTTATAAAATAAATCTTTTATTTTGTTTCTTAAACTTCATATGTCTCCATTCTACATCTTTCTTAAGCCACTAATTAATCTACAAATAGGAAGTGAATGAAACCAA
The DNA here is from genome assembly GCA_030867185.1 of Tagetes erecta. Lineage (NCBI taxonomy): Eukaryota > Viridiplantae > Streptophyta > Magnoliopsida > Asterales > Asteraceae > Tagetes > Tagetes erecta. The sequence continues at coordinate 77,772,843 of CM061490.1, read as the reverse complement.
GCCATGTTTACAAACAAGATTATGTTGAGGACTTGTGTTTGGTATAAAAATGGTGATGTTGTGAACCTTGGTTCTACAACTATTTTTCCATCATTCCTCACTTCTCACTTGATTACTTAGCAAAAATAGTTAGTTAATTTATGTATTTCCTTTCTTGTACTTATGACCATCCAAATCATCAACTATGTTGATGGTTTTGTGCAATGGTGAAACACTTAAGGTTATAATAACTTAATGCTTAACTATACATGACAATATAAATAAGTAAATATATATATATATATATATATATATATATATATATATATATATATTGCTATCTTTTAACCGTTATTTAACCTAATCCATGGTTAAATATTATGTGTCTCATATAGGCTGTTAACTGGGCATTAAACTGAGTTTTCAAGATTGGACAGGGGTCAATGGCTAAATTTTACGAGGGTTGATCGAGAATTTAACGTATAAAAAAAATTCGCAGGAGAAGCGAGTGCCACCCCCACCCTTTAAGCGTGGGTACACCCTTGTACACAGCTGACCCTTCCATCTTTTCACTTGCCCACATTTAGCCCTCAAACATTAAATCTTTTACAACTACGACAAATATAAAAACAAACAAATTATAAGTATGTAAAACAAGAACATATTTTCTAAAGAGTAAACTGCAGTTTTGGTTACTGCATGTGTTTTGATACTATTAATAGTTTTAGTTCCACCTTAATAGTTTTGGTCCCTGTGTTTTTATTTTCTAACAGAAATGGTCCCGAACACTAACTATATCAAGTTTTCCGTTAAGTATCTCACACGCGCCCTGCATTTGAGGGGTAAAAATGTCATTTCTCTCCCTCTTTTATCTAGGTCATCATGTAGGTTAACATTTTTATTCAGTCGCATGTCAAAAAGAGTGGTAGAAATGACATTTTTACTCCGTATGTGAGGGAGACTTAACATAAAATTGGATGAGTTAGTGTTCGTGACCATTTCTGTTAGAAAATAAAAACACAGGGACCAAAACTTTTAAGGTGAGACTGAAACTGTTAATGATATCAACATAAGGACCAAAAATGCAGTTTACTCTTTTCTAAATCAAATTGCTAAATATCTGAATAATTTCAACAAATTAAGTCTGATTCAAACATTCAACACGTACAATATCACACTAATCTACTGTAAAGTATCATGCAAATGCAAATTAATAAGTGATTTATCACATTTTGCATGTGATTTGTTGTTGTTCTTATAATTGTAGATTTATGTGATCCCTTTTGGTTGCATACCACAAGAAGAAACCAATGATAACCTTCAAACGTGAAAGAAGCTTCACATGCCCTTTTGCATGTTGAACATGAGCACTTTATCAAACATTTTACTACTTAATTTCTTCTCCCCTTTATCTATAAGTATAGATTATTACACTTCCAAATTAATGTTTATTGTTAAATCAATAAGAGTTACATGCCAAAGTGAAAAGAAGTTAAACATATTAAACAAGTGTCACAAAAATAACAAATGAGTATTTTAAATTCACAATCAGCATCATCTTTGACACACTAAATCGTTAATGATCTATGGTAGATATTTTCTAAGGATTTGAGTGCAAATCAACATAAACTTTACTTGTGTTTTGAAGTACATATGTTTTATAGACTTATGATTGATAAAGTACATTGTACTACATATTACTTCACATGTGATTAACTTTATTTATGTATAAATATTGTGCAAAGATCAATAATGGGCGTAAATAAGTTCACACAAAACACAGAACGGGAGAGAGCGTATCTTTACTTACATGTTCAACCGTGCCCTATATTATAACGTACTACTAAAGATTAGAAACACATGTAGTAATGTCGATCACATGTGAATAAACAAGAAATGATTTATGGGAATAAACACTTTTGTTTTCTTTCAAGTGGTTCTTGTTTATACAAAGATTAATCTTGAAAAACATAATAATATTTGTGGCATGTGTTTGTATGAACTATATGGATAAGTACACATATAAGCAGGGGCGTACCCACCTTGAAGGGTGGGGGTGCGCCCGCTCCCCTTGCGAATTTTATTTTTTTTAGTATTTATATGTTAAATTCTCGATCGACCCCCGTAAAATTTAACCCTCGACCCCTATCCAGTCTTGAAAACTCAGTTTAATGCTCAGTCTATAACCAATAGGAGACATAATATTTAACCATGGATTGAGTTAAGTTATGATTAGAAGATAATACTATATATTTATTTATATTGTCATGTATAGTCAAGCATTGAGATATTATAACCTCAAGTGTGTTTCACCATTGCACAAAACCATCAACATAGTTGATGATTCGGATGGTCATGAGTAGACAAAAAGAAAATACATAAAAAAACTAACTACTTTTGCTAAGTAATCAAATGAGAAAGTGTGAAATGGTAGAAAACTTAGTTGTCAAACCAAAGTTCTAAGCATCACCATTTTAATACCATAACACAAGTTTACCAACATACTCTTGTTTGGAAACATGGTTTGGTTTCATTCACTTCTTATTTGGAGACATATGTTGTTTAAGAAAAAAATAAAGGATTCATTTTATAAGGTTTAAAAACAAATCCTAACTCGAACCTCAAAATGGTAATTTACCAAACTTTATTTACCTTGGTAAATATACGATAAATTACTAGAGGATGTTTGAAGTACTTAGGAAGAAAAATAATGTAAAAAAAATGAAAGAAAAAAATAAAAAAAAGACCAAAAAAAACTTACAAGTGGTTGAAAATTTGTTTAAAAAAATTAAAGTCCTAAATAGATTGAGAGAGTTTGAGAAAGAATTTAGAGTGATGAAAGTGATTAGAGAGATTTGAGTTGGTATATATAGATAAAAAAAATTACGTTTTGACATTAAAGAAGTTAATTAAGTGGAGGAAAATTGAAAATTTTCAATTTTAAATTTATGTGGAGGCAAAACAAAAAATTTCAATTTTGATCCCTCAAACTTATTTTATTTATTGTTTTGCACCATAACTTGTGTTTAATCATGGTTTTGGTGATTTTATATATGACATTTAGTTTTTTGTCATTTTTTAATTTGATCCGACCCGATTCGACCTGAACCGAATCGAACCGGGTTGGAAAAAATATTAGATATTGATGCTCAAACGATACCTAACAAATTTTCGACCCTCTTGAAAAACATTTCTGGGTACGCCACTGCATATAAGTGATGTCATGCATATGTTCTTACATGTGGCTTGTTATTAGTCTTGCTAGCTTGTTTTAATTCAACTCCACAAACCACTTGCAAATACAATTAGATGCCACCTTCTTTAAATAGAAATTAAATCCATCATTAGCTTTCAAACATGAAACGTGAACCACAAATGCATCCAACATTTAACTCGTTTTACACTTTTCTGCCTAAAACAAATTAGCACATGTTCTTGCATACGACCTTCTATCACTCTTCTTGCAAATTAGAGCCACAAAATATTGTTTTGATCAATTTATAGTTTAGTCTCTATAAACTTGTAGCGATTCATCTCACAGACTGAGTTTAAACGAGAATCATTAGATGGTTGGGCCAGAACCAGATAAATTAGCCATTTTTAGCTATTGATCATGGAGCGGACGATAACAGAAGAAGGGACCAATGTAGTTCGTGAAGTACTGAAACAGACATAATATAGATCGAGATATCAGTTATTTATTCAAACGTGATCCAAATATATATCGGTTAACTATCAATCCCACTCTACGTATGTACCAACATGTTAGGAATAAAGCTCTTGATAAAGTGTTTTGGATCCTCGTCATCGTTTCTTTTACGCTTTATCGCTCTATATGAGTGGGGATGTATCGACCTTTTTGTCCTACACCTAATGGTTGTTTCATCCGTTACTCTTCAAGTGGGACCTGTCAAGCTTGTGTTTGTACCAACTTTGTGGTAATATTCATCCGTACTATACGGGAAATAATGTCCAACAATACGAGCCAAACAATTCAAAGAGATTAATATATATATATTCACTTAGATTATTACCCGTATGGCGTATACTACACGGAATTTCGGTTTTATATGTTTTGAACTAAATTTAAGTATCAATTTTATTTTTAATATATCCCTAGCTTATTAAATCGGTTTTTGATATTTACAAATATTTTCTTATAAAGGAATTATCTATAATAATTGGTAAATTTTTTATTTGAATGTATCGAGTTAGAAGATAATTAATGATAAGTGGTAAATTTTTAATTTGAACATATCGGGTTAGCAGACAATTCATGATAATTGGTAAATTTTTAGCTTGAACAGATCGGGTTAGGAGATAGATTATGATAATCGGTAAATTTTTATTTGAACATATCAGATTAGGAGATAATTGATGATACTTTGTGAATTTTTTATTTGTGCATATCGGGTTATTTTTAATATGGAGCATACCATGACCCGCCTTGAAATCCTCCATCAAATTAAATTAGAGGATGACACATAAGCAAAATCTATACTTAGAATATTGACATGTGGATAACTTACTTAATTATTAGAAAAGATAGATAACTCACATCATCTTAAATGTAACAAATCAGTAATCAAATCATCATTTAGCAGCCAACGGGGTTAGTGACTCTGACTCATTGATAATACACTTGTATTAGGAGCACTAGATCAATGTTAGAGGTTACAGTCCTGCTGTCAGCAAGTTATGTTGTATATCTCTTTGAAAATCAATGTGATTCTGTTAAAAAAAATATCATATAGCAAATAATTTCAAATTATCTTTTAATAAGTAAATATATCGATGCACGTAGTTGAAACTGATATATCATGCCAAGTGATCGAATTCTTTATTCATATCCAGTTATCTATCATTTAAGTTGCGCTCTTAAGCTAGTGTGATGTTTTAAGGAATGTTAGTGTCTTAATGACAAACCTCAAATATGTTAAAGAGAAAAGTGAATACGATGTTGTCACACGTCTAACTTATACGCAAAACCACTTAAAACTATGTTGTTTTATTTAATTTACAACAAAATATTTTAATTCAAAACTTAAGTAAAGTAATTGATACCTACACCTAATTAAGTTGGTCTTCAATTTTTTCGTTGAATCGAATTGAATCAAATTAAACGACAGAAACAATTCAATTCCAAATCATGAATATATTTTTGATGGGGACTGTTGTGATCAGCAACTTCTCCCAGCCTTTGTCTTCATAACCTACTCAATATTTGTTATTCAATATTTATTTTATTCAACAACTTGATCTCGATAGAGTTACGGAAAACGGGACGTTAGTCTATAAATCAGTATGTATTTATATATATATTTAAGTGTTTAACAGCAGGAAACAGATAAAGAAAAATGACAAGTAAAGAGACAAAGTATATGTTTAGTTTTATTTGTAGGGTTTAAAATCAAAACTACGTAATTTGACTAGTTTCGTGTGTAACTTAGGTGTATGACAACAACATATTCACTTTCTATATGTTAACTAGTAGAAACATGTCACTTTTTAAACCACGTGGACTATTCGTACAATATATGAATTTTTTAATGTTTATTGGTTTTAACGGTCTCAACTATCAGCTTTTGGTGATGCTGGTGTTGTTGCTGCAACTGGTGTTGTTGTGTTGTTATTGTTGTTCCTAATGGTGTTGTTATTAATGTTGTTGTTTGTTGCTGCTGCTGGTCTTGTTGTGTTGTTGGTGTTGTTGTTGTTGTGTTATTGTTGTTGGTGTTGTCGTTACTCTTACTAGTGTTGTTGTTGGTGGTGGTGGTGGTGGTGTTGTCGTTACTCTTACTAGTGTTGTTGTTGCATGGTGATGTTATTGTGTTATTGCTTTTGGTGTTGGTTTTTACTCTTACTAGTGTTGTGGTTGTTGTTAGTGTTGTAGTTGTGATCATCATTACACAGTACCATTGCTAAACTCCTGCAATTAAAGGTGCTGAATCTTAAACTTTGTTAGATCATATTTGTAATTAGTTAACGTTAAAGATAGATTATGTAAATATGTGATTAGTATATAATTCTCTCCTTGTACAAACCCTAATATACAATTCAACACTACTCATTACAATTACATGTGTTTTACAATTATGTAAATACAAGATTAGTATATATCCCATCGCGAACCACATCTCATACCTCACCATTCGAACACTTATTTCATCGTTCTCTAAATTTCACTTTTCTTTGAGTCTTCGACAGTCAATGCTTTCCTTATCTCCAGCTATATAATTCCTGCAAAATGGATTTCCTCTTTTCTCCTTGTGTATTTCTGGGTTATAGCCCTTCTCTTCATGACTATCATTGTCTCGATCCAACCGCTATCGGACCTATATTGCTTGTCATGTTCGTTTCTAAGAACAATATACTTCATTCACTAAACCTATTCAACGGTCATCAACTCCCCTCTTAATGAATCCTTACACTTCGTTCTCTGACTTCACGTCTCTCCCTTTCGATATTACACACCCATATCCACACCATAATCCCAACCTACTCCATAATCTCCTTCCCACTCAAGTCCATTATCTACACCTTTCGCATCTCCATTATCCTCATACACTCCCAGTCCTTCACCACCACATCCTAGAACTCGTCCTTACAATCTCAGGCAATATCAAAATCCACCTACTCCGATGTAACAGCCCAACGTAACCGCACCATGATTTTGTCCACTTTGGCGGCCAGAACGCCCTCAGGCACCGTCCCTCACGGTTTTAGAATGTGTCATGGTAGAGAAGGTTTCCACTCATTATAAAGCAGGTTTTATTCTCTTTCCCAACCAATGTAGGATGTTACATTCCACCCCCTTAAGAAGCCTAGTGTCCCCGTTGTCACATCAGTCTAGTCCCTAACTCTGATTCCATCTGTAACAGCCCAACGTAATCGCACCATGATATTGTTCGCTTTGTTGGCTGGAACGCCGTCAGGCGCCGCTCCTCTCGGTTTTAAAACACGTCATGGTAGGAAAGGTTTTCAACCCCTTATAAGGCATGATTTGTGCTCCTTCCCAACCAATGTAGGATGTTACACCTTGCATGCCCACAACTAACCATGTTTCCACCTTACCTACTACCGTACCCATGTCATTTACTATTTCAAAACAACATTCGAAGTGGCATCAAACCATGGCATAAGAGTTTGTTGCATTAATAAAAAAAATGGAACATTTTCACTTGTACCACCACCCCCTGATACTAGATCGAAAGTGGTTGTATAGGTTAAAGATGATTCAAAACAGTGCTCTCTCACAATACAAAGCACGTCTTATGGTTGGGGTTTTCGACGACAATAAAGCATTGACTTCCAAAAAACTTCTAGTCATGTTGTCAAACCCAATACCATTCTTGTTTTCACCCAACAATAGCTCGTACAACACTTAGATGTTTAAAATGTCTTCCTTCATGGTACTCTCAAAGAGATTGTGTACATCAAGAACCCACAAGGCTTTATTAATCCAACACACCCAAATCGTGTCTACTTACTTTACAAATCAATATAAGGTCTTAAATACCCCCCCCCCCCCTTGGGGTTTTGGTTTGAAGAGATCTCACAAGCTCGGCTTTCATGGATCTAAATATACAAGTCTAGAAAGAACCTCATATACATTTTAGTTTATGGTAATGATACTTAGACTACTTCTTCGAGATTGAATTTGTTCGTCAAGGTCGTGGCTCTCTCCTGTCGCAACGTAAATATGTTTCTGAAGCCTTATAACCAATATGCAGGATTTTATGTTTCTAAGCATGTTTCCACTCGGAAGAGTACTACACAAGTCTTATCAATCGGAGGCAATACTCCATTTTCATGAGCATGCTCTTTACAGAGAAATCATTGTTGGCCTATGTTGTCTACAAAGTCTGTCAATACATGCATGGTCCATCAGAAAATCATTGGTCTATTGTGAAGAGAATCTTGTGATACTTAAAGGGCACACTTCAACATGATCTCCTCATCCGTCCTAAATTCAGTGCCAATCTTCAAGCATTTACAAATGTTCATTCACAAGGAAATGCTCCGCTCAAAGCTTTCTCTGACATTGACTGGGTCTGTTTCCCAGATGACTATAGTTCCACAGGGGGGATATGCTATCTACATAGGATCAAACCTAATATCCTAGACCGCCTGAAAACATAATATTGTTTCCAGATCTTCAACATAATTTGAATACAAAGCTCAAGCTAATATAGTTGTTGAATTAATTTAGATAGAAGCCTTACTGAGTGAACTTGGAATACATACAAATGTCTCCCCTACTCTCTGGTATGATAATCTTAAAGCAACATACCTAGCTGCTAATCCTATATCTCAAGCCAAGACAAAACATGTTAAAATAGAATTTCACTTCGTTCGTGAAAGGGTTGCTCAATGAAATATTAAAGTTCAATTCGTATCAACAAATTCTGAAATTGCAAATATTCTATACGGAACCATTATCCAATAAAAAATTCATATTCGTACGCTCCAAACTACAGGTTGCTCCTCGCACTTAGCTTACGGGGTAGTATTAGATCATACTGTAATTAGTTAATGTTAAGGATATATTATCTTAATATGTTATTAGTATATAATCCTCTTTTTGTACAAACTCTAATACACAATTCAATACTACTTATTACAATTACACACACATAATGATATTTTACTAACTTAAACAACAACTGTGGTATCATTGTTGTATATGAATCGGTATGTATATGTATGTATAAGTATACATGTATGTATATAAATACACCAATACGAATACGTATCAAGTCACATGTTAGATATTTAAACACGTGTTAGATATTTAAACACGAATGCCGAATAAACTTTGCCATGTGTTAAATACAAGTGCCAAATAAACTTACATGTGCACACTAAACCTAATTGTTGAATTCGAATGTTTTTTTGTTTTTCATTAAAGCCTAATTGGAGGAAATCTTGGTTTGCAGAACTACATAAGAGAGGTCATGAGCCGGGTTTGGACAAAGAAAGATCTTAACATTCATAATTACAAAAGTGAGCGAAGAAAAATATGAGTTTATTAATGTTTTTATGTTTAAAAATTGCAGATCGTTTCGTTTAAAAAAACATTTACAAACTAATGATAGTCAGAAAGATGAGTTTCACAAATGTTAGAAAGATGAGTTTCACAAATGTTAAAAAAACATTTACAGTGTTTTTCCTTACCGTTAAGACAACTTTTCAACACTAAAATGTTCATACTAATGTAGAAGTTGTATTTTATACAAGTTACATATTAATACGCACCTTCTGATCTATTTACTTCTAACAAGCTTTTTTCGTTAATAGCACATAACTATTTGACTCATGCAAATCAATTTGTCTCGTTTCATTTTTTTAACTAGGTTTAGTTGAATGATGAAAAGTTCCTATTTTTTCTATCTGTTTTGTATGCTTTTTTGTTGGGAAATCCTGAGTTCATCACCTCTACCTAAACTAATATAAAGGTAATTAAATTTTTTGTTACATGACACCATTTTAGGTTATCCACGTAAGATTCTACTTAGTTGTCACAAACACGCTACATTTCATTATTACATGCAATTTAATAAGTTTCATATACAAAGATTTGATTTGATTTTTTATATGGTCTCACTCAATATATCTGTGTATAACATAAATTACAAACAACTTATTTTAATGTACAATATATATGTTTTGCAATCCATATAATACACGAGTTACAAATATAGTTGGTATTATACATATGGCATATGCTTAAGCCTTGGACTTTTAAACCTTGGTAGCATATTATAGAACAACATATACGCATCTCAAATATTTACTAAAGTTCATATATTCTCAAATGAGATTTATGTCAAAACCTGACTAGCCTAATCAACTCCCTTTTAACTCGAATCAGAAGAGGGGCGGGTTGCGGGTGAGTTTTAAGAAAACCCAACTCACCCGACCCTGTTAACTTGATACCTGAACGTGCTGACCCGGTTAACAACATATATAGGAATACAAAGCTAAATTTATGGAAGTTCATGTGGGTGGTAACAAGCCCAACGTTCGTCTTTTCTAGAGTATTTCAGTCGAGAGTTTGATCAAATTAGTTATCTCCGCGTACCTCCAATGTAACGATAATTTAGAGAAATGACGTTATGTTCTTTATACATTTCAAGAAACTATAATTTTTTTAAACCGAACTAAATTCTAGAATATAAAATAGAGTTAATTACATAAACGGTGCATATGGCTCGTCCACCCTCATTGCCGTTATCCCTCACTAAACCATCGGACAACCACCATCCCCACGTCATCATCCATCGACCACCACCATCCTTCATTGTCATACCAGGCCCTGCCTCCCTCCTCATTTGAACCAACCAAACCCTTTCTATCTTTTTTTCTAGATCGACCTAAACAACCATCTCCACAGCATGATGAAGCCCCTCCTCGTCGGAACACCAGTCAACATCCCGTCTACCACCATCGACCGCCCTATTTTGACTTCCCTCACCATTTAAAACCTTCTAACCTTACCAGTCACCTCGATTCACCCAAGCACAATTGAAACCCTTCATTCCCACCATACGAATCTCTATCGGATATACCCCAATTCCACTTCTTCACCAGTCATCGCACCCTCACACATTATGCTACCCTAATTGACACCATCCTACTCTAATTCACTGGTTCTGGTGGTGCTAGTTGGTGATTCATGAAAGAAATCAGGGGAAGAAAATGAATGTTTTTAATTTTTTACCTTATAAAATTATATGAAAATTACAAAATAGGTTCATCAAGTATCATAAGTTTTATAAATATCCCTTTTAATATTTGTTAATGTTAGCACCCAAACTCGATACAATTTAAAAGATTAATGTCCAACGTACCTTGCAACAAAAAACCTTAGTACTTATATCCGTTATTTTAGGTAAACCATACCATTTATGTACTTAACATAATAAAATATGTATTAAAAACATAACAATAAAAAATCAATCATTGTGATGCATATAGATTTACAAACTCTCACTTTTCAGTGAATGGAACAGATAGCATGGTGGGATCATATGCATATGACTAAATATCATAAACTTCCTCTTATTTAACTATTTAATATTTATATATTTTGTCAATTACCTTCTACCATATAACAGAAAAGATATTTTAAACAATATCCCTAAGGGTGATGTTTTTTATGCTAGTTATATTTATTTGCTTTTTAATCATGTTGTTATTTGGAGAAAGTTGACAAGTAGTTCTAGTTTCCCCTTTCTATTTTATGGCACCACCACATGTATTTATCGTGAAATTGCACCATAATAATTCAATATTAACTATTGAGGCTTATGAGTCAACAATATGATATTAATATTTTCAGTCTATGAACAAAATCGGTTACTTTGCTAGATACTTGCTATTTACTAGTGTTAAAACATCATGAGATTGGGACTAAACTATATAACGATATACGTTGAATAATCAAGTCTTATGGTCGTCAGAGAGATTTAATTACCGTTTTGATGGGTTTGATGACGGTAGTATGAGAATCGATCATCACAAGTAAACAACTTTAGAACTACTAGCTTGGAATGTACCGATCGACTGTTAGGTTGTTTGTGCAATTCAAGGACGAAACAAGTCATAAACCCTAATTTGATTAGTTTCTTAACAACTTAATGTAATTGTAATTTGTAAATATTGTACAAAGAATCGATTAACATTTGTATTTGGTCGTGGACGCAGCATAATCATATAGATCGAGTGAAGCACATTATATTCATGTTTTTTTATTGTTCATACGCTTAAGCGTCTTATAACTATTCATGAGTGTTATTCATGTCATATATACCAACAATAGATGTTTTATAGGATGCAATAGACAAATACAATGTTTGATACACATAAAGATAAGTTGGATGAAGATGCAAAAGTTGGAGGGATTAGATCATTAGCTATAACTAAACTATATATCCGAAGTTCCACACATGTTTAATAAGTACGTACTTTAAGTGTGATTATGATGTTCTAAGCACGTGTTTAAATCCTAAGTATTTTCCAACTTGTTTGGAGTACTCATGAGGGATTTTAAAGGATTTATCACCATAAGAACTAGGGATGACAGTCAGACCCGAATCCGATTGGAAAACCCGAAACCCAAGACATCTGGGACGTGTCTGGGGTCGGGTGCATGGGTATAGGGTCGAGTCTGGAGCTTAAGAAAAAAACTTTCATGGATCTGGATCGGGTCTATCTGAGATTACCTGTTAAACCTTATTAAGAACAAACTCTATACTTTATTAGAATTCTTTATGATGAACATTCAACCAATCTATATTGATTATAGGTTTATACATTGTTAAGTGTGATTGTATTATTATTATTATTATTATTATTATTATTATTATTATTGTTATTATTATTATTATTATAATATATGTTATTGGTATTATTATTATTAATGTTATTGCTATTAGTTTAAATAAATGGGTTGCTTAATTCAAATACTAGGTTTAATACCCATATGTTATACACGGATTAAATAATAACTTGCATAAAGAAATTGCAATCATTATGTTTAAACATTTATAAATATTTATTATTTAAGAATTTAACTCCATCAGCATATGCATGGTGAAAATTTCTCTCAATTCTCTCTCAAATTTCCTATTATAAAACAAATATATTTTCCGCCAAAAAACAATTTCCCCTAAAACCTTGAATTATTAGATAGATAATTATATACCACAAGCGTTATGTTAACAATAATTTGAATCACTAAATGGCCAATGGCACACACAATAACATTCATTTATGATTTACCCATCATGAAACTCATCACCTTACACCATAGTCCATAGATAAGAAATTCATGATCCAACCTGAAAAACTTATTTTTTTTTCTCATGTGAGACTTGTACCTAAAATCTTTATATTTTATAAAGTTTTAAGTGTCTCCCATTAACCAATTGAGCTTATGGACCACGAGAGTTATGTCCCATTTGCCTACTTATATGACCCATAATTTTTTTTGGACCTATGGACTTTGCATCTTGTTATGAAAAGGGAGAAACATACATAACTGATCAAAGAAAACACACAAAGGCAACCCAAAGTTGGTCCTTTTATTTGAAGTACCACATACTTCAATTCACCACTATATATCATTTACACTTGCAATCACAAAACCATCTTGAATTTTAAGTTTGATTTTGGAAACTAGCATCATGAGACTTGCTATCAAACCAGTTCAACCATTCTCACCCATGGCTAAGCCACCGCTAGAGCCATTGTGCCAGTCGCGTTGCACCATTCCCATGAAGACGGTGCAACGAACTAATAGTTATACTCGAGCCCCAATTAAATGGGAATCATTGGTTAATGACTCTAAGGAAAGTTGTCATACAAAGTCGTTGAGTCTGCTTTGTAAGAGATGGAAGGAGTATCATGGGTCGAAAGATTGGGAAGGTTTGTTGGATCCACTTGATGACGGTTTACGTAGCGAGATTATGCGGTACGGGAGTTTTGTCGAGGCGGCGTACCAATGCTTTGATAACGACCTATCATCACCAACGTATGCCACGTGTCGGTATGCAAGAAACTCAATGTTGGAATGTGCTGGTGTCAGTGGAAGCGGGTACCGTGTGACGAAAAATCTCCATGCCACGTCATCAATTCCGATGCCACATTGGATAGGTCAAATTGGAGTGCGATCCACTTGGATCGGTTATGTGGCGGTCTGCGAAGATGAAAATGAGATATCAAGGCTTGGTAGACGAGACATAGTCATTTCATTGCGTGGGACTGCAACTTGTACAGAGTGGCTCGAGAATCTAAGAGCTACTCTGACGAGTTGCCCATTTGGTAATGATAATGACAACATTGGACAAAATGATAATCCGATGGTGGAAACCGGAGTTTTAAGCCTATACACCTCGAGCACGTCGGTATGTCCAAGCTTACAACAATCATTACAACACGAAATTTTAAGACTGGTTCAAAAGTATAACAACGAACCCTTAAGTGTCACCATCACCGGTCATTCGTTAGGAGCTTCATTAGCCGTATTAGCCGCCTACGACATCAAAACCGCCATCAAACATGATCTACATCTCTCGGTCATCTCGTTCGGAGGTCCTCGTGTTGGTAACCGAAGTTTCAGACATAACCTAGAACGACAAGGAACCAAGATTCTACGTATAGTGAATTCAGATGACCTAGTTACAAAAGTACCAGGCTTTTTCGTGGAAGATCATAATGACATGGCAATGGAAAAGAAAGCTCATTGGATGCGAAAACACGTTAGAGACAACCAATGGGTGTATGCTAACATAGGCCACGAGCTACGACTTAGTAGTCGAGCCTCGTTAAAGTTAAACAGTATGAATGTTGCCACAAGTCATGATCTAAAAACATATTTGCATCTAGTAAATGGTTTTGTCAGCTCAACTTGCCCAGCAAGTGCAGGAATGATGCTTGAAAAAGCTACTACTGTTCCCTCTAGTCAATAATTTTTAAAACTAAACTTTTTTTTTCATAAAGATAGTCATAGAAATTTACAATAGTACCCTTGCATATATGTTACCAAGTCTTATAGTTAGGTTTCATTTTTATTTGTAACAGACAGTTAAATGGTGTCCAATGACAATTTTGATCATTTTGGTCGTTTTACATCCATCTTGTGATATGTTCTAAGCTTGATGTGCTTAAAACGCGCTAGCGGCTTCATGCTTCTTGTTATATTCTACCTTGATAGATTTGGAAATGTGACCTTTAAATTAACCGATAAAAGAAAACGACAATCACTGCTTCTTTTGATTATGTTAAATAAAAATCTTTCAAAATATTTTGCTAGGTGTTATACAAGACAGTAGTAATGCTCTAATCGTGCTTCATGTGATGATGAAATTACTTGTTTAATCAATTTTACAAGTTTTTAATTTCGTTGTTAATAAACATTTAAAGCACAGATCACACAGTATATTAAGAAAATTAATTCTGACTTTTTGACCTTTTTCTATCACTATGATTTAGTGTAAACTGTTGTTTAAAACCTCACTACTTTGGAAGAAAATCATGTTTTTAGTTTATAGTTTAAGGTTTACAGTGATTTAAATTATTTGATGATCTGTATGGGGGATGTCTAAACTATACACCAATGTTATACCGGCCCTAATATGTGTTTTTGTTTTTTGCATTCTACATATACAGCATGAGAGAAGGCTAATAGAACGCATACGACTGACTATACAAGTTGTTCCTCATTATACGGGCAATATGAGAGAAGGCCTTATACATGCGAATGTATGGGTGTTGCCTGAAATGCGCCTTACATCAAATGGAAGCAGAGAATGATGGTGGTTGAAGACTTGAAGTGTAATAACAAATTAGTTTATTTAAACCTAATGAATTGAAATTTTATTAACTCATGATGATATGCATGTGTATGGGTAGGGCAAAACAAATCTGAAGAACAACCAATATCTACCTTGAATAATAGTGCTCTTTTTTATTCTTGAAGACAATGAGAGTGAAATTATCCCCTTTTTATCATCACTACTTTTTACCAGTCATACCCGCAACCACCTGCATCGTTTTGTTGTCAACTATCAATAAAAGCAAAATTGCGTTACACAATTCACTTATCATTTTCATTTGACATACACTGACTCATGCTTGCATGTGTATATCAGTATGACAGTATATGTTTGCTGTATCCCTACATATGTATGCATGTGTGTTATATGTGCATATATACATACACATATGTGTATAGGATGATGTAGCTTATAGTAGAAAACTGCAAGAACCGTATAAAAATGTGTATGTGCCTATGTGGTTTTTAACTATGATACATACAAGTGCTTATGAGGTTCTCATGGTTCTCTATTTAAATTTGTTTGTGTATTAAAGGCGACACACACATATGTGGATTCAAATTAGAACCATTGAATATTTAGGAACCATGCTACAATTTCAAGTAGAGGGTTGCCGGAATCACTAAATATTTAGGAATCGCGCTATGATTTGAAGTAGAGCTACGATCTCTTTTGAATATACCCCTATGTGTGTGTATGCAACTAATATTAGTACTCACATTGTTCAAAGCAGGCTGACGAACTTTTTTGGATGGTTCAAATGAGTCCAGCATAGGTTTCACCACAGCAGGAAGGAATAGGCCTAAAAGTAACAGTAACAATTAGGTAAACAAAAATACATTTAAAAAGTGTTATTTGCACTAAAAAGATTTAACCACATTCCTAGAAAAAAAAAGGATCCCTGTTCCATGCTAAACACACCATTGAAACACAAAGATGATTCAACTGTAATGCGTAATGTAACAAAATAGTCCTTTTAACAAAGCAGAGAGATCATGAATTTCCAATACAATGCTTAAATAAAGACTTTTTTTATAATACTGCTGCCTTATTTTGTTATAGTTAAAGGTACTCTACGCTTCTTTTAGCCATAGTTATCAAAAGCCATCACTTTGTCGCCTAGTCCACCAATTTAAGCCAGGCCCATCATTTGCGCTTTCAAATCCTAGGCAAAAAAATCCCACCAGATAGCTAATATTTAATTATTTAAATTTTATTTTATTTAATCCTTATTACTTACTAAATACGTTTCTGGAAAAAAAATGACTCTAAAAATATTCCATTGATTATTATGTCTTCAGAATGTGTTGTTCGACCCTTAAGCACCTTCAATCATGCATGATTTCTTCAATATACAAATAACTTTTGTACGTTTTGTCGAATATTATGGTATTGAGAATTTTTGTTATTTGAAGGATGTGTTAATGTTCCCTTAACTAATATATTTTATATTTTTTTATGTTCGCTTTTTATTTTTCGGGCCCACGCTTTTTTAGCGCCTCTCGCCTAGGCCCTAGGCCCAGCTTCTCGCCTAGAGTGCGCCTCGCGCCTTTGATAACTATGCTTTTAGCATGTGTAAATTAAATTGCTGCAATCTCCAGGGGACAGAGGGAGTGCACTTTTACATAATACAATATAAGTGTTGTCGATATTGCAAGTGTATAAAACAAAAAACTACAAAAAATCAAATAAAGTGAACTTGAGTTACCGTCTTAAAATAAATAGATATTTTATCGTTTCAACTGAGACTCTCAAAACTTGATTATTTTCTCATAGGGGTATGATGACCTGATGAGTGTTAGATAAACGAGAATCAAAACAGATCAAACTCACAAGATAGGAGTCACACTTCCAACAAAAGGTAAAACTAAGGCCATAACCAACGAGAAAGAGGAAGCATGCAACCGTATGAGAGAAAATGCTACTACCGATTCTAACTTAGATGTGCGCAGTCGCTCCAATCCCAGCCTGAAACCACCCCAAGCTCTTAGGCGCAGTTGAACCTGATGGTTCTTATTCAGTCTTATAATTCAAGTTGAAAGCCCTTCTACAAGACTGGTCATGGGCAAGACCCTGTTCTAAGACGATTAATACCAATGTGCATCCTTGGTGACCGGTTCCTAAGTCTGCTCCAAACATATTAATGTGTATATATTTATCACTCAAAATGTTTCTGAAATGTAACTTTGTCAGGCCATTCACTTGTTATATCATTAACTCTATTTCTCCATGCAATTTTGTAACACCATTCGATTGCTTTTGTTAGTAAATTTCTTCTCTCCATGTATATTTATGTGAGCAACAACATATGAATATATGATTATATAATTTCACCATAACAAATACATGTTACCATAACACAATGCAACTTTAACTCAACGGCTTTAACACAATTGGCATGGTGTTTAATTCAATCTACATGTGTTTGTTACTTCTTACTTACTAATGCATCTCTACACGTAACACGGCTCGAAAATCACATGTTTCCACAGTTTTATCTACAACATAAGATCATCTAAAACACGCTTAATCCAAATTCAATCAAACATGAAATTAATTTGGGCGAAATGATACTAATTAACAAACGCTTTCAATTTTGGACACCAGATCGATAACAGATGATAGAAACAGGATGATGAAATGGATTAAAAACAGATGGTTATATATTGAGTGAATTGCATCGAAATAAGAATTGATGGAGATATAGGAAATGAAATTAGGGTTGATAAGGTAGGTACCAACGCCACCGATGAGACATGAAGCAGCAACAATCGGCTCTTGAACAACGAACATTTTTAGTTTCTCCATTACAGCCATCTCCAATCTTTTTTTTGTTCTTCTCTTTTGCGTGTGTTTGCTCGCTGGAATTGTAGTTATTGTTGGTGGGTAATCGGTAATCCGAATGCTTCGCTACGGTTCGGTTCGGGTCGGGTTATAACCATATTAATAAATTAGGTGATCCAAGTATCCAATACCCGGGTCTAAACCTAATGAGTTGTTTCAGCCATATTTGAGTGTTCGAATTGATGGTTTAACCGGTTATAACACTGGTTAGAATGTTAGGGTAGAGGTGAAAAAGCTGGATTTTGGGTTGAAATCAGTTTGGGATGGATTAAACCTAGTGTATATCTGGTTTTGGTTGAAATAGGTGTACTTTGAAATCAGATCTTCAAGAAAAATTATCGGTTTTTTTTATAATTAAGTTTAATTTGATTTGATTTGGTTTTAACCGGTTTTAATGAGAGGGTTACAAACTAGTTTTAGGTCTCTGGTTGTTTTGGGGTTCTAACTAGTTTTAAAACTGGTTTTGGAATAGGCTAAGAACCGGCTCTGATTCACAACACAGTCTTTTGTGCGCCTCTTGTTAGGGTTGTTTTGAAACCCATACGAACTACGGGTTTGTTTGGTACGAGAGAATGCAATGTACGAGGGAATAAAAAATGAAGGAAAGGATGGACAAAAGAATGAAATTAATAATTTCATTCCATTCTCATTTTTTGTTACCTTATAGAACTAACATAAATCATTACTTTGTGCTTTTGGTAGATAGAAAAAGACAAATTAATGAATAGAAATCACTAAAAACGAAAAAAATAACTTGTCATGATTATGGGTCAGGTCTCAGTTTAGGTTATGCTTTGATAAACGAGTCAGGTCACGGAGCAAATCATGGTTCGGGTCAAGGCATGGATCAAGACATGGGTCTGGCCGTGATTCGAGTCATGGTTCAATGAAGAGGTTAGGACATTGGTCGTTCATGGTTCGGGTCATGAGCCAGTTCATGGAACATGTCATAAGTCGGTCCATGAGTTACGTCTTGGATCAGGGCATGAGTCAAGACACTGGTCAGAATACGAGGCATGTAATGAGCCGGATCATGGTTCGGGACATGAATCAACATGGATTGAGTCATGGTTCTAGGAATTGGTCAGGTCATGAGTCTAGTCATGCATTAAAAAATATATTTTATTCGTTGAAGTAATGAAAAAAACAAGCCGGGTGGATGAAATTATTTGTGTCAATAATGAGAATATGTTTATCTTATTTAATGATAAAAATATTATAAAAATGTGTTGTTCTAGGCTTCTAGCAATTAAAAAGTGTTTATTTGTGACCTAAAAATATAAATAAAATAAGCTATTCCTCACAATGTTCATAACGATCTTTTGCAAACTTACAATATTTTTGTAAATAAATGGAAATTAATTTTATAAAAATCGAAATTCATTTATCAGATTTGGTAGATATGAAACTTAATGGAACTTAGATTTGGTAGATATGAAAGTTAATAGCACTTAAATAGGGACATAAATTAGAGTTAAATAACAACATTGTCATTTCTAGTTTAAAAATGGGTTATTGGATTTAATCATCTCCAACTATTGGTTATTGGTCGCTGTCACCCCCAAGTATCACTTTGGCCAATATAACTCCAAACTAAACACTTTGGTGTGTGTATCACCAAAAGTTAAAAAAAGTTAACCAAAAGTGACTTGAATTGGTTAACTTTTGGTGATACGATGTCCGTAACACCAAAAGCTAACCAAAAAATAATCAAAAGTTAACCAAAAGTGACTTGAATTGGTTGAATTTTGGTGATACGGACACCGAAATGTTTAGTTGGGAGTGATATTGGCCAAAATGATACTTGAGGGTGACAGCGGCCAATAACCAATAGTTGGAGGTGATTAAATCCAATAATCCTTTAAAAATATATGCCACTTTGTACAGGAACAGGTCCTCAGGTTCCATACCCATGATTGCATCTTAAGATTAAACAATACCCAGCTGTACATGAGTGTTATCTCGGAAATCAAGTCATTTCCTACAGATTAATTGGCTTCAAAACATGTTTCTAGTTTCATTCAAAATGTAATTCTAGTTTTCCAAGTTATATTTTTGTCACAAATACGGATCTGACTTCATATTTGCCAATTCTCATAAAACAAATGTTTTTTTATGTCTATTGGACTAAAAGTGTCAATAAAGATTAGTTTGTAAAAAAAACAGCTCGGGTCAAAAACCATCCAAAATGTATTATTGCATTTAACAAAATTGACTTTATGTTTAAGTGAAGCTGCATCTTCTTTTATGATTGTATCAAAGACCGATTTCAATGTTTCAAGCTATACACTAAACTATTTTTAACACTGGAGTGTGTAGACTATCGTGCGGATAAGAATAACATACATTGCAAAACCATCAGCATTTACCATAAGACAAAGAGAAGATTAGTCAAGAAAATGCTTCTTCATAATACCATGCAATAGAATTCTAAACAGCATAAACGAAATAGGTAGCAAGCAGATCAAAAGATCAAATAGCTTAAAGTCATGCAAAAGACGAGGTTAGTCTAGATTCAAACTAAAACATACTAACAAATAACTTCTAATCAAATAAACCAAACACCATATCATCTTCACTCTCTTCCTGGGGTTCTTCCTGCGAATGGCACGTGCAATACATATCAGAAAACTGTAAACAGACAGAAAACCAACAAAATCAAATACAAATAAAAACTTTACCTTCTTTTCCTCTGGAGGAGGAGCTGCTGCAGCTGCACTGCCACCAGCAGCAGCAGGAGCAGCAACTGCTGGTGCACCGCCACCACCTCCAACACCAACGTTCATGATAAGATCTTCAATGTTTTTCTTCTCTGCAAGCTTAGCAAACAAACTCGGCCAGTAGGATTCACAGTCAACGTTGGCTGCCTTCAAAAGAGTAGCAATCTTCTCAGCCTGCAAAAGCCCATAAACAAAAAGACACAAAATGATGCATGTAATAAGTTTCAAAACAAAATCTACATATGTTTAGATTATGAATAAAAGATTGTAAAGAGCTAAGAACGACAGCATTTTCTCGGATCAACTTGTCTGATCCATCAATTTCAAATGAAAATTATACTGTTAACGTAAAACATCTAACCTAATAGTTTTCGTAAGCTTGACAGAAAACAAAACGTACACTATACATCCAATCAAAAAAACTAAAATTCCAAATATTTCTAATTGGTTTCAACTCAAGATTAATGTCATGACAGGGAGAAACAAATACTGAAGATAACATACACAACTTTAACTTTCAAGATCACATCAGGTCAATCAACTTCCAAGTCAAAATACTACTGTTCATGATTATGATCTAATATAACCATGCATACATGCATTTATCAGTATGTGCAATTGGAAAAAATATAGTATAATAAACCAAAAGAATGTTTCATATTTGTTTAACTTTTATCAAATTCATGTTTGTAAGATGACAAATAAAAAAATTGAATAAAGCCAAACACAACAAGCAAGCAAACAAACAACAATCATAACCTGTAAAATCAAAACCAATATCTGGATCAATAGCATATACACGACACGTTACAAGTCAAGATCATATTGCTAACATCAAACACTAAAACATGCGTTCAACTAAACAATGATTATGAACATAATAAAACATTAACACTCATGCATACATGCAAACTATTAAATCAACTAAAAAAGTTTATAAACAGAACAAAAAATACGTCTATTAATCAACTTTCAAAATCATACTGTTAACATCAAACAATAAAGCAAGTGTTCTTTCAATCATGATCATATAAGAGTAATAAAACCCAAAGTACGTTAGCTAATTTCAACAATGACATAAAATAAACAAAATAGCATCACAATAGATAAACAGAAACGATCAAAATTACTAACAGTGATCGGGATGCCATCGTCAGCAAGGATCAAACAAGCGTAAGTAGAAGCAAGTTCTCCGACCGACATTTTTCTGTATGAAACACAAACAAAACCCTAAAATTAGCACAATATGATTGATGAATCATGAAGATTAACCGAATAAACTATAAGATGCAAGTGAAGAGCAAATGTACCTGAATGAAAGAAGATGAATGTTTTTTTCGCAATTTGTTGAGCCCTAAAAGTTAACAATTCTGCCGTTATAAAGAAAAGATAAGAACCCTAATCGAGGTTTGTATTTATAGCATTGGAGAATGAGTTTTACAATGCTACACATATTGGGCCTCATAATAGGCCACACTGGGCCTTATATTGTTATGATAGGCCCGGTACTAATAGAACCGGCTAAAGGTTAAAATGACTGAAGCCGGTTTCTTAAAAAGATTCGGTTATTAATCGGTTTTAAGAAGGAATGAAAGTTGGTTATCAAAAAGGTGTTTAGTTACTAATTGATTGACTGGTTACAAAACGGTTTTTATTATCAGTTGAAAATTTGGTTTGCACAATGAGAATACTAACCGACTCTTTAATGACAGTTATTAACGGATTAATGTTTTCTAATTGGATCCTACGGTACTTGTTATTAACCGATTCAGTTATCCGTTCAGGTCAGTTAACTATTCTATTCTACTTTGACATGTTTCTGACTCTGACTTATTATTTTTACATTAAAGTTTGAATATTTCTCCATCTTTTAATATGTGACGCACTAGGTTTTTACACCGTAACATGTGAGACATTAAACTCCTTAGTATTAACACGTGTGACGAACTCATATATGAGAGACTCGTCTGCCACATCGTGCGACTCAGGTCTCATATATCTAGTTGTTGATGGTAAGAATCCCACTCTATAACCTCACATCTCCCTCTTATCCAAAGGTAAGAAGCCAATCGGGTCTGGTCTCCCACAATTGTCGGGCATTGTTATTGATGTTCTTCGCGGTGTTAACTTTCTAAATGCTTCATAGTGTTGCGAGAACAATATTGTAAGAAGGTTTTGTGATCCGAAGATTATTGCCTTTCGTCTTGGTGACTTACTCCAGCTAGTAACTTTATCCTAGACTTGACAAGCATAAGAACATAAATGTTTAACCAAACACATGTAATATGGATTTAGCATGTAGTAGTTTTGATTTATTATATTAGACGTGGTTATTTGCGTTTGTAGTTAAAATATTATAAAAGAACGAATAATAAAATATTATAAAAGTAAGTAAATAAAATACAACTAGTATTGACTATTGAGACTGGGTTGTGCAATGTGGTGCCCTGGTTTGTCGGTATGGTGTTTTTGACTTCGTCACACGCGTTATAATTGTGATATTAGGATTTTGACCTATGTCGCGTGCTGCGACAGCATTGTCACATTGTTACACACTTCTAAAAGTTGTTATGTTACATGCATTAAACGTGACATTAACGATCGTACATTGCAATGTAAAGTCGTAAATATAATCCACAAAGTAATTAAGTCGCGTTATAACATTAAACATGTTGCGTCTGTGACATTAATTATTATGGTTAACCATAGTTGAAAAGTGTATAGCGTAATTTGAAGAAAGTTATATAAACCAGAAAAAAAAACTACGAAGAGCAAAGCTCATGATTTTTATAGTTTTATATAGTTTGTATAAATCTCATACTTAAAATATTGTTCTTTTTATTGTTTAAAAAGGGGTAACTTTGTAAATGTAACTAAGTTTGCCAACTGTTCCAATTAAATACCTGAAACTTTATATATCTCTAATGTCACTGAAGTTTCATTAAGTGTTCCAATCCTATGTACTAATTTTACGATTATTTGAATTTTTAAAAATTGAGTTGGGCAAATGAAATATATATAAACTTTGGATACTATTTTATGATTATTTTTGTTCAACTTGATTTAAACTCAATAAATTTAGAACTTTGTTATTAAGTTGAAAATTCATAATCTTCACTTTTAGATCCTGATTCAAATTGATTGGAAAAAAACTTTCACGTTTTTATAATCATCATTCATGTATGTTTCATATGCCCAACTCAATTTTAAAAAAATCAAACATTTGTAAAAATATTACATAGGATTGGAACACTTATGAAACTTCAGTGACTTTAGGAAGACAAAAAAAGTTTGAGGTATTTAATTGGAACAGTGAGCAAACTTGGTTACATTTCTATGACATTTTCCCTTAAAAATAATATAAAATATGATATTTAACCTTTTTAACGTCAAAGACCGGGACAATCCCAAATGAAAGCCCGTACATCAATCACATGATGTATTTCATCGGTCTAAAAGAAAACTCATTGTTATAGTAAAACCCTCAGAAGTTAGGATATAACTTTTTACCTAAGACCCTTAGTAATGGGGTATTACGCCCCTATATGATGATGAAGTGGAGCCCTCATGCAACATGATGAACAACCTATGTGGGCAATAATTTCTCTATTACATTTACGGTTATCACTTCGTATGACCTAAAATTCTCTAAGCTCTATATTCATTTTTTATATACTACATTTGTATTGCTAGACTAAAAATACATTAACATTAAATTAAATAACAATATAAAGATTAGGCTCAAGATCCAAGAACAGGTTTAGATGCTAAAAAGAATTAATTAACTACGTCAAGCCTTCATTACCCACCCCCGACAATGTGTGCGTTATCGTACATCGTATCACCTTTCTTTATGCAAACATTACAAATTTTATATTGTTCTACTAAACACATTATTAATGCAACTCAAATAAAATATAAGTTGGCCCAAAAAATAATCTATCAGCACAGATTTGGGAATTAAAAAAATGAAAACACTAGTCTATACATTGACGCCTAAGGGGAAAACACAAAAGTAATGTTGAAGTTATAGCGAAAATTAAACAATCAACAAACCAATTATAAATTAGAAATTTATTAAGGACACTCATATCTGCATGAAGTTACTGTAGATAAAGGTTCGTTGTAAGTTATCCTTCAATAGTAACTTACAGTGGTAGTTTCTACTGAAGTTGGTACTGATGTAGTCTCGTTATACTGTTAAACCGTCAATTGAATATTTACAATGATTTAGTTAGTCATACAATGTTTTTAACTCATATAGTACCGTCAAAATTACTTTAATATGAAATTAGATCACGACTCAAAGTTTTATCACTAAAACTCCAAACATCAATACCTCCATGATACATTGTCAATTAATTTTTAATATATATTACTTGGATCTTTTAATATGATTTAGTTGAAAGATGCCTTCAAAATAAAAATAAAACAAGATTAATTTAATCTTCCACTCTTTGTGGCATTGTTAGTTGCCTTTTGGGACAGCAAAAGACAAAAGGTGTTTGTGTAGGTCTCAATATATTATTATTTAATATAAACCACTTGTTTAAATATAAATTAATTGAACCGACCAAATCTATATTTCATAAAGAAAATCCCATGTCATGCTGGTCTTTGGACTGCACTTGATCCTATGCACTGTTCCAACCTGTGACGCTCGAAGAACCGAATCGTGAGAACCGAACAAACAGAACGTAGATATGCAACCTCATATGAGAGCAGGGAATGAGATCAAACAGTGATAACTGATGAAACCGAATGAAGACGTAACCTCATATGAGAGCAGGGAATGAGGATCAACTCGGGACAAAAGGATTCATAGAATTTAAGTATATCTAGCGTGTTTAAGGTTTAGAGTTTAGGGTGCAACGTTACTTGTTTAAGGTTTAGAGTTTAGGGTGCAACGTTACTTTCTGTATCCCTAAATAATGGTTGCCTTACTATATGTTGTCAACAATCTGCTAATATATACAAAAAAAAAAAACTGAAACAAAATTTAAAACATAAATAGAATTTAAGTATATCTAACAGGCTAACAACATATAAATAATTAGTTAATTACCATGACATGAGATAAATATGAGCAAGACAGACATTATACAAAATATATAGAACATATGTATCATATGGAAAAAGTCAAAAAGTTCAGTTCTGATACAAAGCAAAGTAAAGTTTGCCTGTACAGGGGCTATAGCTTTGTCTCTCCCCAACAATAACAACAAAAAAAAGATACCAAAAAACCCAAAAATTCCCCACATTTATATCTACATTTAATAACATTTCAAAAACCCTCTTCAAAAGTTCAAATTTTTAACCCCTCCTGCCATCAAGAACATCATAACATATATAATTCTATGAATTATAATCTATCTTTTTCACTTAACCAGACTCAAAACTCACTATTTAACTGCATAAGATTTGTTGCAAACGACCTCAAGTGCCTCCGTTATCAAGCCCGAAAAGCTTGTCATGGCTTGAAAAACTCCGGGCAAACCTGTTTGAATGTTATTTAAAGTCATAGATCTTGTTACCTCAACTGCCTTTGAGTGCCTGATCATTTCGTCCTCGACCCGTCTTTGACATGCCACGAGCTCAGTCTTTTTCTCAGAAAGTGGGTCCCGGGCATCCAACCCATGCCCGTCATCCTGCCCACTGCCTGGAAGTCCGAGCCCGACCATGGAATATGAATGGTAGTATTTCTTCTCTATGTTTCTTAAAGATGAAGCTTTCTTCTCGAGTTCTTTTGATGCGGATTCTGTGCGTTTTTTCACCTTCATTTCTTCTGCTTGTTTTAAAGAAATAGAGTGGACGACGTTTATGAAACTTTTAATGGCTTCAGATGCCACTGTGTCGGGTAAACGATCAAGGGCTAGTTTCCACTCATCAAAAACTATGTAAACATCCGAGGGTTGTGAACCGTTGATGTTTGCTTCTTCGGTATTGATGGGAAGAAGAGTGAGTTTGAACCATGCTTGAAGAGATTTGATGAAATCTCTTTGGAATTTTATGAGGCGACAGAAACTCGTGTGCCACGCGGACACTGCTGCTTCAAGATCACGAGTTGCTTGGCGGTGGAGGTCGGAGGTTGACTCGCCTTTTGTTGACCGGTTGATTAGACCCCGAACTTGTTGAACAACGTGGTTTTGGACTTCATGGCATTGGTTCATAGATCTCCACATGTACATAAACCTGCATTAATGTCATCATTAATATTTTTCACAATCATTCCTGAAAAGTTGTTATATTGTAGAATAGGCAAATAGGAAACAAATGAGTTTGATTTGGTATGAGTACTATTTTCTAACAGGTAAACACTAAAATCTATAGCTAGAAAAGAGAAACGTTAAATGGGTCGAACGGGTCAAAGTCAAACCAACCCAAACTGTATTGTGTTGATGCAAACAATCTACTAAATCACATTATTGTTAAAACCATATTATTATTACAATCATATATCTTACATAAAAAGATTAAAAAGTAAAACTTACAAAAAGGTGTTAGCCAAGCTAAACGACCCGTTACCCAACCAGCCTAAACCACCCGTTTTGTCACCTCTAGATTTGGGTCCACAAAGCCACACAACTATCATTTTGTCATTACTGGCAGGCATTTGAGACAAACAGTAGAACACTCTGTGGGACTATGTACCGCTCAATTGTATTTTCTTGTTTTTTTCTACAGAAATCACAAGTACTAGCAATTCAAAATATTAAAGGATAAAAATTGTTAAATAATCTCTTTAATGGATGAGTCGGTTTCAAGCAGGTTAGGACCATGGCACTTTACTTTGGTCCAGGACAGTTGGTCAACTACCATATATTGGTGCCTTTAATAAAGTTTCATACACTTGATCTCCCCACATAGACATGACAATAATGCTTTGTACTGTAACATTCCAATGTTCAATTGTGTTCCCTCAAAAACACATCCATTTTCAAGCAACATTATTATTATTCATTTAAATTCAATTTGAAACCAAGTGTGGTTGAATCTTTAAATACTTATATAATTCTTTTCAATGCCAAATACAATCAAACATTGAGCATTTGTAGATTTGATATTTTACACAATTCCCCTTTTCTTTATATTATCCAGATGACCTTGGTTTGAGTTTATAAGCATAATATGGAAGTTTAAATAACCATGTCCTAAGCATACGAGTAATGGCATAAAACAATAATGTGTAAGCGCGCGCGTGTGAAATGACTTACCCGTGACAAAGTTCAATCAGCTGTGGGACAAGCTCAGCATCTCGTAGGCCAACAATGGCAGTAGAGGTAGTTGAGACGGCCTGAGATGTCACGACTATTAGCGACTGAAGTTTCGTTATGGAAGCTTTCGTTTTGTTCAATTTACTTTCGTCTCCCCCTTTGTATTCCTGGCTTTGTAGTGCAGATAACTTCTTATCATGCTCAATTTTAACTCCTTCTCTTGCCTAAACAGTTTAGTTAATTGAACAAATTGTAAGTTTTTATTGGACATATTATATATTGAAAAGAAAAAAGAAAAAAAAAAAGGAAATGTTGCAGAGTATATGAGGATCCATAAGAACACAGCATATAATGAATATGACATATCAATCATTTCATGTTCATAGTTTGATACAAACTTCTGGCAAATATAACAAGAGGATAAAAGGGTATTTCATTGTATCAGTAAACATAACATTGTTGTTGCCTGCTAGTCATGTAAAACCAAAAATTACTTTTGTTTTGTAGCCTTATTTTTCCACATTTGATGACAGACAAAGATTGCTCCAGGTTGTCATAATTGTTCAGAATCACAGTTACTACTTACAGGGACAGTTTGGTCATTCCACGACAACCTTTATTTCTTTCTATCACTTATTTCCAACCAACATGGACTCTATATTTTCATTTTCACATACACAAAATGCTTCCAAATAGTTGGCATGCCCCACAACGTGTCATAACAGATAACACTGCTATTTATTTATCACCTACCATGGTCCATGGGCAATTTGGTCTTTACCTACATTTAAAATACATACACTATGGCCTTATACATACCACAATGTGTCATACAGTGATACAGTCATACAGATCATGCTAAAAAACCCTCTAAGCAAGGGCATTTTGGTCATTTCAGATTTTCCCTATGGCTTTATGTGTCATTTGGTTGCCTAATATAAAACTAACAGGGGCATTTTGGTCATTTCACACCTCTTCTCAAGGCTAGCACAGTGCAAGACTAAGAAGGGCAGTTTGGTCATTTCACATATTTTCCCATGGCTCAATGTGTGGCACAATATAAGACTAAGAAGGGCATTTTGGTCATTACACAAGAAAGCATGATCTTGATACAAAAGGGTTTGTATTTTCTTTTTTTCATATGATCACTTTTATTGAAGTATTTAGATGGAGCTCTTCTTTTAAGGCAGAAAGTTATGCATAAATAGACTATAAATTTCATCTAGTATGTTGGTCTAAAACAAAGTGAAGTTTGAAAAATAATAACTTTTTTCAACACACCCTTTTGCATAACACAATGGGTAAAGTCATAAAACCATGCCAAAGTGATTTCACCAATGGAACCCACAATGGTAAAAAAGAAATACATAGTCAAAATCCATGAGCCACCATTGACCAGGGGCATTTTCGTCATTTCAACCCCCCCCCCAAACCACAACTAAAACTTATCAATTTATCATCATCATTATCACCAAAGGCAACATCTTTCCACCCTTACATATCTTTATTTCAAGATCTTGTTTGAAAAAAATTGATAGAAAAGGGGCCCAAAAGAAAGCAAAAATCAATTTCATAATCATATCAAAATAATCTTTAGTGTCTGCACAAACCACAGTTTCTTGTAATGTATAAACAACATATGCAAATAGTGTGGTTAAAAACTTAAAATAGTAATTTCATTACCTTCACTTCTTGATAGAGCTTCATCTCCCAAGCCATAAGCCGGTCCAACGTCGCACAAAGACTCTTCGAACCACCCGTTTCACCAATCGAACCCGGTTCAAACCGGTACTTTATCGCCAATGGTGGCTTTGATGTCCAACTTGAACTCAAATTACTCAACACACCACTTGAATGATACACTGTTTCTGCAAATCCAATATCAATTTCAATCAAAGATAAACAAAACAAATTATCCCCAATTTGAAAACCCTAAATCAAACCAATTCGTTGTTCTTACTTTTCAATTGGCGAAAACTGCGATCGAGCTGAGCTCGACCAGTTTCAAGCATTTCCGAAACTTGTTCACCTGAATCAGCAGCTTTATCAAAATACTCCTTAATCGAAGCAACAATTTCCGCCAAATCTCGATGCCTAATCACCATCCTCATATCTGAATTATCATCATACTGACCAGTTTTCCAGCTCGCAGATGATGCAGCGTCTTCAGACTTTTCTGATTTACTCATCGTTGAGTATTTAGGCTTAGGAACTGCAGATGCGGGTCGAATAACTGACTCGTTATGAACCGAAGATCCGAAGTTAGATCTACTCTCCATTTCAGATCTGGAATCACGGTCAATTTCTTCATCAGATGTTGAACTTGTTGTGCTGTAATGATCATCCCATTCACTACATTGTACCTCTTCTTGCTCCTCATCGTCTGTTTCCAGATGGTGATTGTCAACTTCATCTTCGTGTTGGTGTTGGTGTTGGTGTTTATACTGTTGTTGTTGTTGTTGTTTCGTTTGTTGACTTATTTGAGTTTTGTGAGAGTAGGTGGAGTGAACGGAGCTTTTGTGTTGTTTGTAACCGGAATAAATGGATGATTTATCGTCTTCAGTGTCGTCGAAATTAGGTTGACGATTGTTGTTGAAGTATTCAGAGTCGGGTGGTGATGGAGGGTAGAAATTTTCCCAGTTCCAAACGGATGAAGCTTGTGAAGGTGTTGATGCGTAATTAGCTTGAGCATTGTATGTGTAGTGATTTGGATTTGGATTATAATTATAATGATGATCGTTAGGGTTTTCGCGAGGCGAATAAGATGCTTCACTTGATTCGGATAAAATATGTGGGAGTTTGATCTTCGGTTTATTTCGTTGTTGATGATGATGTTGTTTAACGGAACCAATTGAGTGAGAACGAGAAACCGGCGCCGGTGGTATTGAGCTTGCAATAGATGAAGATCGAGAAACCGGCGCCGGCGGGGGTGGTGGTGGTGGCTCCGCCGCCGTGGACGGCGGCGGAGGTGGTGTTGGGTAGGAAAAGGTAGTGGAGGGAGAGGGGCGAGTAGGGAGGAGAACGGCGGGGGTTTGGTCGGCGACGGAGAGGGGTTCGCCGGAGGCGAAGATGGAGAGGGCGGATCCGGTGTTTTTGAGTGATCGGCAATAGTCGGAGTGAGCGGCGGCGAGGTGGTGGCGGGCGTAGACGGCTTCTTTCATGAGACGACGGCGTTCTTTGCAGCGTCTGACGGAGTCTTCGTTGCCGAGCTTTGAAGCTGTGCAACCCATGGTGGAATGGGTTTGTTTATGGTGGTGGTGGTGGCGGTGGCGGTGGCGCGATGGTTTTCAGGCGAACTGGCGCCGGATTTTGAGTAGTTTAGAAAGAAGAGTGACAGAGGACAGAGGGAGTGTCAAGTGTGTATGTGTTGTGTGTTATCAACTAACAAAAAAGGAGGGTTTATTATATTATTATTTCATGTCTTTTTTACATTAAAAGACTGATATAAAAGTTGAGATAGAAACTAAAATTACTCATTTTTAACTTTTTTTTTATTTTTTTCTAACTATGTTTATTCACGTTTTGTATATTTTTTTGCTTTTTGGTCACGTCTTGTAGTACAATGCAAACATCGGTGATTGTCATCATCATCATCATCATCCATCCTAATAGAAATAGAGGTACTAACCGACTATCAAATTGAAAAGCCAAAGTTTCTTGCAAATCGATGGCCACACGAATTAACAGAGAGGCAGCCGTCCCTATAATCAAATGATGTTACAACCTCATGAGCGATGACAAACATGCCAGAAGAGTAAGTGAAGTGAACGAAGTAAGTTGCTATTAGAACTAGGAATAAGAAAAACATGAAAGTAGGAAGCCAATTGGTGATAAAGCAAACACATAACCAAAATGAGTTAAATTATAATGTCAAACTATTAACCTTACTTATTTTCATGTATTATTAGTTTAAGGGTATGTATGTAAATATTCTTTCTAGGGACGTTTGATCGGTTATATATAACTGATATGTGGCAATTAGGGACAGTTACTATCGGTTAATCTTACAAACAGACATGATGGTTGAAGACACAGGTTTGATAACTACATGTGTCTAGTTTACACCAATGTAAAACATCACATTATCATCATCGATCTCACTCTTACATTGGTTAATTACTTTTGTGTTTTGCTTGTTGGTAAACTTGGTGAACCATACCATTCGCCACTTTGATCTGTATCATGATGCAATAAGTGGCATCAGAGCACATGCTTTGGTTATGGGACACAATCAACATGAAAAGCATATTCAAAAGACAATTCGATCAAATATGGATTCCCCGTTTGAAATCACGACAAAATATCAAGTTCAAACAAGATTCATGCATGATCTAAAAATAGACTCGATTTCTTTGATGAATTTGATAATCTTAAAATTAATTTTAGGCAAGGATGGAAGTGGAGTTGAGCTTCGATAAGAAAACTCAAACTGGCAACATATTTTTACTGCAATATAAAAGGTCATGCCTAGTAGAAACACATGATTCGCATTGTACAACATACCCCAAACATAAGGCTCAATGTTTTATGTTAAAAACAATTGACAACCCAAGGGTATGAAATAGATGTACACACAAGTGCATTATTCGACAAATATTTGCAACTACTAGTCAATCAAAGGACAAAATTCCTAAGAAAACCGAGCAAGCTCTTAAGAAACTCAAAAGAGATGTTGTGGACATGACCAAACGGGTCATGACTGAGCATGTCAACAAACATGGTGATCGAATTGGAGGCACACCAAATGGAGGTTTTTATATGGTGACACTCATTGTGAACAAGATGATTTGATCCCAACTAGTCTCAAATGAGTGGTAGGCATAATTGATTTTGGTATTAGATAAGAACATGTCCACACAAGATAAGGAATTTTTTTACTAAGACTTTCAACCAAATGGTACTATGATTCTCTAAAGACTACATTTAGAGTCAGCACGAAAAGAAAATCCCACCAACCCTAGGTACCAAACAAATTTGCCTCATAGATCATAGCTGCCAATAGCGACGATAGGGTCACTATCGCGCGCTACATAGCGTTGCGGTAGTTGGTCGCTATTTACATTTAGCGACCAAATAGCAACAAAATCGGTTTTTTTTTAATATGAAAAGAAAGTTAGGGTTTATCTGTTTATTATCCACATCTCATGTATACAAGATTAAAACCCTTTACCTCCATCCACCACAATTGAGAATAAATTGAGAAGAAAAGATGAAATTGAGAAGAATTATGAAAAAACAAGTAGAAATCAAAGCTTACTTAAGATAAAAATGAAGATATGCAATGAAGATGAAGATTGTAGGCTTCAATTTTACAGTAGAGAAAAAGAAAAATCTGATTTAGATGGAGTGGCGATTGTTTAAAAGGTTTTAGGGAATTAGGGTTACATATTTACATTTACAAAGTGACATATTACACCCTTAATATTTATGTTTTTTTTTAAACATATTTGACCTAAAACTTATTCTAACATGTCCATATCAAGTATAAAAAGATAAATTATAATAAATATTATATATAATTAATTAAAAAAAATTCTTTTATGTTATCGCTAAACACAAATAGCGCCCGCTATTTATCGCTATTTGCGATGTAGCGTATAGGTGACTTGTCGCTATTTACCGCTGGTATTGACAACTATGTCATAGATCTGTTTAGAACAATTAAGAACCTAAGAGAGGCTAGAAAGTCGATGGTCAAAGAAGAATGGGACAAAGTGGCTCTGGCTCTAGGATTCCCACCACATTATGCTGAACAATTCGAAGATTTATTATGTCAATAATCTACAACTATTAGACTTGCACTATGAGACTGCCAAAAGAACACAACAACAACTTGCAAAGGAAACTATAAAGTGGAATGGTAACCATATTAAACTCATAGCAAATTATTTCATTGATTTCATCATGATGATGCAAATAGACAAGGACATTTGCTCAAAATAATAGAGACTTTCAATTTATGCAACCAGCCGGTCGCATTCCCCGCAATAGGGAACCCACCACCCCACTCCGGTCAATATGTTGTCTTAACCGGGCCCATTTGACATCGGAGTTTGGCTAGGCGTTCAACCGGGAAAACCAATGGGGTTTTTCCTGGAAAATCTCACAGACAGGGAGGTTAGAACCCTGGACCACCACTGTAAAAACCGGGTGTAATAAAGACTTACTTACAATGAAGTTCAAACAAACAATCAAGTGGTTCCACAAGTCATACATGGAATATAAATACTAAGCACTATTTCCACTAACAATATGAGACAAGAAAGTCTGTTTATTTGACCTTTACAAGGTTGTTGATTGCATGGAGGAAGTGAGACAATTACTAAACAAGACCAATGGGCTGATATTGCATTAAGTTTTGGCTATAGATCTGGAATCAACGAACTTTACACCAATGTAAAACATCATATTATCATCATCATTCTCACATTTACATTGGTTATTATTGTTGTGTTTTGCTTGTTGGTTACTACGGTGAAATCATACAATACACATTGCTATGATCTGCATCATGATGCCAACAAAATGCCCTTGAAAATCAAGTTATTTACGCAAATGTCATTATATTATTCATCCAAATTACAAATTATAATATATAGTAGTAATAATAATAATAATTACACACATAATTTGTACAAGCATTAAATATATTTTTGTTTAGTTTAACGGTTGGTTTAAACTTAATCGGTGAACGAAGTGTCTGCTTTTAAAGCTTAAACTGACTGCTTTGACCATTGTATTACCTAGTGCCGGCTCACAGTTAGGCCACAACACCAGCTCATAGTTAGGCCACATAAAATGCTTTTAAGATTGTAGATATACACAATTTCTTTCAACACACGTAAGAAAAGTAGAGAGAAACTAATTCCTATGGTTTTCTACAATGTAGAGCAGTTAGTTCCTATGATTTTTAACAACATATAGGTCTTTAGTTCAATCCTCTAACTTTCCACGTCCATTCTTTTCTTTTGGGTTTTGAATGTTCACCTTTGACCCCTCACTTATGTATGTAATCTAATTTTAAATCTCTTTGGTTTTTTTATTAACTTTAATTGATAAAGTTTATTTCAAATAATTATAAATGAAACAAAATTTGAGTTAGTTATTATGTGTAATTTAGAAAATAATTTATAATTACATAAATATTATCTAATTATTAAAATATTTATTATATTATATCAACTCATGTGTATACACGGGTATTAAACCTAGTTTAACAAATGTACCATAAGATTTTTGTGAAATTCCATATTTGGCTTTTTGTTTTATATTTTTGCCACAATATCTTTATTAGTTTACATTTTTAGTCCCACTTAAAAAATTGTTATTTACACAATCAAAGGATATTGATAATATAAATTATTTAGGATGGAACAAGGAGAAGAGAAGAAAGAGAGATATAGAAAGAAAACGAAATTCGATGGGTCGCTTAGCTATGGATGGGGAGTGATTCGACTGTGGTGGCGGTTTGGTTGGGCAGATTAGAAGGTTTTGGGCGGCGGCGATAGTTGGTGGTGGTGAGTAGACGACGTTACCGAATGTGCAACTTGAATGGTATCTATTGAAATCTCATGTAAACAATCTTTATTTTGTGCATTTTATATAGCAATTGATGTGGCCGTTGGGCTCTATGCTTAACAAATGCGAAACCAGACATGAAAAGCTAACTAGAAACATAAAAGCTTACGTAACATGCTAGCCGATGTCTACAACTAGTTTATTTAATTTACCACTTTTAAACGTTAAATTAAGTTTGGAGACACTTTTAGATTATAGTTTTTATATTCATAGATTTTTAAAACTTAAAATACTAGAACTCTTCGTAAATATTACATTACAATTCAAAGATGAACAAATACTTAGTATTTACTTTTAAACTTACATAACTTTTATTGTATAATAAACAGTTCCAACGTTTAAATATTTATGGGTAAAAAACTTATATGATAGCGAACCTACGTATTTCATGATTGCAAAGAAAATTTCGTGTATTTATAAATTGGTTGATTACTTCACTTGCATTACGAATTTGAAAATGGTATCTGGATTTTATTCGCCTTAGGTCTCGAAAACAGTTGAGCCGTCCTTAAGGTTAACGTAAACACTGCACGCCCGAATCTCCAAACAACTATAATCAGTATGTGATACTATGTCAAAGAAACATAAACGAAATAAATCAATAAATCCATATAATCAACTAGTAAACAAACCAACACTAGTTATAGTTATGTGTGACTAAATTGTAAAAAAAGTAAAATCAATTGTTTGAAAGCAACGTCTAAATGTGGGTCACTCAATAAGTGATCAATAAGAGTCCAGAAATACAATAGTGACTAGACAGCAAAATGCTTCGCAATTTAACTAAGTGGAATTGATAATTTGTTTTGGTACGTTATCATAATTTGTTGGCGGATAGAAGTTTATGGAGTGAAAATCAACTAGTAAATAAAAACTCAGGGCCGGTCCCGACGATTTGGGTACCTTGTGCGAGATGAGAAAAAAATGCCCCCTTCGTCCCTTCAACCCAAAGCACCAACAGTAAATTATATAAAGTAAATTTTTAACCAAAAAACAAACGTTTGATAAATAAACATAAGAAAATCAAAGTATTCAAATTAGTGAATTACGTTATTTGCAGCAGTGACTTTCCTGCCTTCATTAATCCATAATCCATTTGATTGTGTGGGTTTTAGATGTTTAGTTAATTAGTTGTAGTGAGCTTTAGCCTTTAGGTGTTGGCTTTAAATCTTTGTTTATTTGTTACATGACTATTGGCTAAATATAAGTTTTATAAAAAAAATTATATAATAATTTTTTTTAAATTTTGTGTCCCGTCAAACAAGTGTCCTGTGCGGTCGCAAATGCCGCGCACCCTCTAACCCTATGTAAAAAATATATATGCTTTTAGGTCAACAAGTCAAGGACTTGTTTGCAACTAAGGCCCAAATAATTGAAGAGAAGCAACGAACGACTACATTATATACAATGTTTTCAAAAGGAGAGGTAAAATACAAAAGCATGTGATAGGTATATACAAAAGTCCATAATGCATTTAGCTATCAATATCAACGATGACCTAAAATGTGATAATGAAATTATAATATCAATTATCATTTATATAGTTAAGTTAAATTGATAAATTATATATATCTTCTAAAAAATGAACATCATTTTTCTATATTGAAAGAGATTTGAATACTAAAATTCCCTCAAATATTATGACACTATAATATAATAAGCTTATATACCTATTTTAGATTAGATATAAATTAAATATGCTTTTGAGATATAAATACGTTGCGCAAGTTAAAGAATTTACACAACACTCGTGTGCGAGTTGCACCGAAACATACTCTTGGTTGGCATGTATTGATGTATGAACCAAAAACTAATACGAATGATATCACGTAGATTTTAACTAACAAAGTATAACATATGAACCGACTACTAATACAAGTGAATCACACAGATTTTAACTAACAAAGTATATATTGACGTATGAACCGACTCCTAATGCGAGTGATATCACACAAAAGATTTTAACTAACAAAATATGAGAGCATGATCGACACAATATATGATATGTTTATGAACATTTTGGTTCTATGAACCTACTTGAAGTTTGTACTATTATCTAGCTTTTACCGATTATATTGGTGTGTATAACCCACATTCATGCTATGAATATTTTACTTTCACAATTTCTTTTATAGTCATGCTACCTTTTAGTTCTTGGGATCGTTAATACTTTTTTTACGGCGATTTTATTAGAAATTAAGCCACTAGCAAGACGCTAGGACCAAAAAACACAAACAAAGCATCCACTGCAACACACAACTACAACATCTCTAACACAACGGACTAGTACACCAATTATGCCACATAACACCAACTTTATTTGCTCGATGTCTAAGCCACACAAAAGAGTTAACCTTGATCTTGTCCAAAACCCCGTCCATCGCTAAAGGCAATGCCTTGAAGATGATTTCATTTCGGGCAAGCCAAATAAACCAAACTGTCACCATAATGATGACATACGCCTTACTTCTCATCATTTCCGAACCCCCCAAAATATTATAGCAATCAATTCTATCTCTAATTGTCTGTCCCACCTCACCACTCCAACCACACCAATTGAACACTTTGGACCAAACTTTAGAGGCGAAAGGACAATCGAGAAACAGATGATCCAGAGACTCCGACCTACCGACACACATCGAACATTCATCAGAGCCAATTGCCACTCCACGATTTACCAACGCCTTTTTGCAAGGAACCTTGTATAGTCTTGTTCTCCACGCAAAACATCTAACTTTAAGAGGAACCAATATAACCAATAAATGGGGTTTAAATCCACCGGCACCCAATTTAGCTTAATGATTTTTCTTAAAACTTTCACAGAGAACTCCTTTTCACCATTGCTTTCCCACTCCCAAAAGTCAGGTGAACAAGATAAATTAATACCTTGTAAAAGTTGATAGCAAAGATTGGAGCTACTGCACTTCGATCCCGAGGGCAGGCGATTGCGCCCAATCCCAAGCCCAAATAATTCTATCGAGTCAACTTGTCAATAAAAAGTTATACAGTTATACTTTGTGGTTTAGAGTAGTTTGTGTGTTTATATGCATGTATGAAAGGATTTAGTTTCGAGTAAGTATCGTATAGGATATGAATTTTATTGTTTGCCATTCAATGGCTCGATTTCTTAAAAGATATAATTTGGTCAAACTGAAAGTCTCATTATAAAACATCAAAACACCATGATAACAAACAAAAGAGATGATGTTAAGACGTTATATACTAATACACCATAAGACAGTAGACAAAACACCTTATAACGAATGAGCAAATTATTTAAGGTTATTTCTACATAATAAACATTTCAAAAGAACCAAAATTTTACAAAAACAAAAAAAAATAGCACATTGATAACTAGTAATACGCACTAAACAAAGTAGATGTCTAAGGGACATTTTGGTCACTACAAATATATCAAAAGCATAGGCAAATAGGAAAGTGATAAGAAAAGGAGGGGGCCAAAGCATGCAAAGTCACTTTTACCCTTTAGAAATGAGAAGCATATAAGAAAAGGCCAATGGTATGTTGCAAATTGCAAATAAAGGAGGGGCCATCCATGTGTGCTTTTTTTTGTAAATTAAAAAAAATGTCTTTTTTTTCCTTTTTCTTTTTTATTATAGTCATACAAAACATACCCATACACACAATCAATCCTTTCCCCTTATTGAATCTTGGCTAGGCTTTGTTTACACTTTGGCATATGTTTCCTTTTTTTTTTTTCTTTCATTCAGTAAGGTTTTAGCTTTTTGTTAGCCTTAATTTTATATTTATACATAATGTAGTTGCCATTTAAAAAAAAGTTAAGTACGCTTTATCTTAAATATTTTTCTCATGTGATTTTGAATCACATTATCAGTGTCATCAGTATGTTGGCATGTATAATCGTTAACGGATAAGTTCCATATGACATTACATTGCGTAATTTTGGATGCATGCAAAAGAGATAAAATTCGATACGCATGCATTATGTGACATAATTTGATCTCTTAAATGCTTCTACGTTTCATGTAGCTATGAACATCTGCTAAGTTATACCAACTTTGAAAAACTCTTCAAATTAAATTTGATTGACTTGATTTCATCGACTGATTTGATCCTAAAAATGACAGATCGATGAACAGATAAGATATATAACAGAAAACGTTAATTTCAGAAGATCAAACAAGGAAATAAACAGGAATAACATTTGTTAGTAGATATCAAACTTTAGAATCTCAAAAAGAGAAGGCCTTTTTGCCATTGATGGAACCAAAAGCTTACGAAAAACAAAGGGTTTTTGATGCTTTTATCAAGGCATTTATGCTTGATCATATATGCATATATGGGAGTTTGAAATAACCTTGAATATATGCAAGCATCTTATACTCGATCTCGTGAGTCGTGATTCTTGTGGATTAAGTTTGGAACATTGTTGCTTTTTGTTACCAGTTTGTTATGATTTCAAGAAGAAGAAACAAACTCAGATGTAAGTGTTTGAAGAATCTAAATTGTTTATAAAGTTAGGTTTATTATAAACTTTGAGTGATGCTTGTGGAAAGTTAATACACTATCCCACACGTAACATTAATTCATGTACATGCATTTCTAGAGGTCTCAATTTTAATCATTTATATATATAAAAATTAAGGTTAATTTAGATATAAATATAAAAAGTTGGTTAGATATGAAACTGAATCAAATGTATAATGTATTACATGTCAAAACTCAAAACTCACTAAAGACAGACAAATTAGTTATGATCCTTGGTTTTAGATTATATACAAATCATGGGGTATATACTATATATTGAAAACATAGTATTAGATTATATACACAAATCATTTTCCCTTTTATTGTTTACTTTGTACGTTTTCTAACAACTTTCTATTGTTTTTTTAATTTCTTTTAGGTTTTTTTCCTAGTATATATGTGTGTTTTACATTTTATTTTTACCTTATTCTTTCATTACCACTAGATTTAAGACTGGGTGGCGCGTTATGGCGGCTGGGTTGCACAGTCGGGTTTTGCGTATGTAACTTCGTTATATTTGTTGAGAAAAAAAGTTTCATGTCACGTACGTCACAGTGCAAATGTGTAATGTGTCACATATTAAAAGACGATGAAATATCAAAAGTTAGACGTCAAAACCTTAGCCAAGTCAAATACAGAATGTTGAAGTCATACGCACTATATGTCAAAGTAGAGTAAGAGATCAAAGTCGAAATGGGCTATAATGACAATTAGTAAAAGTCGGGGATTAAAACTGTAAATATGAAAAATAAATAAAATATTTTTAAATGACACGTGACGAGGCGGGGTTGGTTCGTCAAAATGACACGTGGAGAAAGATGATAGGTCAGTGCAAAGCACCGACCTTAAACTTTAGTCAAGTCAAATCCAGAATGTTAAAGTCATACATACTATATCTTTATATAATATAGGAAAATAGATTTTGCTTAGTTGGCATCATTAGAGGTGATATTGGCTTAGTTGGCATTATAAGAGTGTTTTTCTCATAATAATATTTTTATATTTGAAATATGTGTATATCTATAATAATAATAATAATAATCTATACATATTATAATAATAATAATAATAATATATTATAGTAATCTTAATTACATTTTGGTTCCCTAATATTTAGGAGAATCTTTAGAAACTTAATATTATTTACATTTTAAACTCTTTCCTACTAAAGGTGTGAATGAGTCATCTTATATTTGATAGGGTATAATATAAAACTTAAGGATAAAATTGTTAATAATCTACAATTAAATAACTCAATATTTTTTAAACATATATAAATGTTTTATATGATATTATTTTTAAAAGACTACACCATAAAACCGAGTATTTAAATCTCTTTAAATTAAATATAATATTGTATACTAAAAAACATACCCGAGCGTAGCGCGGGCTCTAAACTAGTTAAAAAAAATATATCGTTTTTATGGTGGATGATATATTGGTTTTCACTGGTCCCAATTATTACTTTTTGTCTTCTATCGGTCCAACTATTAAATTGGTTGTCAACGCTCCCAACTTTTATCACTTTGGCTACCAATGGTCCGTCGTTAATTTTTTCTAATGATGTTAAGTTTTTTTTCAAATCCAAGACCGATGTTTTAAGCCTTTTGATCAGAAGGATAATACGAGTCGATTGATGTAAAAGTTTTCTCGAAAAGACTCGGAACGTTAAAATTTTTACATCCGATTGAAACACCGTTAGGTTTAAACACCCGATTGAAGCACTATTTCGTTGTTCGGAGCTCCGTTTTCGAGGTAACTTTTCCATCAATCGACTTGTATTATCCTTCCGATCAAAAGGTTTAAAACACCGGTACTGAATTTGGAAAAAACTTAACGGTGTTAAAAAAAATTAACGACGGACCGGTGGTTACCAAAGTGATAAAAGTTGGGACCATTGACAACCAATTCAATAGTTGGGACCGGTAGAAGACAAAAAGTGATAGTTGGGACCAGTAAAAACCAATATACCTTTTTTAAAACAAATAACAAAAATTATAGCTATTTAAAAATCGTTAACAAAGTTCGTTTAGTATTAAAAATCATTGATTGGTTAGATTTAATGGTGGAGCTATCCTACAAAGTGTAAAAATGGTACAAAGTGTGAGAAGGGCACAATGATACAAAAAAGACACAATGGAACATTAAAAAAAATCCATAAATCACAAATTAAATCGAATTTCAAAAAAGTGTTTTGGAGACCTTGTTCTCCACGTCGTCCCCTTTTATAAAAATTAACTAAAAATTAAAAAAATCAACTATTTCATTGTATCTTTTCTTTTTTACTTTTATTGCGTCTTTTGTAAATTTTTACACAACAAAAGACACAATAAAATTAAAAAAGAAAAAGACAAGATGAAAAAGCTGATATTTTAATTTTTTTTGTTTAGTTTTTTTATGAAAGAGGACGACACGGGGAACAAGGTCTCCAAATCACTTTTTTTTTAAATTCGATATTGTGAGTTCTAATTTTTTAATGTGCCATTGTGTCTTTTTTACCATTGTATCCTTCTCATACCAAAAAATAACGTTGTATTTGAACCCCTCTCTAGATTT
Source organism: Tagetes erecta (assembly GCA_030867185.1). Taxonomy (NCBI): domain Eukaryota; kingdom Viridiplantae; phylum Streptophyta; class Magnoliopsida; order Asterales; family Asteraceae; genus Tagetes; species Tagetes erecta. The sequence goes on along the minus strand of CM061490.1, from coordinate 77,730,105 downwards.
AAAATAACTTACATTTTCAACATTCTCCTACCATACTTTGAAATATTTACGGCTTTAAGTTATTATCATTTTAACATATATATATGTTTTGTAACATCCTGTTTTCTAGATTAAAAAAAAAAAAAGTACTTCGAATATATGTTATGAATATTGTTAAATGATTTAGTTTCGGATCAAAGTAGTATTTAACTAGTAACGTAGCGTTAAAAACATCTTATAACAATAATAACAAATAAGTAAAATGACAAGCCGGTGTATATACGTAATTGTTTTAAACATCAAAAGACAAGGACTATTAGAAAAATAGATGTAATGATAGGACTATAATTGCCAAAGTACCAAACTTACAAAAAGGGGCTAATGGTTGAAATGTGATATATGTTTTCAAGAAATTACCAGCCACACAATTCATTGTTGTATATCTACATAGATAACTATGATAATAAAATATATATACATGTATCTTAATGGCATTTTCTAAAGTCGGCAACTTTGATGTATATATATACACATGTATGTCGAAGAAGGTAAAAAAAAAAATAGAGAGAGGAGAACAATAGAAATAAACAAGTAGCTATAGCATAAACAGAGAACTTAAACTTGGAGTGGTCCGTGATTTAGAGACGATTCAACCATAACATTTAAAGAGTTGTCTTCTACGTTTCAAGTTATTAATCCTAACTGGTAAGTACACAAACTCTTAAAAGTATACATGATTATTTGTTATGTTCCGTATGATTAATAATATCATTATGTGTTTGATATATATATTAATTTGAAACATATATAGACCGGTGGGTCTTAAATATTTATGTGATTATTACTGTTGAAAATTTGAGTAATATATATCTTGTTGAAATATATGATAATAAAAATAGAGACGGTGGTCTCGGTGAATAAAAATAGAGACGGTGGTCTCGGTGAATAAATAGAGACGGTGGTCTCGGTGAATAAAAATAGAGACGGTGGTCTCGGTGAATAAAAATAGAGACGGTGGTCTCGGTGAATAAATAGAGACGGTGGTCTCGGTGAATAAAAATAGAGACGGTGGTCTCGGTGAATAAATAGAGACGGTGGTCTCGGTAAGTAAATAGAGACGGTGGTCTCGGTGAAAAAAATAGAGACGGTGGCCTCAACAATAAATTAGAGACATGTGGTCTCAGAATTAAAGTGGAGACATGTAGTGTGTACTTACTTAGCTTTGGCTAATGTGTTATTCATGTATACTTTCAGGGAAGAAAGTGGAGGGGGACTAAAGACCGAACTCGGATCGACCAGTGGAAGTTACCTTTGTATAAATAAAAGTTGTGTAATATTTGTTGTAATGACTGTTTTGTAAAACTATATATTTTAGTGAAAATAGTCACACGAGTGACAAATTTTGGACGTATACTTGGGACCTACTCTGATATGAATTGTGAGACTGTTATTTATAAATAAAAAAAAAACTAGGTGTTTCAAGTTGGTATCAGAGCCAGGTTTGAGGGATTTAAGTATTTGATATGGATACTTAGACTCAAACTGTGAGTGCTCTGGACAAATAAAGGTGAACTTCGATCCGAAGACGGTCTAAAGCCTATCCAAGTAAGTACACTGACCCGTGATTAAGCATGTTGTTTATATGTTATACGTGTTGTGTATTATCAATTAGTATGATTGTGTGGAAAATGATTTGTGGATTACGGGTCTGTACTCATAAGTTGGAAGGTTGTGAAAACTATGATAGACTGAAACTTGTTATTTGAATTACGATATGATAATTGTAAGAAAACATGAGTATAATATGTATAAGATTACATCTGGCCAATGTAATGTTATATATATGGTACTAGTGTGTTCTTGGAATGTTCATGTGGTATTTGAAAATAACAAGTAGTAGGAGGAATGTGTAAAATATGCACTGACCTATATGTGTATATATATGAATAAGAATGCATATAAGTGTACGTATGATACAAATATAAACCTGGGAATGTCATAGGGTAAAACGTACACTAATTAGTACCGATATTTCAGTACGAATTATGACAAACCATGAAGAGCAAAGTCGTCACTCTGGTGATGAAAAGTTTGATAGTAACGAGGAGAGAACGGTGTACTCTCCAAGACGAGAACGTGACGAAAATCCTTTATCCGAAAGGATAAGGAATCAAATATCAACAGAAGTGGGAAAGGCTTTTCAAGCAAACATTCCATTCCTTCTTGCAGAAGTGCAAAGTTCTGTGAGAAACTTAATTCATGACGAGCTATCAAAGTTTAAGAGTCCCCACGAGCAATTTAGTCCTGATAAAGTAAATAATCAGGAAGAATCAAATAAAGAAAAGGAGAAAAGCCGGTGTGCTTATAAAGACTTTATGGCGTGTAAGCCTTTAGAATTCAAAGGCGAGATTGACCCCCTGATAAGTCATAGATGGATTACTGAGATGGAAAGTATTTTTGATAGAAGTCATTGTGATAAAAGTGATGAGGTAATCTTTGCCACGAGCCAACTACGTGAGAGGGCAAAGGACTGGTGGGATATGATCAAAGTGGAAAAAGGTAAAGAAGTCACACGAAAAATGACATGGAGTGAATTCAAAGTAATATATTTAGAACATTTTAGTCCACAAGCGGCTGTGGATAGAATTGCTGAAGAATTCCTCCATATGCGTCAAACGCATCAATCTGTAGATGAAATCACGGCAGAATTTTTCGATAAAGCTAAGTTTTGTCCTTCATTGGTAGCAACAGAACGTATGTGGTTAAATCGCTATCATTTAATTTTAAAGGCAGAAATAAGGGAATTTGTGTCCCCTTCAAAGTGTGAAAAGTTGTCAGAGCTTATTAACTGGGCTCGTGAAAGAGAAATGGAGATAAAAAGGCAGATTGAGAACGGTGAGAAAAGAAAGGCTGAAACCCCAGTAGTTGCCACACCTTCGAAGAAGCTGAAAAAGTCAGGAAACTTTACAAAGATGAGGTCAAAGAATGAACAACGTAATTGTTACATATGTGGTAGAGGACATTCAGGGGAATGCCTTTACAAAAATTTAAGTTGTTATAGATGTGGAAAAATTGGACATACAGCATCCCGATGCACTAGTCCGGTCAATTTATGCTTTAATTGTTACAAGCCGGGTCATATGAGGGGTGATTGCCCAGAGCTTAAAACAAGGGAAGGCAAGGTTGCTGAAGGATCCAAGACGGCAGGAAATGTCAAGAGATTTGAAGTTCCAAAACCACGAGGTAGGGCTTTTCAAATCACTGCAGAAGAAGCAAAAGTTGTACCTGATGTCGTTACAGGTACCTTTCTAATCAATTCTATCCCTGCATACGTTTTGTTTGACTCTGGAGCAAGTAGATCCTTCATATCCATAAATTTTGCTTGCCATAAGTCCTTTGTTAGAAGTAAGCTAGTAAATGCCCTAGAAGTCGAGGTTGCTAGTAATAAGAGTTTTGTTGTGTCCGAAGTATGTCAAAACTGTAAACTAATTATTCAAGAAGAAGAATATTCCATCGACTTAATTCCTATTGAGCTTAGGGAGTTTGACGTAATTATTGGGATGGACTGGCTATCCCAACATCATGCATCGATAGTTTGCAATCAAAAGATCGTCCAATTTATGTCACCAATTGGAGAACAAGTGTGTATTTATGGAGAAAGAAAGAGCAGCATTACCGTGTGCTCAATGGCGAAGGCCAGGAATTATTTAAAGCATGGCCATCAAGCATTTTTGGCCTATGTGACGGATAAGGAAACAAAAGGAAAGGAACTTGATCAAATCCCAGTAGTTAACGAATTCTCTGACGTCTTCCCTGATGAGTTATCGGGCGTTCCACCGGAAAGACAAATAGAATTCAAAATTGATCTAGTTCCCGGAGCTAATCCTGTGGCTAAATCGCCATACCGACTGGCACCAAGTGAGATGAAAGAATTGATGTCACAACTCCAAGATTTATTAGATAAAGGTTTTATTCGGCCAAGTGTTTCACCTTGGGGTGCGCCGATTTTGTTTGTTAAAAAGAAAGATGGTAGCATGCGGATGTGCATTGATTATCGTGAACTAAATAAATTGACCATTAAGAATAGGTATCCTTTACCTAGAATTGATGATCTTTTTGATCAATTGCAAGGTGCTAGCAGGTTCTCTAAGATTGATCTAAGGTCAGGATATCATCAAGTAAAGGTAAGAGAAGAAGATGTACCAAAGACGGCTTTTCGTACTCGTTATGGGCATTATGAATTCGTTGTGATGCCATTTGGTTTAACGAATGCCCCGGCAGTTTTCATGGATCTCATGAATCGAGTATGTAAACCTATGCTGGATCGTTTTGTTATCGTTTTTATCGATGATATCCTTATCTATTCTCGAACAGAAAAAGATCATGCTCAACATCTTAGGGAAGTTCTCACTACACTAAGAAACGAGAAGCTATACGCAAAGTTTTCAAAGTGTGCATTTTGGCTTCGAGAAGTTCAGTTCTTGGGCCATGTGGTAAATGCAGAGGGTATTTTGGTAGATTCCGCTAAGATAGAGACTATTACGAAATGGTCTCCTCCAAAGACCCCAACCGAAGTTAGAAGTTTTCTGGGTTTAGCGGGTTATTATCGACGTTTCATTCAGGATTTCTCAAAAATAGCTACCCCGTTGACAAAGCTAACTCGAAAGAACTCCAAATTCGAATGGAAGCCAGAACAAGAGAAAGCATTTCAACTTTTGAAAGAAAAGTTAACTAAAGCTCCCGTTCTAGCTTTACCTGAAGGAACAGAAGATTTTGTTGTTTATTCAGATGCCTCGCATGTTGGACTGGGTTGTGTTCTTATGCAAAGGGGAAGAGTAATTGCCTATGCGTCACGGAAATTAAAGCCAACGGAAGCGGGTTATCCAACTCATGATCTTGAATTGGCGGCAGTAGTTTTTGCACTAAAGATTTGGAGACATTATTTGTATGGTACAAAGTGCACAATCTATACCGATCATAAAAGTTTGAAATATTTCTTTGATCAAAAAGAATTAAATATGAGACAACGGCGATGGCTAGAGTTAGTCAAAGATTATGATTGTGAAATACTTTATCATCCGGGTAAAGCCAACGTTGTGGCTGATGCCCTAAGCCGAAAGGAGGGTATTGCTCCAATCAAAGTAAGATCATATAAACTGATTGTGAGTTCAGATTTGTTTGATCAAATTAAAGCTGCACAAATAGAGGCTCTGAAAGAGGAGAATTTGAAACGTGAAAGAATCATCGGTCAAGTCCACCAACTTGAAGAAAATGATAAAGGAATTAAAGTTCGTTGTGGACGAATTTGGATTCCTTGGACTTGTAAGATTAAAAATATAATTTTGGATGAGGCACACAAGTCAAAATACTCAATCCATCCAGGTGCGACCAAGATGTACAATGATTTGAAGAAGGAATATTGGTGGCCTGGGATGAAAAGAGACATTGTTAAATATGTGGAGAGGTGTTTGACTTGTTTACAAGTCAAAGCTGAACACCAAAAGCCATATGGGAAGATGCAACCACTTGAAATTCCATTATGGAAATGGGAGCACATTACAATGGATTTAGTGACAAAGCTGCCTAAAACGGCCAAAGGTTATGATGCAATATGGGTAGTTGTCAATCGTTTGACAAAAAGTGCCCACTTTATACCCATTCGTGAAAGTTATTCGTCAGAGCGAATGGCGGAAGTGTATGTTAGTGAGATAGTGTCAAGTCATGGAGTGCCAGTATCTATCGTATCTGATAGAGACACTCGTTTTACCTCAAGATTTTGGAGAAAGTTTCAAGAAGAAATGGGTACTAAATTATTAATTAGTACGGCGTATCACCCACAGACAGATGGGCAAAGCGAGAGAACGATTCAAACTCTTGAAGATATGTTGCGTGCTTGTATTATTGATTTTGGTGGCAGTTGGGACAAGTATTTGCCCCTTGTAGAGTTCTCTTACAATAATAGTTACCATTCGAGCATTAAGAGGGCCCCATTTGAAATGCTTTATGGTAGAAAATGTCGCACTCCCGTGTGTTGGGGAGAGATCGGAGAAAGAGAACTTGAAAATAAAGAAGTGATAAATATAACAAATGAAAAGATCGATCAAATTAGGGAACACTTAAAAGCGGCACAAGATCGACAGAAGTCGTACGCTGATAAGCGTAGACGTCCGATTGAATTCCAAGTGGGGGATTTTGTGATGTTAAAAGTTTCCCCATGGAAAGGTGTTATTCGTTTCCGTAAACGTGGGAAGTTGAGTCCACGGTTTATTGGTCCGTTTAAAATAATTGCTCGTGTAGGGAAGGTGGCATATCGTTTAGAATTACCAGAAGAACTAAACGGTGTCCATAACACATTTCATGTGTCATATTTGAGAAAATGCTTGGCTGATGAAACGGCATGTGTGCCATTGAATGACATTGAAGTAGATGATAAGCTTAACTACGTGGAAAAGCCAGTGGCAATTCTTGATCGCAAAGTTAAGCAACTTCGAAATAAAATAATAAATCAGGTGAAAGTACAGTGGAAACATCGGCGTGGTTCTGATACCACATGGGAAGCCGAAGATGAGATGAGAAAATATTACCCAAAGTTGTTTAATGTGTACTTAGGTTTCGAGGACGAAACCTAAATTAGTAGGGGAGAGTTGTAACATCCTGTTTTCTAGATTAAAAAAAAAAAAAGTACTTCGAATATATGTTATGAATATTGTTAAATGATTTAGTTTCGGATCAAAGTAGTATTTAACTAGTAACGTAGCGTTAAAAACATCTTATAACAATAATAACAAATAAGTAAAATGACAAGCCGGTGTATATACGTAATTGTTTTAAACATCAAAAGACAAGGACTATTAGAAAAATAGATGTAATGATAGGACTATAATTGCCAAAGTACCAAACTTACAAAAAGGGGCTAATGGTTGAAATGTGATATATGTTTTCAAGAAATTACCAGCCACACAATTCATTGTTGTATATCTACATAGATAACTATGATAATAAAATATATATACATGTATCTTAATGGCATTTTCTAAAGTCGGCAACTTTGATGTATATATATACACATGTATGTCGAAGAAGGTAAAAAAAAAAATAGAGAGAGGAGAACAATAGAAATAAACAAGTAGCTATAGCATAAACAGAGAACTTAAACTTGGAGTGGTCCGTGATTTAGAGACGATTCAACCATAACATTTAAAGAGTTGTCTTCTACGTTTCAAGTTATTAATCCTAACTGGTAAGTACACAAACTCTTAAAAGTATACATGATTATTTGTTATGTTCCGTATGATTAATAATATCATTATGTGTTTGATATATATATTAATTTGAAACATATATAGACCGGTGGGTCTTAAATATTTATGTGATTATTACTGTTGAAAATTTGAGTAATATATATCTTGTTGAAATATATGATAATAAAAATAGAGACGGTGGTCTCGGTGAATAAAAATAGAGACGGTGGTCTCGGTGAATAAATAGAGACGGTGGTCTCGGTGAATAAAAATAGAGACGGTGGTCTCGGTGAATAAAAATAGAGACGGTGGTCTCGGTGAATAAATAGAGACGGTGGTCTCGGTGAATAAAAATAGAGACGGTGGTCTCGGTGAATAAATAGAGACGGTGGTCTCGGTAAGTAAATAGAGACGGTGGTCTCGGTGAAAAAAATAGAGACGGTGGCCTCAACAATAAATTAGAGACATGTGGTCTCAGAATTAAAGTGGAGACATGTAGTGTGTACTTACTTAGCTTTGGCTAATGTGTTATTCATGTATACTTTCAGGGAAGAAAGTGGAGGGGGACTAAAGACCGAACTCGGATCGACCAGTGGAAGTTACCTTTGTATAAATAAAAGTTGTGTAATATTTGTTGTAATGACTGTTTTGTAAAACTATATATTTTAGTGAAAATAGTCACACGAGTGACAAATTTTGGACGTATACTTGGGACCTACTCTGATATGAATTGTGAGACTGTTATTTATAAATAAAAAAAAAACTAGGTGTTTCATGTTTGGATAAATCTTCGTCTTTTACTCACTACGCTTTTACGCTGTAATGTACGAGACAAGAATCTTTTTTATTAACGTGTGTGACAAAATCACATATGTGAGACTCCGAGCCGTCGTATCATGTTATTCACGCCACCCGGTCTCATATATATATGTCTAGTGTTAAAATATAGTAAGAGATCAAAGTCAAAATGGACTATAATGACAATTAGTAAAAGTCGTCGATTAAAACCGTAAATTTACAAAATAAATAAAATATTTGAAATGACACGTGACGAAGCGGGGTTGGTTGGTCAAAAAGACAGTTGCAAAAGTTGATAGGCCGGCGTAAAGCACCGACGTTCAACTTTAAGAGTATATAAATTTGTTAACACTCCTGTTTTGTCAACATTTCAAAATATAAAATCATGAAACAAGACACCCCGAGAAACGCTGGTAACCTACGACTCTACGAGTTTATATACCTATGTAAGTATGTATACAAATTAGTTGAGAACACATACAAAAATAAACGTGTAAATTGAGCAGTAGTTTAATCATGAAGTGGTCCGAACATCATTGAAAGGTGTAGGGTTAAATCACCAACTAATCCTGAAATTTTGGATGGTAGATCACAAATGCATATATGGTGGACACAAAAAGTAGGTTTCTAGCTTTTGTCCTATATCACTTAAAGTAGATCGCACGATCTACAGATCGAGGGATCGATGGCCTACATAAGCACAAAACGAGTTTTATTCGATACTAGATTATTACCTGTGTGTTACACATGTGGCTCTTTAAAATATTAAATTAATAAAAGTATTGAGTTGTTAACATGTAACTATAAAAAAAACACATATTCAAGTTACCAGTAACAAATATTGTAAACAGCAAACAACGTAAGAAATGAAGTTTGGTTTTCAAAAGTAAAAAAAAAACAAAGTATATTGAATAGTTTATAAAAAATGCAAATTAGTAAAAACTTCATTGCAGGTATGTTTGTGTGTTTTCCGTATTTGTTTAATATATTTCACCAATCACCTCATGTCTTGTTTTCACTCAAGTGTGTGAAAACACAAGTTCTCTCAAACACTTTAAAATATGTTTATATAGCATTATAACCAATGTTTTAAAAACCGGTTCAAACCGGCCGGTTAAACCGGTGATCGGACATTTTACCCGTACGATACATGGCGGTATTTTAGTTAACCGGCATGTATATCATACCACCGATATTTTCCGGTTGAACCATTAAACCGGTTTTCACTTATTCCATTTTTATAAAAAAAAGTACCTAGTATTTGCAAGAATAGCATCGTTCTTCGATCACCAATCACCTCGTTTTATTGGTACGTGACCAACCATCGATTAATTTGGACATCCAATATCGTATTTGTTGGTTTTACTTATTACTTGATTAATGTACGAGTTTTTCTCATAAAAGGTTTATCAATTGAAGTAATATGTTTCTTATTTTTCTCCAAACATCGTATTTGCAAGTATTATACATGAAATAAACTAGTTGAACCGTTTTATTTAAAAAACTTTGTTGTGAAATCAAGTAGTTTTGAAATTTCTCATTTGGATTATTTTTTATTATGAGTTAACTTTTGGATTATTTTTGTTATTGATCATGTATTTTTTTATTTTCTTTGAATAGATGTTGTATTTTTAAAGAATTATAGGGTAAATAGTCACTCCAGTTAAACCGTCCGGTATAACCTGGTCTAACCGGTTGAACCATTTCTAAGCTCAATCCGGTATGATTTAAAAACCGGTTTTAAAACATTGATTATAACTCCAAATTTTAAAATCCAGCTGATATATATATATATTCTATTTTAATACTTGTATACAACCATAGAGCATAAAAAACACGATGAAACATCAAACATAATGTAGATACGTGTATGAAATTATACATTTTTAGGGGATTCAGATGCTAATAACAATGTTTTTTATAACATATGATTAAAACTATGTATAATTAAAACTTTAAGTTATGATAGAATATAAAACAATAACTACGATGAGTAAAAATCTAACCTGATCATAATTTTACAAAAAAACTATTTAAAATCAGATTGTCTCGTGATTCTATTTTTATTTACAAATAAAATTATGTATAGTTCCTAGACCATACAAATCAGAATATCTTTAGTATCGATTTCTTACAAAAAATAATGTAGAAAAATTTTGACGGGAAAAACTATCAACAACATGTTGAGGCATCAAAACATTCTTTTATTAATATGTATATACATTATATAAAATATATATATAACTCTTAGCTTGCGAGATTATGATTTTTAAGAGATGAATTAACATTTTCAAACATTTATTGCTAAATGACAGATTTTGGTTCCTATTGATATGATTAGTAAAATATATCATGTCCTTCAAGTACAACAAATCAATTTATGGACAAAAGTTAGCCAAAAAGCCATTAATAATGGATTAGTACGTTCAATGAAACAATTCATTAGCGGTTAGTTGTTTATTGAGTGTAGTGGGTGTGATTTGAAGATCATATCTACTAGAGATGTTCTTAATCGCGTACATGAGTTGTTGACTTTGGTGATATGATTATTCACGTTTATCTACCATGAGTGTTTCGAAAGTGCTTACACTTTTTGGCACTCTGCTGGCCGGTCAGGATGGTTGGAAGACGAGTTATATCTCCTGAAGCACTAATTCAATGCAACATAAAATCAAGGGGAAAGTTCTTAAAATTGACCCATATAACCAAAACTTTTTTAAAAAATTTGTCTTTAAAATGTCTCATTGTCGACGCCTACACCGGCATAGGTGTCGCCTATGCTGGAACTAACAAAAAACAAACACGTAAGGAAGTATGGTTTTTTTAATGAACATAGGCGTCCGACTCTGGTATACAGGTGTTCGCCTATGATATATGGGCGCCAAAAAAAGTTATATTTTAAAAACCAAAATAGGCATCCAACTCCAATATACGAGTGTCTGTCATCCGACTCTCCAAATATGCGTAGACGACGACTAGTAAGGGGAAACATTTTCATACTTTTACAATTTTAGTCAAAGAGGGACAAAATTAAAAGTATTTTGATCACGAGGTACCAAATAGGCGTTGGGGTGTGATTCCATCCAAAGTCGAGTTGATTTCAAGGTGTGTTATGTTGTCGGACTTGGATTGTTCGATGTGTGGGGGCTACATGAATCTCCTAATCATCTATTACTATGGAAATGCCATTTTGTTATAAAAGTGTGGGAAGGTATTGTAAATTCGAGTGGTTTATTTTTTAGGGGGTTAATTGTATTCGTGATTTCAAGTTTATTACCAATGAGGAAGTGGGTTCGAGTGTCAAGAACAAGGCGATGAGTGTGAATGTCATGGCCACATGTTGGTAAATTTGGTTGGCCCGTAACGAAAGAATCTTAAAAAATGCTCTGTTGTCGGATCAAGGTGTTATTGATAAGATTAAGATCCATTCCTACTCGTATGGATTAAATCGAGAGCCAAGTAGTTGGATCTAATAAGGCATAAATGATGTACCTTTTAATTTCTCTAGTTTCCCGGTAGAATGTGTTTCGTGATGGTTTCTCTTTCGTTGTTGTTTGAGCCATAGCGTCTTGCTAGCGGTTTCTCTTAATAAAATTTGCCATAAAAAATTACCTTAAAAAAAAGTAAAACTAAAACCATAGTTACATGCATAGATAGAAAAGAGAAAGAACACAAGTATCTATACAACACAACGAACAAAATAATGAGTAGTTAACAGTTACGTTAATAGTTTCAAACACAGATTAACATGGCAAACATCAAATTGACGGTGTCTCCCCTCTCAGTGTCGTTCTACACCCAACCCACTCTACAACCATGGTATCTCCTCCACCATCACGCCATACAACCATACACAACCGCAGTTTGCACCGATATAGCAGGGCACAACAACATTACTAACTATAAAAGTGTTTCATACACCTTATCTTACAAAAACTTCCTCATGACTTTTATAAGAGGAAAATAAGACAAGTAAGTGTTGTACAACAAGCCTAATAGCTAGCATATGAATAAGAGAATAAATATAATGAGAATGAGAAATATATTATATATACTATATTAAATTAGAAAGTTTATGAATAGTATTTTATGAATGTTGTGATGTGATGCATGACTATTGGTTTGGTTTGATAAGATGGCGGTATGTGGTGCATGACTATTGGTTTGGTGAGGTGGCAATTAGCTTTGTTTTTTTTTTGTTAATTTGGGATATTTTGTTAGATGAAATAATGGTTTGGCAAATAGATCCGTCTCGATAGTTTGGATGTTTTAGTTTATTTGTTTGAAGTTGAATAACATGCATTTGTTTTTTTCGTGGATTTTAGCCCGTGTAAGGTTTTAATGGTTGTGATGACGGAAAATTTTCAATCTGAGCCATTAATAAACGATGTATAAATGACTCGCGTAACACACGAGCTTTGTATAATCCTAGTTTCATTGATCAAGTGTACATTACAATAGAACATAATGAGGTATATATATAAAGAATGAAAATTTAGAAAAGAAGCTAATCTATATTAATCGTTGATAACCACAATAATAGATGGAAAAATATCTATATTTACATGAGCAAATTGATTTTTATTTCAATCATTTCTTCGGTGTTATAAGAAAAAAATCAATTACATATTATTACCTGTTTGGCTATTTGTTTCATATATTATAAAGTAAACCCTTCTATATATGTATATTCATTCTTTTACAAAAAAAATTGTTAATACATTATCTATAATATGAAATTATTTTAATTTATTTTAATATATTATTTTAACTAGTATAGTGTATGGGTTAGTATCCTACTTACATGTAAACTTATACACTTACATGGACACATGACAATAGAGATCATAATGTACACTAATATGAACTTGAACAGATTTGGAAACGGGTGAAAAAATCATCCATAATTTATATATTGGATCAATATTCTTTTTAATGCTAAAACACGGTTGATATCATCTATTGAATTGGTCTTTTCATTTTAAGTTTTAACCCTGTTACTTTACACATTCACTCATTAAGTTTTAAACTCCCACACATAGGCCCCTTAACTTTTTATAATGCATCACTTTGTCCCCCCATCTTTCTATACTTAAAAACTTCACATATTATCTTCTTTGACATTTTATCTTGACCCTTTAGATTGGTGGATTTTTTTATTTGTTTTTTTAAACCTAGATGTTTTTGTTTGTAATTTTCTGAAACTACTATTTCGACTTTACATTGCAACATGTGAGACATAATTTTTTTTATATATATGCATAACTATGATAATGTCATGTCTCACGTGTGAGACAATACTATTTTTTATGCATCCAACGAAGCAACAATCTTGCCGCAACACACGACATATGTGAAAATCCTAATCTCATTATTGTAACGTTTGGGATGAGATCACAAACACGAGATCTGACCGACGCATCACGCAACTCAGTCCACATTATGGAATTGTCTACATATGAAAAACCGATTTCGCTTGTTTAAACTGATTGTTTTTTTAACTTCTATTAAACTAATAAATTTACATCGAAATAGAGGTCGAATAGATAAAAGTTGCGCTGCAAACCCAATCATATCTTTTTGGATAACAAAACTAATTAAGTTTTTTTTTTAAAACTAGGTTCATATATCTTGGAATCCATAAGTATCAAATGCAACGCAACGAACTGATTAAGTAGCTTCATAGACTCAGACACACGCAATCCAAAAAGAAAATTCTCAAAATATCCTCCTTGATCAAATAGTGCCTTCATCTGCCCCCTTTGACCAAATATTCTCCAAATGTTTCCCCTTGCTTAGGCGTCAGCTACCATCTGAGTGTAACGTATATAGGTAACGACTACCATCTCTTAAAGATTCAATTAAAAGAAGACAAGTGTTCCACATGAGTGTTGACTGCCATCTGAACATAGGCGTCGATTACCATCACCTTTATTCGCACAAATAGAAAGAATAGTTTGCAAGCAACGAATTTAGTTGAAAAACAATGAGGTGAAGAGTGGTTTGGTCAAAATATGTATGATTAAACACTTAATTTCTTCTTGATAAAGGTTATAAGTCAATGTGCTCTTATAACTAGTTCCACATATATATACCTACCAAAACTTGAAACTAATCATGGGTGATCAGTTGCACTGGAGTCGCCAAATGTAGAAGGTGGATAAGGCTAAGTATTACGTAGGATATGACATAGTGAAGCATGCACAAAAGAATTTGGTGTGTTTGAACGTAAAGACAAAACACAAAAAATATGGTCTTATGTAAAAATGGAAATACATATGATCATAGAGGATTTGGTGAAGTGTGCGAAAGAAGGTGATGGTAGCCGACGATCATGTTCATTACACTTAGGTGGTAGCAGACGCTCATGTTCATTACACTCATATAATAGTAAACGCCCATGTTGGACACTTGTCTTATTTTAATTGGATCCTTACGAGATGGTTGCCGCCGACCATGTTCGTTACACCTATGGGTTCACTCTAGTTTTTTATATATAATTTCTACTAAATTTTTAAAATGTGGTGGGTTCACTTGAACCCACTCCGGACTATGTAGGCCCATCCATGCGCCTAAAAAAGTGAGACATTTTGAGAATATTTGGTCCGGGGGACATATGATGACACTATTTGGTCAATGGGACATTTTGAGAATTTTCCCAAATCCAAAGTATGAAACGCAAATGAAACAAATATATGTTGGTTGTTAATGCATGTTGTCTCGTGTTTGTTCACATTGCATTTAGTAGCTTCTAAAGTAGTCATTATGTTTTATTTCCCAAGAACATAAAACATAAGCATAAATAACATATTCATTATAAAAAAACTGGGAAATGAGAAGAGTTAGCAGATTGGGCTTGAATGATGGGCCTTAGAGATGTAAGCCCAAACTTAAGTCCAAGAAAACAAATACGTACCTGACCCTTTTCTCCTTTTTGTCAACTTAAGTGCAACTGTGCAAGTTCAAAAGCCTTCACAAACCCAACACAAGTGGCTTCACATTGCTGACTAGCTTGTTCATTTTTTCCTTCCTAAAACATAAAATGAATCGAATTGTTCCACATAATCATGTTAGCGGTTTGAATATACATACATATGAATTTAACATCTCACCTCATTTTAAATTATAAAAATGAGGTCAAATTCACAAAATCTATTGGGTCAATAGAACTTTCCATGTTATATTGTTATAAGCTCCATATAAAACTCAATTGTCACTTGACCCAATTATCACTATATAGAGGTGTAAAAATCGGGTTTTGGGCCCAACCCAAACCGGGTTTTAACCCAACCCGATTTTGGTCAACAAAATCCAAACCGGGTTTTTGACCAAACCGGTTCGGGTCGGGTTGGGTTTTTAAGGGATAAAAAATCGGGTTTTTGAAACCGGTTAGGGTCGGGTTAGGACCGGGTTGGGTAAAAAACCCTTTAAAAAAAGTGATTTTACACCGGGTTGGACCGGGTCGGGTTCAAACCGGGTTCAAAAAAACCCGGGTACAAACCGGGTTCAATAGAAAATATAAAAACCGGTCTCAAACCGGCGGGTTTTTAAAAACCCGAACCGGGTTCTATGATACCGGGTTGAAACCGGTTCGGGTCCGGGTCGGGTTGTCGGGTCGGGTTGAAAAACCAGGTTTTTTTTACACCACTATCACTATATATAGAGCCATTTTTTCACACAAGATGAGTACTAGCTAGCTTCATGATGATAACAAAAACATATATATTTTTCCACAGATACATATTTGATTAATTGTATTTGTTTTCGCATCAAAATGTTTATACTTTAGATGACTATATAAAGTAATCACTGCTAAAAAAAATTAGTGTTTTTTGGTACAATATATAGTTTCCAACAAGTTCATGATATTTTTTTTGACAAATAATAAAAACAAATATGCCCTAACTTATCCCAATTTCCCGACAAAAACAATCACAACTTGTCGTTATTTTGTTGCAAACCAAAATGTATAACTAAGTTATAAAAAATGGTTGTGTGACTAAGTTGTCGCATTATTGTCGTAATTTTGTAGCTAAAGTTGTCGTAATATTGTCAAAAATAAATTTACTATGGACTTTTTTATACAATATGATTTTTTAGAAACTTTATCGGTACTTTTGTTTGACAACAATATTACGACAACTATGTTTATATCAAAAAGTATTATTTTTTAGTAGTGAATTAGCTTCACGATCATTATAAAACCTATACATTTGGGTAAAGTGGATTAATTTTAGTTATCCAAACTATTATCCATTAGTCGATAACAATTCATATAGAAGGTTTAACCAATAATATATAATTACAACTTTTACTTTTATTACCAAACTAAGTAATTCGAGTAGTATAATCATCATACGTAAACACTTGATTTCGCGTGCATTTTTTCTTATTTTGTTCACCATCATCGTTGTGAGCAAAATTGACTTGTAAATTACTACTTATATGTATCCATAATTTGTGACAAAGAGAAAAGTTAAGATTATTAATGATTAAACAATTGGTATAAAGTAGTATATGGATTATTAAAATTCATTTTACTTTTCTATATACACGGTTGGTTTAGCTATTGTGTCCTTTGTGCATGTTTATATTCATTAATTAATTATTAAATTAGTTATTGCATTATTTGTTCTTGAGACCGATGACCATAGCAGTCAAATATAAGTTTATTCCGTTTTTCATAACAATATTTGGTACACTCAACACATAGAAAAGTTTCTGGAAATATTAGAGGATAATGACCATACAATTTCAATATCTATTTGAATAAGACCCATGCGCCATGATCTTTTATAGATATAAATATTATAATACATAAATAAATAAACGTTTCTGTTTAACTATTCATTAATAGTTTAAAATAATTTTTTAATATTCTTGTAATCTTATGACACCTATAATACTTTTTCCCATATGCTTTATATTTAATAACCATATTCTCACATGGGTTATTATGTATGAATTATATTATAATTAATTCCATTATTTAAGCATTTAAATGATACGAAACTAAAGTTAAAACAAACAAAGATTTAACAATAAAATATATTCTCTTCATTTTGTTTTTGTTTGTTTATTTCCCACACTTTCGACATGTGGCTAAAAAGACTTTGACATGTCACTAAAAATCGATTATTACGACGGTCGACTCCGTCAGTAATGGTGGTTAATTATAAGAACTTCTGGTGACGCTCCGTCGGAATATGAAGGTTTGTAATTTTATTTCCGGCAAATATACCAATGGATTAGTGACAATATTTTTGAACATTTGCCGACTATGATATCCAATAATAAGTTCAATAAATTGATGATTTATTTTAGAAATTAAACTAAACATACTTTCAAATACGAGAGATTAATGCATTTGGATAGAGGTGGGGCTATGTATAGACACTATTTTATCTGACTTGAAAATCTTTTATAAAGCCTCATTAGGAACTTTTTTAAATAACATATATGTGATAATATTAACTTTAGCGATGGATTGCAACAAATTGCACGTCGCAAAGTGATCTTCCGAACGATAGCTTGCAAAATCTTGTCGGTAATGAAATTACTGACGGTTTATGGCTAATACCGACGAACTATCATTTTAATTTAGCCGGTTCCGCAGGATAGCCATACTATCAGATAATAATCCATATATCATCGAACATGACAATCCCAATCATTTATTGTAATATAATATCGTTACAACTAAAACGGTAAAACTCATCCATAAAGACTGATATAATGGAAGATGTAACTATTTGGGATATAAATAACACAACTGTCCATACAACTAATGTAAGACAAGTCCATACCTTACAATAGTTAAGTCCATAACAAATATGAAGAAAATATTATTTGAAGTGAAATTAATTTATTCATTTTTAAAGATGACAGGTTTAAGTCACAATTTAAAATACTTATGACACACGTAACTGGAAATAAAAGAATGCAGGAATTAAAGTTTTGGACTATCGATTTATATTATTTTTTTCCCTTGTTTTATCTTGTCGTGCAACCGAAAACGCACGTATTCATTTTTATATATTTCTCAATTTTTCAGTTCTTTAAATATCTTTAGGCTTAAATATAACTATTTAAACACGTATTAGATTATTTTAGTGGCAAAAGTGTATGACCATCGACTAAATTATTGTGAGTTCTAGTCTTACTTGAAACATAGGGTGAAATATGTGAGGAAAAAAAGTTATTAAAAAATATAGCTATGTATAATATATTGGTTTTAAACAGTCTCAACTATCATCTTTTGGTTTCTGTCAGTCACAAATAACGAAATGTATGGTAATGGTCCAAACTTTTACCAATTAGCAACCAGATAATCGCCGTTAAATTTTTTAACGACGTTAAGTTTCTTTTGAGTTCCAGACTTATTTTTTAGACCTTTGATCGTAAGGAGAATATGATTCGACTGATGTAAAAGTTATCTCGAAACGACGCTCCAAACGACAAAACTTTTACATCCTGTTGAAGCACCGTTATATATAAACACCCGATTGAAACATCATTAATTCCTCGTTCTCCTTCCGATCAAAAACAATAAAATGTCAGTCTCTGAAGTTCAAAAATAAATTAATTAACTCCGTTAAAAAAATGTAACGACTGTTGTTCGTTGACAAATAGATAAACGTTAGGACCCTTACCAACCAATTTATTAATCGAGATCATCAGCGACCAAAAGATGACAATTGAGTTGAAATCAAGTTGATTGGAGTCGAACACTCAAAAACTAACCATTTCAGAAAACACCTTTGGTATCGTAAGTATCCATGAGTTGAACCCATGTATCCCTGAGATGAATAGTTTCTAAATTTTATGAGATAAAATTTCACATAATCACACATCACACGACTTGCGAGTCACACGATCGACTTTTTAGACGTTTCTACTTTTATCCAACTGACTCTTATTTAGCTGATTAGTTAGTGTATTGTACTTTGAATTAAAAACATGAATAACAATATTTAATAAACCTTTTTTATTCTTAAAAAAAAGTTAATGTATCGTCCTATCCATAAAATGAATTGTAAGAGATGTAAATTAATATAAAATATTAGGAGTACATAAAAAATGATCTAATTAAACCGCGTTTTTAAAACATGCATATATCTTCTCGTAGTATCCTTAATTGAATCCAAGAACGAAGGAACAAGCTAAGTCATCATTGTTGTTAAAACATCCAGCTTATCTAGCACAATAGATGCCGTTAAAAAAAATCTAGCACAATAGATGATCGCATGTCAGGTACGGTGTCATATAAATAAAATTGTCGCAATATAGTCCTTAAATAAAAGTACTGACAAACTTGCTAATTAGAATCCTATTGTAGGAAAAAAAACTCGTAACATCGTTATTTTGACAACTTTAGCTAGAAAATTACGATAATACTGGGTTGTCACGACATTTACGACAACTTAACCACAAAACAAATTAAAAAAATAAAATTATACTTTTTGGTTGTTTTGTCGGGTAATTATTGGATAAATTAAGGTATTTTTTGTTTATTATTTGTCAAAATAATTATCACAAACTTGTCACAAGTATGGAGTTATCGAAAATTAATCAGAAAATATTGTATAAAAAAACATTAATTTTTTTAAAGTATTGATAGCATTAGGCTTTTTGATGTTGCAATATTCAATGAAAAACAAAAAAGATAATAAATAGACAAAATAAATTAGAGAACGCTCCTTTAATTTACTAAATCCTTTTAAAGTAACTTGTACCTCTTCGAAATTTAGCTTCTATTTTTTATATTTGCTTTATTTCGGACATAGTACACGTCCGGTTTGTTACGAGTTTTAACATAGTAAACTTTATTTTTTTTCATATTTTTTAATGATATTTTAAGAAAGTTGTTATCCTCTTACATCTAGGGTTCATATATATAAACTTAATTTCGTCCTACATGAAGTTGACAAATAATAATATTTTATGTCCAAAAGCAAGCCATGCTACTATTTAATCCTACCCCAAACTTTACCTATAACAACAAATTAATACTCAATATTCTCTCTTCACCACAAATAAACCAACAACAAACAAACATGGGATTTCAACATACAAAACAAAGAAAAAAACCACCACTAGAGCAACCACACCACCCGGTAGAATGGAGGCGGTACCGAGGCGTAAGACGGCGGCCATGGGGCAGGTTCGCGGCCGAGGTAAACGACCCGAAAAAGAAACGCAAGAGAATATGGTTAGGAACATTTGATACCCCGGAAGAAGCAGCAATAGCTTATGATAAAGCAGCTTTCAAACTATTAGGTTCACGAGCCAAGGTCAACTTCCCACTTTTAATCGGCATGGATGATCATTCACCCGCGATTGTGACCGCACGACGGCTAATTCTATCATCCAACAAGACACCAACAACAACAACAACCACTTCAAAGATGGAGGAAAAAGATACATGTGATGATGATGATAATCAAGAGTTGCAAGTTTTTGAAAGTGATACTAATTGGTTTGTTCCACCATCACTAGATCAATCACAAACGAATATTATTGCAAACAAATGTGATGATGTGGACATTAGTGTTTCATCTTCAGGATTTGTGGAGGAGATGAGTAATGATATTGATGTGTTGTGGAACTTTGATGCAACAACGCCTGGGGATGATTATCTTTTTATTTGATTATTGGTTTAATTGGAAAATAAGAAATTAAACTTTTTTTTATGTATATTGGGATTTCATGGTTTGTTAATTTTATTAATTATATGTGTGTTGTTACTTGTTAATTAATTATATCTTATTGAGTTAATTTTCACTAATAGACTAATTAATGATTTTCACGAATTGGTTGATTCGTTGATGAAGGTGGTTATTCGGATAGAAATTATCGAAGGACAGTCATTGGAATAGTCAGCCACAGTCTGTTGTTGGATTATGATAACGGTGAAGTGTTATCATGACTTTAATCAATCGACAAACACATGGTATGTTTGTTTATTTATGTTTATGAACGTTAGTTTAAATAATATACATATTATATAAAAATTTATACACATAAAACTCTAAGAGTTCATGTAGCTTTATAACTTCTTGATGAAC
The DNA here is from genome assembly GCA_030867185.1 of Tagetes erecta. Lineage (NCBI taxonomy): Eukaryota > Viridiplantae > Streptophyta > Magnoliopsida > Asterales > Asteraceae > Tagetes > Tagetes erecta. The sequence continues at coordinate 77,709,020 of CM061490.1, read as the reverse complement.
ATTAAGATTTTTTTTATAGAACTAAAATTTTGAATATTTAAATCACTAATTAAAATATTACACATATTAATTTTTGAATGAAATATGATGTATTGGATCTGTCCATTTGTTTTAATTAATGAGCATTTAGGCATTTTGTGTTTGTTAAATTATGTTAATGAAGTATTCATTTAACTTTTTAATAAACAAACATAAATGAACACAAACATTTTAGTTTCTTAACGAACGAACACGAACACAAAAATCATGTTTGATTATGTGTCCATATTCGTGTTTAGTTAAAGTTAAATGAACAAACACGAATATGATGATGATGTTTGCATGTGTTCGTTCAGTTCGTTTACCTGTAGCCATTCTGAAAACAAACCACCAAGCACCATGACACCACTAACCACCACTAGTGTCAGCCTAGGCCCACTTCCATCACAATCATCCACCACAATACCATAGCAACCCCCACAACCCGCTGCAAGTACCACCTCTGATTACCTATCACTCATCGAAGAACAGCTGGGATAACCTCGAACAAACCCGTTGTCTCTGCAATCGTGGTTATACACCACCACCTCTGGAAACTAACCACCACCACAACTACCTCTCAACATTATCTTTATTTCTAATGGAAGAATGTAAACATGTGACAGTACGTTTGTTAAATAATACACATAGAAAAGAGTGTTTTAGCCACCAGAAGATTACAAGAAAACTAAACATATCTTTAATATATTTCAGGAGATTACATTTTATCTTTTCATCCCGTGGGTACCCACGGGTATATATAAATTGGATTTAATAATGTATTCTTCTTTAATCATTTGAAATATTAGCTATCTATTAAGTGTTGTCAATTTTCATAATAATAATATGAATAATAATAATAATAGTAATAATAATATATTAATATTAATACTAATAATGATAATAATAATAATAATAATAATAATAATAATAATAATAATAATAATAATGATGATAATTTATATTTTGGTTCTTGTGGTTAGATAAAAATTACTATTTTGGTCCAGAGGTATTACTATCTTTTCACATAAACTTAACTGCAATAATGGTTGGTTGTTAGTGGTGTGGACTAAAACAGCAAGTTTATATAAAACTAATAATGGAGTAAAAGAGAAAACAAAGTATTAGATTAAAACCGTGATTTTAATCAAATCTTAGGGACCAAAATAGTAGTTTACTCTAAAAAAAAATTCTATAAAAGGGAGATGTTATGGTTGAACTAGTTAAATATTATCAGGTTATATCGTTTCTAATATATCTACTTGAAAAGGAATCGGCTATACATATATTGTTTCGTGTCACAAGCACATTATCTTTTTTTATTTATTTATTTTTTATATTGATATACAAACGGAATTGAATAGTAAAATCAAACTTCCAACTAGCTGCGTACGTGGGTATATTTGTAACTTGCTCCTGAACCATTTAATCTACGCACCTGTTTTATAGCTACACTAGGTTTAATACCTGTGTTACACACGGGTAAATTATAATATTTATAAAAAAATTATAATTATTATATTTAAGCATTTGTAATATTTAATATTAAAGATTTGGCTTCATGCCTTCATCAACTTATGCATGTGAAAAATTATACTCAATTTCCCTCTAAAACTTCCTATCATAAAATAAACATTTTCCCCCTAAAAATGGCCCCCTAAAACCTTGATTTATTAGATAGATGTCATCTTCTTGCGCATGGGTTTAAAGTTTTATCATCATCGATCTCTTTCTCTCACTTAGATTTCATCCCCGGCTACCTCCGTCTAATTTAGATAGTATACTACAAGAAAAAGTACCTATCGAGACAACATTTGTTGTCACCATAGGACCTAAATGTTGTTGCTATAGGCTATGGCGACTACAAATAGTCACGATAGCCTTTAGTTGCCAAAGGTTTGTCTCTATAGGCATTTAAAATCCGTCGCGATAGATCGTGTTACCATAGATACCTATCGCGACGAAAAATCGTCGCCACAAGCTCGTCGTTATAGATTTTCATTAATATTTTTTTAATAAAATAAATTATTATAATTTACCTTTTGTGACAACATGTTGTCGTCACAAGCGCGTATTATAGAATCTTATTAATTTATTTATTCATTAAACATTTTTTTATTTTTATCTTTGACGACAACATGCCGTCCCTAAAAGCTTGTCACAATAGATTTTCATTAAATAATATATTAACTTATTAATTTTTATCCTTTACCTATGGCGACGACTTCTCATCGCCATAGACCTGTTGTTTTATTTTACCTAATATCCGGATTTTATAAATATATTTGCAGTTTTATATTTTCACAATTATGTATACCAAAATGAAAGTAAAAGAATAACCAAACAAAAATTTTACGAATAACAAAACGAAATTCATACAATACATAAAACAAAGCTACCAATATTATCATTTAGTTTGACACAAACCGAACATAACTAGTAATCTAAATGTCATCATCTTAGTTGTTATCAAGAATATTGTTGCTTTTTTCTAATTCTTTCATGTGTTCTTGCTTTAGAGCTTCCACTTCCGCGTCCCGAATTGATGACGATGAGCCTGACGGTTCATAACGAGATATCTGTTTTACCATTAGCCCAACACCTCTCGTTTGACCATGTGTCTTTCCTAAAACGAGCACCAAACATTAAGCATCATCTACTGTGACTCGCCCGCTTTCAATTTCATTGAAGCGTATTGCCGCCAACTTTAGTCTACATTATTATCCAACAAATCAAACATTATTAATATATCTTTTCTAAAGTATAGTTTTAACTATTGTAAAATTAAAATAACCAATTTGTTTAATCATGCATAATAATTTGTTTAATCATGCATAATAAAGGATAACAATATATTCCCAAGTCTCAATATATAAACTAACAATAGTAGCAATACTTTACTATTTTAAAAGCTGGAATACTTGTCACAAAATTAATATATCCACCTTTTACCTTAGTGAAAATGACCAAACTCACTTATTATACTAACATATTCAAGTTTTATATGCTTGCTTCCTACTATTTGTTAAAGCGTAACACCAGTACTATCTCGGAGTAGTAAAGGTATTGATGTCATCGATCTGATCAGTGACGGATTTGAACTCTTGTCAACGGGGGTTGAAAATCACAGGGGCGAACTCAATATATATATAATACATGTAATTTTTTTGCACGGCGAGGGCAAGATTAGCATACATACATACATACATACATACATACATACATACATACATACATACATACATACATACATACATACATACATACATACATACATACATACATACATACATACATACATACATACATACATACATACATACATACATACATACATACATACATACATACATACATACATACATACATACATACATACATACATACATACATACATACATACATACATACATACATACATACATACATACATACATACATACATACATACATACATACATACATACATACATACATACATACATACATACATACATACATACATACATACATACATACATACATACATACATACATACATACATACATACATACATACATACATACATACATACATACATACATACATACATACATACATACATACATACATACATACATACATACATACATACATACATACATACATACATACATACATACATACATACATACATACATACATACATACATACATACATACATACATACATACATACATACATACATACATACATACATACATACATACATACATACATACATACATACATACATACATACATACATACATACATACATACATACATACATACATACATACATACATACATACATACATACATACATACATACATACATACATACATACATACATACATACATACATACATACATACATACATACATACATACATACATACATACATACATACATACATACATACATACATACATACATACATACATACATACATACATACATACATACATACATACATACATACATACATACATACATACATACATACATACATACATACATACATACATACATACATACATACATACATACATACATACATACATACATACATACATACATACATACATACATACATACATACATACATACATACATACATACATACATACATACATACATACATACATACATACATACATACATACATACATACATACATACATACATACATACATACATACATACATACATACATACATACATACATACATACATACATACATACATACATACATACATACATACATACATACATACATACATACATACATACATACATACATACATACATACATACATACATACATACATACATACATACATAGAGGAGAGTTATCCTACATAGTGTTGGAAATCTAAGAAGGCTAAGAAGGATTTATGACCTTTAGATCTTTTTTTTAATGGTTGAGATCAATTTGTAGGAAAAGAAATTGGTGGAAGGGTACATTAGTCATAGCCACTTTTGTTGACTTTCTCTCTCCACATGCAATGCACATGCCAATTCCCCCACTTTTTTTAAAACTTTCATAACTTTTGGATACGATATTATTTTTTTAAAAAAATTACACCAAAAAAACAAGCGTTTTGTTATATTTAAAACGCGTATAATATTGATATATAAAAAATAAAAAAAATTTCGGCACTTGTCTAGTCCTTGTGTAATATCATGTGATTGTGTTTTATTATAACTAGTGAAATATCACTTTTATCGGTTCATTCTTAAGTCATTATATAATATCATCTTATTATAAATATTTGTTGTGTTATATTATGTGTTTAGAAATTATCACCGTGTCACAAATTGTTAATATGTGTTTGAGAAATGTTCAAAGACAACGTCATTTTTTGTTACAAAATGTGAGAATGACACAATGGTAAACAAAGACACTTTTAAAAAAATTATAACTCACAATATAAATCAAATTTGAAAAAAGTGGTTCGGAGACCTTGTTCCCCATGTATTCCTCTTTCAGAAAATAAATAAACGAAAAATTAAAAAAAATTAAAAAAATTACCGTTTTTTTATTTTTTAAATTAGACACAATGAAAAAAGACACAATGAGAAAATAGTAGTTTTTTTAAGTTTTGTTTATTTATTTTTTAAGGAGGATGATGTGAGAGCAAGATCTTTGAAATACTTTTTGTGTTATTGTGTAATTATTATTAGATCATTGTGTAATACTTGTCAAATAAGATTACACAATGACCCGATGAATGACACAACAACCTTACGGATGGCACAATCACACAATGACCTGATGAAAGACACAATGACCTGACGGAAGACACAATGACCTGACATTAGACACAATGAGCTGAAAAATTGTGAAAAAAAAGTTCGTTTTTTTTATATCAATATTATACGTGTTTTAAAGTGAAAAAAATTCTCGTTTTTATGGTGTAATTTGTTTAAAAAAAATAATGTCGTATGTAAAAGTTATAAACGTTTTAAAAAAGTGGGGGAATTGACATGTGACTTGCATGTGGAGAGAGAATATTTAAAAAAGTGGGCATGACTAAAATACCCTCTCTCCTAATTTTCCTAGATGTCACATGTCAATCTCTTATTGCTTCTTAGCCTTCTTAGATTTATAACACTATGTAGGTGAACCTCACTATATATATATATATATATATAGGGGAGGGTTCATTTGAGAAGAGCAAATATTGCGAGAAGAAAAAGAAATTGCTAAATTCTTTATTTTTTCAACCGAAAACGTTTTTAACTTACAAAACAATGATAGAAATGCAACATTTATTCATTAACTTTGATATTCAATATATAAAATTTAATAAATTTCGTTTATTTGTTAAACCTACATATGTGGAAGTCATGTGTATGTTAGGTTACTTACACATAACCTACACGTGTGTAGGTAAATTTAAAACGCTAAAAATACATACGTAAAAAATATTTTAATGATTTTTTTTAGTTTATACCTTACACATTTGTATGTAGGAAGTGAATTTATTTAAAAAAATTAAACAAATGAAAAGTTTTTTTAATGATTTAGGTTTCTTCTTTTTCTTCTCGCAATATATGAGTCTTCTCAAATGAACCTCCACCTATATATATATATATATATATATATATTAGGTGTCGGAGTAAAAATCGGAACTTCTGGAAAGAAAACGCGTAGGAGCCAACGCCCATCCTGACCCCTTAAAGGATGCGCCCCCTAGATCCGATATATAATGGTTAGTAGGAGTCGACGCAATATTTGTTGGGTAGTTGTGGCCTTGTGGTTTGGCCAACTGTTTGTATAGTCTCTTATTGGAGCTTGGATTTGGGTTTTAGATAGGTTTTTTTGGGACAGCAAAATATATATAAAATCTGGTTATCATGAGTTACCCAATGATGAAAGGTAATTCATGAACATAGACAGCGTTGGATAATCCAAGCTCACTTATTTTGAGGAAAACTCGACTTAAACTCAGAGAAAACTCGAAAACAAAATTTGCAATTCGGTTTGTTTTTAGGTTACGGATATTACTTATATGTTTATTTTCAACTTTCGGTTTGTTTGAACGCCTTATTAGATACCCACCAACTAAATATAATCGTTTAATAGAACATTAAAAGAAATGAAATTCTAATTTAAAAAGAAATTATACTTTTGTAAAAATATTAAAATTATATTCTATAAAAATCTTAAGAAAAGGGTGTAACAAGTAAAACATTTTTTAAAAAATGTATATAGTAACACCTAAAAAATAAAAATAAAAGATAAAGAATATAAACATTGAATATTTTTTAATACGTGGAAACTTCTAGCTAGATTGTTATATATGGAAAGCTACCATTATCAACTTACGCAAGTAGCTTGCTTATTTTGAAACAACATAACCTCTTAGATTTTTTTGGCCTCAGCCTATATGTAATAAATTTTGTTGGGCCCTGGTCTCCTCTAGTTGGCTGCTACCACCCTCAAAATGTAACAATTGGTGTACAAAACTTGCACCATTATAATGGATGGTGACAAGACATCGATCATCATGTCTTCTTCACGTAGCTTCTCTCTCATTTATCTACAATACTAAGGACATGTATTTAAATCCTCCCTCCCACTATTCTCCCTCTCACATTCCCATATGAATCGAAAGATCGGACAAATTACGTACGTACCGTCTGATGGGAAGTTTAATTGTTTTCGTTTGTTTAGTATATAAATGAATATTGACAAGGATTTCCATTTGATTAGTTATATACACAAAAACAAACCTAGGTCATACTTTTTCAACTGTCTTCGTAAATGTTCGTTAATGTGTTGTTTATGGATATTCATTTAGTCATTTAGTTCGTTAGTCATTTAGTTCGTTTTGGATTACTATGTAACATATTTTCAGATAACTATATCAAGTACTTAACGTCAGTTTAGTGTGGATGATTATGTCTAATATTTGGGACTAATGATGTTGAGTTTTAATTTTTATTTGTTAATTCATTGTGTTCATTTTCCATGAAGTTGCATCATGGTGGAAGTTTTAATTGTATTCCCGATTGTAGTTATATGGGGAAAGAATAACAGTGTTTGCCCTTACGTGAGTGTTATATGCGAGTGTTATATGGTTATAGTTAACCATTAAAACAAATAAGAATTAGTGTAAAGGCCCAAATATAAAAGTAAAATTAAACTTAAAGGCTAATCTTTGTGTTTGAAACGTGGTATAAAATTAAAAGTCAAAAGTATGATTTACCTCACATTTATGTTTGTTTATAAAATTTAACGAACGAATGAAAATATCCATGCCTTTAACGAATTAGAACACACAAGAGAATTTTTCTTTTTTGTGTAATCACTTAATTTGGTTTAGCTCCTTTACAACACAACCTTTTTGTAGGGAGTTCGGCATACTTGTATTCATAATTCATGTAACTAGATTAGTACCCGTGTATTACACGGGATTTCAGTTTTATATGTTTTTAATTAAATTTAAGTATCAATTTTATTTTAACATATCCCCCCTATTTAATCGGTTTGGATATCTAAAAAATTTCCTATAAAAAATATATGCTAAAAGAAAGAAATTATCTATAATAATTGGTAAATTTTTTATTTGAATGTATTGGGTTAGAAGATAATTCATGAAAAGTGGTCAATTTTTAATTTAAACATATCGGGTTAGGAGATAATTCATGATAATTGGTTAATTTTTAACTTGAACAGATCGGGTTAGGAGATAGACTATGATAATCGGTAAATTTTTATTTGAAAACATATTAGGTTAGGAGATAATTGATGATAATTTGTGAATTTTTTATTTGTATATATCGGGTTATTTTGAATATGGAGCATACCATGACCCGTCATGAAATTCTCCATCAAATTAAATTAGAGGATGACACATAAGCAAAATCCTATGTTAAATAGTTAAAATATTAACATGTGAATGAGTTACTTAATTATTAAAATAGGTAGATATCTTCCACGTCTCACTTCCCTTATCCATCATATTCTATGTAGGGCATTATCAAATTTTTATGTGAATATGAAAAAAAAATATCAACAAAATAAAATAATATTAAAAATAATAAAAATAAATAATAAATAATAATAGTATTAAATATTAATGTTAATAAATATTATTATTCGGATATTAATAATAGTAATAGTCATGTTTTTTGGAATAATAAATAAATTAACAGTTAATTAATAAAAAAAGTTACTAATTTAAACGACATATATGAACGTAAGTGGAATATAATTATTAAACTAAATCTCCAAGTTTAGATTTTAAAAATAAAAACTAAAATGGTAAAGTTAAACGAGAAGGTACCTCTGAGCCAATGGAACACGCAATTAAATCAAAGTTTGTTTAAACCTATTTAGGAGAGGTTTATGATATCTCATATTGGTTGTGAAGGGAAAGATGGAAGTTCATCCTGGTCAAAGCGAATAGTATCAAGGTGTGACATATTACGATGAGTTGTTACAATTCCTATTAGAGTCAGAGTCAGGCGGTGTGCCAATGAGGACGATGGGCTTCGTATGCAGTGATGGATCCTAAACTTTTATAGCATGGAGCTTGAAAATCAAATGACCCATAATTTTAATTCCAATCACTATGTTTCGGTTTATATTTTTCGTGTTAACGATTCTATTCAGGCTGGATCGAGTTAAAATATAACAGCTCTAAATATATAATATTCTTCATTCAAAAAAATGACTGTTCTTACACATACAAAACTAGATAGCTCTTAGAAACAAAGACCTAAAATATATACCATGATGCGAGATAAAGGGTGAAAACCTTGAAAAAGAATTACAACGCTGTCACACCCCGGGTAGGCGGGTGACGTGTGACGACTGATAATCAACGAAGTGGCGGAAGCGTACTTCTAATAAACCAAAGATTAAAGGAAATAAGCATGGCATTACTTCATTACATAATAAATATAAGTTTTATCCCGTCCACTAAGGACGTAAAACGTAGTTCCAAATATGAAACGACAAGTGTCTTAACCAAAATACATAATATCAAATAGTCTTTTAAGTTTAGCGGTAAAATAGTAATGCCATCACTACGGGTAGTCTTCTAGAATCTTCGTTTCTAAAAGGGTGTCCATGCTAAGTTCAACTTCAAATACCTGGAAACATGCTCAAAAGAAAATGGGTCAACTAAAGTTGGTGAGTTTCAAGTTTATGTTTCAAAATATAATTGTTTGTAAAACATGGTTTAATCCGTGATAAATCATAAATATCAGTTTCGAGGTTTTCGTAAAAAGTAAAGAAAACAATGTTTTGTGTTGTTACACAATGAAATAATGTTTCGTGATGTTACACAATCAACCCTGTACTTAGCCCGGCTTGTGCCTCATCAAATACCAAAAGAGCCGGGACTAAGCCCAAATACATGTTCCCACTCTGCTAGTGCAAGAACACTCGTCTCATTCAAAAACCTGTCACATGCCGCGAACGACCCCGCAGGATCTCAGTGCGGACCCTACCTCTAACGCCATTGGTGTATGGCAAGTAGGCACTGCGCGTGGGGGATTCCCCAAGTAGTACTACCCATATAAACAAGCGGTCCATCCCAAAGATAGAATTAATGATCGTGTAAATAATTTAGCAGATAGAATCGGATACATCACAAATAGCACATCAAATAACTCAAAAATAACATATCAAATAAATAAGCTTCAAAACTTTTAAAAATAGCATGCTTCCATCCCAAAACATTAAGTAAAAAGGGATTCATGAAACTCACCTTGAAAATATAGCAAAAAGTCACAAATAGCAAATAATTCCGAGCTCGCTTCTTAGCAACCTATCGTAATGTGATGTACTCATAAGTTTTCAATTTATAGGCTCATATCTAACCATGTGCACCCCTAAGTGTGTGACGTATTCAATATTTTACCTAACTGTGTTATTGTCAAGTTTTGTAAAAATAACGTTTCTTAAATTGGAAGGTCTTAGAATTTCGAGTTCTTAATGTTTATCGCTTATTTATAAATATATTTTCATGATACGGACCTGTTCTATAAGTTCCAACTCCGCCCCTCATAATATACTCATTTTAGATAATGTGGTTCGGGTGTCGTTAATTAATATCGTTACACACACGTAGTTAACATGTTTTTAAGGTGTAGTTCATTACCAATCAAGTTTTTCTTACCATGACTTTTGTAATCTGATTCTTAGTGACTTTTATAAAATTTCAGTTCCAAAACAGTAATATTTTCAGAATTATCACTTTTAGTCCCTTAAGTTTCAAAAATGACACTTTTAACCCAAAAGTTTCTTATCTTATCGTTTCTTGACCCAAAAAGGGTCCATACATACTTTATAAGTCTAATATACTTATTTGAGTCATATTATAACTAAAAGTTCCAGAAAATTTTATATGTTATAAAAATATACATTTTTGGTTTTACCGGTTACGGTAAAACCGTCATATTACGCGTTAAAAATCCATTTTCTCAACCACTTGACTCAAGACTTCAAAAATCAGTATCATGGGCTCATATTAGTGCATATAATCTGTAAATAATAAGTTTTTAGGTTATAAGTACAAGAATCTCAAGTTTTACACAAAACCGTTAAAAACACGTTTTAACCGTAACCGTAAGGTAAAATATATGGTTTCCCACTTTTTATGACAAAAATATGTTTTAGTAGTCATATGCTACTGTAAAATACTAACTTTGTGATTTTTAACCTTTTTGATTAATTATTAGAATTTATTTATGAAAAATGTACATCTTAGTGATTATTTTCACTAATAAATTTGTAGAAAATACATTTTAAAGCAATAAATCATGAAACTTATTTTCTATGGCTAAAATACATTCATAAAGGCCTGGAAATAATAAAAATTAAGTTTCATAATGTTTTGTGCAAATTTGTAGTTTTAAAGCTTATCGGGTGCTCGGTTTTCACCCGTTTCACCCGTTTATCAAATCTTATTACCTCCTTAACTTGCATCACGATTTTTATATATTATTTCCACCTCATTTATAGTTTTAAATCTGAAAGTTATGTTGGTGCTTGTGTTCATCTCATTTTTGGGTTTTTAAGTGTTCAAAATAATCATTTACATCAATGTAATCTTACATAGTTTTGTACTAAATCAAACCATGAGTTATTATATCTTTTAACCACGTTAAAGACAAGTTTATTTACTGTTTTTAAGTGTTTTATTTCGTGGGTTTTTATAAGGTTTCAAAACAAGGTGTTAAATGGTGTAAACTAGTGTAAAAATGAAGGTTTTAAGGGTGTTTGCTCGTGTACCGACCTTGGTCCGTCCAAAGCCATGATGAAAACAACTTGTAGGATGTGTAGAGCTTCAATAAATTGTAGGTTTTCTGCTGTAAGTTTCTGTTTCAAATGAAAAGAATGAAGATTTGCAAGAACAAGTGTATGAAACTAATGAAAAACTCTACTTTTGATACCTTGAAGCCTTGTAAAACGATGGAACTACTTCAAAAGCTCTAGGGTTCGATTTAGATGATGATTTTCAGCTGAAAATGGAGAGTGTTGTGTGTGTTTCGTTTAGGATGGGGAGGGAGGGAGAGAGAGAGATGTTTAAGAAGATAGTGAAAAGAAGAGATTAGATATCATGCATGTTGGTTGAGTGTGGGAGTAAATAAAATGGGTTGAGAAGAGTGAAGGGAGATTGGGATGTGGGAATTGGTTGAATCAAGGGGTAAAGAAAGGTGGTTGGTTCAAGTTAGGTGTGTTTATAGGTGGAAAAATGGAGGTGGCTTGTAGAAACAATTTTGCATCTTTTAAATTTGTAAGTAATTGTTGTGTGTATGTATATGTATGATACGTATGTATGTAATGCCTATATATATATATTTTTTTTTATTTCAATTAATGTATCTTTTGTGTTCATATATGTGTAGGTGATTATTGTGGTATTTAATTTAAGTTGGTGGTATACTTAGTGTGTATTAGTTTGGTATAATATGAGTTGGACGAAAATTTAGGATATATTATGGGGTTTTTGTGGTATGAATATTACATTATTGATTTCATTGTATAAGTATCGGGTAATTTTATTTGTTTGTTTGTTGAGAATAATTTTGCACTAAAGCATTATTCCTATATTGTCTCAAATGATTTTGCTAGTCTAATATAATGCACCCTAGTAATCAACTAAACATAAATAAATACACGTGTACAAATAATATTCGAGTATCACTAAAATAATATTTTGTCTCTTAAATGTGTATTTGCACTTAAATAATGGTTAATTAAATTAATCTCAAGTAATCATGTTTCTAATAATATAATTATCTATACTAACTAAGGTTAAGGTGGGTCCTAATAGTCGGGTTGTCACATTCTCCCCTCGTTAAAGAAATTTCGTCCTCGAAATTTGCTTTGGTTAGTCTCCGAAGGCTTAGTCTTGAACAAGAACGGATACTCTCTCTTCATTTTGCATTCGCATCGCAAGTGAACTCGGGTCGGCAACTTGTGTTCCACCTTATTTGCTAGTAGATCTCTCACCGTAATTTCTAACGTTTGACTAATAGATATTGGATACTTAGGAAGTCATTTACATGCATAATTTCGGATGAATATATGGTTCTCTAGATGAAGTACATAACCCTTAAGAATTTTCTTTGCCTTAAATAGTTTGCTATCGGCTATTCTATAATTTATGGTTTACTTAAGGCTAGATGTTCATTACTAATGAGTGGTCTAAAAGTATTAGGCACGGAACTACTTGTTGTACTAGTATCAAATAATATGGAGGTATAATGATTGATTAAGGGAATCGTACCATCGACAACATCGAGTTTATTGAGTGCAAGGTTCGAGTTCATGACGAGGCTCGACCCATCGGCTTCTCCGGTTCGGGGTCCTTATCCCTTCCTAGCCTTGGGCATTTATTCCTCCTATGGTTTGGATCTCCGCATTCGTAGCATTGTGCACTCTCGCCATATTTGCAATCCCTAATCAAGTGCCCCATCTTGTTGCACCAAAAGCCAATCATAGTTTTGAATTCCCCATGGTGATGCAACATCTACTTGGAACATTTTAGGTTTGTGCCTTGGCACAACTTCCTTTCCCTTGGCTCTTGGTTTTCCTTCGGCTCCTTCTTGGCTTCGGGTTTCTTAACAAATACACCTTTATGTTCGGTTGAATGCCTATTCCCATCACTCCACTTGCTCCGCCATGAGTAGCTTACTTTCTAAGTGGCGTTCTAATTCGTTACACGCTACTAGTAAAAAAAAAATATTCTATATATTTGTTTTGATATTTGTGTCAATCAATCCCCACTAGTCTTAATATCTTATTTGGTTCAAGGTTACTCTTGTAATATATGAGATGATTATAATCCCTCGACGAATATAATTTATAGTAAGTATAGGTTAGTCATTTTTAACTAATAACAATATGATATTTGTACTCATATATCTTATATAATACTTGGCACCTACAAACATATTAATCACATACTAATTACTAGTACCTCTATTAAATAAACACATCATCAAATTAATTGATTCATCAATCTCACAAACAAATAGCCGTAAAAATAACTTGTTTCATCCAATTCCAAAACACAAAATTTAGGCCATTATAACCCATGCTTAAAAAAAGGAATGTCAAAAATCCACAACAAATATTTCAAATGTTAGTAGTGCAAATCAGTAATATAGGTATATTAATAATAATATGACTTCATATAATGTTTCCCGCAGCACGCCATTCCTGTAATGCTTGAATCGAATAAGTATTTGCATCTTCTCAAAGGAGTAAATAACTATTGAAACACAAAAATAAACACAAAGAGTAGAAATAAAATAAAATTTTTGGAACACTTTAAAATTTTCTCACATATGTATATATATAATTATAATTTTTAGTTGTAACAACTCCTTATTAAAACTTGCGCGTCTAATAAATTCACGATTACGTTGATCAAGTGTAATCGTCAATTTATTTAACCCGTTTGTCCTAATAAATCATTATCACAACAAGGTAGTCCTAAGGGTCACGGTTGTAGCTTAAGTTTCTCCTAAGAGTCTTATTTCCCTACAACCTTTGGCTCTGATACCAATCTGTCACACCCCGGGTAGGCGGGTGACGTGTGACGACTGATAATCAACGAAGTGGCGGAAGCGTACTTCTAATAAACCAAAGATTAAAGGAAATAAGCATGGCATTACTTCATTACATAATAAATATAAGTTTTATCCCGTCCACTAAGGACGTAAAACGTAGTTCCAAATATCAAAATACATAATATCAAATAGTCTTTTAAGTTTAGCGGTAAAATAGTAATGCCATCACTACGGGTAGTCTTCTAGAATCTTCGTTTCTAAAAGGGTGTCCATGCTAAGTTCAACTTCAAATACCTGGAAACATGCTCAAAAGAAAATGGGTCAACTAAAGTTGGTGAGTTTCAAGTTTATGTTTCAAAATATAATTGTTTGTAAAACATGGTTTAATCCGTGATAAATCATAAATATCAGTTTCGAGGTTTTCGTAAAAAGTAAAGAAAACAATGTTTTGTGTTGTTACACAATGAAATAATGTTTCGTGATGTTACACAATCAACCCTGTACTTAGCCCGGCTTGTGCCTCATCAAATACCAAAAGAGCCGGGACTAAGCCCAAATACATGTTCCCACTCTGCTAGTGCAAGAACACTCGTCTCATTCAAAAACCTGTCACATGCCGCGAACGACCCCGCAGGATCTCAGTGCGGACCCTACCTCTAACGCCATTGGTGTATGGCAAGTAGGCACTGCGCGTGGGGGATTCCCCAAGTAGTACTACCCATATAAACAAGCGGTCCATCCCAAAGATAGAATTAATGATCGTGTAAATAATTTAGCAGATAGAATCGGATACATCACAAATAGCACATCAAATAACTCAAAAATAACATATCAAATAAATAAGCTTCAAAACTTTTAAAAATAGCATGCTTCCATCCCAAAACATTAAGTAAAAAGGGATTCATGAAACTCACCTTGAAAATATAGCAAAAAGTCACAAATAGCAAATAATTCCGAGCTCGCTTCTTAGCAACCTATCGTAATGTGATGTACTCATAAGTTTTCAATTTATAGGCTCATATCTAACCATGTGCACCCCTAAGTGTGTGACGTATTCAATATTTTACCTAACTGTGTTATTGTCAAGTTTTGTAAAAATAACGTTTCTTAAATTGGAAGGTCTTAGAATTTCGAGTTCTTAATGTTTATCGCTTATTTATAAATATATTTTCATGATACGGACCTGTTCTATAAGTTCCAACTCCGCCCCTCATAATATACTCATTTTAGATAATGTGGTTCGGGTGTCGTTAATTAATATCGTTACACACACGTAGTTAACATGTTTTTAAGGTGTAGTTCATTACCAATCAAGTTTTTCTTACCATGACTTTTGTAATCTGATTCTTAGTGACTTTTATAAAATTTCAGTTCCAAAACAGTAATATTTTCAGAATTATCACTTTTAGTCCCTTAAGTTTCAAAAATGACACTTTTAACCCAAAAGTTTCTTATCTTATCGTTTCTTGACCCAAAAAGGGTCCATACATACTTTATAAGTCTAATATACTTATTTGAGTCATATTATAACTAAAAGTTCCAGAAAATTTTATATGTTATAAAAATATACATTTTTGGTTTTACCGGTTACGGTAAAACCGTCATATTACGCGTTAAAAATCCATTTTCTCAACCACTTGACTCAAGACTTCAAAAATCAGTATCATGGGCTCATATTAGTGCATATAATCTGTAAATAATAAGTTTTTAGGTTATAAGTACAAGAATCTCAAGTTTTACACAAAACCGTTAAAAACACGTTTTAACCGTAACCGTAAGGTAAAATATATGGTTTCCCACTTTTTATGACAAAAATATGTTTTAGTAGTCATATGCTACTGTAAAATACTAACTTTGTGATTTTTAACCTTTTTGATTAATTATTAGAATTTATTTATGAAAAATGTACATCTTAGTGATTATTTTCACTAATAAATTTGTAGAAAATACATTTTAAAGCAATAAATCATGAAACTTATTTTCTATGGCTAAAATACATTCATAAAGGCCTGGAAATAATAAAAATTAAGTTTCATAATGTTTTGTGCAAATTTGTAGTTTTAAAGCTTATCGGGTGCTCGGTTTTCACCCGTTTCACCCGTTTATCAAATCTTATTACCTCCTTAACTTGCATCACGATTTTTATATATTATTTCCACCTCATTTATAGTTTTAAATCTGAAAGTTATGTTGGTGCTTGTGTTCATCTCATTTTTGGGTTTTTAAGTGTTCAAAATAATCATTTACATCAATGTAATCTTACATAGTTTTGTACTAAATCAAACCATGAGTTATTATATCTTTTAACCACGTTAAAGACAAGTTTATTTACTGTTTTTAAGTGTTTTATTTCGTGGGTTTTTATAAGGTTTCAAAACAAGGTGTTAAATGGTGTAAACTAGTGTAAAAATGAAGGTTTTAAGGGTGTTTGCTCGTGTACCGACCTTGGTCCGTCCAAAGCCATGATGAAAACAACTTGTAGGATGTGTAGAGCTTCAATAAATTGTAGGTTTTCTGCTGTAAGTTTCTGTTTCAAATGAAAAGAATGAAGATTTGCAAGAACAAGTGTATGAAACTAATGAAAAACTCTACTTTTGATACCTTGAAGCCTTGTAAAACGATGGAACTACTTCAAAAGCTCTAGGGTTCGATTTAGATGATGATTTTCAGCTGAAAATGGAGAGTGTTGTGTGTGTTTCGTTTAGGATGGGGAGGGAGGGAGAGAGAGAGATGTTTAAGAAGATAGTGAAAAGAAGAGATTAGATATCATGCATGTTGGTTGAGTGTGGGAGTAAATAAAATGGGTTGAGAAGAGTGAAGGGAGATTGGGATGTGGGAATTGGTTGAATCAAGGGGTAAAGAAAGGTGGTTGGTTCAAGTTAGGTGTGTTTATAGGTGGAAAAATGGAGGTGGCTTGTAGAAACAATTTTGCATCTTTTAAATTTGTAAGTAATTGTTGTGTGTATGTATATGTATGATACGTATGTATGTAATGCCTATATATATATATTTTTTTTTATTTCAATTAATGTATCTTTTGTGTTCATATATGTGTAGGTGATTATTGTGGTATTTAATTTAAGTTGGTGGTATACTTAGTGTGTATTAGTTTGGTATAATATGAGTTGGACGAAAATTTAGGATATATTATGGGGTTTTTGTGGTATGAATATTACATTATTGATTTCATTGTATAAGTATCGGGTAATTTTATTTGTTTGTTTGTTGAGAATAATTTTGCACTAAAGCATTATTCCTATATTGTCTCAAATGATTTTGCTAGTCTAATATAATGCACCCTAGTAATCAACTAAACATAAATAAATACACGTGTACAAATAATATTCGAGTATCACTAAAATAATATTTTGTCTCTTAAATGTGTATTTGCACTTAAATAATGGTTAATTAAATTAATCTCAAGTAATCATGTTTCTAATAATATAATTATCTATACTAACTAAGGTTAAGGTGGGTCCTAATAGTCGGGTTGTCACAAACGCCGCCTGACGGTTTTTAAGAATTTTAAATTCATCAATTATGGAGTTATGATCAAACTTGTAATGAGTTATTGGGCTTAATTTGTAAATTGTAATTAGGGATGAGATTGATACCCTACCGGTACCGAAAACCCCGGTACCAAAAACATGGAAAAGTGGATACCGAACCGGTACCGATATCGAAAATACCCGTACCGAATTTATAGAAAAATATGTACTGATACTGGTACCGAATCTATTGGTACGATACCCGTTCGGTACGTAAGAGTACGGTACCGGTGTATTCGAGTACAAAACGCTCATCCCTATTTGTAATGACTCATTTATTTAATGGGTTTAATGGGTTAAACACATTAAATGAGTCATGGGTTTAACTTTACACTTTAAGACTTTGAACTAGCTCCAACTAGTATATATATAATATATATCGTTTATTATTGACAGATGCAATTATTATTAGTGAGGTGAGCTCCATTTATATATATATATATATATATATTGATTTAAGGTCGAGATAAACCGGTATTTCTGGTAAAAACGCGTAGTGCCAGCGCCTATATATTTTCATTAGGGGGGTGGGTTGTTATATTTCACAACAAAGTTGTGAAGGGGGACGAGCAAATTTATAGACAAAATATATTTTCTTATTGTATATAATTTTAAGATTGAAGCTTGGTGGGTTTCCACTGGCCTTGATCAGTGTCGGGAGCAAATTTGTTTTTTTTTTTTTATCTTTTTCTTTATTTCTCATGATTTTTTGCATATTAAATACGTTTGAGTTATTGTTAACAATAAACGTGTAGGAACCGTTCGTACAAAAACATAAAATTCTTCTATAAATTCATTTACAATACAAAGAAAATAAAGAAAACAAATACATTACAATACGATTACAACTAAAAAATTAGAAATACAAGAAATGAGTAGAAATAGAAGCATAATCGTGGCTGAGGATTCGTGTTCAACACGGGTCCCTTAAAACAAATTCCGAGTCTCCCAAGAGAACTCGTTTGTTTCCCAGGGTACAACAGCCGAAGCAGTATGTACTGCCGGGATTGACACACAACCCAAATTATACTTAAAAGAAAAGAGATGGAGAAGATCAACTACAAGTTGGAAAATAAACTAGAAGAGAAAGAATGAGAGAATTTGAGAGAGTTGGAGTGCTTTGGTGTTGTATTTTTGTGTGCCTTCTAACCAAGACTCACCTTGGTATTTATAGGTAAAATGAGTCAAACATCTCATTCATTACCCATAAACCATGAGTTGAAACACCCCATTAAACATGAATAATGAGATGAAACATCTCAAGAAATAAAACCATCACATTAACTACAAAGTTGACACCAATTAGTGTATTATTTTGTATTTTTCACAAATAATATTTTGTGTTTTACAAAGTATTCCAACAATCCCCCACATGGGAAAAAGACAAAATCTCATTTTCTCAAATGAAAAACCCATTTTCTCACGTGAAAAACTCATTTTCACATATTATTCCAACAATCCAAATTGATCGTTACACACTAGTTTCTTAGATATAATTTAGCGGTTGAGTATTGCCGGATAGGTAGGTGTAACCTTTGAACCTTCCGTTGTGATGCATACTTAGTCTCCTAGTGGTTCGGTAGACGTGATGTCCTTGAACCAACCACCATTTGTGGAGACGACAATACACTTCACACAGCACTCTCCCTGGTTCGGTCAAACCCTCATTGTCGTGTCCGTTATGGTCATGGAACACTAGCCTGGTTCTGCGAAAGCTCTAGGAATTGCGCACCCCACAATTTCATTCGAAGCGACCCCACTTCTCTTTCACATAGGTGATTTATCTAAAAAATCATTAAAAGCATTAAGGTTACTGTGATTACGCAAATCATTAACCATACGGTATGCTTAGCCTCACAACATGTCACTGTTGTTATAGGAATGGACTAGGAAGTATTTAAGCTCCCTTTATAATTTAGGAGGACATGTATAAACATTTATATATACATATTAGCTTATATATCGACTTGTATATGAGCTATGCCCCCACAGTGACCACCCTTAGATATATGAGTAGGTTGTCCTATTGAACTTAGATCTTGGGATCTCCAGTCAACTAAGTTAGGTTTTCCTTCATATACCATTTTTCATGGGCTTTAGTCTCATTCCATAACTCCGTCTCTCATGTTGTTGGATCCAAAACCATTATCTATGACTCCGTCGAGTCAATATAGATAATTGCAGTTGAGATGAGTTGTTATGATGTGTTATTAACTCACAAGTTAATCTTGCCTTTTGTCATTTTTAAGACTATAACCCCGAGTATCAACTCGAACTGAGGTACATTTTTGTCTTTAAAATGCATTTCGAGCCTAGCATATCCATGCCATTAATAATTAGATGTTAAATCTAACCAATTGACCTTCGAGTCTAGCTTGTAGATTCGGTCACATAGTTGCATTATATTTGGCTCAACACAAGGTTCTCTTTTGATACGGGATTGAGAAAACTTCTCAAATACCATTTCTCAAATGGCTTCCCCCACATTTGTTGCACTTAGATAGAATATGTTTAAATATAGTATTAGACATCCATGATTTGAACAAGATCAACGTCTTTGTATCAATAATGTCATAAATACTTGTTTACCGACTAAAGCAACACATGCCTTGTCATAAGTTGTTATCAACCATCTCAAACTTAAAATACTTTTAAGTTACCATCTAGATTAGATCTAGAAACTTGAGTTCTCTATAAGCTATATGACTTTCCTTAGACTGAATGACAACCGTCACTCACATTGTCTTATACACAACTTTACTTTTATGTTGTATATGAGTTGAATGTTTCACATTAGTAGTCTCCTCAGAGCCCTATAATTAACAAGTACTAGTCTAGCATACTTTAGACTACAATACTCTAGCATGTGAACAGAAGATGCATCATTCTGATTCTTCACAGCTTTTAAGGAATATCCCAATATTCGTTCGTAACATTCATTTCATAGTTTAAACAAACAATGAGAGTTGTTCAACATCCCAAAATCGCAATATTTAGGAAATTCTAATATGTAAGTTACACAAACATACATAGATCATCATTCAATCTAGGATCATAAGCTTTTTTTTTCCTTTGAACAATCACAAGATTGATCTCTCGTAGTGGTACTCCCACTTTGAACAATCACAAAATTGATATAAAACATCATGCTGTTTATATAGTAAATTGTTCACAAGTATTAGTATTTGAACAATTATATATGTTCATGGAAACAATGAATTATCTTTCCATCAAATAGTCAACTTGAATCTAATATTGATTTACGATGTGTTACTTTTCACAAAAGTAACAAACTATATTAACACTTTATGTGAAACTTTTGGTTTATTTCATTCTAAACCAAATCTTAGTTTTGCCAAAACATGCACTTAGCAGTTTCGAAATAAACTATTACAGTTTTATGCCTTGATTACGAAAATCAATACCCAAAATTGTAAATAATTTTATTGAATAAATAACTTCTAACGCACACGTTAGAGATAAGATGTTTGCATAAAACACTCTTATTTAAATTCATCATTAACACACATGTTAAGAATAAACGCCTACATAAGACGCCTTTAGACCATAAAATTTAGGTCATATCTAGCACACATGTTAGATAAGTAGACGGGTTCTAACACACACATTAGTCAACAAAAAGTCTACATCAAGCGTTCTAAGCATATAGTTTCATGTAATGAAAGGTTCCAACAAAACGTTTGCAAAATGCTTTGAAGCGAAAGGATTTAGAAAATGAACATTTGTAAAGCACGCATAATTAATGATTATGATTGTCTACGTTTTCGGGTGAATAATGATTTCATCATTTGTTTCTAACAAAAAAAAAACGATTTTAAATTTAAAAGATTAATACTAAGTCCATATAAAATTGATTATATTATAAAGAATCTCTTCTAATACTTAATTAGAATATCATTAGGTTTTAACACACATGTTAAAACACAAGTTTCACATATGAAATATTTCTTACTCGCAAATAAAAAATACCGGTTTTCATAAGATGCGTACACAAGCATGACCATTCTTAAGACGCATATGAAAACTCATCTTGGAACCGACAAACGGTTAATTCAAAGTTTTAATCTTGAAACCACATAAAGTTTCGAAAACTTTGATTTAAAACAAAATTGGATCTTCAACCTTTTTGTTTTAACACCTTGAACCATTCAACAAAATGGTTGTAATGAAAATAAACCCACTTTTGAATGCTAAAGAAACTCATATGAGTTTAAAACTCTCAAAGTAATTGAGTCAAGTTTTATGAAAAACTACAAAAGCTTTTATACATAAACAAAAATTACACTCAATCAAAACCAACAAATGGTGAAAATTGAACCATTTTCTTTGTAAATAAAATCCGGTTCTAGAAAAAAGTCAAATGTAAGTTCTCTAAGTCCAACTTTGAGATACGAACAATGACTATATATATATTATTTTTTTTAAATACGAGCGGTGATTTAAAAAATTTGTTTTAAGATTGTAGGAACCGTTCGTACAAAAACATAAAATTCTTCTATAAATTCATTTACAATACAAAGAAAATAAAGAAAACAAATACATTACAATACGATTACAACTAAAAAATTAGAAATACAAGAAATGAGTAGAAATAGAAGCATAATCGTGGCTGAGGATTCGTGTTCAACACGGGTCCCTTAAAACAAATTCCGAGTCTCCCAAGAGAACTCGTTTGTTTCCCAGGGTACAACAGCCGAAGCAGTATGTACTGCCGGGATTGACACACAACCCAAATTATACTTAAAAGAAAAGAGATGGAGAAGATCAACTACAAGTTGGAAAATAAACTAGAAGAGAAAGAATGAGAGAATTTGAGAGAGTTGGAGTGCTTTGGTGTTGTATTTTTGTGTGCCTTCTAACCAAGACTCACCTTGGTATTTATAGGTAAAATGAGTCAAACATCTCATTCATTACCCATAAACCATGAGTTGAAACACCCCATTAAACATGAATAATGAGATGAAACATCTCAAGAAATAAAACCATCACATTAACTACAAAGTTGACACCAATTAGTTTATTATTTTGTATTTTTCACAAAAAATATTTTGTGTTTTACAAAGTATTCCAACAAAACGCTCCTATCGTACTGATTAGGCATTTGGCCTTCAAACTATATACATAGGTCGAGTCATGCTATAGCTTGATTTTGCGCCTTTTTTTCTTTTTTTTTATGGTTTTCTCTTCTTTTCTTCAAATTACTTTTACGATTAAAGTCACAGACATAAAGCATGTAATACATGTTTTTTACTCTGTCTAATCATATTAATGTCATAGACATAAAGCGTGTAACGAATTTGCAAACAATCATGACGCGCAAATTCACGACACGTTAATTTCTGCTACTTTACGCCACGAAATTTAAGACATATTATTACAACGCAACATACATGACATATGATGCGACCATCGTAACACAAGAATTACCAAATGTTAATGTTACCGTTGTAATGTGTATAACAAAGCCACAAATGTTGCTACACAAAATGTGAACCAACCAAGACCCGGCCTCTGTGTGACACTCCGACCCATACGAGAAGATAGATTTGAGATCTGGGTACCATCAAGTGAAGGTTCGAAATGAAGACGTGCCTAAGACAGCATTCCGAACTAGATATGGTCATTACGAATTTTTAGTAATGCCCTTTGGGCTAACTAATGCACCAGCAGTATTCATGGACTTAATGAATCGAGTGTGTAAGCCATATCTAGACAAATTCGTGATCGTGTTCATTGACGATATTTTGATCTACTCTCGTACCATGGAAGAGCACTCTGAACACCTACGAAAGGTACTCGAGCTCCTCAGAGGAGAAAAGCTCTATGCCAAATTTTCTAAGTGCGAATTTTGGCTACGAGAAGTTCAGTTCTTAGGACATATTGTCAATGAGCAAGGAATTCAAGTCGATCCTTCAAAGGTTGAAGCAGTAATGAAGTGGGAAACCCCTAGAACGGCGACAGAAATTCGAAGATTTCTTGGGTTGGCCGGCTACTATAGAAGATTCATCAAGGATTTCTCAAAGATAGCCAAGTCTTTGACTAAGCTAACTCAAAAGAAAGTCGCGTTCAAGTGGGAGCCCGAACAAGAAGAGGCGTTTAGAACCTTGAAGGAAAGGTTGAGCAGCGCACCAATCCTTGCATTACCCAATGGTAACGATGACTTTGTCGTGTACTGTGATGCATCTGCCACAGGATTTGGTTGCGTCTTGATGCAGCGTAGCAACGTAATTGCTTACGCCTCAAGACAACTGAAGGGCGCCGAAACAGGATACGCAACTCATGACCTCGAGTTAGGCGCAATAGTGTTTGCATTGAAGATTTGGCGACACTATTTATATGGCTCAAAGTTTACGGTGTATTCTGATCACAAGAGCTTGAAGCATATATTTGATCAGAAAGAGCTTAACATGAGGCAACGGCGATGGATGGAAGTTTTGTCTGACTACGAGTTCGATCTTCATTACCATCCTGGGAAGGCAAACGTCGTCGCTGATGCCTTAAGCAGAAAAGAATGCCCCAAACCTAGGCGAGTCCGAGCACTAAGAATGAATGTGCAAGTGAACCTCTTGGACCAAGTGAAGATGGCCCAAAAGGAAGCACTAAAGGACGAAAACGCCCAAAAAGAAGAAATGATTGGAGTAATAAAGAAGTTAGAAACAGGAGAAGATGGGTTCATCCGCATGAAATGCCGAATTTGGATCCCAAACTTCGGTAACTTGAGAGGACTCATACTGGATGAAGCTCATAAGACCAAATACCTCATCCATCCTGGAGCCGATAAAATGTACTATACCATGAAGGACCAATTTTGGTGGCCTGGAATGAAAAAGGACATAGCAACCTATGTAGAGCGTTGCATGACATGTCTCCAGGTGAAGGCTGAGCACCAAAAACCGTCTGGTATGCTCCAACCCCTTGAGATCCCTACGTGGAAATGGGAAATGATCACAATGGACTTTGTGATGGGTTTGCCAAAAACAAGAAAGGGGAATGACGCTATATGGGTAATCGTGGACAGACTCACTAAGTCCGCCCACTTCCTACCTATGAAAGAGAGCGCCGGAGCTGAACAGCTCGCTCAACTGTACGTTGACGAGATTGTGGCAAGACACGGAGTACCGGTATCCATTATTTCCGATAGAGATGGAAGATTTACATCTCGATATTGGAGGCAATTCCATGAAGCTCTCGGTACTAAATTAGAGATGAGCACGGCCTATCACCCGCAAACGGATGGTCAGAGTGAAAGGACCATTCAAACCCTAGAAGATATGTTGCGGGCATGTGTGATAGATTTCGGTGGTAGCTGGGACATCCACCTCCCATTGGCCGAATTTTCCTATAACAACAGCTACCACAAAAGCTTGAAAGCTTCGCCATATGAAGCCTTATATGGCCGAAGGTGTCGAACGCCTTTATGTTGGTTTCAAGTGGGAGAAGGTCAAATGACCGGCCCCGAAATGGTACTGGACACCATTGAAAAAGTCAAGGTGATCCGGGAGCGGCTCATAGTGGCACAAAGCCGACAAAAGAGTTATGCCGACAGACGTCGAAGGCCACTAGAGTTCGCAGAAGGAGATAAAGTTATGTTAAAAGTATCACCTTGGAAAGGCACTATCCGTTTTGGAAAACGGGGAAAGCTAAGTCCCCGATTCATCGGACCTTTCGTGATAACCAACAGAATAGGCAAAGTAGCATATAGACTTGAACTCCCGGAAGAGCTGCGTGGAATCCACCCAGTCTTCCATGTTTCTCAACTCCGGAAATGTCTATCCGACGAAATCCTGCAAACGCCACTAGAAGAAATCCAAGTGGACGAGCGACTAAACTTTGTTGAAGAACCAACAGAAATAGTCGAAAGGCAGGTCAAGAAGTTAAGAAAGAAACGCATCCCCATCGTTAAAGTCAGGTGGAATGCGAGGCGTGGTTCTGAGTTTACCTGGGAACCAGAGGACGCCATGAAAAAGAAGTACCCTCAATTATTCTCAAGGTGATTCCGGGACGGAATCCCAATAAGGAGGGGAGAATGTGACACTCCGACCCATACGAGAATAAAAAGACTTAAAAAAAAAAAAAAAAAAAAATGTATTCTACGCGATACGCGCAGATAAGGCTCTAGTCTGCGCATATCGCCTAAGGCGAGCAAAACCGGGTACGCGAATCAGGGGCAGCCGCAGTTTCGAGCAAAACCACCTCCCCTACGCGATACGCGCAGGAGGAGGCATGCCCTGCGCGTATCGCGTAGGGCAGGATTTTCAGCTATAAAAGGGGGCCGACCCCCCCTTCATTTCCACACCTCTCCACTCTCTCTCTAGTCTCTCTCTCTCTAGAATTCCGGCCAAAATCCCCGGTGAAGTCCCGACGAAGTCTCGGTAGGTTTCCGACACGTAACGGAAGCCTCCAAAAGTCCGGTTCAAGTGCGGATTTGCTCACGAAGTGTCCACGGGAATCTTCGGTGTTCGGTAAGACTCGTTTTCAGTTTCCTTTGAGTACTTACCATTTTATATAAGTTATATTTATAAATATGTCCACCTAAGATACTAAATGGGACACAAACCCCGTCGTTATAGCGAACGGCGTCCGCCCACAAGCACGTGAGCCCGGGACCGCTGAACAAAGCAAGGTGCTGCTCGAGCCCAGAGAGATTTTCGTACCCAGGCCCTCACTCTGCTCGACTCATTAGGTAACGTCTCGGATCCCGTACTCATTTAAGATATGTATGACTTAAGTCCATGGAAAGGCCAGGGTTTTAGAATAGAACATTCCTAGTCATATAATATTTCTAGGAATACAGTATGTTTTCAAAGAATAATAGGATCGTGTGTGAAACACGAAGATATGATAATATGGCTTTTAAATAGAATGATAATAAGAACATAGGATAACCCTGACTCAGATGCTAAAAGCACTCTGAGTGAAATAATTATGCCAAGGACTAAAGCCATCACTTAAGTCATATAATGTGACTAAGGTAATGAAATGATAGGATTATCCCTAGAGGAATGAATCCTAATAAGTATGAAATGTTTACAGGGTTGTCTCAATTAGCCATCAGATCGTGATACTTAGGCTACACTAAGGTGAGTCTAACCGCCCCTCTTTTTATATGTTTTATGATTTCGGGGCTGTATCCGAGCTTATATGAAAAGAATGAAAAGTATGAGATGTTTTATGAATGTTATGAATATATATGTATGTGTACGCATATGTATATATGTGGTTATAAGTAGATCGCTACCTGGTGATTCAACGCACCTCAACTCCAGGTTCGTCCGGTTGTTGTGTTGTTGGTCCGCGGTAATAAGCTTCTTGACGAGCCATCCGACGAAAAGGATGACGGCTACATACCACAGGGCTTCTGGGGGTAGATCCATTGAGTGCTACCGGCCCCGTCTCGGGATGTATATGCGTCTAGTTGGATCCAATTAGGTAGACTGACTGCTCGTAACAGGAGAGGTACCAAAAGCCTAGGCAATATGATGATGTGACCAAAAGGGGGTCAAAGAAAAGGGTACCTTCTTTATCCCTGTATGCGGCATATACGTTAACAGGCTCTAACGAAAGTTGGCCACCATCAGATATGGCGTTAGAGAAGAGTTGACTTGTAGATAACTTATGACCACCCATGTATGAATGATGATGTCTAAATGTTTTATATATGTCTTACGTCACTGGTTATGACTCACCAACACATAGTTGTTGACGTCTTTTAGCTCGTGATGCAGGTGAAAGAAATAATCAAGGATATTAGCTAGGAAGGCCTAGCTAGAACTGGATTAGTTGATGAC
The DNA here is from genome assembly GCA_030867185.1 of Tagetes erecta. Lineage (NCBI taxonomy): Eukaryota > Viridiplantae > Streptophyta > Magnoliopsida > Asterales > Asteraceae > Tagetes > Tagetes erecta. The sequence continues at coordinate 77,681,075 of CM061490.1, read as the reverse complement.
ACTCCACATAGGAGGAAGGATTTTACTGAAGATGCTCGGGATTAGTGTCTTTAGTTTCAATGTACCACACTCATGTCGAGTGTTAGACAATGTTTATTATTATTGTAAAACAATTAATGAAAAGTTTAAATTTGGGACCGTACTGTGGTCTTTTGATAAGTCTTCCGCTATATGTCTTTATTTGATTGGCTGATGTTATGCAACGTGTCAGGCCCTGGGAGTCGGGGTGTGACACTCTGCATCACACGGCCCGGGTCATAAACTAGTTAACATGTATATTTAGTTGGCCGGATCAGGGTTTATGCATAAGGATTTTTTAGCCCTTTTTTTCGTTATTTTTAGAGCATTCACATTTGAGTAATCAAATGTTTGTGAGTGGGGTTTTTATATTTTAGGGGGTTGTTATGAGTTGTTGTGAGTGAAGGAAAGAGAAAATTTGATGGTGGAGGAGAGAGAAACTCTATATTTGAAAAGCTACTGTTCATCCCCTATAATTTTTTAATGATTTAAAAAAGTGGTTGTGAGTGAAGGAGAGAGAAACTGTAATGATAAAAGTAAAAAAAATTATTATTTAATTGGAATGAGAGAGAAAAGATAGTTGTTTTTAGTGTAATTATAGGGATAGAGATGGAGCAACTTAGTTTTGTTTTTCTCAATTTCCATAATATCTTTAATTTTTTTACGTTTTGTTTAGTTTCCGTGTATGTTTTATTTTTCACGTACTTATTTTTCTGTTGTCCTTTTTAACAAACAACTTCTTTCAACATTCAAAATTATAATTCTATAAATTACGACTAAAGATGTGGGTAAAAAAATACAGAACTTATCACATGGCGCGTATAACATATATAAATCTCACATCGGTTAAGAAAGAAAACAAAAACTATCATATATGAGGGTTGATATATTCCCTAACTAGGTTTAATACCCGTGTGTTACACACGGGTTAAATAGTAATATTTATAAAGAAATTATAACTATTATATATTTAACAATTTGTAAATATATAACATTTAAGGAGTTGGCTCCATCAACTTGCATGGTGAAAAATTTAGCTAAATTTTACCTTCCAAACTTCCTATTATAGACAAAAAATCCCTCCAAAAATTACCCCCTAAAAGTTTGATTTATTAGATAGATATGACACGTTTGAAAAAATATAAGTCAGATGGTGATTCTTACGGACCAAAACAGAGAAATATCATTATGCGGTTATATATTAAAATATGTGTATTAAATTAATTAGATATAGAGAAAGAATGACAATATATCACATGTTCTATAACCATGTTATATATCACATCAATATTTACTCACATCGATCCTTATACAATCTATATCTATACCTTCCAATAAATGAGCGTTTTAAATGCCACATGTCATTTAATAGAGTCATTTATAGCTTTTGTTTCCCGCTCATTTATCAAGAAGCAAAAATCTCATGCGGATCTTTTAATTACCCGACTCAATAATTTTATAACCCACTATTTGACCCACATATATAATGTCTGAAACCCGATTTTATGTTCACTTTCTTTTAGAATCAAGTTTTAGAGAAACCTTATACCAGCCGCAATCGTGTTTCATCATCGACCTAACATTATGATTCCAAGCCTCCAAGGTGATTATAATTGTATGTCATTACCATATATATATATATATATATGTATGTATGTTTGTCCTCTTACTCTTCCGCCTCTCCATTGACCGAAATAGGCTTTACATTTAAATCGTCGGTTACTAATCTGTGTAGAATCGAGAAAAGGCTTTGCATATAAATTACATTCAAATCATTGATTTTTTATTTTGGTCAAGAGTTTATGTAATTTGGTTTTCTTGGTTATGATTTGGTGCTTTGTTCATGCTTAAGATGTTCTTGCGTAAGTGTTATTAATGATTCTAATTTTGATTTGTTTTTTTTTTTGTATTACAATCAGAGATTTTCTTGCATACCTTTTTAGGTAAATTGTGTGTAGAAGTTACTTTGTAAGTAAGTAGAATAGGATTTGTTGACAACTTATTTAATAATGTGTAATTTTGTTTCACTGGTGTCTCCAATCTTAAGATTTGTAGACTATTGTAGAAATAATACATGATTATCCGCCTGCGAAGGATCTGATCATATATACAAATAAACTTGAACATCCCGGCCTGTTATAATTTATATAACAAGTAATCTTGATAACACTCTTTTTTATTTTGTTTTTTGGCATTGCATATGAAACGTTATTTGAACGATTCATTTTAATTTGTTGCCCGATTATATATAGCTGATTTCTTTGTTTGAAAATACCTTAGCTAGGTTTAAGTTGTTGTTTGATCAAAGTATCATTATTGGGTTACAGAAGTAAGTTTATCTTGCTTTATTTACTATGTTTGTGTTTATATATATGCATCTTATTTTCCTAAGATTAAACGTACTATATGCAAATGCAGTGCCATGAGTAACTCCCTATATAGCTTGGTCATATCCACATGCTCAACATGAATATCTATATTAATACTGTTTATCAGCAGGATTTAATTAACCCATGGTTTGTTTAAAATGCTATAAATAATAGCTAGGTACTATTGGTTTTGAGAAGTCAATGAATAATTGAATATTGGTTTTAGTATAGTGGAGTGTTTTATTGTTAGCCAAACATTGAATAAATTTAATGTGATTTAAGATCGAGTAAGAGATGGTGCTTCTAAGAAGGTTAAATATATATAGATTTTTTTTTTAAATTTCAATACAACCGATTTTCAAAGAATATCTTTAAGTTTTATATTTTTTTTACATATGTTGATTATTAATTTATAGACATTTTGTTTTGTTTATTTTGTAGCAATATTGCGATATTAAAAATTACACACAACACTTTTGTGATGATATCTTACTATGACATCTACGCTAGCTGCTTGGAAGTGGTATGCGTGCATTACATATTAAGCCTCAGAGAAGAAAGAACCACGAAGTCGTTTACAAGGAAATATTAGTAATTTTTAAATTTTCATAACCTATTCAATGTATGTTGTCTTTTTTTTTTTTTTTACTTTTAAAAACTAAACTGTATTTATTATAGTGTTTGTTATCTACATATTTGTTACTGGTAACTCGAATGATAATGTTTTTTGTTTGTCTTTTTATTGTTACATGTTAACAACTCAATATTTTTACGAGTTTAATATTTTCATGACCTCACCCGTGTAACACACGGGCTAACAATCTAGTCATGTTATATATCACATTCACACACTTAAAGTATATAAGTACGTAAATATGTGTTTAATTACCCATTTCTATATATAATTCTTTACCAAAATTAATAATTAATTATCAATTAAACTAGCTATCAAATAGTTGTAGTTCTTTTAACTCATATATATTGTATTGAATTGAATAATTCGTGAATTAATTTTCCCACTTCTTGAAAAAATTGATGGAACCATTTCTGACCGGCCATTTGAGCCAACTTTGATCCAACTAGAAGAAATGATGAGATGCAAACTAAAGATGATGATCAATAACAATAACGTCCTCTTTAATTTTATTATTATGTGAGATGCATGCATGAAACTTGAAATTTTTACGAGCTAGTATAGTATTACAAACTTTACAAATCAAACTAAAGCAAAAGAAAATCCCAGAATGAGTCATGATCAGTTCCCACAACCGGTTCTCTTATGGTGGTTACATGAAGTGGTTGTTCCATCACCGGATCCGGCATGACGGTGTTTGTTTGCAAATCCCACATGGTATCACGATCATTACACACATCCTCCATCTTAGAACCAGATGATTGTAGGAAGATCGACCACAATGAACCATTGTTGGCGTCGGTGTTAGGTTGTGGGTTAACCAAGTTATTGAATGAGATATCATTAATAGGTGGTAATGTAGTATTTAAATGAAGGTTTGCATATAGGGTTTGATGATCATTTTTTGGTTTCTTGATTGTAGTTGTGAGGTGATTTTGCAGCCACGACGTAGGTTGTTTACGTGTGATTGCCGTTTTCTCCACGGATGTGATGTGGTTTTGGAATAGAGATGGGGTGGTTAGTGGTGGCTGTTGTATGTGTTGGCGGTGGTTGTTGCGGCCGATTAAAAGAGGGAAGTTAACCTTGGCACGAGAACCATGGAAGCTAAAAGCGGCTTGATCATACGCCAATGCAGCTTGCTCCGGTGTGTCGAAAGTACCAAGCCATAATCTTGATTTTTTCTTTGCTGGATTTCTTATCTCCGCCGTGAACTTCCCCCATGGCCGTCGTCTAACGCCTCTATACCGCCTCCACTCCACCCGTCGGAGTTCTCCTTCGGGTGATGAGTTTTTCTTTTTCTTGCCTTTAGGTTTTGTGTTAAGTGTTTCTTGCTTCTTGCTTGGTAAACTTTCACAAAAAAAGAGTTCATTTTGGTTCAGCATTGGGTACATTTTTAGTGATTGATGAACCAATGAGATGTATAATATAATGTATTTATATCTAAACATATTATGTGGTTCCAAGTATTATATAGACCAAAAATATGGATGAATGTAGGGATCATGTGGGGATATGTGTACTGTTCATGCATGGGATGGGGTGGGGGTGGGAGGGGGGGGAGGGGGTTTAGGTCCAAATTAACTATACTTCTTGCAACAAAATATTGAAGAAGCTTTATGGGAATTAAATGCCTAAGGTTCATTCACCTACAAATCTACAATTAATTAAACTATAAATTTGAAAAGGATTTAATTGCTAAAATCTTTAAGGGTGTTGTGTATAGATGCCTTTTATTTCAACTTTGTTTTTAAAATACATTACAAAAAATTGTTCCTATTTTTTTTTAAATCTTTGATTTGGTCTCTAAACTTTATCTTATTGATCCTCAACTATATGGTTTGTTTGTATTAAACTATCTTATCTTGTTCGTTGATTAGTTCATATTGGTGCCGGAAATTCATGCCGATTATAGCTTCCTAGTGGTGCAAATGGATTGGGATTTTAATTGGCAAACTCACAAATCACATGTTTGATTTCCTTAATCTAATTTGATGGTGGTGTGGGGGTAATAGAGTATTAATAGATCACATGAGTTTATTATATATATATTTTTTAGAACGGCGATTTTATTACTAAGAAACGTAAAGGCCACTAGCAAGACGCTAGGAGCCTAGGACCAAAACAAACGAAGAAAAACTACTCCAACCTCACTACCTACATTAACGGATTATAACACCAATTTTGCCATACAACATCTACTCTATTAGCACGGTTCTTAATCCATAAGAAAGAATTGATCATTATCTTTTCCACCACTCCGTCCACATCTAGCGGAATCGAGTTGAAAATTAATTCGTTTCTCGCAAGCCACACAAACCAAACTGTAGCCATTATAATCACTGCTGCCGTTCCTTTTGTTTTGTCTGACCCCCTTACATTATTGTGCCAATCTATTCTATCTCTAATAGTACTCCCCATGTTTTCATTCAAGCCGCACCATTCAGTAATTTTGCACCAAACCTTTGAAGCAAAAGGACAAGATAATAAAACATGGTCTGACACCTCGCTTTCATTATAAGAACAGTTTATTATATATAACTGTTCTTATAATTAGGTAAAAGTGAAAAAAAAAAAGAACATTGCTAATGGCAACAAAGCACCACCTCGTCTCACCAACAAGCTCCACCTTGTCGGAATCTCACTGCAACGTACCAAAGCACCCCATCTCGCCACCTAACGAGCTCCCGGCTACCACCTCCCCCTCATAGTCACATCCCTCACAAGCTCTCACAAGAGGAGGCAACCTCGACGACACTCCCTTCATCCTAACGAAGATTTGTTAAAGACTAGTATAAGAATCACATCTACTAATACACCTCGTTCAAACTAACATGTGACGAAATTCTCATTTACAAAAAGATTAGATATAGAAATACGTGAATGTCACATCATATCTAAAAGGCTAAATTAGATAAAAGGACACCTAACCTACATCTATTTCCATTTTAGAATTTTTTTTGTAACAATCGATTATTTTTTTCAAACTGCAATTTTATTAATAAAAGATCACTAGCAAGATGTTAGGAACCGAAAACAATATGAAACAACCACCAAGAGACATATACCATAGAAGACCGAAAGAAAACAAGAAAATGGCAACCAAAAGATAACTATTGCTCCAAATATTTGTAACATTAATCGACGTAGAATACCATTTGAAAAATGTAAATTACACGAACAGTTCCAATCGATATTGATTATTTTGATATGGTTCTCAATTCATAGGGACCTAATTTTAATTATTAGATTTAGATTTTTTTCGAACTACAAATATTTAATTAATAAGTGTAAGTTAAACAAAAATTTCTATAACAAGCATTTGTATTCTTTATTTGAATTAGATTTGGAACTTCAAAATATGACGAGAATCGAAAATTAAGAATTCGTAATCTAAATCGTGGTTACATATTCAAACTCAATTGGTTTCGAATAAAATTCTAATATCAGATTTCAAACTTGAAATTGACGTAAATTTATTTTATTCTTTAATTATATGTTAAATATATACTTATAATAAAAAAATTGAAAGGCATGCAGAGAGGAATTTTTATTTAATAGCAGCAATATATACTTACACTAATTGTAATTTACTTAATTATTTGATACGTAAACTTTCTTTACTAAATTCATATTGAATTTGAAACTTGATTGAAAATTTCAGATTCGTCATATTCTATTCAAGTTGATGAACACACCTAATAATAAGGTCATAGTGTAGATTCAAATCCTTCTTTTTAATAGGTACATTTAGGACTCTTTTACTAACTAATGTTAATAGAGAGATATATGAAGTTTGTATATAAACGGAATTTATATATATATATATATATATCATTATAATGTTTAAAAATCTACCTATTCTAATAATTGAGTAACACATCCACATATCATCATTTTAACTACTCCACATATGATTTTGTTTAGGTGTCATGTTCTAAATTAATTTGATGGAGAATTTTTAGACGGGTCATGGTATGCTCCATATTCGAAATAACCCGATATGTTTAATTTAAAAATTCACAAATTATCATCAATTATCTCCTAACCCGATATGTTCAAATACAAAATTTACCAATTATCATGATCTATATCTTAACCCGATATGTACCAAGTATCATGAATTATCTCCTAACCTGATATGTTCAAATAAAAAACTTATCAATTATTATGATTTATCATAACCCGATATGTTCAAATTAAAGTTTTACCAATTATCATTAATTATCTCATAACTCGATATGTTCAAATAAAAAAATTAACAATTATCATGAATTATCTTCTAACCCGATATGTTCCAATAAAAATTTACCAACTATTATAAATCATATCATTTATTGTAACATATGATTTTTTATATGAATATATTTGTAAATATCCAAATCGCTTTAATAAGAGATATGTTAAAAATAAATATGATATGTAAATTGAGTTAAAACCTATAAAACTAAAATCCGTGTAGTACACGGGTACTAATCTAGTATCATATATACTTATTTAAAAATAAAAGTATTATATATATCCTTACAAATTATTTAAAATATCATAAATTAACACACAATTCATTATAAACAATTTAACAACTTTTAAAGAAGAAGGTTTTGAACTTGTAACTCTTATGTAGATCACAAATAAAACTTATGGTATATTTAAAAGTAATGGAAATGTGTAGACGGGTCATAATGTAAAAGTCATTAAAGCTGAATATATATGGAAAATTTATTTTTAATGGATATATATATATATATATATGAAATTTATCAAGTTTATAACAATATATATAAATTAATCTTATATTAAGTGGTTTTTACCCTTATTATTATTATTATTATTATTATTATTATTATAAAAACTAGGTTAGTGACTTGTGCATTACACATGTTAAAAATATAAAAGATACATGATAAAAAACATAATAAAAAAGCTAAACGTTAGACCGAATAAGCTAAAAACTAACCCTTATTATTTTAAAAACTAGTTTAGTAACTCGTGTATTACACATGTTGAAAAAATAAAAGATATGTGATAAAAAAACATAATAAAAAGGCTAAATATTGAAGTGAAAAAGCTAAAAACTAACCTATAAATCTAACTCAAGATATATATGTGATAAAAAAACATAATAAAAAGGCTAAATATTGAAGTGAAAAAGCTAAAAACTAACCTATAAATCTAACTCTTGAGACTGAACCTAAAAAGCTAAAAACTAACCCAAAAATCTAATAAAATACCTAAAATCATAAGGTAAAAATAATAAATAAAAACAAGAATTGTTTGAATACATATTATGAGTTTTGAACATTTAACAAAAAGAAGCATAGATATAGCGGTTAAAACTAGTGCATTTAACATGAAGCTTAGAGGTATTTGTTTTTCTCCAAACATTTTCAAGGGGCCTAATGCCCTAATGTCTGCAGGCTCGCAGGCATTATCCTTGAAGTCTATTTTTTATTTTTTTTATATATTTTTTTAAAACAGACCTGAACTTAACTTTTTTCATCTTAAAAAATAAGTTATAGATCCCCTACTTAAAACATCATCACAAAAACTATTTTCAATTTTCATATAAAAAAATCTAAATTAACAAAAGTGGCTCGGAGACTTTGTTCCCCTTTTCATCCTCCTTAAAAAAATTAAACGAAAAATAAAAAAAATTACGGTTTTCATTGTGTCTAATTTATCTTCATTGTGTCATAAATTTATAAAATACACAATGAAAAAAAATAGACACAACGAAAACGTTAATTTTTTTTTATTTTTCGTTTAATTTTTTTTATAGAGGAAACAAGGAGAACAAGGTCTCAAAGCAACTTTTTTTAAATTCGATTTAGATTTTTTTTAATAATTGTTTTAACCCTTCATTTTTTTACTTGCATTGTGTCTAAAAGATTATTTGTAGCCTTCTTATATTCTCAACTCTTTGTAAGATAACTCTCCTATATACGTATATAGGGTTAGGATCCTTACAGAACAACATTAATTACAGAACCACAGAACCATTGGTTTACATACATGTAAATTAAGGAGCTCTTGATTCACATACCTATAAATTAAAGAACAATTGATTTACATATATGTAAATTAGTGATATTAGAATAGTCAATAACTTGATCAAGTTCCAGAAATTGTTCTTTTTTTCTCGCAATAAATGTGTACGTGTTCTGTAATGATCCTCACCATATATATATATATATATATATAATAACTAGTTCAGTGCCCGTGTTACGCTCAGGAAGACAACACTAAAGTGATGATTTCAAGGATATTAATGATGGTTCTAGTTAACTTTGAGACAAAACCATGCTAATCGGAACACAAAATTTATTTGTAAAAAATTGATTTTAGTATATAGCAATATTATACTAAAACTAAAGAGAATTAACTGCCCAGTTTTATGGTATAACTTAATTTTAAATTAAGTTTCGTATAAAAAGTTATGTATGTTTGTAAACATAAGGTCTTTAATTATATGTTACTACCAACTTTATATTTAGGTTTTATCTTTAGGAAAAAAAGATTTTAAAAATCCTAACTTTCACCTGTTGGCCGGAAAAATCCCAACTCAGAAAATTCTTTCGAGAGATCCCAACTTTCAAACATATGTTTTTTAAAGAGCATTAGTTAAAAATACTTAACAAACATATGTTTTTTAAAGAGCATCATTTAAAAAATACTTAACGCCGTTAAGTTTTTTTCGAATTTGAAACTAATGTTTTAGGGATTTTGATTAGGAGGAGGATACGAATCAATTGATGTAAAAGTTACATCGAACGGGTGCTCCAAATGATAAAACGACGCTTCAATTGATGTAACATTAAACGTATCGTCAAACTTTTTAATCATTTGGAGCATCGGTTCAGGGTAAATTTTACATTAATCCATTCGTATCATACTTCCAATCAAAATCCCTAAAACATTAGTTTCAAGTTCGAAGAAAACTTAACGACGTTAAGTATTTTTTAACTGATTCTCTTTAAAAAAAATATGTTCGAAAGTTGGGATCTCTAGAAACAATTTTCTCAGTTGAGATTTTTTCCGGCCAACAAGTGAAAGTTGAGATTTTTAAATCCAATTTTCCTTATCTTTATACTCTATCAAATACAAACCGACTCATATACACCCTTAGTAGCTGATGATTGAAAATGTAACTACTTTTAAATTTTGCAAAATTCTCCAAAAAAAATATTATGGACGAAAATGTAAGTACATTTATTATAATATTATATATATATATATATATATTTTAAATAAAAATCATTATTATGAGAGAAAATCTTAGATGACGCCACATAATTAAGATAGAAGCTTTAAAAAAACGTCACATGATCTTTTCTCGTATTAAAAATATAACTAGTTTAAATCTCGTGATATTAATTTAAATAACTAGTAACATGAAGTTTTTGATATATATTATTAAAATCGAGTATAATTGAAATAGATAATTCTGCCAGTCATCCAATAAATTACTGTGTAACTGGTATCTCATTTCAAGGCACATCTAGAAGAGAGTAATTTGATGATTTCTATTACACTTGATATCTATACAACCAAATAAACTAAAAAAAGCATTCTTAAATAAATGAATATGAGATGTGAATGATTTTAATGGATCTGGTCGATCACCCAAATCATCTTTGATTTAGTCCTACTTTAAACCAGCTTGAGGCATTTTCCTTTTGACCTGCGAGGCGTACCCTTAAGACGAATGAAGGCCAAAATAAAAAATAAATATAATAATTATATATCTTATAAAAATTAAAATAATAATAAACTTTAACCATTAGCAATTTCATAACTAATTTCATCATCTAAAACGAAAACAATATTTATAGAAAAGACAAAGTCTGAAAAATAAAAACACAAACAAAGTTTGTAATCAAATTCAATACAAACGAAAAAAAACCATCAGTGTCTAACGGGTCATCTTCACAATCATCAACCTCAACTACATGTCCACATGCACTTAAACATCGTCATCCTCATCAATCAAATTAATTAGAACGACTTTCCTTTTCCTAGATGACAAACTTCCACGTCTCTCCCAGTATACCCCGCCACTTGTCTCTTCACTTTTCCTAACACCTCTCGATCTATTCACTTAACCCTGACACCTCTCTATTCACTTAACCCTATCCGGCGATGCCTCATACTCGATATCTTTTCGCCTCGACTCGAGGTGTATGCCTTGAACATTTTTTAAACCATGTTTTAAACAATGTGAGTAATATCTTGCCAAATCACTGCTGCTATATACAAGAAGTGAAAATGTGATCGATTGATTCTTCCGCCGCCTAGCACAAACAACAAGCATTTGGACCGAAACGATTCTTCTTTTCAAAATTTCATAAAAAAACATAAGGTGTATATATAAACAAATTTGATTCTACCAAACCATCAAGTCTGTTACAAAATTAGAAAAACGGACCAAACCAAATTTAGATAGTTTGCTTCTTCAGTTTTGCTGGTGATTATAGCACAACAGAGTATTAAAAATGATATAAAGTGTGAGAATGACACAGTGATTCAAAAAAGACACAACGGAGTATTAAAAATTCATAACTCGCAAATTAAATCGAATTTCAAAAAAGTGATTCAGAGGCCTTGTTCTGCGCATCGTCCTTCTTCATAAAAGGTTTAAACGAAAAAGATAAAAAAAATCAATGTTTTCATTGTTTCTTTTATTTTTTACCTTCGTTGTGCTTTTTTGTAAATTTATTATACAATAAAAGACACAATGAGAAAAAAAAAGACATGAAAACACTAATTTTTTTTAAGTTTTTTGTTTATTTTTTTATGAAGGACGACAACATGAGAAACAAAGTCTCTGAAACACTTGTTGGTTCTCTGTTAGAGACTTAGAGTAGATGGTTAGTTATTTGCTTGTGCTACCAATGAGACGTTGGTGGTCCATTGGTAAAGACTAAGTCTTTAAAACACTTAAGGTCACGGGTTTAAGTCCTACTAAGTAAGAAATTTTCTGTTAAAAAGAAAGAATTTATTTGCTTGTGCTAGACTCGCTTAAGTTTATTATTGAGCTAAAAAATACTTGTGATTGTAACTTAGAATTTAGTCGTTTGGATGATTATTAAAAAAATGACAACGCAACTGCCCTTCCAACTATGTCATGTGAAGTTCTTAAAGCTATACCCTGCACAAATATGTATATGTTACTTGTTAGCTAGTATATACTTCAGACCCAAACAACCCGCCTTTTGTCCCTTGGATCATAGCTGAATAATCGACTTGCCTTGTGAACAAGATAATCTGAAAGTGTAGTGGCATCAAGATGACCGGCTGGTAAAGATTTCTGTATTCTGTCATGATTATAGGTGATATTTTGCGCAAAATCAGTCGACATTTCTAACATTCCTATGATCGTTTTAACACTGTCGGCTATAGGTTCCTTGTCTACCTGTAAATGAACCACCCGGCCAACTGTTATATTCAAGTTCAACCCAAAGGCACAGTTTCATGGTCCTGTTCGGGTCAACTATTAATATGCAATCTCAATGCTCATGTAGACGCTCTGCATCACGTTCAAGCTACGCAACAATGATTTGGTTAACTTTTCTAATGAAAGATATATATTTTTTGTCATGTGTTAATACACACGCACACGGCACACCTGTTCAACATATGCTAGGATGTGATGTTGAAGAAGAACTGGTTGTGCCCTCTGCAAATGTGTATAACCAGGAACAATCACGAGTCATAACATATTACCCGCCTTGTACACATAAATTAGTACATACGGTGCCATAGTATGAATATAAATATATACTAGGATTATTCTGTGACTAGGGGAAGTAAAAACCTGAAGATGTTTAATATGTGAAACAATTTTATCCATAGCATCACAACATGACCAAAGGTGAAAATGATCAGTAGAAACTTGAGCATTTTCACTTTGAATCGACGCAAACTCTCCGCTTTCAATTTGTTTCTCTATCTGATCTAGACCTTCAAGAACAACGTTCCTACCTAGAAGTGATTCGGGGTCAAGATGACCCGCTGCAGGTAAAGCCTTTTCTATTTTATCCTCATTATAGATGATGTTCTTTGCATAGTCTGCTGACTTTTTTAGCATTTCGATAATTGTTTCGACACTGTCAAATGCAGGTTCTTTGTCCTCCTGAAATGAACCAGAGAACATATTATTACAAAGTTAAGCATTTTATTGATAGGAATGCACCACACTATCTTGTTTGTTATATTAGTACGTCATATATATATCAGTGGCGGAGCTAGCATAAAATCTCAGGGGTATCCCTTGAAAAAATTAACTACGCTCATAAAGAAAATTGGCGACACTTCTACAATTTTTTTTGCGTATACTATACAAACACATCATTTTCTTGCATATCAATAGCAATATCCGGTGTTTTATCATTATTTCTTGAAAAATTTTAATATCATTTGGACCATTTTAACCAATATCATCATTTTATTGACACATTTTCAAACAAAATTGCCAATAAAAGTCTGTTTTTGACTGTTCAGAGGTAGCCTTTTAACTGCTCAGGTGTATCCTAAACATAAAACAGGAAAAAAACATCAAATTTTACATTACGCGCGAAAAGTTGAGCCGTAGCCCGGGCTACGGCTCGAGTATGTGTATATATATATATATATATATATACAGGGGCGGATCTACTTTCGTTCCAGGGGTAACACGGGCTACGGCTCAAATATTGTTACGTAATGTAATTTTTTTAGCGTTTTTTGTTTTTTTATATATGGGATACCTCTTAGAAGACATAAGGATACCCCTGGCCAGAGAAGAAACATATTTAAGATGAAAAGAAGAAGGCAACTGAGATAATTTAAAGCTTTTTAATCAATGGCTAACTCTGATAATAATGGTGAAAGACTAATAAAAGAGGAAGAAGAAGACCTAAAATGTTTTAAATATAATATGTTGGGCTACGGCCAACAGTCCCAAACTTTTATTTGTAAGTGAATATCGTTAGAGGTGCAAAAAAAAACCGGAACCGGAACCGATCAAATAACCGAAAACTGGTTCTTCAAAGAACCGGTTCTACAAGAACCGAACAGGAACTGAACCGTAGGTTCTGAATAGGTTCTACTATTTTTTCCAAATTATAGGTTCCAAAAAAACCGGAACCGGTTCCTAAAAAAACCGGTTCTTGAAAAACCGGTATGTTTTAGTGTTGTTATTTATTTAATGTTTTAAAAGCTATATATCTTGTAATATTTAAAATTTTTAATGTTACTTCCGGCCTATATCATAGAAAAAAAGGTATTTTTTAAGAACCTGAACCGGTTTTTTAGGAACCGGAACCGGTTCTTTAAGAACCGGAACTGGTTCTTTAGGAACCGGAACCGGTTACTAGGTTATAGTTTTTTCACCAAAAACCGGTTCTAGAACCGAACCGGTTCTTATAAGAACTGGTTCTTTTAACGCCAACAAGAACCGGAACCGATTCTTCAAAAAAACCGATTTGTGCACCTCTAAATATGGTAACATAAAGTCATAAATGAGTTAATAATTGTTTATTTACCTTTTATGAATTTTTATTTAAGGTAACAGGTAAATCAAATATCCTTTAGCATTTTTGTTTTATTTGATTTTTTAATTTACTGATTTATCTTTGAATTATTTTATTGTTTCTTTAATACTTTTAGAAGCTCCATATATTTTATAAAAGGTAAATACTTACTTGTCAAGTTCTTTAAAATTTTAAATACCAAAATATTATTTAAAGAAATTTAAGGTAGTACATATTATTATCATTTTTTTTCAAACATAAGCTTATTAACATAGAAATACATAGAAATATACGGACCCCTTTATGTAAAATTTCTTGTTTCCGTCTTCAATGCATATCAGTGCGTGCTTAGAGAATAGTACTAAAGTAGACATAAAAAGATTGATTATATTGTATGAATGAATAAAAATCTTTTTTCCATGTAACTTAAAAATTTATGTAAAAATTAAAAAAAAAAAGAATTTCGGGGATACCCCTGACTTTTTAGGCTAGATCCGCCACTGTATATATAGGAGGAGGTTCATTTGAGAAGACTCATATATTGCAAGAAGAAAAAGAAAAAACCTAAATCACTAAAAAAACTTATTAATGGTGTAGTTTTTTTAAATAAATTCACTTCCTACATACAAATGTGTAATGTATAAACTAAAAAATATCATTAAAATATTTTTTACGTATGTATTTTTAGTGTTTTAAGTTTACCTACACATGTGTAAGTAACCTAACTTACACATGACTTCCACATGTGTAGGTTTAACAAATAAACGAAATTCATTCAATTTTATTTTTTGTTTGTCAAAGTTAATGAATAATAGTTGCAAACATAAGAAAATATAACAACCTGAAGTTGATTAATATGTGAAAGAGTACGTTGTATCAATAGCATCACGACGCCACAAGCGAAAATCAGTTGAAACTTGATCGTTTTGACTTCTAGCTGTATGAAGCTTCTTAGCAGGTTCACTAACTAAATCATAAGTGTTGCTTCAATGTTCATGTGTACATCCTCTCCGTCGGTCCTCCACACAAACTCGCCCCGTTCGATTAGTTTCTCTATCTGATCGAGACCTTCAATAATATAGTCCCTATCACTCACACTCATCAATCCCTAAGTAAGTAAAAATGAAAATTAGCAGCTACATTTTGAAAGAGAAAGTGAAATTAAACAAAAACAAACAGTATTAGTACTAGTACTTGTTTAGCAAGCATTGAAGCATGAACATGGCTGCCCATAATGTCGAGTTTGTAAAGAGACTTATCAAAAGAAATGGACTCAGTGAACCTCTCAACAGCGTTTGTAACCCCGTCTTTAACACTAAAGTTTCAAAGATCGAGATTAAAACCATGTCTTTAACACTAATAAGTAGATTTCGTCTATCCTTTTTGTGGTATATGCAGGAGACTCTTCACTTGCTAATAACTCGTGTTTTGCAAGTTATTTTGGAATTGTACCACCGGACGCCAAACAAACTTATATTTTTTATTAGAATAACGGAAAACGATAGTCATACTTTTAAACTACACCGATCTTAATCTAATATAGGAAATCTATTTTACTGTTGTGACAAGTTTTTATAGCCAATTTGCTGATGTTGCGAGTTATTATAGCGTCTTAATCTACCTATAATAATAAGTCTGTAACTCATATCAGAAATTCAACTTGTCACTCCCTCCTTTGATCATCTCAACAATATCACGCAGAGCATCTATGAATCACATGATTCAAACAAATCGAATCGTACTAATTAGTTAGAGAGTCGTTCCATCTTAATCTTTCACAATACATTAATTAGCATTGTTATCTTTAAGCATAGTAAGATTATTAGAATGAATAATGGTTTGGATCTTGTGTAATATTATTTTCTCAATAATCTTTCTTGGTTATTCGAGTAATTTTTTTTAATTAAGATATGGGGTTTGAATTTTTTTAAAAGTTTCCTTTGAGATAATTATTTTTATTCCACTCAATTAAAGCGATATAATTTCATATATAAGTAACTTTTTTTAGAACGACAAACTATCATATTCTTAAATTACACTCAAATATGTACACATAGGTTTGACCCTGAGACCTTCTCAAAGTGATGCTCTTAAAGACAAAGTCTCTCCTACTAGGTCACCAACCCTAATGGTTCATATATAAGTAATTGATTATTTGATTTGTCAAAATAATTAATAACAAAAACATACCAAATATTTGAAAGTGAGATCTGTTAAATATTTTAATTCTGGATATGCAATCATCAACCGAACTAAAACATGCTAAAGTTTGTTCAATTATCTGCAGCCATTTTATTTGTGGACGTGTAATTTTTCAGAAACTCAGTTCATTATGATTTGTCGGTTTTTGTTACATAAAAACTATTTTTTTAAAGAAAAACATGATTTGGACCCGTAGATATAAATATTGAAGAGAACCTTATGATCACCCGCGACTAAGAAACACCAATTCTGCCACTAATTCTTTTATAATAATTATTCTTATAAAAGGATTTGATTCGTATGGCTAAAAATGTTAGGATAGTAATCTATCTAATAAATTAAGGTTTTAGGGGGCAACTTTTAGGGGGAAATTTTTTTAATCCATAATAGGAAGTTTGAGAGGGAAAATATTAAGTGTCATGCAAAGAGTTGATGGAGCAATATCATTAAATATTAAACATTTACAAATTACAAATCTTTAAACATAATGATTATAATTTCTTTATAAATATTATTATTTAACCCGTGTGTAACACATGAGTGCTAAACCTAATATATATGATAAGAATATATATTCTCAAAGTATAACAAATTGCATCGGTTACGACTTATGAGCCAAACTATAATTGTTTTCCCTTCTAGTTAATAAATTGAAATTCTCAAGTTAATAGATAATCTATTTAATATTTTAAAGTTTTATAGACAATTTTTTAGGAGGAAATTTTTTTTTGTTCTATAATAGGAAGTTTTGAAGGTAAAAATTTAAGTGGAATTTTTACATCATATATGAGTTGATGGAGCCAAATTTTTAAGTATTAATAGTTACAAATCTTTAAACATAATAGTTGTGATTTCTTTATAAATACTATTATTTAACCCGTGTGTATCACACGGGTATTAAACCTAGTCTATCTAATAAATCATGGTTTTAGGTGGTTATTTTTGGGGGGAAATGTTTGTTCTATAATAGAAAGTTTGAGAGGTAAAATTGTATGGAATTTTTTTATCATGTATAAGTTAATGGATGCAAATCATTAAATGTTAAATATTTATAAATACTTCAAATAATGTTATAATTTCCTTATAAATATTATTATTTAACCTGTGTGTAACACACAGGTATTAAATCTAGTATATCTAATAAGTTAAGGTTTTAGGAGGGTTTTTTTAGGGGGAAAATTGAGGGGGAAATTAGATAAATGTATAAAAGGAAGTTTGGGGAGAAAACTTATGTATTAGAGTTTGTGGAGCCATAATATTATAATTAATGCTATATATATATATATATATAAAAACTAGGTTTAACAACCGTGTGTTACATACAGGTTAAATAATAATTTTAATACAGAAATCATTATTATGTTTAAAGATTTGTAATTTGTAAATATTTAATATTTAATAGTATTGCTCCACCAACTCATACATGGCACATAATATTTTCTATCTTAAATTTCCTATTATAGACTAAAAAAATTCCCCCCAAAAGTTGCCCCTAAAACCTTAATTTATTAGATAGAATAGGTTTAACACCCGTGTGTTACACACGGGTTAACCAATAATATTTATAAAATCATAATTATTTTGTTTAAAAATTTGTAAATATTTAATATTTAAGATATTTTGTTTCATCAACTCATGCATGGTAGTTCATATCTTCCCTCTAAAACTTCTTTTATAAAAAATTCCCCCAAAAGTTGCCCCTCCTAAAACCTTGAATTATTATATAGATTACAAATCTTTAAATATTACAAATTTTAAATATAATTATTATATATATATATATTTTAAATATCATTATTTAACCCGTGTGTAACACACAGGAATTAAACCAAGTGATTTATATATGTTGTTTGTTCTTTACTTCCTTCATGTAGTCAATACCTGTCATTAAGCCGTCTATGGATTATTACAACTTGGGTCATGCAAGATTGTAAGTTTAATCTATTTCCCTTCATATTTTTAATATATCTAATTAATTATCTATATATAAATATTACTTAACTAGGTTAAAACCCGTGGGTACTCACGGGGTTGAACGGTAAACTATTTATACTCTTTTATATTGAAATAAGTAATAACTCAGTACGTTATATCAAGTTGAGTAATAACTTAAAGCAAACAAATGTAAATGAATGTACAAACAATACAATTTATTGTACATTTTACCATTGTTTTCATACCCATTATCTGAGCATATTATTTTCACTCTTTAAATATACCTTTGCATTGTTAGATAAACCTTATGCAATCACCTCTTTGTTTATGTGTATTCTTCGACTCCTTCATTCTCATATTCAAGCCATCTACCACAAATTTAAACATAAATATAAAAGCATTTAGGGTTAATTTATTTTATGCAAACATGAAAGCAAGAATAAGTTCAAGAGTCAAATACATAAAAAATACCCCTAAGGATTCGTAATGAATAGGAATATAGGCATAGACATTCATGAAATCTTTCCACATTGCCCAAATACCAAACAAAAAGTAAACCGAATACGTGATTAGGCTATTTTCATCAAAGCTCTGAAAGAAATCTCAGATGTATCAATTTGTTGGCAACACTTTGATAAATTGGTTGAGGCATATACTATCATTTTATTGGCAATACTTTGATAAATTGGGTGAGGCATACAAACTGAAAAGCCAAAGTAAGCACACCAAACACAATCACCACTCAGTTAGTAACCAAATTCATTCTATAAAGGCTATATTATAGTAAGTTATAACTTATAGCTAGCATGTTAACCAATTGATCTGGCTTGGTGGCTAAGCCCAAAGATAATCTTTATTAAAAAAAAATAGCATTTAACCAGTTGTCCAAATAATCTGCAGTCTATTGACATCTTGCAGAAATTGAGTGAAGTGTTGAATAAAAATTAGTTTTTCATAGGGATTTCAATCAGGAAGTAAATCATATCATCTAAAACAACAAATGCATATAAGCTTTACCAATTAAGTGATCACATACTAACCGAGGGCTCTTAATAGTCATTCTTAACTATCATTTGAAAATTCTATCGAATGCATACTTGTCTAACATCCACTATCAAACTTAGAGAACAAAACTCAATTAAAAAAAACAACTCACGATAACAATACTGGTATCATGTAATAATATCAAGTATTAGCAAACTATGCTTCAACCCCTCTAAAGCAATCTGATGCACAAAACAAAACATTTAGCTATCAATTTCTAAACATGTATGTTAAGAATAATATGATATTACAAACGTGAATTCAATGAGCACATGAGCAAAAAAACAATCTACAACCAACATAAAGATCTATTTTAAACTCAAATAATTGCAATTCACAGTTACAAATATAAAATAAGCTTACCTCGGACCTAGGTACGAGTGAAAAGTGTTTTGCTAACATTTCTGGCCTTCAATAATGATGGGGCCTTGATGTGGTACCAATCCTTCTTCAAAGCGGGGACAATATCAAAATAAGAATCAATAATCAAAACTTTTTTCGATTAACAATTCTACAAACGAAGATGGAGAAAAAATTGATAGAAGGAAACATTAATTGACTTACTTGAATGCACACAATCCCAACCCATTGTTTAAGAACGACAGAGAGAATGAAGAAGAAGGCTCAAGAACGGTAGAAAGAATCAAGAAGCTAGATCGATAACGTCTGATAGATTAAACAATAAACTTACCTTGAATTTGTTCACGAAGAGAGATCTGATAGAAGATGATGAAAGAGGCGCATGAAGATGTTCAGAGAGAAATCGTAGTTAGGGTTTGTGTTGGTGGAAAGAGGCGGATGCAGAGACAAAAAATGAGAATAAAATATATTTATTGGATCCGAATACAACCGGGTAAGCCAAGAAGATCCGCAAACTGGCTGGGTGGATCCGCGAAATTGCTTAGGAATGATATGGTGCTGACAAGTGGCAAAACGTGGAGCAATGGGTTAGCGATTTATTAGAAGAGTAGATAGATGAGATTGAAGTAGAGTTAAAAATACCCAAACCCAACCCATTACTCAATTTTAATTGTTGTTTCTGCATATGGACATTATTTGGTGTTGTGGTAGCTGCTTAATTGTTGTTTCTACAGGTTTTAAACCAGTTAAGAGTCTTTTTTGTGCTTGATTATGCAGCTTTAGACCTTTTTTTAAACATGTTTTAGACTTGTTGATGTGCTAATATTTTGCATATTGTTTGTGTGATGTTTGCACATTGTTTGGTGCTAACGACGGACCGTTGGTTGAAAAGTTGGGACCGTTGACAGCCAATTCAATTGATGGGACCGGCAGAAACTAAAAGGCAATAGTTGGGACCTTTAGAAACGAATATAACATTTTTTAAAGCAAATACATTCGAATAACTTAATCGAATCGAAAGAATTATATTAGAATGTGCATCGAATATGAATACAGTTTTTAAAAGTCCCGGTTCGCTCAATTCGTATTTGATTCGAATGAACACCCATCAGCATAGCTGATGATTTTTATTCATTTGGTATGGCATGATCACCAGAAAACAATTTGGTTATCATCTTTCTTGATCAGTACGTAAGTTTATTTATTTTAAGTTACCATTGTCCGCTACTATTTTTCTCATATATATAGTTTTAAATATGTCATAGAGGAAAAAAAATGTCTGCCATCATCCCATCATTTTTTATGGATCTTTCCAAAGATGTTAACTTGATTGGAAAAGTTTTATCCCTTAACCATTTGAAGGTAAAAAAACTTTCCAAATCACGAATACCCGACCTATGATAGATATATGTTATTAATCATGCCAACAAACAAATTATTCTAAACAAAGATACCAGACTGGTGCCATTATGTTCGAAGCACCCCAAGGTTTTACTTGGTATCCGTTAGTACATACAATCAAAGCATTAACACATGACATAAAAGGTCCAAGATATATAATTGGTATGTCTACAAAGTTACTCCCTGTATTATTGATAATTTTTATATTAATTTCTTCTTTCTAATAACACAAATTTTATTTTTTCACGATGTGGTTGGATGAGTGGTAACAAGTGAAAGAATATCTTCTTAATGTATGTATGAAATCATACTTCAAGATAGCACTATCTCAGTAACTTTTATAGAAACAACCTTAAATATAATTTCATATTTTAAAATATATATGTCAAAGTAGAGTAAGAGATCAAACTCGAAAACTCAAAAGGGACTAAAATGGCAATTAGTAAAAGTCGGGGATTAAAACTTTAAATACGTCAAAAGTCGGGGTTTAAAATCATATATATGTTAAAGTAAAAAAAAAGTTAAAACATGACGCGACGTCACATTGCTGGCTGGTGCAAAGCACGGACCTTATTAAATAGAAGATATAAAGCACCGACCATGTGAAATAGAAGATACATAAATATAAAAAGTATTCACGTGTTTGACAAATACATTCTATTTTTTAATTAATAGATCTATAGATAACCTTATCCACAATGATAATTTGAGTTTGTAATATGAGCCGATAAATATCAAACACAAAATCAAATATAAAGAGAAAAATAGGCTCGCGTAACGGTTTGCCGTGTGATAGGACTAGTTTCTTTAATGCTCGGGATTAGCTAGTCTTTTGAACCATATATGCAGCTTTTGTGGTCCTCGATCTTATCGGCAATTTGGCAAGCTAGAAAAATGTGTTTTTCATTTAATGCATGACTAGGGTGTATATGTGTTATATATATAGATTGGGGCTATTCTACAAATGATCAAAAGCCTAAGAAGTGTAAGAAGCAATCACCATTAAACACATGGCCATGAGGGAAAAAAACATGGAGGGGAATCTTCGTCTTTTATATGTGCGCTGTTGATTTGGAAATCCCAGTTATCACTCTCGATCATTTGTTTACAATTTACAGTGCGTTAGGTTTTTTTAAACCACTCTCGATCTGTTATCCATAATCTTGCATCAATGGTGAATACTGAAAGCGATGATGTTTTTGTTTGTTTTGACGTTTCGTTTTTTATTTTGATGTTTTACGAACATCCGATCGATGTATTTGATTCTGATTTTACAATCTGAATCATTCTACAATGATGATAGTGTGTGTGTTTACAGGTAATCTTGTATATACTCATTATGTATGGTGTGTTTTTGACATATTACTTAATTTTATGGCGTTTTCATATCGACTTCAATGTTACTTTATTGCATGTAAGTTATGACGTTTTTTATTAGTTAATTTTTTCATATGCATGGTGTTATTTTATAGAGTCAGTTTTTGTGCATGGGGTTTTTATGCATGGTGTTGAAAACACACAATGACAAATATACCCCTAGTACAATCTCGAGCGTTAAAAACATCATAATAATTGCAAAAATGCCACCGTGCCCATTTGAATATATATATATATATATATATATATATATATATATTCATAAACATGACCAGTCATGAAGATTTTGATGTCCTATGCAAGCAAAAAAAACCC
Organism: Tagetes erecta; assembly: GCA_030867185.1. Classification (NCBI taxonomy): domain Eukaryota; kingdom Viridiplantae; phylum Streptophyta; class Magnoliopsida; order Asterales; family Asteraceae; genus Tagetes; species Tagetes erecta. The sequence continues at coordinate 77,657,913 of CM061490.1, read as the reverse complement.
TGGACACTAACGAATCAAAATTATGTAAATAGTTTTATTAACGGAAATTAGATGTTATATTAATAAACCTAACAAAATTGAACTATATAAAAAAAAGAATTTGTCTAATGTAATGCATGGGTTTAACTATTCTTTTATAAAATGGCTATTGGATTTAAATAATCTCAAACTTTCACATATTACTCAATATTAATTTCAACTTAACTATTTGCAATTAATAATCTCAATTCTATATAACAATATTAATTCTAACATTAGAACCCTAAACCTGAAACATTTATCCAAATTATATATGTTATAGGTTTCTTGAACGATAAAAGCTACATGTGCTGAGATGAGAAATATGATAAAACTGAAACAACTTTCCTTGCATAGGTGATTAAATCGATACACATTGAATATTTTTTAAAACAAATAAGTAACTTACAAACTGTAACAATCCGAAATCAATCTTTGATTGAAACAATCTAAATACTCAAACCAAAATCAAGACATTGATTTGTAGGTCTTCGATCTGCAACATCATATCTGTAAATTGAGACAAGGTGAACCAAATGCATAATCGATTAGGATTTTAAAGATTGAGGCATGGATGAAGGTGAGCTAAATCTATAACTTTGAAAGATGATTGTATGCCGGAAGGGTGAGACGAAGGTGAAGGAGACGACAAAGATGACTATGGAAGGGTGAAAACTGGTTAGGGTTTCAAAAGTGAATGTGTGAAGATAGGTTTCATCATATACACAACGAGTCAAAAAATGGATATCCATAATGGTCCATGTGTGATAGACGGGATTTTGATATAATAAAAGGCTGAGAAAGTGTCATGTGGCAACTTTGATACTCTTTTATTATAATTGTCACACCCCAAAAATCGTTGCAGCGGAAGTCACGAATATTTGGTGCTTAGAGCGAAGTTGGCACCCATTAATTATAAAGCAAACATCCACATTAATTTAAAAGGTAATTAAAAGTGTTAATGTTGAAACGTCAACATCCCACAATTTTTCATTAAAATACGATATTGTCTTAATAAAGCGTAGATTGTTTGAAGTAAAACCAAACAAAATTTTAAACAAAGAGGTCCCAAAACACATAAACCAAATGTGGAGTTTGTAGTCCAAAAACTATCCTTCCACAAATTCCCATGCCCAACACTTTGTACCTGAAAAACATGTAAAAACTGAGTCAACATAAAGTTGGTGAGTTTTCGGGTTTTAATCAAAGTAAAGTCATTTTTCATTCACAATAGATATGCTTGGCTTTGAGACATCAACAAGACCGTACGTCAAGGGCTAGCTAGGCCCAGAGACAAATGAATCATCAAAGTCATGAGTCCATAATCAAACCAAGAAACGAAGTTCACTCACAACAATCAACTTATATTCCCCCGCATGTCAACACGATCAGAGCGACTGATCACGAGGGGCGGAATTCCAATCCCGATAGATCTACCAATATAACCTGTGGTTTCTCACTCCAAGAGAAATTAATGATTATGAGAGGGCATTACGCGTAAAATCATCAAACACTCATGCCATCATTTTGGTCAACAACAATACCCGTCTCCCAATACATATCAAAAACAACATAAACAAAATCATGTTTTTCCCCCGAAAATATTTAAATAAAACATTATTTAAAAAGGGGCCGAGACACTCACAGGTCTCTCAATTCATATCAAAACATTATAAACAAATACATGTTTTCCCCCCAAAACAGTTAAATAAAACGTTATTTAAAAAGGGGCCGAAGAACTCACATGTCTCCCAATTCATATCAAAACAAGTTAAACAAATACATGTTTTTCCCCCCAAAACAGTTAAATAAAACGTTAGTTAAGAAGGGGCCGAAGAACTCACAGTGAATACGCCAAAAGCTAGAACATATAAGCCCAACAATAACACCACCTAAGAACGCCCTATACACGAAGGACCCGTTCAAAAGATGCACACATATATCAAGTCTAAAACCGTGTAGGTTGTTCACCAAAACCTAACTAGACTCATGTGAAAACATTTCATTTACAAAAACAACCCTTAATTTTAATGACCCGTTGGTGATCTTTGCCTTGATTAATTTTATGTATAATAACACACACTTTGTTATTTTGTTATAACTTTGACTAGTTTTCATACTACTAATCACATAAACACATATAACACACATGTAATGACTCATAAAAGCTATATTTAGTCCTTTAACTTTTCTAAGTAAAACAAACACTTTTACTTATCCAATATTATTCATATACTTAGGAAAATATAATTTAATATTCTCATGTCATAGTTAAAGTTCATAACACTTAGAAAAATATACATTTTTGTCTAGTTAACTAGTATGCAATTTTCAACTTGACGGTTAACACTTAACGGGACATTTAACCACGTTTTCATAAACAACTTATTAATCATATGAAATTATATATCTAAACATTTTATCACATAACAAAAATCATATTTCATATATTTTCCATTCAAATCACAATATTAGCTAAACATGTCAATTTCAACATTTTCGGGAACGTTTTCGGGTCACCGAAAGCAACCCAATACCCGTATTTTTGTCATTACTTTATAAATACTTTTAGACCAGTATGTTAACTTAAAAATATGTCCAAAGTTTCTGATCTAAATCAGTTTACAAAAATATTACGTTTTAGAGTCGAAAAGCGTCGTTTTCGGCTTTTTCGGGTACATAGTTTGCACGTTTTTGAGTTTAAAACTCTAAGTTTTTGTACCAAACTTTAAATCTCATATTTTTATATAAAAATATACTTTATAATCTGTTGAAAATAATATTTTTACATATTTACATTTTTAAGCTAAAATCGGTGCGTTTTACGCGTATTCTTGTACTAAAAACCATTATTTATAAAGTTTAAATCATTTCTTTGTTATGATACATTTAAAATACTTATTTTATAAAGTTTATAAATCTCTAAAAATATGATTTATTCCAGAATATATTTTAGTTTTTAAATCATTACAAAAATGTATAAAAATTACATTTTAAGTCTTTTTAAACTTCAAGTATCATATATCACTACTTACATCAATATTTCATACATCTAAAAACAATTTTACACTTTAAGAAATCATGTATTTTATCATATCATAATCATCATAACAAAATACTTATCATACTTTCATCTAGCAATTTCACAAATAAACATGTAGCAAGTTTTTCACAAAAATAACATCTTCCAATTTCATGTCATATGACTACATTTTTGTAAGTATTTTCCTAACACTTTTTCATGGTAAAAATAATCATCTAGTGAAAATATCAACTTACTTTCATTAAAACACCTTTGCATGTTAAGATCTAAACAATTTAAGTGTAAATACACATCATAATACCAACTAGCATATATTCACACATACATACATACATACATACATACATACATACATACATACATACATACATACATACATACATACATACATACATACATACATACATACATACATACATACATACATACATACATACATACATACATACATACATACATACATACATACATACATACATACATACATACATACATACATACATACATACATACATACATACATACATACATACATACATACATACATACATACATACATACATACATACATACATACATACATACATACATACATACATACATACATACATACATACATACATACATACATACATACATACATACATACATACATACATACATACATACATACATACATACATACATACATACATACATACATACATACATACATACATACATACATACATACATACATACATACATACATACATACATACATACATACATACATACATACATACATACATACATACATACATACATACATACATACATACATACATACATACATACATACATACATACATACATACATACATACATACATACATACATACATACATACATACATACATACATACATACATACATACATACATACATACATACATACATACATACATACATACATACATACATACATACATACATACATACATACATACATACATACATACATACATACATACATACATACATACATACATACATACATACATACATACATACATACATACATACATACATACATACATACATACATACATACATACATACATACATACATACATACATACATACATACATACATACATACATACATACATACATACATACATACATACATACATACATACATACATACATACATACATACATACATACATACATACATACATACGGTTTCATATACATACATATATACCCAAAATCATGTTTTAATGACCACACATAACATATAGTTGTTCATTTCTTCCCTTTTCCTTTATCAAACTTTCAAAACCATTCATTTAACACTTATGAAATTAAAAATCAAAAACACACACACATATATATACATACATACTTACGGACATACACACATGCACACACACACCCATTTTGAAAACCCATTTCCATTTTAAAAACATTCATCTTTTGGTTTAAGGTTTGGTGAACAACACTTCAAGAACACAATCTTGAACACATTCAAACCACAAAATCAAAATGAAAAGAGTTCATACCCTTGATGAACACTAGAAAAAGATGAAGAAGATGGATTTGGCCTTTAAACACCTCTTGGATGCTCCTACTTGCATCAAACATCATCAAAAACACTTGATCTTGCAAGGAAGTGAAAGAAATGAATGTGGAGAGTGTGGAGGTGGGTTTGGCCGAAAATATGAGGATGGTGCATGGGGGTGGTATACGGTTTTGAAAGGAGAAAAGGGGAGGTGGAGTGTGATTTTGGTGAAAGGATGTTTGAGTGTGGAGTTGGTGTAAGTAAGGGGTAGTGTGTAAGGAAGGTTAAAGGTAGATTTGGGGGATTTAATAAAGATTTTGTCTAGGAAAAAGGGGAGGAGGCACATGGGCCGGTTTTTTTTAAAAAAAAAAATACTTTTTTTTTAAATCACCTTATATAAATATTACACATTTTAATCCCATGTATTTTTCAAGTCTTGTAAACTTTTAACCCCATAATACCATAATACTTCTAATATTATTATTTTACTCTTAAAATGGTAAAAATATATTAATAAATATTTTAATGTATTTCGGGTAGTGTACTGGTAGTAAAACCGGGCAAAAACTGAAACGCACGCGATAACCGGAAAACAACGGATAAAATACATCGCTTTTAGTTTTTATTATGTTTTCACTTATACACACCCAAAATATATTATTTGATGCTATTTCGAGCATTATATCAATTATTGGACTGTTAAAATTTATCAGGCAGTCACCAACGTTCATAACCGGGTATTTAACCGCTATGCGATTAAGCAATTTCAAAAATCACGAAATGCAAAACAATGCACGAAAATGGGCTTAACTAACTTTAATAATACTTTAATTATTATAATTAAATCAAATGACGCATCATAAAATAATAAGCACGTTTTAAGCTAGTACAAATATTGAACCGAAATTTACCGGGTGTCACAATAATAGAGATAAGTATAGACTTGTAGGTTACTATTTATGGAAAGCTATCATTATCAACTTACACAACTAGCATGCTTATTTTGAAACTAAATAACCTCTTGATCTTTTAGGCCTCCAGCTATTTATTATAAATCTTATTTGGGGACTCATTTGATATATCATATCCACCATTATAATGGATGGTGACAAGGAGTGGAGTTATACTACAAAGTCCAATTTTCCTAAAAAGTCTAAGAAGTCATGAGATGATGACATGTGGCACTTCCTTAAAATTAGAAGGAAGGGTAAAGATGGTAATGTCTCTATATTTTACGTTTCACCCCATTTTTTTAAATGTCCATAACTTTTACATACGATATTATTTTGTTAAAAAAAATTGCACCATAAAAACGAGCATTTTCTTATCTTTAAAACGCGTATAATATTCATATATAAAAAACAAAAAAAATCACGTTTTTTAGCTCGTTGTGTTATTTGTCAAGTCATTATGTTATTTATTAATGTCATTATGTTATAACACAATAACCTAATGAAATAACACAATGATCTGAAATAACAAAATGACCTGATGAAAATATAACACAATGACCTGATGAAAATATAACACAACGACCTGATGAAAATATAACACAACGACCTGATAAAGATATAACACAACGACCTGATGAAGATATAACACAACGACCTGATGAAAATATAACACAACGACCTGATAAAAATATAACACAACGACCTGATGAAAAGATAACACAACGACCTGATAAAGATATAACACAACGACCTGATGAAGATATAACACAACGACCTGATGAAAATATAACACAACGACCTGATGAAGATATAACACAACGGCCTACTATTTAAAGTTTTAACTATTTACCATTATGTTACCTTGTGCTTATGAGCCATTGATCTTCATTTAATACTAGTTTAGTGCCCGTGCTACGCTCGGGAACACAATTCAAGGATGTTTATGAATGTTCCATTCAGTTTTGAGACAAAACCGTAGTAAAACGGAACACATGATATATTTTTAAAAATTAGATTTTTAGTATAGCAATATTGTACTCAAATTAAAGAGAATAAAGTGCTCAGTTTTATGGTGTAGTTTATTTTTTTAAAATAATCGTATAAAAATGTTACGTATATTTAAAAAACACTGAGATCTTTAATTGTATGTTATTATTAACTTTATCCATAAGTTTCATTTTAAACCCTATCAAATATAAACCGACTCACGTACACCCCTTGTAGTAAAGGGTTAAAAATATAAATACTTTTAAATTTTTCAGAATTCTCCAAAATATTAGGGGACCAAAAATGTAATTAGTTTTATTATAATAAATTTTATATACATATTTTAAATAAAAAAATTAATATTGTGAGATAAACTCTCAAATAATGCCACATAAGCTAAAAGCTATGAAAAGATGCCACATAAGCTTTTTTTGTTTTTCTATATTATACTAGACTAGATTAAACCCCATGTCTTACACGGGTGTTGGGTGTAAACATAAAAACGTAATTCTAAAATTTTATGATAAAGGAACATTTAAAAATAAACTACATATTACATGAACAAATATGAGCTTTGAACAAAAATATTTAAACTACAAATACACAATTAGTAGCAAATTATATACTGACGCTTTTAAACTGAGTACCTTATAAGTCATACCAATTAATTAAAAAAAAGATTAAGAAAAAATAGACATACAAAAATTCACGGTGACACTCATATGTACCGGGCTAAGCGTACGGGTCGACATGCATGGGTCTGGGTCGTATATTCTGATTCAATTATTTGTTTTCCGTCTTAGCAGTTATTTTAAGGATGTAAATAAGGTAAATTGAAACATTAGAAGAGAAAATTATGGGTAATTTAATGTTATCGATTTCCTTCCATACATAGCTTAAAATAAAAGATTTTGGCGGGAAAAATGCTCTAACACCCTCTTCATTGAATGACAAGTGTCCTCCAAAACCCTCTTTTATTAGAAGGTATAGATAAGGATTAGATCTAATGGTTCAAATTCCTTCTTATACTTTTTAGGAAATTTAGACTTTGTAGTTGAACCTAATTCTGGTGACAAGACGTCAAGACCTCACCATCCCTTCTTAACGTCGCTTCTCTCTCATTCTCTTACGCTACTACGGACATGCATCTTAATCCTACTGGTTGCCACTGTTTTTGCCCACACATATTCCCAATTGAATCGAAGTATCGAACGACTTGACGAATCATTTGATGGAAATTAAGTTTATTTACGTTCCTTTATATGTTTAATATTAACAATAGTAATGCTTATAGAAATAATAATAATTAAAATAAGAACTAATAAAAAAGTTGCTAATTTAAAAAAAGCTTATAACCTAATTTAAGCAGAATTATTAATTAAACTAACATCTCCGGTTTAAATTTTAAAGACAAAATATTAAGATGGTAAAATTCAACAAGTCGATTTAAACGATGGCGGAACATACAAGTAAAATCAGAGTTTGTTTGATCCGATATAGTAGTGGCTTATGACATCCCATATTAGTTGTGAATGGGAACAAAAACTTCCTTATAAGGATTTGGATGTCTTAACCATCATGGCGTGGGTAGGATGTGACATCCCATATCCATTGTGAAGAGGAACAAAAACTTCTTTATAAGGAGTTGGATATCTTCATCATAATGACACGTTTTAAAATCATAAGGCGTTGGCCAAAAGGGTCAGTATCGATCATGGCACGTTTACGTTGGGTTGTTACGTTACTAAACGAATTTCTTAGGATTTCTAGGCGATGTATTTTTTTAAACCTCTATCTATACATACAAATGTATATGTGTGTATATGTATATATATTAAATATAAACGTTTATTACCTAATCACTTTTAGGTAGACACGATACCTACTTGTGGTAGATTTAAAGTTATACAATTGATTTACATAGATGTAAGTTATACATGGTATTTAGTTGTTTTACATTTGTGTTTACAAACATAAATAATACATTATAGAAACACAACTACTTTTAATTATGTTTGATATATACATATGTAAAGAAACTTAATATCAACATGGGGATGTATGTTTCAGTCTCTTAATAGTTCAAATGTCTGAATGGTTTAACACTTAATGGTTCAGACTCTTTGTTTCGTGAGCAAGTGTCTGAATGGTTCATACATTTGCCTGTAAATGGTTAAGCATTATATTGAGTTTCGTGAGCAAGTGTCTGCCGTCTAACGCCTTTGTACTGCCGCCACTTCACCCATCGGAGTTCCCCTAGGGGTGATGGATTTTTCTCTTTCTTGCCTTTAGGTTTTGTGTTAAAGTGTTTCTTGCTTGCTTGGTTCCATGAAACTTGCATACAAAAGGTGTTCATTTTGGTTCAGCATTGGGTGCATTTTATTGAGAATCAGTGAGATAATGTGTAAATATACTATGTCGTGGCAAGTTTTATATAGATCAAGTATGGATGAAGGGATCAAGTGGGGATAATGTGCACTGTTGGTTGTTGATAGTGGTTTTAGGTCCAATTCAAACCATACATGTCATATATGCAACAAACGATCGAAGAAATTAACTGTACGTATGGGAATTAAATGCCTAAAGGTTGTTTATTCACCTACAAATCTACAATTTAACTTTAGTTTAGAAGAGGATTAATTGCCAAAATCTTTAAGGGTGCTTGCATAGTGCCATAGTGGTGAATTTTTTCTATGTGTTTTGAATACTAATGGATATTAGTCTAACACAAGCTTACTTCTAAATGGTTCTTGTCACATCCTGATTGATGGCGTAATCTTTATGACAGACGAAATGAATGATTGTTCATACCTTATGGAACTTAAGCGTTCAAATAATATTAAATCCATTTCATTAAATTCAAATAGAAGTAATTTTATACAACGTACGTTCCAACATAAACAACAAAACAAACTCTTATTTAAATGATTAACTAAGTCAATCATTCTAGATAAATAGTTCTTGTAGTAAACGTCAAAACACCATAACATGAAACATGTAAAAAAATATCTGTCAGCTAATAAATTTAGTTGGTGAGCATTCATAGATAATTGATATATAGTTGTACGATTAATATGATTGAAAACTTATTCAATTCACATGTAGTATGAATACTATAATTGCAAAGTGTTTAAACATATCTTGATAAATATAACACAATCAAACCTATGGACTGAAGCTACTTAATCACACAGATTAATCCGTAATGAGTACAAATGAGCGTAACATATGAATAAAACAGTCAACTATCATCACGAGTATATGTAAATGGGATTGGCTTGTCAGGCCAATAAATCTTTCATTATAACTGAGGTTTGTAATAAATTAATGATTATGTTCTCTTTACTTATCAAATATGTATACATAATTTGCAAGTAATAACATGTATGTTGAATTGAATTTCAAATTAAATGATATGAATAAAATGATGCAAATGAATAAATGATATTGTAATATGTCACAGGTTTCACCGCAAAGTATAAAACGTTAAAAAAAAGGTATGAAATACTCACATGTAAATAACTAGATGAATGCAATTTGAAACAAGCCTAAACACCGGTAATCTCCTCGGGAATTCAACCTAAAGATAGGCATCTTAGAATTCGGTAATTAGTTTGTCTTAGAATCTAAGGTAATTTAAGTATTAGGGTTTCTAGACAGGATTTAGAGTTCTGGAATATGATTGGTAAAATCACTTGAAGTAGATTTTGAATAACTAATTAATATTGTTCAAAGTGTAAGCGACTAGGCTTGTAAGTGGCTAATACTTATCTTTTTATTTTTTGGAATATAGGAAGTTATTAATCGCACTTTTATATGTTGCAAGTATGGTTGTCCGTCACTTTGGAACATGCAAATTGGAGTCATGTTAACTAGGAGTAAAGCAAAGAATGTTGATATGGTTATTCGGTCACGTGTATACAAAGTATTGAAACTTTATAAAAGATTGTTGTAACTTCTCATTTTGCATTACTATATGTAATAATACGTAATTGTAGTCATGAAAAGTTATTACAATTATGTGAATTTTATCGTTGTTATTTTTCTATTCGTGTATTACACGAGATCTAATCTAGTGGGTTTCTTTTTACCATGATGGTAGGTTACAAGTCAAACATAAGGATTGATTGGAAAATAATGCATACGGCTAGGAGGCAGCTACGTACGTGACGGTGGTGCAAGTTTTGTCAGAAAACACATTAGTCCTGACGCATAGCTTGTATTTTTATGATTTTTTTCCTTTTTCTTTTTTCCCTTAAATTAAATGTAGGCTTTTACGTGATTTCGTACACCACAAGAGATATTAGCTTATTACCACCTTTTATAGATTTTGACACCTACATTGTATCCGCGTTACCATTTCAAGATATCTCATTGCGTATTATGACCTGGCCGTGAAACGCGGGGTATCATACTAGTTTTATCTTCTTTTTTTTTTTTAACAGTAACACCGAAAAACCCCCTGGTTAGACCATCCGGAAGCAACCACCCCATTACGAGCTACCCCACAGGGCCCCCCGTTGCACCCCCCTAAGGAGGAAACTCATCCGGATAAAATGGGAAAACCTCCCCCGCCAAGGATAGAACCCCTGACTAGTTTTATCTAATACGGAGTCCTGTCAACATTCACAAGGTGCCACTAGTAGAGTAGTTAAAGGTGCACAAAATAACCGGTTCAATAACCGAAACCGGTTATTAACCGATTAAGGAATAACTGGTTAGGGTATTTTTTTAACCGCAGGTTCGTAACCGATTAGGGATTTTTTATGAATAACTAGTTATTAACCGGTTTTTTTAAAACCAAATTTTAACCGATCCAAAGGTTAACCAGGAAAAACCCGAAAAAATAATAAAATATTAGAAAAACCGGTTAATTAACCGAACTGGTTAAAGTAAAATAACTGAAAATTTTGAAAAAAACAGGTTATTAACCGAACTGGTTAAAGCAAATAATCGATTTTCTCAATAATAAAAAATAACTGGTTAATCGAAATTAACCGATTTATGCACCTCTAAGAGTAGTAGAGTAAACAATAAGTTCAAGTTTTGGGCTTAACATTGCCAATATTAGACTTGGGCTCAACTAGACCTAGGTTGATGAAGGAACGTGTTTTGAAGTCATCTAATAACAATAAACTAATTAGGTGGATGTGAATAATAATTACTAAGTGGTGAAAGTTAGAGTTTTAATTTACTGGTTTTTTATTTATGTTTTAGCACTTTTTGAAATCTTTAATAATTTACTTAGCTTTATTTCCCCATTTGGTATCCAAATTAAATAGACTACTACACTACATACCTGATGTAGTGTAGATATAAAACTGAAGAACATCGGTTATGACGGAAATTAATATTTTCAATTCACAATTCCAGTCGTATCTGGCCTGCACCACCTCATCAAAAGCAGTTTATGGCATTTGGAACACGATCGTCAAAATTGAGAATTCATTGGGTCTTATGGGTATTATTAATCTTAACTACCTCATCAAGGGACAACTTGGAACCGGTTCATCCATCAGATTTTGGCTCGATGCTTGGGCCTCAGAAGTACCGTTCAAAGATCTCTTCCCAGGCCTTTATGCCATCGAATCTTGTAAGTCCATTTTTGTTTGTGAGTGTTATATCTTGCAGGGTAACATCATGCATTGGAAATGGAGATGGAAAAGACAACCATTGCAAGTCTCAGAATCAGCTCAACTTAGATCATGCAACTTCATTCTCACTTCGGTGCATCCTAATAGTAACAAAGATTCTTGGATTTGGATGCAAGATCAAGAACAAGGCTTCACAGTCAAGAGTATGAAGATGTTAATGCAATCCCCCACCATTGAGACCATCACCACAAGATACGATTGGAACAACTGGATCCCTTTGAAAACCAACATATTTGGTTGGAGAACAATTCAAGAACGGGACCCCACAAGAAAAGCATTACTCAGCAGAGGTATATATACACATTTAATCACCCCTATGCCCGGTTTGTGAATCTTCGGATGAAGACATGGAACATCCACTAACTGCGTGCGAACCAACAAGCTCATTATGGAATTGGTTAGCTCGGATGAAGCTGCCCCCGATTTACACATTCTCCGTTCAAGATCTACTCCACTTTCGCAACAATTGCAACTTTTCAAAAAAGAAAAAGAAGGTTATTCATGTTATAATGGTAACAACGGCTTGGATTATTTCGAAGGCTCGTAATGATCTCGTTTTCAATGACACCCCAATTCATCTCCAAAAAATAAGACAGGAAATCAAATCTTATACATAACAATGGATAAAAAATAGATATGTTTTCAAAACAATAACTTGGGCGGATTGGTGTAATTTCTCGTTCTAGTATATACTTTGTATGGGTGCTAGCCTCTTGCTGGTTGTTTTAATGAAGTTAGCTGTTCAAAAAAAAATTAAAAAAACACTACATACATGATGTAACTGTCCTTAACAGCCTTGCCACAATTTGAGGGGCAATTCCTTAGTTACATTAACATATTACAAAAATAATAAAAAAAACAATAAAATATCTACTTTATGCTATCATTTTTAATCAATTTTAGGAGAATATATATAATATACACTATAATTATAACTTATTATAATGCCAGGGTTAATTTTATTAAAAAGAAAACGAACTATCAAGAAGCTAAATTACAACTGTGAAAAGAAAATGAATTACATTCTATGGTTTAATATATAAAGAAAACCACATAGACCCAAGTCCAACCATCTTCATTTAGCTTTATTTTCATTCACAAAAAAACAAAGAATTGTGATATTTTGTATGATATTTCTAGCACAAACATTAAAACCATTAAAGATACGGTTATTTCTCGCATTCAAATACACCAAATAGTGATTTAATGATATAAGGTATATAGAATAGCATGGTTAATTAGAACTTGATGGTATACTGTGCAAATTGGTCCAACTACCCAAATTATGTGCCTATATTTTCATCGAAATCGCAAAAGCAAACAAATGTTAATTATGCTCATCATGTCTAAAATGAGCAAAAAGCAAAGAGGACACAACAAAACGGGGTTGATCGAGATGCCGCGCTTTACAAGCAGAGACACACTAGCTAGTTGGTTAACCATTTAAGATAAGCCTCCGTCCATGCATTTGAGTGAAGGATTTGTGCTTGATTACCCGTCTAAGAGATTTAGAAAAATACTGATTACCGAGCGCTTCCAGGCCCGGCCACACGACTCCAAACCGGAAGTTAAAGTGATATGGTGTTGTTTGCAAAGATCGATTTCATTAAATAGTTTCCTCCCGACTGCAGTGGACGTTTTCATGAAATGCACCAAGTAACCACCCAATTTTAAGTAAAACTAGGTTTATATATAAGTCTACTAGTTTAGTGCCCGCGCTACGCTCGGGAACACGACATTCAAGTGATGTTTTTAAGGATATTCATGAATGTTCCAATCAGTTTTGAGACAGTCGTGGTAAACCGGAACACATGATATACTTTTAAAATTAGACTTTTAGTATAGTAATATTATACTCAAATTTACTACACCATAAAGTGCTCATTTTATGGTGTACTTTATTTTAAAAAAATTGTATAAAAATGTTATGTATATTTATAAAACACCGAGGTCTTTAATTGTATATTATTATTAACTTTATCCATAAGTTATATTATTAACTTTATCCATAAGTTTCATTTTTAGACCCTATCAAATATAAACCGACTCATGTACACCCCTTGTAGTAGAGGGTTAAAAATATAAATAGTCTTAAATTTTTCAGAATTCTCCAAAATATTAGGGGACCAAAAATGTAATTAGTTTTATTATAATATATTTTATATACATATTTTAAATAAAAAACATTATTGTGAGATAAACTCTCATATGATGCCACATAAGCCAGAAGCTTTAAAATTATGCCACATAAGCTTTTTACGTTTTGCTATATTATATAAGGATTGTGTATCGCACGAGAGTTTTTTTTTTTTTTTTCAAATTTATATCTCGTTTTTTGTTTTATATTTACATTCATATGAAAGATGGTAGCTTGTACTTTGTGCAAAACTAAAGGTTTTGTTCTTTTTCCCCATCCAAAGAAAAGACGAAAAGTTTCATCCCGAACGGGATTACCGATGAGCATGCTGGAAACCGTCACCATCCATCCACCATGGCCACCACACAATAGCCACGAGAGGCGGCGCAATCACCGAAAGTAGTGAAGGGTTACATTTCCTATGGAAAACTAAAGAGAAAAACGGTTACCCATAGGGGTGTAAATGAGTCAAGCCGGCTCGCAAGCTACTTGAGATTGACTCGGTAAAAAGCTCGTTCGAGTCGAGCCTTAATGAGCTCGAGCCCGATCTCGGGCCTGAAATAATGTCGTTTTGTTATCGAGCTCGAGCTTTGCATTCAAAGTTCATCCAGCCTTATCGAGTTTTTTGTTTATATGTTTTTTTGTTTTATAAATACATATATTCATAAATATAAGTTAAATATTTATAAAATTATTATAAAAAGATAAAATAATATGTTTTTTTATATATAAGATGTATGATTATTAATAAATATAAATTTAAACATAAAAAATTATATATAATATAATTAAATAATAAACGAGCTGACCTAGATCTTGAAAAATCTCTGACGAGCCGAACTCGAGCTTTGGAAATAAAGCTCGAAACGAGCCGAGCTCGAGCTCTGTTAAGCTAAAACGAGCCGAGCTCGAGCCTTATTAACGAGCCGGGGCTCGGCTCGGCTCGTTTACACCCTACTTACACATATTGGCAAAGGTCTCCACCATGAAGGGGCATACCCTACGAAATTTTTTTGTTTTTGTTTTTATATGTTAAATTTTCGATCGATCCCTGTAAAATTTAACCATCGACCCCCGTCTTGAAAACTCAATTTGATACCCAGTCCACAGCCCATATAAGACACATAATATTTAACCACGGATTGGGTTAAATTATGGTTAGAAGATAGTAATATATGTTTATATATATTGTCATGTATAGTCAAGCATTGAAATATTATAACCTTAAGTATTTCACCAATGCACAAAACCATCAACATAGTTGATGATTCGAATGGTCATGAGTACAGGAAATGAATTAACGTAAATAAATTAACTATTTTTGCTAAGTAATCAAGTGAGTAATGAAGAATGGTAGAAAGTTTAGTTATAGAACCAAGGTTCTCAAACAATTTTTATACCATATCACAATTCCTACAACGTAGTTTTGTTTTGGTTTCTTTCACTGCTTATTTGTAGATCAATTAGTGGCTTAAGAAAAATGTAGAATATAGGCATATGCGGTTTAAGAAACAAAATAAAGGATTCATTTTATAAGGTTTAAGAAAAATAATCTCAACTCGAACCTCAAAATATTGATTTTATTACCTTGGTAATTCTTAGAGGATGTTTCAAGTATTTTGAAAAAGAAAAAATAATGTCAAAAAATGAAAGAAAGAATTAAAAAACTTACAAGATGTTATTGAAAATTTGTTGCAAAAAGATAAAGTTCTTAGATAGATTGAGAGAATTTGAGAGAGAGTTTAAATTGCTGAAAATAATTAGAGAGATTTGGGTTAATAGTTATAGACAAAAATTAAGTTTTGACATTAAGTGGATGGAAATGAAAAAATTCATTTTTGACCCCTTAGTATAATTTAGGTTTTTGTGATTTCTTAATTTGATCCGACTTGGTTCGACCCGAATCAAATCAAACCGGATTGAAAAAGTATTATACTCCATCCTTCCCATATTAGTTGTCATGAGACTCAAAACACATAGTTCAAAAAATATTGGATTATTGTCATGAGACCCAATTATCAAATGACAATAATGTCATTATTTTTGTCAAATAATTATGAGCAAAAGTGGAAATTACAACTATATTTTTAGAAATGGCATTTAAATTGGGAACAACCAAAAAAGAAAAGACAAACATTTAAAATAAGACGAAGTGATCGAGTATATTGATACTCAAACGATTCCTGATAGATTTTCAACCACGTGAACAAATTCTTAAAAAAAAATAATCTAAACTTAAAAATGAGACGGAATGAGTATATTGATACTCAAAAGTTTAATAATCTAGACTTTAGTTTATTGACCGATATTAATTTTAACTTAAATTTTTTTTTTGTGGTAGCCCTAACTTGCAAATTATTTTCCTCTATCGAGTCTTTTTTAAGTGTGACACAAAAATGATCAGGTAAGGTTTAAATGAGACACAAAAATGGTCTTCTAGGTTTTTTGAGTATCTGTTATATATAAAAGGCTCAGTGGAAGAAAAATAAATTACAAGTTGAGACTGTCATAAATATTTTTAAAGTTCGGATTAATATCGGTCAATATATTAAAGTTCGGATTATTAAAATCCAATAACCTATTTTAAAAACTTTCAAATAGTATGATATCTTTGGTTTACGATTATCAAACCTTGTCACTTACAAATCTTGATAACTAGTACTATCAAACGTCACAAGAAAAGACTTATTTAAAAGTAAATGTTTGAAAACGATATCAAATTATCATATTTATTTATTTTCAACATTTCGTTTTTGTTGTCATTGTACCTTGTATTTGACCCTATTTGTTAGTTGTATTCATTGAGTGGTAATAAGGCTTAGTCCTATTTCTTCCATTGTGACATAATCACGGATCAGTAAAATAATAATGTTATTGTAGAATTGATCAAAAGATTGACCATCATGATGATTGTTAGACATTTGTTTACTTTATATATTAGTGACTGTAATGGCCCGGAGAAAGTAGAAAATAAAAAAACCTTTCATGTTATTATACTTTATTTTAATTTAATTTGTGTGTTTAAATGGGTTATTAAGTTATAAATTTATGTTCTTTTAGGACACAAGTTTTATCTTGATGTACTCCAAGCGATTTTACCACAGTGGTTGGTTTTCTTCTGGACCGATGAAACACATAGTGTGAATGATATAAATGTTTCTGTCTAAGGACCTGCTAGTCTTCGACCTTTGTTGTTAAAGAAAAAATAAGCAGACATGCATACAAGAGGTATAAACTGGTCATCTAGCTATCGATCCAACTGTAATGTATTAAATTCATCAACAAAATGTGCGGTTGTTGATTATACGCGAGTAAAAAGTATATATGTGATTTGATATTTAACCGATATGCATGTCATAGTCTTCAGAAGTGATTTTAGTTTGAAACGCAAACCATAACCGATATGTGACCACAGTTTCACATAATTGATGCGTATATGTTGAATGAATCTACATGACTATAAAAGTATGGCATACCTAACATAAACTATAAAACTATACTAAATAATGACTAGTCTAATTTTTACTAATTATATCAATAATCTCATCCAAAATCAAGATTATACGACAGCAAGAGAACTAAAACGATTTACGGCATGTAGATATATGGTAATTAAAAGTTATTAAAGATCTTAGAATTTTTGAAGTCATGTTATTTGACTACGGAAATTGATTTAATCTAGTCGCATTAAATATTAATTGTTATGAACATGATTAATCTATTGTCAAATATATCGACTCGGTCTTGTATTATATAGTTATCCATCGTTTTCGGATATTCTTGAATCACGAACCATCCTAGTATTGTAGTATTAATTGCAATGATAGATGTCACAGCAACACATATATATATTTGAGTTATGTTAGGTATGACATAAAATCCAAGGCATGTGTCATAAGAATTTTGGTACTATACGACCTTGACAAAAAGCTATTGGTTAGAAACGAATTAATTTATCTTAAGCTAACTTTTGCATAAAAAAACGTTTTATCAATAGATATAACAAAAATACTAATGATCTATTAGTCTGGTGTTTAAAAGGGAGGTAAGAATCTTGTCTTATTGGAGGTACTGTACGTGTTCTAGTTCAGACATTAATATATTTAGTTTAAATAACTATAAACTATTGTTGTTCAACAAAAATAGACATAACAAAATCAAAGTATTAGAAAAACAAATTGGTTTAACTATTTTTAAAAATTATACATATATACTAGGTTGGATACTCGTGTAACACACGGGTTGAATAAAAATCTATTAAAAAAATATTTAGGTAATCGTATACTTTTCTTAGGAAATAACTTGGTGTTAAATTGTATAGCTTTTCAAATTTAAATTAAACTTAGAATTTTAATACAACGTAAAAAAAGTTAAATTTACTATTATGATGACCAAATTGTAGAAATTCTTCATTTTAAATTTACTATTCTGATTGTGAAATTGTAGAAACTCTTCGTTAAATCATTTAATTTCAATTATATAAAGTATAAAATCAGTGGCGGAGCCAGCCCGAAAATTCAGGGGTAGCCTAAAAAAATTTTCCCTGGACGTTCATATAGTAATAAAAATAACACCACAAAATTATAAAAATACATAATAGATTTATCCACTCGGTTCTTTCATAGCATAATATCAAGGATTCAGTGGTATCCTTTTAATTGTTTAGGGATATCCTTATACATAAAACCGGAGAATATATATAGTTTTTACACCTCGCAACGAGATTTCAGCCGTAGCCCGGACTACCCCTGGGCTTAGGGGTGTCAATTCTCGACACGACACGAAACACGACCCGAACACGACACGAAAGTAATCAGGTTTTGGGTTGGCAAATATAACCCGTTTAAAAATACGGGTCATGTTAGGGTTGACCCGTATAAAAACGGGTCATTTTCGGGTTGAAGAATTTAAAAATGGGTAGACCCGCAAACCGGTTTAGGTTTCAAAATTAGTTCATCTATTTTTTTTCTTTTCTAAAAATTAGTGTTAAGTTACTTTTATTCCTTAGTATTTGTACTCACAATAAAAAAATTCATTACCACTTAGGTTTTTACTTTCACATATTCAAAGCTAAGTATTTATTATTGTTTTTGTTTATTATAAATAAATTTAATTTGAATAAGATTTTAAGTAAATATATGCTTACTAATTATAATAATTTTTTAAATAAAACTCAATATACCTATTTGTTATACGCAAAATCACATACTAAACATGTTACTATTAACCGACTTAGATAACAACTCACTTATAACTTGCAAATTTATTAGGTTCATTTTGATAAATGGGTTAAATGGGTCATATTTGGGTTGACCCGAATTTATGTTATCCGGGTTAGGGTTGACATTTTTGACATGAATAGGAATATGGGTCGGGCTAGGGTTGCATAATTCAACCCGTCAACCCGCCAACCCGCGGTCCTTCAACCCGTTAACCCGCCAACCCGACACGATTGACACCCCTACCTGGGCTACACTTATGACTTACCTCCGCCCCTTGTATAAAATCCCTTAAGCTTGTTTAAAATAAGTAATAAAAATATGGTATAACAAATAAAAATTAATTCGGAAAAAATGTTTCTCTAGTTTCCATCTTTCATAAAAAAATTAGAAATAATAATAATAAAATAAAAAATCATGTTTTTTTTGTTTCGAAAGGTGAGATACCTTATTTTTAAAAAGATGAGATACCTTATTAGCCTAATCTACACATGTGTTTTAACTAAATTTAGACATTAGCCATGGTGTAGGATTGATCTCACTGCTGAAAATGTGAGACACCTTATTGAGGTAGCTATTTTTGAAAACGTGAAGTTTCATATTCTGTTGTCAAAGCTTGTCCACCTAAAGGTAAATTTCTTTGGTTGGCGTGTGGGTCTAGATATAATTGTATCAAAGACAAACTCGGCCAAGAGGGATTTGCTGGTGCCCACTCATGTGATGTGTGTGGGACTTATGATGAATCGATGAATAACTTGCTTATTCAATGTCGGTTGGCGGATTTAGTTTGGAATAAAGTGTTTGGTTGATGTAAATCCCCAAGAGATATATTTTTGTGGTGCAATATGTTCTTTTATTCATGAATCGTGCCCTTAAAAGATGACATTTTTCCTTAATTTATGCCATTTGATGTAATTTTTATTAATTTTAATTTACTTGTAATTTTCGTTTCTGACTTCTTATTAAAGTAACTATATTTGTCGGCCGTTAAAAAATACTTTATTATTATAGAGATAGAAAGATGACATGATATGGGAATGTATGGGGAATAAATGGTAGATACCTAAAAGATTGAAAAGCTTAAATGCCTAGTATTTTTTATGAATAAAACTAAATCAATCTCCCTAAAAAGATAAATCTCTATCTATTTATAGTCTATTTTTAGGTATAATTTTATATAATACTAATATTTAAGGTTGGTGATGACAAAATTGAGTCGCCTAACTAATAAGTAGTGTTGATGAAAATGTTGCATAGTAGCCTCCTGAATTTAGTTAACTTGTCATGTTAACCACATACTTAACTTTAAAACATTTATGATTTCGACACCCTCCATCTCATTTTGACTTAATTATCGTTTTACCCCTAATGACCTTATTTACGTGTCTATCACTTTTATCCAATTTGCAACTTTGACTCTCATATTCACTTTTATTATTTGTATTAGATTAAATATTTATATACTTAGTATTTGGTAAAGTTGATAGTGGCACCAACCAACCACCAACAGTTTGTGTCACCTGTATTGAACCACTAAACTTTTTTTATTTCGGATATATGTTGTGTGTGTATATATATATATATATGTTATTTCGTTTGATCTCATACAACAAATATGCATGTGGCTTATATGGTAGAGCGCAGGTGTTATTGAGATTTTTTTAACTGTTTTTTTATTTTTTATACTTTTGGTCCCTAACTAAGTTTTAACGTGTTTACCACTTTAATCCTTCTACTTTACTTTAACATATTTCAAACATTAACCATTTGTTTTGATAATATCACAAACATGAGACTCAGCTGCTGCACTACACAACTTGATCTTTTTATTATATTACTAAATTGTATTTAACTTTATTAACTTTTCTCAAAACTCATTGTATTTTTATAGTCGTTCGACTCATTACTTACCCTATCAATAATATTTGAAATGTTTATTCCAAATAATAATTTATTTTTATCTACTAAATGGAATGCTACAGATCATATTAAAGAGTAAAAGAATAACGTTTGAGAGAAAGATATATGTTCTATTTTTAGGGGTGGCATGAACGATCGTCTAGGACATTATTTTGATGGGACACTAAATTAAAAATATTTTTTATAGAAAGATAGTTAGAAGAAGATAAGTATTTGATGGACTTAAGTTGTAAACAGATAGTTAGAAAGAAATAATACTTTGATTACATTATGTTTATTTATCAAACGTTTGTTTTACGGTTAAAAAAACTAGTTTATACAATCTAACCCGTTAGTGCCCGGGGGATTTTTTTTTCAGGTTCACACGGGGTACCAAATCGTCACGCAAGGGGCTATCACGCCCCCATAACGTGAAGGAGATAGTGTAAATGCGTTATAGGGGGTCAGAATATGGCTATCACGCCCACTTTTTCAACCACTATGTGTGGCCTTATGGTTAATTCACATAGTTAACCTTGAAAACTTATACTTTCAACCGTCGTTTTTTGGTAAAATAGATATTGTCCCTAACTTTTGGTAATTGTTAACTCTAACCCTCTAACTTTTGCTACTTAATAACTTGACTTCTCATTTTATTTAAATTAGGTTGATGACTTTACACCATAATCACCTTATATTATTTTTTTAATCTATACGGCTATACCCATGCAACCACATTAATGTATAAATTATTTTTATTACTTTACATCGTTGCGTTCAATACAATATATTTTTTTAACTATGTCTAACGACGTTAATATAAAAGAATGTAATGTATGTAATAAAGTCATAATCGTGTAGTGTCACGTGCGGCTACCACATATTAACGTTCACTACTACAAAATCCGGCAATTGCTACCGAAATTTGCCACCGATGCATTCGGTTGCAAATTTTGCCACAACATTGTGACCGAATATAAACGGTGATAAATTTAGCAACAACAGGCCAATCGGTAGCAATACGATGAGAATATTTGCCACTGAAAATTCATGGATGCAAGCCGGTTGCAAAATTTGTCGCTGTTTTAATTTGGTTACAAATTAATGGCAAAATATTATTTTAAGCAATTGTTAAACAAAAAATATATATCCGGTGACAAAACAATCACAAAATTTACCACCGTTTTGTCTCCGAATAAAATTGCCACCGATTTAGCGGTGGCAAAAAAACAACTCTTTTAAATAAATATAAACTAGGGTTGAACTTTTCCATTTCACAGTCTGCATCTTCATTCCATTTCACGCAGTCTTCATGTTCATTTCACGCAGTTCACCGATAGCTTGCCTCTCATCAACACGCACATTTCAATTTCAATTTCATCTTCATCATATACTTACTTATATCTTTACAGGCTTCATGTTCTACTAAATGGCACATTCGTTTCTCACATCATGGTCTCTACTTCATCTTCATCTCCGGAGTTCACGGTGGTACAATTCGCCGGTGGTACAATTCACGACAGGATCTTCATAAATCGATTTGCACCTCATTCGCCGGTGGTACAATTCGCCGGTGGTCTCTACGCCGAGCAGATCTCTGGTACCTCATTCACTGCACCTCGCAAGCTCAATCAACGAAGGTATAGTTCGCACCTATAATCAATCGCTCAAAATCGAATTGTGCAATTAGTTGCTTCTATGTTTAACCTAGATACGATTGCAATCATACATCACTTGATTTACATACCTAACATCAACAATACTAAATCATCTAGTTTAGCTCATCTTTCATATCAGTTTAGGTCATTTAGTTCAGATTGGTTTTATTGAATTTGAGGTTTCTAATTAGGATTATAGCTAGTATAGTTCATCTTTCATATCAGTTTAGGTCATTTAGTGTTTTAATCTATGATTTCAAATTGGTTTTCTTGAATTTGAGGTTTATAACTTGAGATTTATAAAAGCAACTGTAGTTGTATGATTTGGAGCGACACTGAAAAGCAATGTCTTGACTGATAACAAATGAAGTTGATGTAATCTAGTTTTTTAAATTTTTATTACTTTTTTTTTTGTTATGTGAAGGGTTTTCCGGTAAAAGGAACGGAAAATTATGTGTGCAAAATGAAGAACTTGTATCTTTGGGTGAGGGTATGAAAGGCCACCTCTGATCATTGGGTGTTTGTCTAGGTTTGCACATTGTGATTTATTATCTTGTTGATGCTGATTGTTAGTTTGAGTGCGAACTGAGCAGGGTTTTGCCATGGAAGGGTTGGGATCTTTAAACTAAGGTCTTGGTATGAGAGTTTATTGAGACAAGGATGCAATGAAACTTTGGCTATCATAAGGGAAGTATATTAAAAGTGTGCTTCAGATTTCAGAAAGATAATGCAAAAGCCGTTTGTACCCTTCTTGAACACATATGCAATTGAGCACTGAACAAAGTCCACCTGCAAGGGAAGTTATGAAAATATTTCTTATATAGTTTGTAAGGTATACATGCAATGATTGGTCTTTTCTATAGCTCATCAACACTAAAACAATGTTCATGACTTTATGAGGTTGTGTAGGTCTAGTTCTCCACCAGTAATGAGAGCTACCATAAATTTCACAAACATCTTACCCTGTAATTTGGAAGAACAACTTAACAGACAAAGTGCTTCAGAAACTTGCTGATCTTTGAAATGTAATTATTTGACTTATCCTTGTCATTTACCTACCTTCCGTTTCATTTCTAGTTCTCTGTTACGTTCTATTAATAGCACAATATTTTTAACCTGAAATGATCATATCCTCATACTGTTACAGTTTGTATTTCTTATGTCTTGGTCCAGCACATGATTACTTTTGACATGCCACTCATCATGATCCTTGTATTCTGTATTTCTTATATCCTGGTCTGCAGTAAGTGATCACCTTGAAATTATAAGTTGAAGTGTGGCCAATTGAATATATAATTTCTTATTTTGAAATTTCAATTTGTTGAAATGGCTGCAGATGCATGGAAACTCATTCCAAAGGAAATTCATTTTGTTTTTGTTACTTATCTTAAAAAATCAACAAGGTTTCTTATCTTGACTGCAATTGTAGTATTACATATCAGTTTATGTAATCATGTTTTTAAAATTTTTGTTACTTTTTTTTTTAATTTTGAACATATTGGGGATTTTTAATGTTGTAGACATTATGGGACGTAGTTTGGCAAGCGGTGGTAGAAGTTGGGGTACCGGTCGAGGCATTAATCAAGGTAATTGTCAATTTATTTATGCAATTATTTTTCTTAATATTGACGATTTTTGTTTTTGTTAAAGATAGGACATCACACACTTATGTAAGTTTCTTTTAACTACCAAATTGTATATTATTGTGGATTAGTTTATTAAATGTTATACTACTAAAAATATATTTTATTCGTGTATTTAAGAAAAAATATAAAGCCAATGTTATGGAGAAGTAAGGGGATGTAGGCACACTTTTTGATTATGATGGGTGGATACAAGCGTCCGGAGGAATGAACAAAGGAAAATTGTATGGATTAAACAATGTTAGTGACCCGTTAGCGTTGATGACATGTATACCTTCCACAGAGTGTAGCAGTACTTCTTACGAATATGGGAGTGAATCGCTCGAGGTACATCTATTCTCTATTCTATTGGCAATCTAGTGACTTGTTTAGCAGCCATTATCAGTCATTGCTTTTTTTACTTGTGTTCAGTTTTTTTTTTTTTTTGTAAACTTATGACTTGTCTAGCAACTTTCTTGATATTTATGTAGTAAATAGGCGAGACTTGTGTAGTAAATAGGTGCTAGTTTAGCTGCGAATTGCATAGTCAGTAGGTGTTGAGTTGCCTGTGTTATGAACGATTAGAAGAATGCGGTTTTTTATGCAATATGACTTTATAGGTAAGTAATAACAATCTTGGTTTGATGTTGAGCTCAAGTACCTATTAATATTGATCTTGTTGAAAATTATTTGATTTTTTTATTATATAGATACAACGACTAAAAGGAATAATTGATGGCTTAGTGGCGGAGAAAGAAATGGAAAAGGCGGAGAAAGAGAGGGAAAGACAGAAAAAGAAAAGGAGAAAGCTGAGAAAGAGAGAGAAAAAGGCGAAAAAAGAAAAGGAAAATATCGATAAAGAAAATATGCTAGAACGAATGATGAAAATGAAAGCAATGTTGAAAAGTTTGACTAAACAACTCCCACAAGTTAAATATTGAATTTGTTTTCTAATTAAGATTCTAAATGTTTGGATATATGGATATTATTAGTATATTAAAATAATAGATTTCGTTTTGTGTTTATGCAAATTTGGTTGATCTTATATTTAATTAAGTCTTAATTTAATATATATATATCCAGGATTTAATAAAGCTAAATAAAATAACATTTAATAATATTTATAAAAACGGTGGCAAAATGGTTGCTATTTCAGGTAAAGGACGGTGGCAAACCAGTGGCAAAGTTACGGTAGCAATCCGGAGGCAAACATACAGTGGCAAACCGGTGGCAAAACTTGCGGTGACAAACCGGTGGCAATTTTTGCCACCATTATGCGGTCACTAATTTCAGTAGCAAAATTACATGTGGTGGCAAAATGGTGGCAATTGACCAACTGCTACGAAGGCTAATGTGACCGTAGTTTCGGTGACAAATCAGTGGCAAATACCTTTTTGCCACCGTTTTGCTACCGAAATTACGGTAGCAAAAGCTCAGTTTTGTAGTAGTGGTTGTAATCACATAGCACACGTAACAAATCACAAATAACACATTGAGATAATTGCATGACAAGAATTCTGTTTTATCTTTCTCTCTTATTTTGAAACGCATTGTCTATTCCCACACCCCTCCTATCTATCCCCACACATGCTAAGCGTTGCACTACGGGTATATATTGCTCCGCGCTATGTCCATTTTTTTTGTAAAAAACATTAACTTAAAAAGAAACCCGTGTTTAGGTTTTTTTTGAACATTTTTATATGAATAAACATGTTTTTTGGGTTGTTTTTGTTAAAAAGTTGTAGTTTCAATTTTAAAAAAACGTTAACTATTCAGTATAAAAACGTTAACTATGTTGTGAAACAAACATTCAAAATAGACGTTTGTTAACGCTTTTAATATTGAATAGTTAACGTTTTTTACAATTAAAAAGTACAACTTTTAAACAAAAACAACCTTATAAAACATGCATATTTTTATAAAAATGTTTTTAAAAAAGCAACCCAAACATGTTTATAAGAATGTATATTAACACAAAAAACAGACCTTATAACACGCCATATAAGGGTTGATCGGATGGCTATATGCGACGCTATAGGCATAACGTGACTCCTGAAGATACGTAAAATAAGAGGGTGTAGAAATATCGAAGACGTTTTTAAAAATCAACGTTGAGATACCTTGAGAAGAATTCTTCACAAAACCGTGCTTTAATAATTTCATCATCTTATTTCGTACTTTCTTTGAACGGATCTGATTTCTGACTAAAAAACAAACATGTGTTCACCTTCACCTTTTAGAGTGATCCAGCGTCAAATAATAATAATTTCTGTTCAAATATTTGACATTGTAGTCATTTTATATTGTATATTTAAATACGGAAATTTTGGATTTTATAACCTGAATATTAATCACAACTTTGAAAATTTTATGTGTTAGTCATAACTGATTAATATTTTTTCTACAATGGTTCAATTTTAAAGTTAACCTAACTTCGTCAAGTTTTTTTTTTAATTTCAAAATGATGTTTTAAGGTTTTTGATCGGAATGATGATATAATTCTATTCATGTAAAACTAAGAGGTTGTTTGGCAATACTAAATGATTAATTGAATGGTTACGAGGCCTAAATGGTGAAGATGTTTAAATGATTAAGTGCATAATGGTTATGAGATTCTGTTTTATTGGACATCTGAATGAGATTCTAAACATTTTGTTTCGCTCACTTTGTCCCATATTGGAGTGGAAACAAAAACAATGTTACCTTATATATGTAAACCTTTATGACATGTTAAGTTCTTATGTCATGTTTTACTCTAGAAACAAATTTGGTTAGAATTAATTCCTTCACACAATGCGACGCTCGCACGACTTGTGGACATGAATGCAGCTCAAAAAACTTGTTTGCAAGCGCTGTTCAGAGGTGTTTGACCGAATCAGACTTGTGCATCCAACCAAACGGTCTAAACCAGCGTGCAGAACCTGGTTCAGACTTAAACAAACACTGACAACGTCTGATTTGTTAAATGATGAACCAGTAAGAGGTCTGAAATATTAAGTGCTGAACCAATAAGAGGTCTGAACCATTAAGAGCTAGTATATTGCTTAACTATTCAAAGGCAAATGTCTGACCAATTCAGATAAGATGGTCTTAACTATTCAGACTCTATATAATGCTTAACCATTCCGAGGCAAATGTATGAACCATTCAGACATCTACTCGTGAAACAAACAATCTGAATCATTAAGTGTTGAACCATTCAGACATCTGAATCATTAAGAGGTTGAAACAAACAACTCCTTACTTTGAACGGGTGCTCCAAATAAAGAAATTTTAACATCTGATTGAAGCACCATTAGGTTTAAGCTTGTGATTGAAGACCATTTCATTGTGTGGAGCACCCGCTCAAGATAAGTTTTACATAATTGACTAGTATCATCCGCCCGATGAAAAGCCTTAAACATAAGTTTGTCGAAAAAATTTAACGTCGTTTATTTTACTTTAACGTAGGAAAAATCAATGTTTTAAAAACCTGTTTTTTAATCATATCGGATTATGCTTAAAAATGGTTCAACCGGTTAGACCGGGTTATACCGGACGGTTTCACCGGAGTGACTATTTACCTTATAGTTATTTAAAAATACAAATTTATTCAAACAACATTAAAAAAATACATGATTCAATAATAAAAATAATCCAAAAGTTCACCCATAGTAAAACATAATCCAAAAATTTTTCAAAACTACTTGATTTCCCCAAATTTTTTTAAAATAAAATGGATCAACTTGATTATTTCATGTATAATACTTATAAATACGATGTTCGGAGGAAAATAAGAAAAATATAACGTCAATTGAGAATTTTTTAAGGGAAAAACCTCATAAATTAATCGAGTCAAAACTGAAACCAACAAATATGATATTGGATGCCCAAATTAATTGATGGTTGATCACGTACCAAAGAAATGAGATGATTGGTGACCGATAAACAAGACTATTTTTGCAAATACTAAATCTATTTTTTTATAAAAACGGGATGAATGAAAACCGGTTTAATGGTTCAACCGGTTTAACCGGAACATTTCGTGATATGATATATATACATGCCGGTTACCCAAAATACCGCCCTAAATAATACTGGTAAAATGCACGATCACCTGTTCAATCGGTTTAACCGACCGGTATGACCCGGTTTTTAAAACATTGGGAAAAATAGTTACACACTGAAACTAACACCAGAAATTTCAAAAATTATTAAAATACATAATAATTAATTCAGATTAATTAAACAACAAAGATTTAAGTGACCTAAAAGAATAATCGATTAAATACTAGCTACTTGGATATTTAAATATTACTTTCCCTTAAAATAGTTTTAAATTAATTGCTAGCACTACTGTAAAGTTGGACATTCACAATGAGAGTACTAATTAACGCTAATTGTACAATTAATGAAACTAGTGAATGTATGATAGATACGGCATTTCTGTCGTGTCACTATCGAAAAAAAAGAGTATAATTCTGATTAAATCTGTTGCTAATTCGTAGCTATATCATAGATAACAAAAGTAATATAGTACATAAATCTGTCACTAATGTCGTGGCTAAATCTGCAACTGGAAACAACAACAAATAATTACGGAGTATTTATTAAGGCTTAAGAGGTCACTATATAAAGCACTAATAAAGAATTAAAAAATATTATTTAAATAGTGATTAACCCCGTTGCTAATGTCATTGATCTTGGTCAATAAATTGCAAAAAATTTTAAATTTTAGCGGTGATTGTGAGAGTGATGGTGATGGTGATGGTGATGATGATGGTGGTTAGTAACGGTGGGTGATAGCGGCATAGTGTCACACATAGGTTGGTCATTGGTGGATGAGATTATTATTAATGGGTTTAAGAAGAAATGATATTTTTTAATAGGTAACTCAGTTACATTGACCAAACGCATTTTTTATTCTCTCAATTGTTCTTGCATACCAAAGAGTGACTAATTAATTACGTTTTATAAATTTACTAGTAAAATCATTTTTGGTTGTAACGTTTGTATGGTGTGGACATGCATGGCATATATAATGTGTATTTGTACTTTAAATATAACTAGATATTAGACCGGGCCGCGCGTTGCAGCGGCTGGGTCAGATGTTCGAGTCTCACTGCGTTAATAAGAAAAAGTATCAGGTCACGTATGTCACGACACCATGCCGTAATAAGAGTACTTCAAGTAAGTTAAAACATAGTTGAAGGTCCAATTTATGTAAATTATTGTTGAAACACAAAAATAATGACCATGAGGGTGGATGTATGCTTATTATAACTTGCTCCACTATTATCTCATGGAGATTAGACAAGTTTTTCAACTGCAAAAACATGACACGTTTTCCAAGTGTGAAAAAGAAAAGACAACCGGATCGAACTTGAGCCATTTTGTTGACAATCTTATCTGCTTACCACTGGCTCAAAAAAGAAGATGTGTATAATAATAGAAAACAATAGAATATAAACAAACAATAAAATGTTAAAAACAATAAAAAACCAACCGACCTTACATATTAGTAGTTTATAAAATTGTTTTTGACAAAACTTACAAGGTAAATTTAAGAGCAAATTCGTTAAAGAGGAAGTGAGTTTTTTTAAATAATAAAGAGTAAAATCAGAATATCATGTAATATACTTTTCTAAATAAGAATATGGCAAGTTAGCAATAAACGACACAATAATGTACGTGGAAAGCCTTTGATCTTTTTAGATGGCCGACAGATAAAAGTCTTGTGTTCTTTGTTGATAAAACAATAATGTAGTACAACTTGATCGAGAGATGAATCTGATCGTGATCTAAGTGTTACAATTATGAAGTCTAAGAATGAGAATGTTTGTAAGTTTTAAGCAAGTAAGTGAAGTCGATGTTAGAAACCTAAATGATCAGATCAACCATTGTCATTGACAACAACTCGTCAATAAAGATCACTAACGACCATGATTTAGCAGTTTTTAAGAGTATCCTTTTTTCTATTAATTTCTGACCGCTTTGCGACTAGGTTTTTTAAGTTAGTTAGCTCGTTAATTTTAAGATTAATGATGTACCATCAATCGCCCTAATTGATAATATCAAGGAACACGATTTACAATTTTACTTTTAGAATAATTGT
Source organism: Tagetes erecta (assembly GCA_030867185.1). Taxonomy (NCBI): domain Eukaryota; kingdom Viridiplantae; phylum Streptophyta; class Magnoliopsida; order Asterales; family Asteraceae; genus Tagetes; species Tagetes erecta. Next base: position 77,627,083 of record CM061490.1, on the reverse strand, counting down.
TTTCATTTTTTACGAGTTATTAGGACTCACGTTGATTTTACGTGCTACTTTTTTAGAACGATTTGTGATCGATATTTATTTTATGTTTAGTTTATTTACTGTTTTTGTTTTTGTCACCAGACAAATTGGCCTAAAAGATCATAACTCACACCTATTAGTTGAGATTTATCCCAACTCAGTTTATTTACTCCCGTGACCTTAAATCCAACTTTTTTGGCCTACAGTGGTCCGCCCTTAAGTGTATTTAAAAGCCGTTAACATTTTTTTTCGGTTTTTTTTTTAATTTCAAACTGATGTTTTGGGACTTTTATCAGAAGGTGGACACGAGTCAACTAATATATACTTTAACACCAACTGTTGCTCCAAATGATTTAATTTTAATATCTGATTGAAGCATCGTTGGTTTAAACACCTGATTGAAGACCGTTTTATCGTTTGAAATACCAGTTCGAGGTAAGGTTTACATCAATTGGCTCGTATTCTTGACGGGGGACCACTGGAGGCTAAAAAAGTTGGATTTAGGACCACTGGAGGGAATAAACTGAGTTGGTATTATTCTCGTCCAATAGGTGTTAGTTAAGATTATTTTAAGCCAATTTACCTTATTTTTACTGATAACTTTACGAACATGGGCAGAGGTCCATGGAGACAGGGGGCCGCCAGCCTCTTATTTTTTGCGCTCGTAGTGTGGAGTTTATGTCGTGTAGCTTAAAAAGGACATGATAGTTAAAAAAATTGTCCCCTCCCCCTTAAATTTATATGACATGGGGAATTAAAATGACGTGGAATAATTAGTGGAAATTGAGTATATGATTGTATCAACACTCAAGCCTAAAAATCGTCCTTGTCGATCCTCAAGGACATAATGGTTTTTCCCCGGGGGACTCTATTCGGTTTGTCCCATGGCATTTGGAGCCTCATGAGGCGTCACAGTGGAGCAGTGCAATACTCTATTCGGTTTGGGTGATTTTATGTGCAAGGGGCGGTGGAAGAGGGTTTTTGACTTTTTGTAACTGTTTTATGATAGCGATGACCGATGAACACGTTTTTTTGGTTGATTAGGATGAGTGTACTTGGTTTTGGAAGGGTTTTAGAGCAAAAACTTGGGTGTCATCCAAGGAGGTGGTAAAAGACTTGGGTGACAATATAGGGTGTAATTTAATTTAAATTTATGTTATCTTGGGTAAAATATTTATTTGGGAACTAGCTCAATTGAGGCAACAAGTTGTTAAATTTAGCCCTCGTCTACAACGACTACGTTTGTGGCAATGAATTTCATGACCTAGCTAATGTGCCGAAGCTATGGAGCCAAGACAAATTGCTATGACTAATTAATATTTGTCGTCATAGGTGACTTTTAGGCTTTTAGCTGTATTGTAAAAACTAATAAAAAGTAAATCTTTTTGGTTTTAGTGTAAATAATTTGGATCCATATATTAGTCAAAGTTACATAGGTCCAAGATAAAGCAATTTCAAGGCAGCACGTATTCTTGTTTTATATATGTATATTTTCTTTGTGGAGATGGAGAAGTCTAAAGTTGATTTTGCATGAGAAAATTTCTATTGTCACAAAAATACTTCTATTACGTACCTTTTCAATCATTACAAATCTGAAAATATATGTAGAAATTGAGGAAAAAATATTTGTTTTATAACAATAAGTTTAAAATAGAAAATTATGTGAAATTTTTTATATTTAATGAGTTGATGGAGCCAAACACTTGAATATTAAATATTAAACATTTATAAATGGTAAATATAATGGTTATAATTTATTTATAAAAATTAATATTTATGCGTAACACACGGGTAGTAAGCTGGCTCTTATTAAACTAGAAGATTATCAGGGTCGTTTCCCACGTTAAATCTCATTGAAACTTCGTAGAAAGCAATGCCAATATAGTGCTGTGATGATCTTTTTCTATAAGCGATATATATGCCAATGCCATAGTTATTTCCAAAGAATTGTTTCATGTTAAAAGTAAAAAGCATTGGGGTTTATTTTGCATATTGTTCTTCCCTTAGCATCTTGCTAAGGTCATGTTTTTCGTTTCATTATAAAATTGCCGTTAAAAAAAAACTTAGAGTTTGAAGGGTTGATCATAGTTATTGAAATAAAGTTATTGAAAATAAGAGTTGATCATAGTTATTGATATAGGAGAATATGGACCAAAACAATATTATATTCTTACGAATAAAATGAATTGAAAATAGAGTTTGAAGGGTAAAGGGAATAATAGCCTACAAGTGTTATTTTTTAATTATTTTGTTTTGAAAAAACTTCAGATTTGGATACAGGTGTGGGACTGGATTTTACATTTACGTATAGGCATGACATTACTAATACCGGCCCATTGTCATTTCTACTAGTCGAACTCGGTGCTAGAAGGTAGGAGTTTGTAGATTTTATCTTTTTGTTAGTTGGTTTGGGTTAAAACACTACAGGAGTGAGTTTTACTTGATAAAAACTAATTAATAACTTGTTTCATCTTGTCTTAATTTATAACAAACCAATTGATACCGTAATTTTAGTTTACTGATTGAGTTAGTTTCTATGATAATCAAATGGACTAGTAAACCGAGATGTGAGCCAGTTTAAGATCCCTCAAACATCCGGGAGTAGTTTTTAGACATCCGATATCTGCTTGAAATTCACCTTAGTCCATAAAGAAAGTAGGAAATGATGGAAAAAAGACTTCCAATATCTTAGGTTAATGTTGCAATCCTGCTAAGGCCTAAGACGGATTATTTGAGTGAAATCCTATCAGCCTTGGAGCATGGCCTAATACATCAGAATGACGGACAATCAAACATATTTCTCAATTCAATAGAATTTTAACGAGGTGAATAGGGTGCATTCTAGCTTCCTCCTTGATTTTCAAAGAAAGAAACTGACAAAAGAGAAACGTAAGATTATTCTTTTTGGGCTTAACTTAAAGCGGGGGAGACCCAGGTCTACATACATGTCTTGGATCAATAGAATCCTCCAATTTCTATGGAAAGAATATTGTTGAAACTCTAGTTTTTTTTTCTTTTTTCTTTGAAATGCATGCTTTCATCTGTTGCGTCTTTATTAGTCTGATGATGTTCTTCTGTTTATGTTCTTCTTTCTTCTTGATTCTTTGCACGTGTGTATGAGAATCATGCCCATCTTCTTCGGTAAGCACATATAGGGTATCAAGCCCTTGACGCTTGAAAGGATCTCCGGCTTCGGTGATAGGCTCCGAGTTCCTGACTCTACTGCTAGGCAACTATATAAGATATTAGTTCCAACTTCTTTATCTGGCTTCCAGTCTACGAAGGACAACTGGCTTTGCGTTCGGACTTCCTTCTTTCATGACCAGATCAAGAGCTGCATGATCTGATGATATCAGCTGAGAGACTGGTTTCTTGGTTGTTAGTTTGTCTATTAATATATATGAAAATACTAAGTTTAAGCTTAATTATTGGGTAATGAAAACCCCATTTCTATACATGTAATTTGTTTTTTTTGTGACCGGTTAATAAGTTCCTTCTAGCAAATTATTTATATATAAATACCTTTAACTGTTTATTAACACACGATCCAGTTAAACACATTTACTACTCAACGTACATAGTTTTGTTGTTGATCTCATGTGGTTCTTATAGTTGGGTAAAAAGTACTTGACGGATCAGTTACTACTAACATATATATCAAGACTTTCACCGGTGGGTGCTGCCCCCTTGAACCCACTAGCTAGCTTGCTTCTTTAGTGGGGCAAATCATATTATTATTGGATAATGATGATCATGAATTAGCTCACACTTCCTAACTTGTATCAATATTAATATTAATCCAGATTTTTCATTTGACTTAAGTAAATTCCAATTAATCGAAATAACTAAATGACACTAACAATAATTTTACAAAAATTAGTTACAAAAGAAAATAAAAGTAATTGGTGTTGAAATGAGTATTTTCCTCTTAAGTGGTAAATACATGTTCAAGTCCCGGTAAAATGATATTGTGAGGCGTATTTAATAGCGGGTGTGTGAGTTTGCGTTAAGAAGATTTGTATGATAAATATTTTCAACCATTGTTGAAATAAGTAATAACGAAAAATTAAGAAAGATATATAGTTAACTAGAAATAAAAAATTAATGTATTATAAATTATTCTACATTAAGATATAACTAGCTATGAGACAAGGTCGCGCGACATAGTGATCGGATCACGTGCATGATCGGGTGTTGCGTATGTGCGTTGATAAAAAAAAAGTTTCATGTCCCGTACGTCACCGGACAATTAAAGCCGTAATGTGTCACAGTCAAAACGATAATCCAGTCAAATCCGTCTTGAAGTCATACTACATGCCAAAGTAGAGTATGCAAAAGACCAATGTCGAAAAGTCATCAGGGGCTCAAATGACAATTAGTAAAAGTTGAGGAGTACTAAAACCGTAGATATATTAAAGTTTTAAAAAAATTACACTACACGTGGCAACACATAGACGTGCCACGTGTCACTACAAAGAAGGCCGGTGATAACCGACCTTAATTACACGACACACGACAACACGTGGGTGTGCCACGTGTCACCACATAGAAATCTGGTAATAACCGACCTTCCATATTAAGAAGTATATAAATTCAACTATTTTTATAATTTACTAATTTTAGTATAACTTAATTATCTAAAATCATTATCTCTTTATTATGTCACGGTAACATACAACTAGGAGATTCAACTAAGCTCAAGAAAGTATTGGAATTATTTATGTGTATAGCAATGTATATGTTTTTAAGATTTTGAATCATACAGATTGAATTGGATTTTTATTGAAAAATATGAAAATATTTATGTGCATAATAAAATTTAATTATATATTTTTTTAAAACAATTATTTTATTTTATAACTAGGTTAATAACATGTGTATTACACGGTTCAGAAAAACGTTAACAATGCTTAATAAAAAGATAATATATAAGAAAAACTAAAACAAAATAACAAAAAACGAAAATAAATTAAACAACAAAGGCATTAATACATATTATTTATTTTGAATAATTAATAAAAAGAGTTTAAATCTAGTTATTAAAACTTATGTATCTAAAACATAGGTCATGTGTCTGAATCTCAAATGGCCGGCGGGTGATTTTTCATTTTTGTATAGGGATTAATAGGAAATTGAGAGGATTGTTGTGGTAATTGAATATGAGATTAATACATAAGCACATTCTATGTTGTTATAATGTGAAATGTTTAAGAGAATGACTCATAAAAAAAGATTTACCTTTACACTAGGTTAAACACCCGTGTATCAAAGGGTTTTAAATTACAAAATATATTTAATTAAATAGTTTGTAATTAAGATTTAGGAATTAAAAATAATTTTTAAACGTTTTCTAAGTATCTATATGGCAAACATGCAATGACTTAAGATTCATCTTTTTCTGATCTACAAACCAATTTTTGCAATTCAGCATACAATAATTCAAATAATGCACATATATCACAACTGCTTCCTTATTATCCTTCAAAACTTGTTGATTTTTAGCTAGAATTGGTTTATTGCATGTTCAATTTAAATGTTTTAATATGGAAACAATTTAAAGTTAAGTTACAGTAACTGTTAGCTGTTTTTAATGGATTAAGTTTATAACATATGAATTAATGGCATGTGCTAAATTTTGTATGACAACTAGGGGTTGTTTGGTAAAATCTGAATCATTAAGTGCTGAATGGTTAAGAGATCTGAACCATTAAAAGGCTCTATCAATGAGAGGGATGTTGGGGTAAACCTTCAGATGATGGTAAGTTTGATGCATGCTCCATTCAATTCCATTCAACATCTCTCTATCTCTTAACCATTCAGCACTTAACTGAACCATTCAAAGGCTTTTTTTTATGAAACAAACACTCTGATTGCTGAATGATTAAGCACCGAACTGAACCATTAAGAGATGAAGCAAACAGCCCCCTAATTGACATGCTTACTTGAATGACATATGATAAAAATTTACTCATTTATTGTATGGTTGGCATGGTTATACATAACGTTTTAAATTCTCAATCCGTATAATACTCGAATAACTAACATAGTTATTTAATATAAGATAAAATAAAAATTCTAGATTCCATATATTAATGAACGTGTGACGATCCAAATTTATATATCTCCTAATTGACAGGATCGGTTCTTGCACCAGCCAGTCACGTGAAGCCACGTTGCGTTTTACATAACTTTTTTTTACTTTAACGTATTTACGGTTTTAATCTCCGTCTTTTGATGTATTTATGGTGTTAATCCTTGGCTTTTACTAATTTTCATTTTAGCTCCTGATGAGTTTTCAACTTTGATTTCTTACTTTACTTTGACATATAGTACGAATTTAATATTGTTATCGTTGTGACCTGTAACTTTTGATATTTCGTCATTTTTATTACCTGACACATTACGGTTTTGCGCTGTGACGTACTGGACATGAGACTTTTTTTTTATCAATACATGTGACTTCGTCACATACGCAAGACCCGACTGTATCACCAGGCAACTACAGCACGCGGCTCAAATTTACTTCTATTATTTAAGTAACAAGAGATTCAAGATTATATGCATATATATCCATTGTCAATGGTTGCTTACAACTTTTGAATTTTAAATGTTGAAACCTTGAAAACCCAAATTCATTCATTGACTTCTTCTAGATACACATCATAAACCCTAATTAAGAAGCTCTTCTTCTCTTCCTATTGGGACTTTTCAACGATTCAAACGAAGAAGAACATGATGATGAACACTTTTTGCCACCATGTTTCTTAACTTTTTCATGGTGTGACCCAATCAAATGCGGGAAATTAAGCACAGCATGAGACCCACGATGCTTAAAAGCCGCACGATCATAAGCCAAGGCAGCTTCTTCAGCTGTCTCATACGTCCCCAGCCACAATCTCGCACCTTTTTTCTCCGGATTTCTCATCTCCGACGTAAACTTCCCCCATGGCCGACGTCTTACACCTCTATACCTCACGTCATGCGCAAACACCACATGTTTATCTTCATGAAAACTACCCCCATTGTCACCCGAATGATCACCCTCCACCCTCACTGGAGCTTCATTATCGTATGCTACCACATTCCCTGTTGAAAAATCTAACTTTAACGGCTTGTTTGGAGCTTGTCCACAGAGATTTGAGTCTGTAACTGGATATGAAAGTTGTTGCGTTTCTTCGAAAACGCTTGGAAAATCAGAAAAGTCAATATCGGTGTCTAGAAATGCTTGTTGTGTGTCATTTTGATAATGAAAAGAGTTTGTGACTTCAAGATTATGGTCACTGATTTGATCATGATCCATTGTACAAAAGTCGATCGAGTTTGATGAACAGCAGGCGTCATAAAAGTTTAAGATATCTTCCATGTTTATGGTTGATTCGTCTGAATTTTCGAAAAAACTTGAATCATTGAGTTCAATGCTTGATAGGTTTTGACAATTATCGGGAAAAAAATCGAAGTGATCATCGAAAAGATGTTTTTCAATGGATTGTAGATGGGAAAGATTGATATTTGCTTGTGTGAGCATTTTTGTATGACTGAAATATTTGGATACGAGAAGATAATTTTAAGGTGGTAGCTAGAAAGATGAGCATATATGTCTGGCACTCACAACTATATAAGGGCGAAAACATTAGTCGTTTGTTGACTAATATTCATATTTTATTGATGTGCTCACTTAGTAAGTAGGGTTTTTAGACACGTAAGTACTCAATTGTCAAAGAAAAATATTTGGGATATTTTGGAGTCATATTTTTTGTTTTTTTTACCACTACAAATACCATTCATTTTCAACACCAAACAGTGCATCCTAACAACCGGCCCCCGGGACTGGTCTCTTGTGTGTCTGAAAAAAAGATTTTATAAATTATTTTTATATGTAATTAACCATTTAACAATAATATTATATCCAAAAAAACATTTATAACTTATTTAACCCAACTACTCATAATCCAAAGATAAAAAAAACAAATTTGATTCACACACAATTTTAAACCCAAATGGCCAAATTAGTTAAATACTTAACCCAAACGTAGGTCTCAATTGAACCTATGTTTCAGAATTAAGAAAGGCTCATAAGCCCATTACTTGAATTCTTCTAGTTTTGATTTGGCAATGAACGGGTTGGCGATAATAGCAATTGAAAATGATATATTAGAGGGTATGAACTATCAAGACTTGATTGAGAACTTTGCCTCAGAAAACGCTAAGAGAGCGGTCCGATTCGGTTAGATACATATGTAAACTAAAACATTTTGCCACATTACTTTTACTTTAGTTATTGTTATGACAATTATCGCCATCTTATATATATAAAATTTTGCCAATTATTATACTTTATTACAAGTTATTAGTTTTACACTTTGGGGGCCCAAAATTTGTTTCGACCTAGGCCCGTCAAAATTCATAAGATGTAGGACCGGCCATGTGTTTAGCAAAGTCACAAACGCATCACTTCCCTCATAGGTAATGTCACACCCGTAACACATGTAATGAAGTCAAAAAAATATCGCATCCCACGTGAGAAGTAGATGTAAGTGTCACTAACACAATACGTATAATAAAGTCACGAATGTGTCACATCATACGTATATAACTAACTAATAGTAATATTACATGAGATATATAGACAAACGAGTATTTTGTAATATAATGTACTAGTTTAGTGCCCGCGCTACGCTCGGGAACATAACATTTAATTGATGCTTTTAAGGATATTCATGAACGTTCCAATAAGTTTTGAAACAAAACCGTGGTAAACCGATACACGAAATATATTTTTAAAAATTAAATTTTTAGTATAACAATATTATACTCAAATTAAAGAGAATAAAATGCTCAGTTTTATGGTGTAGTTTATTTTGTTTTAAATCCATATAAAAAAGTTATGTATATTTATAAAACACTGAGGTCTTTAATTGTATATTATTATTAATTTTATCCATAAGTTTCATTTTCAAACCCTATCAAATATAAACCGACTCAAATACATCCCTTGTAGTAGAGGGTTAAAAGTATAAATACTTTTAAATTTTTCAGAATTTTCCAAAATATTAGGGGACCAAAAATGTAATTAGTTTTATTATAATATATTTTATATACATATTTTAAATAAAAAATCATTATTATGAGATAAACTCTCAAATGATGCCACATAAGCCAAAAGCTTTAAAATGGTGCCACATAAGCTTTTTTGGTTTTGCTATATTATATAAAGATATATATAGAACAATCGTATAAAAGAGTTTTTAACTTGAAGTACGTACGTGCTTATTGACGTTTTAATAACAATAATAATAAGATATTAAAGTTCTGATTTTGATTGCTTTTAGTAAAAAAAATCTGTAGGATAAATTTATAAACTTCTAATTCGTAATGTCGGTAACCTTAATTAGTCTTGTAAAATATTACGTCAAATTTAACTTTTAAACACACTTTTTCCAAAAACGTGTTGTCACGCTTGTAGCTAAAGGTCACTAATCCTAGTTTTAGACACTTATTTTTTTCGTGTTGCATAAAATACACCTATGCGAACTTTAATCACACATAATTGATTCGTTTGATAATAAAACAGAACCTTTAAGGACACAATTTTTATTCGTGTGACAAAACACACCTATATATTAAAAACTTTTAGCTACTCCTTTTTATTCGTGTGACTAAAAATTAATACACATGTTCGAAACTTTTTACCACACAATTTTGTATTCATGTGACCAAAATTACATCTATTAGAAGCCAAACTTAAAAAAATAACGAGACAATTAGTAGTCATGCTAAAAACGTGTAATCAAATGTGACCAACTTCCATAGCTAGTGTTTTTGGTGTTCTTTATTGATGTGGCTAAAAGCTAATACTTTTGACCACTTAGGTTACTAGGAGCACTGGAGTGCTGACAAGGTGCAAAGCTATACAAAAAATATGAGTTTTGGCGACTAACTTTTTTGCGACGAGATGGGTGTCGTCGTCAAAACACACAAAACAACAAAAATAGTAACTTTTTTGGCAGGAAGGTCATATTGTTTTTGGCGACGACAATGTCGTCGCAAAAGCGTCCCAAACTCAATTTCAATTTCTTTTCTAAATAAATTTTGACCAAAAGTTGTAATTATTTTTGGCGACGACAATTTTGTCGCCAAAGTTGTCCCAAACCCAATTTCAGTTTTCTTTTGTAACTAAATTTTGGCCAAAAGTTTTAATTATTTTTGGCGATGACAATGTCATCACCAAAGTCGCCGCCGCAGTAGCGTTTTAGATTTTTTTCTTTTTTTATTCTTGAAGGTGGGTCCCACAGCTTCCGTCGCCAAAAAGAATAGGATTCCAAGTTTTTGCGACAGTTAGTGTCGTCGCCAAAACCTTTGGCGACCAAATTATCGATTTTTGGCGATGACATTTGAAGTCGCTAAAAGTGACTTTTTTCTAGTGAAGTTAATTTAAATATTAAAATCAATAAATAAAACATTTCACTAAATAATTTAATAAAACTATAATTTTCATTTATAATTAAAATTACGAATGAATAAAAAAAAGTTTAAAAAATAAAAACTAAGAATTAATTAAAGAAACGTAAGAATTAAAAAAATAAACTACAAAGTTTCATCAACGTGCGCCCATATATATATGTGTTCGACGATATTGTAGTGTAGCCTATGATACAAATCGGTATTTTTTAGTCGACAATCGCTAGCCGTATCATTCTTTTAATTCGGTTTGGGATCCCTTACGTAATTTTTGTGTAGTGATTTTGTTTTTAAATGATATGGTTTATATAGAGTTTGGGTATGAAATATTATATTTTTTTAATTAAATAACTTTTTTTTAAATAACGGTAATATTACCGTTACACACACACAAAACCACAACCTCGTCATGAGGCCGTGTCCTCGCCACCTCGTCTCGTGCCACCCGTTGCGGTGTGCTCACGAGACGAGGTGAGCTCGTTTCTAACCTCATGGGTGCTCCGGATACTCTTATATATATATATATATATATATATATATATATATATATATATATATATTAGTTTGTTTGACTAACTCACATGGTGTTCCTTTTGCAACATAACTAGTCATGATCAAAAAGTGTGGCTAAATGTAGGTGATCAACTGTTATTATATTTCATTGACAATGCGGCTATTTTGTGTGCCCAATTAGACAATGACAATCGCCACACTTACGATTACAAAATTTCATGTGACTTTAATTACATAAACATTTGTAACACTATCATATTTAGTTTATTTTTGTGTGAGGGAATGATATCAAATTTGAAAAGAGATATACGATATCACTGGACGATATCACTGGACGAACCAATTTGTAACACCTTATGGACTTTGTTAAACTATATTTCCTACTGAGGTAGAGTGCTTGAAAGAGAAATAAAAGTTTACTAAGCAAAAAAGAATATATAGTCAAACTGGCGGTTTTTTCTGATCAAGCAACAACCAAATCCTGGGAAAAACCAAAAAAAGTAGGGTAGAATCGTTGAGTCGCGTTTAGCACCCTCAACTCCACAATCTCAATCATTTATGAATTAAAAAGATGTTTTGCTGTTGTCCTTAACGTTTTTAAGACCCGACAAAAACATGTGGTAAAAATTTATTTATTGAAGATTTTTTTAGCATGAAAAATAGGCTATATTTTCAATATTATTAAACCGGCCGGTCCGACCGTGGTCGGATCGTATTTTAAAAAATCCATGTTCAATTAGACACGGTTGGATACGTTTTATGAACCAGATTGAACCGATCGAACCTATCCGGTCGGACTAGAACTGGAACGTAGTTGAACCGGATTAGTATTAAAATATATATTTTTGTGTTTGATTTTCTTTGATTTTATGTTTATATCTATTTATTTCTATGTTTTTTGTAATGAAAGTCAACTAGGTATATTCAAGTTGACGCGCGTTGCGTGACAATTGTTAAGCGAGTTATTATTTCTTTCAAACCCTACCAACAACCCATGAATAAAATTATAAAAATGTACAAAAAAAATCAAATACAAAATCAGAATACAAAAATTAACAAAAAAAAAACCAACAATCAAACGCACACATGATATCAACCACTAGGAACACTGCACTTCAAACCATCAACTAATAGCAACTCAATATCACATGCCACACACTAAACTCTATTTAATGACATCAACCAATAGCAACACAACTTTTCAAACCAAAAACCAATAGCAACAAACACCTAAAAATCATCAACCAATAGCAGCACAACACCTCAAGCCATGCACAAAACAACATTTCATGACATCAACCAATTAATAAGAACACAATAACTCAAACCACCAACCAAAGCAACACAAAACACACAAAATACTAGTCATAATGTTTGTACATCAATATAGTAAAATATGTTGATGTTTTAAACAATGAAGATGATAAGCTCGTTCTATTTTGACATTAAAACTTGTTTAAATTATGTTTTTTTATGATTCTTAGCGTTAGAACTTGTTTGGATTATTACTTTTGTGATATAACTTAATATTATTGAACTTATGTTGTGTTTAAATTAAAATCTTATGGTATTACGCCGAGAAATATATATTTCATCCAACTCTGGTCCAACCCCGGTCTGACCAGTAAAATTTATAAGACCGATTCAGTGTCCGGTCTAGTTTTCTAAGCATTGATATTTTTTACCTGAAAATCGGGTTTTATACTTTCTTAATCTGAAGCCATAACAAGAGGATAGAGTAGAGTAATCTAAAAATGTACCATGTCAACGATTTTACTATGTAACAGTTACACTTTATGCCTAGAAAAAAGATATTACAAAAAGTAACATTGATAAAAAAAGATTTTATCTATTACCCACCAACTTCTCTATCAATTCATCTTTCTAATGGTCCGTTAAATATTAACGACTGTTTATTTCTTTTAACTGCACATTAAAAATATGGATGTATGTGCGCTATAATGGTTTATTGGGCCTTTAACAAGACCATTTTAACGATTAACTTTTATTATTATTAAAATATTAAATAATTCAAAAGTTTCTAACATGTTATACGGTAAAATTTGCAATAATTAAAAATAAAATAACACTATTTGGTTGAACTTGTTTTCATAATTAAAGAATACGACCATCACTTTACAGCATGGTTTTGTCTTATATCCGAAAAGACATTAAGTTGGATCACAATATTCAAATTTAATAATTTCTTTTTATTTTAATTAGCAACTCCTTAATTTTTAAGGAGAAATACGTCATAATCTCCTCATAGTAGATTTAGAACGTACGACCTACTATTTCAAATACAAGTGTGTTACCAATAAACCACTAATTCATTGGGTTTTACAGATTTCTAACGATCAATTTGGTTACTTTCTATGGAATACTACTGGTAACTAGTTTAGTATCCGTGATATATTCGGGAATCGAACACGCATGTGGTGATTTTAAAGATATTCTTTGGGGCATAGACAGTTTCAATCAGTTTTGAGACAAAATGTGCTAAAACACGAACATAAAATTTGTTTTAAAAAAATAGTATAGGAATATTATACTTAAATTAAAAAGAATTAAATGCTCAGTTTTATGGTGTAGTTTAAAAATAATAATATCGTATAAATTAAATGTTATGTATGTCTAAAAAACACTGGGGTATTTATTTATAGGCTATTAATTACCAACTTTAATTTGTCCCTAAATTTCATTTATATACCATATAAATAAAACGACATATGTACAACCTTAGTATAACAGTCGTAGAAGGTTAAAAATGTAACTAGTTTTAAATATTTTCTAAATATGAGGACATTTGCTATATTATATATAATAGGAATTGAATCCTTATTTTCTTTGGAATGTAGTGATCGGTTTCGTTAGTATCATGGTTACACTCCTAGCTAGTGACACGTACACATGCATGGGCACCTTATAGAAGTTAGTAAGAAGCTTCAAGTCACGACTTAATTTCCTAGTAATTTACAAGGACAACCAAGACTTGTACGTTAACTGCCACATGTGTTGGAAAATTAATCATGCATCGGAAATAAGATAATTGAAACTGATTTGACGCCATTGGACATAAATGGCACACACTATTGTAAGTCTACACATATACATATGATACACTGAATCATAGGATCGATCTAATTAAGCTGATGAACGTACGTGTGCTGACGTTGTTGGTTGCATGTCATTTGTATAAACAAACGTATTGCCTTACCTACTTTAATTAATCAACGCTTATTTATTTGTACTTGCACGGCAATAAAATTCACATGTGGCGACGGCTAGTCGTCGCTATAGTGTTGTACTCTCATCAACAGTAGTGTCATTTCCATAGACATTTTGCGACGGCAAGTCATCGCAATAGACAATTTGCCGTGTAGTGAAATTGGATCAAATACTGATAATTGAACCGAGAGATGTTCTTAGATTAAAAGATTGCAAATGAATTGAGAAATGTAATTGAATATCAAAACAAGAACCCTACGATATATACCTGTAGCTAATGAGTTTGATAACAATTATTTAACAACTATTACAACAGTTTCAGTAAAACCCCCTACAGTATAAGAAACATTACAATAGAAATTAACCAGAACAAAAGATACTATCACATATGACAGACTTGGTCCCTCAACATTAATAGTTTGTATATTAGCTTCAATACTTCACATTCTCCACCTTTGAAGTTAAAATCCACTATGCTTGGCAAGTTGTAAAGCAACTTGATTATCACAATGAACAATTGGAGTAGCAACTTTCATACCTAGTTCTTTTATCATTTTGCTTATCCACAATGCCTACTTAACAGCTTCACATAGTGGTATATACTCAGCTTTAATGGTGAATAAAGCCGCCACAGACTGCACGTGAGATTTCCAACTAATCACACTACCCAAACACTTGAAAACAAATCCAGTTATTGATTTGCACTTGTTAGGGTCTTTGGCAAAATCTGGATCAGCATACCTTCAATTTGAACTGACCCATGACCAACATGATTCCCAAATATTAAACCATGATCTACAGTACCTTTAAGATACTAATTTTCTTAACTCTTCAAGACCTTGAACACTTAAATGCCCATATCTATTATGCCATAGTATAGAAATACATTGAGTATAAGCTATGCCACATTCATCTCATTTGTAAGAACACCACCATCTTACAGATATATATTATTCTGTCTTCTTATACCAGTCATAACCACTAATGACCCCTTTATCACTTCTGTCTTTCCATCTTTCAAACTCATATGGTAACCATTTTTTTCAAATGACCTAAAAAATAAAAGACTTCTTTTAAGATTGGGAATGTTTCTAACATCCTTCCATTCCACCTAGCATTACAGCCACCAATTCTTCATTCTTCAAATTCTTGAAAAATGATTTCATAGGTGTCATTTGAAAAGAACACCTTGAATTCGTTCCAGTCATCTTTTGTATTCCTAAAAAAATGCACACAACACATCTACTGAATCATATCCATCAAAAGAATAATCCATTTGATGATATGACTGTACCAAAAGATGCACACAACTCAGACACATATGTTGAATCATATTCTTCAGAATTCTCATCATGTGCTTAGCCTTTTATGTGCAATTCCTTGGAATTCATAATTGCCATAACATCATCCATTGACAGATTTGTTTTTCCAAACATTTAGGTATCTACAAAATGTTCTTAAGAACTTGGTAATGATGACAAGAACATAATTTCTTTCTCTTCACCGCCGATCTTTATATCAATGTTTTCAAGATCCAAGATGATCTTATCAAACTCATCAATATGTGATTCAGTTGATCTACATGTTGACATCTTGAATATGGTATAATCATTTCTTCAGATACAACTTATTTGTTAATGACTTTGTCATGTACAAACCCTTCAATTTTGTCAACAAAGTAGTTGCAGTCGTTTCCCTTGAGACCTCTCTCAATACTCGATCACTAAGACTCAAGATAATGTCGTTGTGTGCCTTCACTAACATTTCATTCCATTTTTCTGTCGGATCTTTCCTCTCTTTTCAGATGATCCGACTGGAATTGTCAGCGTACTACCATTAATAGCAGAAACCAAGCCTTGATGAACAAGCAGTGCTTTCATCTTTACTCTCCATAATGAGAAATCATTTCTTCCGTCAAACTTTTCTAAATCAAACTTTGCATAACTCATCGTGAATCTCTGTGACTTTAATTTCACTATTCCCAATCGATTCAATCGGAATTCAATCGACTGAATTGAGCTACCCAGGCGCTGATACCAATTATAGTGAAATTGGATCAAATACTGATATAAATACATAAAATTTAAAAATTTAAAAAATTTCCGGTTCAACCACTCGGTTTGATCGGTTGTTTCCAGTCTGACCACCCGGTTCATGCTCAGAGCAGTTCAAACCTCTAAACCGGACCGATTCCCGGTTCAACCGATCCAACCGCCGGTCCTGTTTTCAAACCGTTAGTTACACGAGGGGTGGAATATTTTTATTGGTTTCTTGCCTACTAATAATTTTTATCCAGTTCCCAAGTCATTTAAAAAAGATCATCAAACTAAATCTTATATAATTGGCAAAAATATAAAAATAAAAATATATCTAAAGTTATTAACTCCATGTTTCATTTGGTTTTTCTCGGGTACATTCATTAAGATTGGTGGGTGTGGATGCAGCAAGGGTTGCGGGTATCACTCTACCCGTGTACACTATAGCTCCTTATATATACGGGTAGAGTGCAATAACAATGAAAAAACACGAAATTCTTCAAATAGTGATAAAGTAAAAAAAGACATCTCGATCATTTCATTTTCGTCTTATACGTACATTTTAGAACCTTAAGCCGCCCGGATCATATCGTCTAACGCAATTGAACTCTAAGTGTTGATTACTTTAATATTTCCAATGTGGCATGTTTTGATGGCTGAGAAATAATTCAATTACAAGAGAAAAGAAAAAGAAATTCTCAAAAGAACAATTTATTTAATATTTACGATGTGACATGTTATATATGGTGGTTGTACCCAATATGTAAAAGGTTGCTTACAACTTTTGAATTCAAAATGGTAGTGCAACACTATTACATTAACAAGACCCAAAATAATCACATTATCTTCTACTAATACAACATAATCATAATGACTTGCGACCCTAGCGTCTTGCTAGCAGTTTCTTTAAATTTGTTGTTCAAAAAAAATAAATAAAAAATAAACCCTTGTTAACAAGCTCTTCTCCTCTTCCTCTTACAGTTTTCTAATGATTCAGACGAAGAACATGATGATGATGAACACTCGGATGATTTAGGCGACTTTTTTGCAACAAGTTTTTTAACATTTTCATGGTGTGACCCAATCAAATGCGGGAAATTAAGCAAAGCTTGTGACCCACGATGCTTAAAAGCCGCACGATCATAAGCCATCGCAGCTTCTTCAGCTGTTTCATACGTCCCAAGCCACAATCTCGAACCTTTTTTCTCCGGATTCCTCATCTCCGCGGTGAACTTGCCCCATGGCCGACGTCTTACACCTCTATACCTCGCGTTACACACTACCGCCACATGTTTATTATCTTCATGAAAACCCTCGTCGTTGTAGACTGTATCGCCCTTCATAGACACTAGAGCTTCATTATCATATGCTACCACATTCCCGGATGAATAATCTAACTTTAGCACCTTGTTTGGAGGTTCACTTGAGATATTCGAGTCGTTCACAGGAGAGTACAGTTGTTGTGTTTCATCGAAAATGCTTGAAAATTCGGAGAAGTCAATGTCGACGTCTTGAAATATGTCTTGTGTGTCATTTTGATGATGAAAAGAATTGGTAACTTGATCAATAGTGTGGTTAGTGATTCGATCATCCATTGTATAGAAGTCGAACGAGTTTGATGAACAAAAGACGTTATAAAAGTTTGAAATATCTTCCATGTTTATGGATGATTCGTGCGAGTTTTCGTAAACACTTGAATCATGGTGTTCAATGCTTGAATAATGAATGTAAGGGTTTTGATAGTTATCGGGAAAAAAATCGAAGTGATCATCGAAAAGATGTTGTTCAATGGATTGTAGATGGGAAAGATTGATATTAGCTTGTGTAAGCATTGTGTGTTTATGTTTGGAATTGGATAAGAGAAGATTGGAGTTAAAGGTGGTTGATATATAGACGAAGAAATATAGTTGGGATTGAAGCTATATATAAAGGAGGCAATATTAGTCGATTGTTGACTAATATAAACATTCTTGTGTCTTTATGTAACAAGTAGCTAGGGTTTTGATTTGGACACGGGACCACTCAGCTGTAGAAAATAAACTGATATTTTGGAATATATCATATTTAAAGAATAACTTTTTTATTTTAGGTTTTGATGATGAAAGAAAAGAACAAGTGGCATAACTTTTTTTTAAATTAAAACACACTCAGTTCTAATATGCATGCATGTGTCCAGTGTACTTCTGGCCGGCTTTTAAAAATCATTACGAAATTAAATTGAAGCCTATCTATCATATTATTTTTTAAAATGAAGTTGGGCACAACGGTAATACCGTTATATTTAAAAGTTACATAATATCGTTATATTTAAAAGTTACGTGTAATATAATTATCGAGTTCGAAGCTCCAATCTGTCTTGTAATGAGCGTTAATAAGCGGTCTAGTCAGAGTACTCTTTAAAACGATGCAAATGCAACGAAGGCTAACCACAATCCTGCTTTAAGGTTATGTTGGTCGGAGTTGAAGACTAGTAAACCAACCGTTATAGGAAGAAAACCATAACAGAAACCTTTAACATTTCATGTTAACCCTTCGCTTATTTAACGGAAAAGATTAGTTATATAAATTCACGTCTTGGAGATGTTTTTAGACATTAATTAACTAACAATTATGTATATCTACTATATAATACACTTGATTGGTGCCCGCACAACACACATTTGAACAAAATTAAATTTCACTCATAAGTTCAGACTACTTCTCGTACGGTGTAATTGCTTTTTGTTTTTCTTTCTGTTGTTTCCTCTTACCTCATTTTAATAAAGCTTGGTCCGTAAAAAAATAGCTATTGTATCATAATCATAAAAACTGGTAATTACTTTGTGTAAAAAGATTTAAGATTAAACTGCAGTTTTGGTTTTTGTGTTTTGATAGCATTAACAGTTTCAGTCTCACCTTAACAGTTTTGGTCTCTGTGTTTTTATTTTTTAATAGAAACGGTCCCGAACACTAACTTCATCATATAGGTTAACATTTTTATTAATTCGCATGTCAAAAGAGTGGGAGAAATGGCGTTTTTTCTCCGTATGTGAAGGAGACTTAACGAAAAATTAGATGGAGTTAGTGTTCGGGACCATTTCTGTTAGAAAATAAAAACACAAGGACCAAAACTGTTAAGGTGAGACTAAAACTGTTAATGCTATCAAAACACAGGGACCAAAACTGCAGTTACTCAAGATTTAAACTAAAAAACTACAATCATAATATATATACAAATAAAAAAAATAAAATATTTATGTTTATGGTGTATTTTTTTTATTTAAATAAAACAAGGTTTATTCTCGTCTCACGAGTTACACGGGACAATTTGTTGCTTTATTTGCTTTATTCTCGTCCTTGACATGCATCATTGTTCCTTTACCACCAATACACATTAACCTTCACCTACAAAAAAAATTCACACCATCGTTCTTGACCACATTGTTCACCACCACATCAAAATCTCATACTTCACCTGCCTCAAGAGTTCACTTTTACCTTCATCTACAGCCTACCAACGATACACCGATTAAGCCATCAAAATGATAGAAGTTTCCCATCACATTTATTGAAGGTAAAACACATCGTCAGAATAACAGAGCAACAGATAACATAGATTGGCCACCAACGATGACAAACGCCGCGAAAGCGGTGGAACTGGCCTAGGCGGCTGGTGAAATGGCGACGAACAAGGGGGTGGCTGAAAGCGAGGAAACCCAATGGAAACTACGAAGAGAAAGAGGGTAATATTATAGTTGAAGTGTGGTAAAAGTTATAATGTACACATCAAAACCAAAATAACACAGATACCCTTTATCCAAATAAACTAAAAAAAAAAAATGTCCTTTATGTTTATGGTTATCTGGAAGTTGGGTCCTTTAGCCAAAATATCTACAAATAACGTTTTATTTTTTACCAATTTAATTATCTTTATTTTTATATATAATTAATTTTCACTTCTCATTCTTCTCTCCTATCATTTTAATAAGTCTAGATTTGTCAAAATTCTAATTAAAAAAAACATATATTTTAATTAATTGGTTAAAAACTATTGCGGTTTATTAATTAAACTAGGATTATTCAAGGCTCACGCGTTGCGTGAGCCATATTTATGCGACGTATTGAACGGTGAGTTTTGGTAGCGTTAGATGCCACATATACGGAATTATAATAGTATTAGTCCAAGTTGCCAGTATGGCTTTACCAAAGGCTTGAAGGTATGGCTGTACAAAAGTTTTGATTCTATTTACCAGATATAGTCCTAGTTGCCTATATGGCCACACCATTGTTTTGGTCCATAGTTGCCTACTTTCCGATACAAAGTATTGAAAACATGATCTATTTGCATTACAGAAGAGTTTTCACACTTTAACTTGGGTTTAAAAGCTTGAAGTCGTGGTTGCACCATAGTTTTCATCCTAGCTTCCAACTTGCCTGTAACAAAAGTGTTGAAAGCATGACCTATTTGCATTAAAGAGTTCCACACTTTAAGTTGGGTTTAAACTTCCTTGTCTGGTGTTGCATTTTTGTGATTCATTGTGCGACCTGAACCGTAGTAATTATAACCAGTACCATACTAAGCATAAGCCTGTGAAAAAGAGAAGAAAATGTAAGCTTACTAAAAAGTAGAAAGATTTCATGATTTCAACATGGGGGAAGCATATTATAAATGAATGGAAGTACAATGGAAAAGACATGGATAGGTGCCTTAATATTATAAATTCTTTAACTTTCACTTTATTCCCAACCTTCTTAAACTCCTCTTCCTTGTTATGTGTATTAAATTATCTTTTGTGTTTATTAGTTAATCCGACCCATGTATACTGACATTTTCAGATGTTTATATGCAGATGTATAAATATATTTTATCATGGAAGTAAGTTATTTATAGGTGTAGTTATCTAAAGTTTAAGTTTCTTTTAGTATAAAGTGAGCCATATTTGGCATCATATATCATATGTAATACACATAGATTAAGACTTTTGAGTATTTTAATCTAAATGTTCTATCTTTCTCATCACTGTACAATGCACCTATTGTTTTATCAGTCAACCGCATCTATTCAAGATTTAAAACTATTTCATTCAGTTAGAATTATTTTTGCCCAAAACACAATATATATCATTGTGACCATCTACCACAAATACAATTAGTACTTTCAACTTGCTCTGCACACTTGATGGATGGATAAAAAGAGAATAAAGAGTAACATAACTCAAAATTAGAAGTGTCTATTTAGCATCAGATTGACAAATATTCTAAAATCATCATAATACGTGATTATTTGTGTGATCACAACTTTGTAAGTAATGTCGAGCCCAAAAGGTTACTTACTTATTAACAGCCGCAACTCCATTAAAGTCCCCTTGCTTTCTATGTACAGCAGGGCAAACAATTGGACCTTCTAAATTGGTTGTGAAACCTAAACCATATGCTTTAGTCATGACACATATTCAAGATGTTATGGAAAATCAAGATCAAAGGGATCTTCAGTTAGACGAAGTCAAAATCAAATAGAAAATCATATCATTCTGTAATCATGCATAACTGTTTTAGATCATGCATAAACAACTGTGTGCCAACGAAATTGAAACCTACACCAGGTGCTTCTTCTCTTGTGAAAATGACAATTAACATATAGAAAAGATGCCTAATTTAATTGACTGTCCGATTTTGTTAAAAAATTCAAATTTTATCTAGATTGGTAGAAGAAATCACTCACCAAAGAAGATTTACACCAAATCGTTGAACAGATCGCACACCGGAGAAAATAACCACCAATTCTTCCTGATTTCAACCTAGAATGTCCACCATTCATTTTTTTAACACCAACACATCTGATAATACCTATACATACAAAAATCAACCGGAAATCACAATAATATTATGCAGTAAGTTCGGTTACGCCTCAATAGCATGAAAAAACAACAGACAACTAAAATTATCTGGCAATAACGAAGCTACCCAAAATATTTTGAAAAAAGGAGTTGCAGTTACAAACATCCTATGCAAATTCGATATATTACACATACAAATATTCTGTAGTAAGTTAGTAACCCATACCTGGACCAAGGACTTGCGGCTGCAATAATAATTTGTTTGGATGAGTCCTCCTTTTAGCTTTTTTGATGCTGAGAAATAATAGTCAAATCACATGTCAAACTAATAATCATGTACTTCAATATCAACATACATTCAGGTTTCAACCATATCTATACATGCAAAATTAAATCGGAAATCACAATCATATTAATATTTGCAATGTGACATCCTATTTTCTTAGAAAGTCGAGCTTCAAATACCAAATTGCTCCATTAGACCCTAAAGGCAGGATGGTTCAAGAGGGTTGGATTTGGGCAAAAAAACAATAACTATCAAAAAACTGGCAACGTAAGCGGGTAGTAGAAAAACTAAACTATGACACCTGAAAAGCCCTAGTTTTGTGAAGATGATCGCCCTAGCTTGTCTTTGATCCCTCTTTTTCAATGCTCAAGAACACCTAAAGAGGCAAAGTGGAACTATAGGTGAAAAAAACTACACATCCAAAAGAGGCAAAGTGGAAGTATATTACCGATCTGAAGCACGGTGACGGAGGTAGCATGTGACCACCGACGATCCAACGGTGAACATCAATTGAGCGTTCTCCCTGCTCTCTCTCTCTCTCTTGATCCTCTTTTCTTCTCTCTCTGTATAAATTTCTCTTTCTAATTGAATCACATAATGTGATACTACTGTCATACTGTGTACACATAACCTACTTTTCTTCTCTTCTCCATCTATCAACACGTGTCCTACAACTGCCACAGTAAGATGACAGCTAACTAAATTTCCAATACATGGTAATTACAAAAGTACCATTTCACTGTTCATTACGTTTTACTATCAATATAGTTAAATATCACTAAAAATTAAACTTATAAACATAGGTTTTTTTAAAATCAATCTATGCAATATATACACTGGTATCTGGCATAACAAAATAATATACTCTGGCATAACAAAATAATATACTGTTCACGGTCTATTTTGAGGACTTTTAGGTCAAACAGTGAACTAAACCGTTTATAACGGTTTTTGGATAATGAAACCCGAAGTCAAACAGTTGAATTTTGAATCGGAACCAAACCAAACTTTAAGTAGCGGTTTGGCTTCGGTTAGTTTCACAGTTTGAGCTTTTCGGATCTATTTGAGCCTTAAACTAGTAGTCGAAAATAAAACATTGAAATGCATAATAAAATTAAGCTATTAAACATAGAAGTGAAGTTGTCAAATTGACATATAAAAAAGTGACAAATGAGAAGTGGTTTAGAATATTTTCAATTTCCAAAATACAAGCTAAATTACTTCAAGTGGGCTTCTTTTGATTCAAATCAAATTAAAATGGTCATAAACTCCTAACATTATGTTAATAGGTAAGGATATACTACAAATGTAATCAATTTTATATGCATAAATGTATAAAATATAAAAAAATTATTGAAAACAAACGATCCGGTTTGGTTTTAGACGACCGGCTTTTGGTAAAAACCGCAAGCCAAACCATCCGTTACGGTTTGAAAGTTTTGAATCCGACCGACCAACCAACCAGAAAGCCAAACCATTGACATGTTTAAACAGTTTCACGATTTTAAACCAAACCATGAATAACCCGGCCTTGATTAGTATATATAAGCTAATATTTTAACTATCACTTTCAAAAGCTAGAGTGATCAAAAAGCAACTATTTTGTTAAATATTTTTCTATCCTACACCCATTAATAAATCAATTTTGTTTATAAGTACACTATTTTAGAAGAAAAAAACCAAGGAAAAACTTGGCCACTTACCAATCCATCATAATAAATAATAGAAGCGAGCACACTTTCTAATTTAATACTCCGTAATTTCTTATCTTTAAATCATTTTTTTTTTAAAGGCTCTTATCTTTAAATCATAATTTGAACTATTAACAAGTGTAATTGACCCGTCTAATTATCTTATTTATATTTCGAAAGAAACTACATTCAGTGACAAATCACTTGGTTCACCTAAACACCTTATTTTTTATTATAATTGGGATTTAAACCCAAAATCATTCCATTCTATGATGTCACATAGTATCTCACGGCCTCAACCACTTGATGAATCATTAGGTTACTATATATTTCTATGTAACGATCAATTTGGTTACTTAATTTCTATGAACAATATTTTCAAATTCATCTTTATCTACTTTGGATTTTAGTGACTTTGTTAGTATACTCTTCATTCAATCCTAACGACGCACATGCACCTCATAGAAGGTAGTAAGAAGCTTCAAGTCACGACTTTCTTAGTAAAACAAAGACAACCATGTGTTAGAAAATATATATAATCTACGCATCCATCGATATTAATATATATATATATATACTCACACAGTGACGTATCTAAAAATTTTTTTTATGAGGGTCGGAAATTTGGTATAAATCGTTGAGTATTGATATATAATATTTTTTTCCCAACCCGGTTTGACTTGATTCGGGCCAAATTAAAAAATAACTAAATTTCATACACAAAATCACCAAAATCGTTAAATATCATTATAATTTACATAAGAACAAAACATAATGAAAAATGTAATGTCATGTATTTTTATTTTTTAATATATTTTCTTTTCAAATTTAGTCGTACTCTTTATTCATTATTTATAATGTCAAAACTTGATTATAGTAGAAGAGTGGAGTTATACTACAAAGTCCAATTTTCCTAGAAAGTCTAAGAAGCCATGAGATGATGACATGTGACACTCCCTTAAAATTAGAAGAAAGGGTAAAGATGGTAATATCTCTATATTTTAAGTTTCACCCCATTTTTTTAAACATCCATAACTTTTACATACGATATTATTTTTTAAAAAAAATTGCACCATAAAAACGAGCATTTTCTTATCTTTAAAACGCATATAATATTCATATATAAAAAACAAAAAAAAATTCACGTTTTTCAGCTTATTGTGTTATTTATTAAGTACGTCATTGTGTTATTTATTCATGTCATTGTGTTATAACACAATAACCTAATGAAATAACACAATGATCTGAAATAACACAATGATCTGAAATAACACAATGATCTGAAATAACACAATGACCTGATGAAAATATAACACAATGACCAGATGAAATATAACACAACGACCTGACGAAAATATAACACAACGACTTGATGAAAATATAACACAACGACCTGATGAAAATTTAACACAACGACCTGATGAAAATTTAACACAACGACCTGATGAAAATATAACACAACGACCTGATGAAAATATAACACAATTACCTGATGAAAATATAACACAATGACCTGATGAAAATACAACACAACGACCTAACGAAAATATAACACAACGATCTGATAAAAATATAACACAACGACCTGATGAAAATATAACACAACGACCTGATGAAAATTTAACACAACGACCTGATGAAAATATAACACAACGACCTGATGAAAATATAACACAACGACCTGATGAAAATATAACACAATGACCTGACGAATATAACACAATGACCTGACGGATATAACACAATCTGAAAAATATAACACAATGTCTTGACTAATATAACACAATGAGCTGAAAAATATAACACAATGACCTAACGAATATAACACAATGAGCTGAAACTTCAAAAAAAAAATTTGTTTTTTATATATCAATATGATATGCGTTTTGAAGATAAAAAAACGCTCGTTTTTTTGGTGTAATTTTTATTAAAAAATATTGTCGTATGTAAAAGTTATGGACGTTTAAAAAAGAGGGTGGAATTTGAAAATGAGACAAAACTAATATAACATTAACCTACCATTTAAAGTTCTAACTATTTACCATTATGCCACCTTGTGTTTATGAGCCATTGATCTTCATTTAATATTAGATTTAATGGTCCAAATTCCTTCTTAGACTTTTAGGAAATTTAGACTTTGTATTTGAACCTAATTCTATAGTAGAAATACTCTTTTTAAATCATTCTTATTGATTATATGCGTAGATTCTCTTTTTAAATCATTCTTGTGGATTATATGTGTGTATAACGCTAGCTTAAACAATTACGAACACACATTTTAACGTAAAACCGAGCAACTTATCAAAACTTATATTTTTCGGAAAATGATTTTATAAGTGTTTTATAGTTCATTTGTTAAAGTACCCAAAACTATATATGCTTAAACATGAGTTTATCATGCAAAACAATCAAGGTTATTGGATTTTAATAGTCTGAACTTTTGTATATTGGCTGATATTAATCCCAACTTACAAAATTCCATGTATCAAACTCAACTTGTAACTTATTTTCCTACAATGATCTTTCGTTAAAGTGAACTTAACACCGTTAATGTTTTTTCGAATTTCTAACCATTGTTTTAAGGCTTTTGTTCGGGAGGACGAGATAAGTCTATTAATTGATGTAAAACTTACCTTGAGCCGACGCTCCAAACTGCTCTAATTGTGTGTTTTGTGAGTACAAGCATGAAGAATCAACTTTAGGTGCTCAACATGATCTTCTTGATTATATATGATATATATTAATGTCAAACAGTTAAGGATTGTACATTAGTTTCTAATGATCTTCTTGTTTTTATGTTCGTTCAGCTTTGCTATGGTCAAGGCACAATTCTCAAATCATCAAATGCTACAAGAGCTTGAATATATAACAGCCAATGTACATTCAAAATATTTGAAAATCCCAACAGCTAAATATGATAGCCGTATTCATCTTCTTCATCATCTGGAAAATAAACAAACTAAAGGCTATAAAAACATAACTGCGGGTGAAATTAGGGTTGCCTTTACATCAAGAAATCGTGAGCGAGAGTTATCAAAGGATATGCGTTAACGCAATGTTGTTCAATCATCGGTGTGTTGTTCTTCTCTGCAATAACTTCGTTGTTCAATCGTTGCTTCATATCGTTGGTATTTGACTGAAGGTGCTGCACATCTTTGTTTATCCACTTCTCCAAATTCAATCCACTTCGTGAGGTTTACAAAATAGTAAATCAGTTTTACAGGAATAAAGCTAGCGATCATAGGGAGTAAAAGAAGGAGGGCGTGGATGAAAAAGCAGATGAAGAAAAACCGTCAAAAAACACTCCGGAAATTACTCAACTCCCATGTTTCTACGGACAAAGCTTGATCAGAGATGAAACCTCCTGGTGGTTAGACTCACCGGGAGCAATAGAATATAGAATGCTTGCAATTTATAAGTAAACTTGATATCAACATAAAGCAAACGAGAAATAATAGTATTGAAATCATATTAACATGAGAGGTCATATATGCAACTTCTTTTACTCTGGTGTTAACTAGTTGTTTAATCAAAAATACCTTATTAGATGTAGATAGCTTCTGGTACATATTTGATAAAGCTTTCATTAGACCACAAGTAGTAGTTTCTTTTACGATGTTAAATGTTACTTTCTTTGCCGGTGAGAGTCCGATAACAAAGATGACTTTCCTATATAGAGTTGTCATGTATTCTGATTTATTTCTTCTAAAGCTGACATTTCTTTTGACACAACAAATCTTATATTTGCATTTTTCAAAATTCAAAATCTTTTCCATCGAATTTATCGATTATGATTTTCCCGTCCTCGGCCATTATTCCGTCAAAAGAGTTTTAATAATTAACCAACAATCAAACTAATCTAGTCAAATAAACCACGCTAACCTTAATTAGAAAAAGCCAATTCCAATCTCTTTGCCTTTATAGTTAGATAGCACTACCAAACTAATTAACCAAAAAAGTCTTAAAAAGTTGTTTAAATGGTAAGGGGAGATCACTGTGCTCGTCCGAACTACCACCTGACTTCATGTCTGAGCCAAAAAGGCTTTATGTTACATTGTTAAAGGTTTCTACTCGGTTTTTCCTTTGAACAATTAGTTGATGCTCGACTCTTATCGCAGGAGCCCCAATGCTATTAAAAAACACCTATTAGCGTTTAAGGCAGAGTATCGATCTAGGTCATTACACCTCTAATTGTATTGGTTATAGAGCGTTGCACCCTTCGTAGTTCTAAAAAAATGATTAACCCAAAAAATTAAGGGTTATTGGATTTAATCACCTTCAACTATTGGTTATTGGCCGCTGTCACCCTCAAGTATCACATTGGCCAATATCACTCCCAACTAAACACTTTGGTGTCCGTATCACCAAAAGTCAACCAATTCAAGTCACTTTTGGTTAACTTTTGATTATTTTTTGGTTAGCTTTTGGTGTTACGGACATCGTATCACCAAAACTTAACCAATTCAAGTCACTTTTGGTTAATTTTTGGTTAATTTTTGTTAAATTTTGGTGATACAGACACCAAAGTGTTTAGTTGGGAGTGATATTGGCCAAAGTGATACTTGAGGGTGACAGCGGCCAATAACCAATAGTTGAAGGTGATTAAATCCAATAACCCAAAAATTAACCACAAAACGTAACCAGCTACTTTGCGCACCTTCCTTCTGATCAGAATCAAACCACGGTGGCAGAGACGTACGGTTGAATCAACAAATAATTAAACAGTCAACTTTTTTTTTGACGTTAAAAAAATTAAACAACCACTTTTAATTCTTTCAATTGTGTTTAATGCGAAGACGAAAAAAGACCAAGACCGGTGTGTGTGAACACAAGAGAACAAAGCAATGATGAAAATCTCTATGTTTTGAGAATGACACTAAAATATATTGGTTTCAGCTGTTTTTAATTACTATTATTTTTTAGTTTCTAATGGTCTAAACTAAATAATTAATTGATGATAGTCCTAACTTTCATCACTTTGACAACCAACAGTTTGTCATTAAAAAAATTTTGACACCGCTAAGTTTTTTGGAATTTAAGACCGATATTGTAAGCCTTTTGATCGGAAGAAGAATACGAGTTAATTGATACAAAAGTTACCTCAATAACTCATAGATTACACATAAGTAATCCAAACGCCAATATAAAAAAATACATACATATATCTTTAAGGTCTTAACATACCAAGGACCAAGGGACGGCAACCCCTAGCGGGGTCCAAGGGGCAAGTCCCCTAACGGGAGGTCGGGTGAAGACATTTTGTTTTGATACAAGTCTATAATGGAAAATTCATCTAAAAATTTTTGGTTTCTTCTAAGACCGCAACGAACTCTTTATCTGAAATCTTGTTGTCTAATATGCATCTCGCCCCAAAACAATTAAAGATAGTAGAGATATAGGGATGTAAAGCTCACATGGATGTGATATTTAGCTCAAAGTCTATGAAATCTAAACTATGAACACACCACACAACCTGCATAATGAGTAACATAAAAATTGGTCATTTTCAGCTAATTTCGGTCACAATTTCGCTCTGGCGAAATACAATTTAGCTAGTAATTTTACCAGCACTTTCGCTTGCAAATTCACCGGTCAACGTTCCTAACTTTTGTTGGGAGTTTTTCCTAATTTCACAAGATTATTCAAGACGCACGAGTCCATACACAGATGCCAGCGAAATTATAGTTTCGCTGCTTGAAGGCACAATTTCGCTGGACGGGTTTTAATGCCGACAATCCGATTTTAACCTAAAACTTTACCTTCTTACATCCAAATCTTTTGTTTATCATCAAGATGCTAAATATATCTATGCTTTTTATACCATCTCAAACGTAAAAATGTGATATTTTGATGATTTTCTCACTTTTTCAAAAAGCCAAAACCATAGATTCGTTCAAGATCTAAATAAGATGTTTTGGAGAGGTTTCTTACATTGATTCTTGATACTTCTTGAGGTTATGGTCCATTAACACTTAGATCCTAAATCTTTACAGCAAAATCTTCAAATCTTTAAATCTACTAACTTTCTCACACTAATATCTCTGTAAACTTGTTCTTGAATTGGATGAAATGAGAGGATACGAGGCTGATTAAGGTTGTTTAAAAGTTGGTTATGAGCCCTTAAACACCTAATTTTTTTGCCTAATGGACCTCCTTTAGTCAATAATCTTTTCTTTTTTCATTTTTTTTTAATTTTTTAAGTAACCCATAACTAAAGCACATTTATTATTTTAATTGCTCGATTTGACTTTTGGACTATTACATGTTTTTTTAATTTATTACACAAGTTATGTTCATGATATTAACGTCCTTAAACATGCATAAAACTATAATATATATCAGACCTAGCTTGTAGTGTAAAGTCGTAAAAGTAAATAGACATCGTTGAAAACTGTAAAATAAAAGTAATTTTGACATTCACGTTGTTAGGCATGATATAAAAAAAGAGTAATAAGTTCTCAGACGTTATAATATAAAGTCGTAAAAGTAGTTTATAAAAAAATTGATGCGTCAACTTATTAAGTATGGTGAAAAAGTTAAAAGGTCAAAGTTAACTTTGGTTTGCAACCATAGTTTCATGCGAATTAAGTATGCTTAAACTATACTATCAAGAAACATGTCCGATGATGCGACCACGATAAGTTGCAATGCGGTACATGTTTGTATTAGTTTATCAATCTTCTCGTAAAATAGCTTAATAAAATGCAATTGTAAGCATTTTCCCTTACATTTTAACATTTAACATCCATCATTAACTAAACAAATGAGTGTTCTCTTTGGTTAAAATTAAGTATTCAACTTGAGCAAAAATAGGTTGCTAGCTACCATATGAGCGTATTAACATTTCCCACATTTTAACATTAAACTATGTAAAAAAAATTCCCCATAATCAAAATACAGAAACTAGCTTACAAATAACTTCCAAATATAGATAACCTACTTTAAATTTAAAAGACCAAACTTCCAAATACAAGCAAACTACTTTATACAAAGACCGAACTTCCATATCTTTAAGGACTGAAAATTAATTCTTTATATCTTGTGTATTATAACAGGTTCTTCTCTATAGGCTTAACAAGTAATGCAATACCTTCAAGCCCCACCATTTAAAGGCCCTCAAATTTTAGGTGTTACGTGATTAAATATAATTAAAGACTCATTTATATATTCATGTTCATACTTACAAGTATAAATACAACTTTTAATGAACACTTTGATGATTGAACATATACATCTTAGTTTATTATTATCAGCCCTAAACCAGAAAAGAAATGTTTATATTAACTCTTCAAATTGCAATTTCAAACGAGAATGCAAATTAACTTACTTTAAGTATAAATTACATGTTTATAAACTGCACTTAACTCAATAATAAAACCAGTAAACTACATGGATTATATAATAAATTAGTGAAACACCTGCACAACGTACGTACTCCATTTGTTCAAGTCAAGAAAAATGAAAACAATTCAAAGATATACAGTTTGACTACATCTGATTGGATGAAGTAATTAAATCATCCTACAATCATTTTAATTTTTAACTAATAGCGTATATTTGTTTAATATTTTTTCTTGAGATGGACAAGTCTAAATTAAGTTGTTTTTCATGAGAAAAATTCGATCTATTATTAAATAATACTTCTCAGTCGATTGATCTATGGTGTCATGCATATTATTAAAAAAATACTTTAAACTCTATGCATGAGTGTGATAGATGTTGCTTTTAAAACTTCTTCTTCTATACATCATAAACCCTAATTAAGTAACTCTTGTTCTCTTCTTATTACAACTTTCAAACGAATCGAACGAAGAAGAACATGACGATGAACACTTTTTACGCACAGTTTTCTTAACGTTTTCATGGTGTGAACCAATCAAATGCGGAAAATTAAGCAAAGCATGTGACCCACGATGTTTAAAAGCCGCACGATCATAAGCCATCGCAGCTTCTTCTGCTGTCTCATACGTCCCAAGCCACAGCCTCGAACCTTTTTTCTCCGGATTCCTCATCTCCGCTGTGAACTTACCCCACGGACGACGTCTTACACCTCTATACCTTACGTTATCTACTAACGCCACATGTTTGTTATCTTCATGAAAACCGGCCTCCCCATCTTTACCTTTCATAGCCACAGGAGCTTCATTTTCATATGTTACCACATTCCCTGTGGAAACAATATTATCTAACTTTAGTACCTTGTTTGGAGGTTCTTCACTTGAGATATTTGAGTCGCTCGCCGGAGAAAGTTGTTGTGTTTCATCGAATATGCTTGAAAATTCGGAGAAGTCAATGTCGACGTCTTGAAATATTTCTTGTGTGTCATTTTGATGATATTGAAAAGAATTTGTAACTTGATCAAGAGTTTGGTTAGTGATTTGATCATCCATTGTATAGAAGTCGAACGAGTTTGATGAACAGAAGACGTTATAAAAGTTTGAAATATCTTCCATGTTTATGGATGATTCGTGTGAGTTTTCGTAAAAACTAATTGAATCATGGTGTTCAATGCTAGAAAAAATGAAAGGGTTTTGATGATTAGTTGGATAAAAATCGAAGTGATCATCAAAAAGATGTTTTTCAATGGATTGTAGATGAGAAAGATTGATATTTGCTTGTGTGAGCATTTTGTTTTATGTTTGGAATTAGGATACGAGAAGATATGGGAGTTAGTTAAGTAAAGGTGCTTGATAGATCGATGAAGATATACAATTGGGATGGCAACTATATATAAAGGTGATAACATTAGTCGATTGTTGACTAAAATAAATATCCAAGTGGGTATTTTAAACAGCCATTTTCACTAATCGACATGCACTTTTAATAAGTAGGATTTGGACGGGGACCACTTATACATACAAATATGCTAAGAGTTAGATTATTCTACAAAAGATAAAAATGATACAAAGTATAAGAAGGATTTTCAACCATTAGATTAATTTTTAATGGTTGAGATCAATTTGTGGTAATACATGTTGGTGGAGGGGTATTTTTGTCATAGCCACTTTTACTGACTTTCTCTCTCCACATGCAAGGCACATGTCAATTCCTCCACTTTTTTGAAACGTTAATAACTTTTACATACGACGTTCTTTTTTGATAAAAATTACACCAAAAAACAAGCGTTTTTTTATCTTTGAAATGCGTATAATATTAATATATAAAAAAAGAAAAAAAAATTTCCGATTTTTCAGCTCATTGTGTAATATCATTGTGTTATATTATAAGTTTTGTAAAACCATGTTTTTTCAGCTCATTGTGTAATATCATTGTGTTATATTATGACACAATGAGCTGAAAAACATGGTTTTACACAACTTATAATATAACACAATGTTATTACACAATGAGTTGAAAAATCTAAAAATTTTTTTTTTTTATATATCACAATGATATTATAATATAACACAATGATATTACACAACTTATAATATAACACAACGATATTACACAATGAGCTGAAAAATCTAAAAAAAAAATTTTATATATCGCAATGATATTAGACCATCCCCATTGGTGAGCAAGATTGGGTTGTCACACTATTTACAATTAAAAAAAATAAAAAAATGGCCAATCTTGTAACGATCGGATTGTCACCACAACCAAGATTGGGTTGAGATTGGTTTGTAAAAGTTGGACATGTGTCAACAATTTATTGGTCCTAATTATTATTTTGTTTTTCTTTATGTTTCACTTTAATTAATTTTAACTACAATATTGATTTTTATTAATAACTTACAATAATTAATATTTTAAAAAAATCTAATCATACCATCTTGATAAGCTTTTTGTTACGAACGTGTTAGTATAAATTTTAGTAAAAACGGAGTTCGTTTAAAAAAATGTATTTTTTATATAAAATAAATATTATTTTCTAAAAAGTCTAATTTGTTTTATATTATAAAATAAAAATATATATATATTTCTAATGTTTTATTAAAAACCTAAAATCATAAATAATATATTTTTTATTTAATAAAAATAGTACTCCAAAAGATTGGGTTGTTAATGAGAGTAAAAAGTTGGGTATAATTGGGTTGTGTAGGTGGAAGAGAGAGAAATTAGTTTTTAATTAAAAAGTTGGATTGGGTTGGGTTGTGAATGGGGATAGTCTTACACAACTTATAATATAACACAATGATATTACACAATGAGCTAAAAAAATTTGAAATTTTTTTTTCTTTTTTTATATATCAATACTATACGCGTTTCGAAGATAAAAAAAACGCTTGTTTTTTTGGTGTAATTTTTATTAAAAAATAATGTCGTATGTAAATGTTATTAACGTTTAAAAAAGTGGAGGAATTGACATGTGCCTTGCATGTGGAGAGAGAAAAAGTCAACAAAATTGGCTATGATAAAAATACCCCTCCACCAATTGATTTATCTTAATCTTTAAAAGTATATCTAATGACTATAAATCCTTCTTACACTTTGTACCAAACGTAAACTTTGTATATGAACCTTTCTCAATATGCTAAACGCTCATTCTATCAACACATTTTAAAAAGTTTTGCGGATTCTTTAGTAGGAATCGTATTGTCCTATAAGATTTTTATAAAGTTAAATACAATCAACAATTGAAACTATGTTAGACAATGCGGTTACCCTACTCATAATTGGAACCATATATATTGGGTAATACGGTTTAAACTGTTAGCAGAAGAATCATATTGTCCAATATGGTTCCAACTATGATAATTATTTTGAACCTATTTTTTAAGTTTTTTTTAAGTTTTTTTTAAGTTTTTTTTCTAAATGAAGTTAATTTTTTTTTACAAAAGATCTTGGTTTTTTAACAAAAATTAAGTTGGTTATTTATTATAAAATGATATTGGTTTTTTTAACAAAATTTAAGTTGGCTTTTTTGTTATAAATGTTTTAGATTGTTTTTAAAAAAAATTGTACTAAAATCCAAACAAATTAAACATCTACATATACATTAGAGTAAATTACTATTTGAGTACCTGAGGTTTACATCAATTAACGACTTGAGACTAATTTTAAAACTTTTAACATATTAAACCCTGTGATTTGTATTTTATAACCATTTTAGTCTAAGAGTTAAATTTTTCGGTTAGTATATAATAAATTGATCCAAATGCCCTTAATTAGACTCAAATGATTATTTTTCATAACCTTGGGGACCAAAACAATTATATATTTTATTATACGAACTTCTTTCAAATCTTATAAACTATTACTTTGTATGTTTTTTAAACAGCTGTTTTTAAATGCATCTTTAAACTGTTTGATTTTATAAATGTATTTATTAAAAAAACATATTTTAACATTTTAATCGTTTGGTTTTTTAAATAGTCAGGTCTTTTAACATCGTTTTAATTTAAAAATTCGGCATTTTAAATGTCTTTTTAAACTATTCATCTTATTTAAATGATTCTTTTAGCTGTTCGAATATTTAAAAAATATTACAACAATTTTTTAAACTTTTTATTTTATTTACATATTTTTAAACCATTCATCTTATTTAAAAAGACTTAAAAATCATAACAATTTTAAAACACGTTTAGTTTTTGTGTTACTTAAACATTCGTGTTACCTAAACTTCTTTTCTTAATTAAGATGAATATTTAAAAAATATAATTAACTAAAAAGAAAGGTTTAAAAAAAAGTTAAAATAGTTAAAACAGTGAAAATATTTATTTAAATAAGACGACTTAATGATTTAAAAAAGATATTTAAATGTCTAATGGTTTAAAAAGGCGTTAATTAAAACTCGACTATTTATAAACATCTAACGATTAACAAATTTGGTAAATAATTTTTTTTCAATAAATCCGTTTAAGAAACCAAACGGTTTAAAATATACGTTTAAAATCAGTTGTTAAAAATAAATACCGATTTAACATATTTAACAAGAAGTTCATAAAATAATTTTTTTTATATTGGTGCTCAAGGTATAAAATTAACTACTTGAGTCTATGAGCATTTTGGTCAATTTATTATAAACTAACTAAAAAATCTAACTATGTTAGCAGATTAAACTCAAACGGTTATAAAATACAAACCACGTGGTTCCATATGTTGAAAGTTTAAAAATTAGACTAGTTAAAGGTCTTAAACCATAGGTACTCAAACGGTAATTTACTCTATACATTATAACTAAGCAAATCATACGTACGAACACTACTTTAATGTTACCAAATGAGAATTTGTTTAAATGATACAAGATAGGGACGTGTGAATAGGAGTGCCATGCTAAAAACAATAGTGGATGTTTTAGTTACGTAAATTTAAGATTTGAGAACGAGAGTAAGGAATAAGTGAAATAACTGTATTATATATATGGGTCTCTCCCTATATTAATACTTATTCTAACTTTATTAACGTGAACGTGTGTTTCTAGTTCAAGTAAAAGGCTCTTTTGTTTTAAAAAGCTTAAAATGGATTATTTTAGCTACTAATAAAGCGAGTTAACAAAGTCTTATTTAAGTTATTGAAGCGGTACTGGATATGACTCGTCGAACTCTACAATATATTAGTTTTTAGCGTTTAGATTTTGAGTTTAAAGCTTTTAGGTTTTAGTTTTTTTATGTTTCTAGCACATCATGTCTCACTATTAGAAAATTGGGCATTTGCAACCGAAATTTACAGCCGTAAAATTAGACGATGGTAAAATTCGCAAACAATTTGTGACTTTTATGCAATATCAGCGACGACATTCAATCCGGTCACAAATATTGAGGTGCAAACCACTCGAAGTTATTACGTACAACCCTCTTAAAATGGTCGCAATTCAGTCACAAAACTATTAAATTAATCACATAAACTATACAGAATGGTTGCAATATTTAAGTCGGTTGTAAAATCTGCGACCACCTAACTCTCGCGTCGCAAAAAACCAGTAAAGAAATTAGAACCATAAGTTAGTTTTTTGCTTTGGTCGCAAAGTTTACTATCATCTCATTTCGCAAATTAGACGCAAAAACACAAAAAAATTTATCACTTTGTCAACCAATTGTACGTCGTTAATTTTTTTTAACGCCGTTAAGTATTTTTCAAAATTCAAGACCGATGTTTTAAGTCTTTTGATCAGAAGGATAATGCAAGTCGATTGATGGAAAAGTTACCTCGAAATCACACTCCTAAAAACGAAACGGTGCTTCAATCGGATATAAAAATTTTATCGTTCAAAGAGCCGTTGCGAGCAAACTTTTACATCAATTGACTCGTATTATTCTTAATTCCGATCAAAAGGCCTAAAACATTAATCTTGAATTCGAAAAAACTTAATGGCGCTAAAAAAATTAACGACGTACCATTGGTTGCCGAAGTGATAAAAGTTAGGACCGTTGGTTGCCAAAGTGATAAAAGTAGGGACCGTAACAGCCAATTCAATAGTTGGGACCGGTAGAGGGAAAAAAATGATAGTTGAAACCAGTAGAAATCAATATACTTAAAAGATAAAACAAGCTTCGAAGACGAAATAAACTCGAAACAAATGTACTAGATTCCTATCATACCTGGTACGTTCCAGGTAACATGGGCGCATGGGCAACCGCTCATAGCACCGTCTCTTCAAGGGAACGAAATTTAAAAAAATATATTATATACAAAAAACATTTTATAAAAAATAGTTATAATAATTCATAGACTTAAGTTGTAAAAACCAATTTTAACATTTCAATTGACCAAAATCCATTAACTTTTAAACGCCCATTTTGTATTTAAAATTGATATAGTTAAAAAAGAGTAAACTACTATTTTGGTCCCTGGGGTTTGTTTAAATTCACAATTTTAGTCCAATAGTTTGTTTTATACTCTTTTAGTCCATTATTTTCATACAAACTTGCTGTTTTAGTCCGCATCACTAACGACCATCCAATTTTTCAATTAAGTTTGTGTGAAAAGACATTAATACCCTTGGACCAAAATAGTAATTTTGATCAAACTACAAGGACCAAAATAGTAAGTTACCCTTATTATTATTATTATTATTATTATTATTATTATTTAATATGTTTATACCTTGTAGTTTTGAAGGTCCGTGATCAGTGCTGGTCGTTTACGTATCACCACTCGACTGACCCACCAATAATTATTTGATTTAATTATCATTTTAGCTTATAAGTTAGATAAATTTATCCAATCTATGAATTTAGCCCCCCGACTTTGACTTAATTGTAAATTTTACATGCTATATCGTGTTGATCTTCTTTGGCATATTTACATTTTTTACCCCCATTTTAATATATATATATATATATATGAATATATATATATATATATATATATATATACACCTTTAACCTCCATCCGTTTATCGATGTAATGCAACGCACATGTGGGAGTCAAAAACGTTGTTAATGCGTGTAACGAAGTGAAACAACTATGTCGACGCAACACACAACACATGTCAAATTAACTCACCGACCATGTTGAATTTGAAAAGGTGTCACCGCAAAGCGTATATAACGTGAAAAATCCTAATGTCACCATTGTAACATGTGCGATGAGGTCACAAACACGAAACCCAACCGTAACATCGTGCAACCCGATAATAAATCTAGTTATTATTAATACACATAACACAAACCACTACGCATCTTCATCTTCTTTACCATACTACCACCACCACATGGTGTAGTTTTATGTCTAACAAAAAATCTTAGTACACAAACTTGTTACTTTGGATAAACCACAAGCACCATTTGTTTAATTAACTCTATAATTAAGCTAATAGAAAATTATTATTATTATTATTATTATTATTATTATTATTATTATGGTGGATATTTATATTAAAATATTAATATAAAATACTAATAATAATATATATTAATAAGAATAAAAATAATAATAACAATAATATCAATATTAATAATAATAATAATAATAATAATTATTATTATTATTATTATCATTATTATTATTATTATATTAAAGGTAACTTACCATTTTGGTCCTTATAGTTTGATCAAAATTACTATTTTGGTCCAAGGGTATTAATGTCTTTTCATCAAACTTAACTGGAAAATTGGATGATCGTTAGTGAAGTGGACTAAAACAATAAGTTTGTATGAAACTAATAGACTAAATGAGTAGAAAACAAACTATTAAACTAAAATCGTGAATTTAAAGAAATCTTAGGGACCAAAACAGTAATTTACTCTTAAAAAAATCATAACGCAATTAATATAGGAAAACAACGTGAATTGCCAGTCCAAAATAATCTCTACAAGAGTCATCGGTTACTATTACAGTATGTAATTGAAAACTTTTATTTTTTAATATTTATTTATTAAACATTTATTTATCAATTAATGTATACCATTATTCGACTTGTACACACACACCAAAATTCTAGTACCGGAGTGTGACGTATAGCCCAGTACGTGTTTGTGCACCCCTATATGGCGTTATCGTCTTAGAAGTTGACACGTGGAATGTTTTGTAAGTATTGATAAAAAAATCCTTCGCTTTTCAAAAAGATGTAACTGGACATTTTAGAAAGGAGACATCATCATATATATGCGGCTGCTTTTTATATTTTAAACATAGAAATTTGACTGATTACTAAGGAAAAACCTGCTTAATTATCTTTTTTACGGGCAAATAAATATTAAAGATAAAAAAAAAACCAAGGAAAAACCTGGTTAATTGCCTTTTTTTTTACGGGCAAATAAATATTATAGATAAAAGGGATTAACAAGTAGCTAAAAACTCTATAATTACAAATGAAAAGGACAAAAGAAACCTAAACAGCAAACAATAACATAACCTCCAACAACGACATTTAATCGGGATAAAAAGAAAATTTAGCATAACAATATGAATGTCTTTTCTAAAATGTCAAGTTACATCTTTTTAACAATATTAATTATTTGTTATTTACTGTTACCGATTCAAACAACCAAAATATGTATCGACGGTTCCGACTTTTATCGTTTTTTTGTCAACAAGGACAACTGTTCAAAAAAAAAACTAACGACGTTAAATTTTTTTTCGATTCTAGACCAACTTTTACGGCTTTTGTTTGGAAGAAAAATATGAGTCGATTAATATAAAAGTTAATTCGAAACGGTATTTCAACCGGGTTTTTTAACCTAACGGTCTTTAATCGGATGTAAAACATTTATCGTTAATTTGAAGCACCCTTTCAAGGTATTTTTCATATAAATTGACTCGTATTCTTCTTTCGATCAAAAGCCCTAGAACTTCGCTCTAGAATTCGGGAAAAATTAGACCGTAAAGTTTTTTTAACAACTTTCCATTGGTGATAAAAATTATAAAAGTTTGATAGTAACCAATAAGTAAGAGTTAAATTGATAAAACCCAATACCCATTGATAATAAATAACACGTGGGACCACAATGTTCGAATGTAATGATTTCTAACAATCAGCTTTTATCACTTTCTTTGAAATTTAATTATTTTGTTAGTTTTTTTTTAACGGCGACTTTCAATTTATGCAATCAGCCTGTCGCATTCCCCGCAATATTAGAGAACCCACCATCCCACTCCGGTCAATATGTTGTCTTAACCAGACCCATTTGACATCGGAGTTTGGCTAGGCGTTCAACCGGAAAAACCCCATAAAAACCTATGGGGTTTTTCCTGAAAATTCTCACAGACAGGGAGGTTAGGAGGTTAGAACCCTGGACCACCACTGTAAAACTGAGTGTCTTTAACCAGCTAGGCTGGAATTATTAGACTAGTTATTTTGTTAGTACACTTCATTCAGTCATATTGACCCATATGCACCTCATAGAAGGTAGTAAGAAGCTTCAAGTCACGACTTTTTAGTAAAATGTAGACAACCAATTGCACACTTGTTAATTAACGGCTACATGTGTTTGAAAATAGAAAAATAATATAGTACGTATCCATCATAATATACCAAGTCTACATATACGTCCGATACATGTCATACATCGAATCATAGGATCAAAGTTGGTGGACGTGTGATGGCGTTATTGGCTGTTTGTGATGAGCGGAAATTAGAATAAAGGTACTATTTTTTTCCAAACAATAACTTACACATACTAAATTAATCTAAAAATATATATCAACTAGATTTGTAACTCGTATATTACACGTATTGAAAATTAATATGTTATACTAGTTTAGTGTCCGCGACGATTGAGAAGACAACACTCAAGTGATGATTTTAAAAACGTTCATGTGGGCACAGACAATTTCAATCAGTTTTGAGACAGAATCGTGGTAAAATCGGAAAACATGATTTATTTTTAAAAATTTGTTATAATAATATTATACTCAAATTAAATAGAACTAAATGTCGTAGCTCGAGGTTAGTCCGGCTCGTGGTTGTGTTGGTCACACGGTATGAAGTTCCGCGAGAAGAAACTGCCCCAAGGAGGGATTGTCATGATATGCACACGGCAGGCAAGTCATTAAGGTAGAGTTCCTAAGAAGGTGTTAGTAAGGCACTGGATCATTCTAAGTAGATCGATAGTTCGCAAACAGGTAAAGCACCGCCTACTTCGTGGTTGAGCCTCAGTATTCCATGATGGTATATCGCAGAGGACTTGGCCGGATTCAAACCTTAAAAGTGAGGTGGTGTAATTCATTTGATGTTATATATACAGTTTCTTATGTTCAAAAAGATAAATAATATACATTGAACTTAACTAGATAATTACCCAAACTCGTGATGCGGCGCGCTTATGACATGTCACACATCTTATACAGGTAACATTATAATTATTAGACATTCATGAAATGTATTATGTGTCGCACCTTTCGATTTAAACATGCCACAAAGTTATGTCTACCACGTTGTGGTGTAAACATCTCATATATTCCATGTGCTTATAATTTTGTTACACATGGTTAGAAAAACTAATGAATAAAGTGCAATTTGAGTACCTTGAATTATATTTCAATTTGCACTATGAGTACCTGAACTATATTCCAATTTGCACTATGAGTACCTAAGTTTTAATTTTAGCCAATTAAGACCTAACCTTTCTGATTTTGCAACTTGAGTACCTTGGACTAACAGATGTTAGTTAAGTGTTAACTCATAGGGCTATTTTGATCATTTTCTATCTAATGTTAGGGTTAAATTAGTAATTTATTTTTAAAAGTCACACTAACAATAATAAACAAGTAGAGCGACGTTTTTTAGACCCCTAAATCTATGTTCCACATGCTCGAACATCATATAGAAGCTTCGAACAAAATCAGCCTCTATCTGATTTTCGAATTATGTGAAACGTATATTTTAGGGTTTAGAAAACTTTGTACTATTTGTTTATTGTTATTGAGACAATAAAAACTAAAATTACTAATTAAACCATAACATTATATAAGAAATGACCGTAATAGCCTTATGAGTTAACACTTAACTAACATATGTTAGTCTTATGTACTCAAACTGCGAAAATCAGAATGGTTAGGTACTCAATTGGCTAAAATTAAAACTTAGGTACTCATAGTGCAAGTTAAAGTATAGCTCAGGTACTCAAATTGCACTTTATTCAAAACTAATTTATTTAAGTCATAAAAATATTAGAAAAAAACAAATAAAACATAACATAAAAGCATGGTCGGGCCAATCAAAACATCACACCTAGCATAGGCGCCGACCACCCTACCGACCATGTTAATTCAATATACTTATAATTATCTATACTACATTAATAAGCAAATTACATGGGCAAAACGGTCATTTAACATTTTCCTTAAAATTCAACAGGTATATAAGACAATATTAAATACTCAAACCTTAACCCTAATCGCAACATACCGCCTCTTTCTCCATAGATTTCATTTTAGGGTTTCAAATCCAACTCTCAGCAGCTCAAATCGCTTCCTCCCTCATCTCTCTATCCTTCAAACACCATCTCTCTATCCATTTCTCGACCACCACCAATGAAGGATAAGCGGGTTTGATGGTCCAGAAGAAGCTCACGATGCTTGTATCAAGTCATAGACGGCTTACATAAGCGGGTTTGATGGTCCAGAAGAAACATGTGCTGAGGGATCTCGACTACCACCAACGAAGGATTATGGCGGTTGAACTTTGATTAGGAGTTGAAGGTCTTTGGTCAGAGCAGATTGGGGGTGGTTAGCGGTTGCAGAAGGAGACTAGACACTGTCACCCAAGAGAAGGAGACTAGACAATAGACACAATCGTTTTGATTTCTTCGACATCTACAAGGTAATCTGGGCGTTCTTGCTATAAGTTGTTGCTGCTATAGAGAACATGCCTGCAATTTCTTATTTTTGGTATGAAATGTAGTTTTATGTTTTTAATTATCTTAAAGATGAAACTGGATTTTAGGGACGATACACGTCTGTGTTTTGATTAATTTCTTAAAGTTCGACCTCAAAAAATTGTTTTAGTATATCTTAGTTATTTATGGTCTTGATTTCAAGTATTATGTTTCTTGTAAACCCATGAATGAACTGACCTAAACTTTGTTGTGAATTTTTGTTAGTTATGGCAGGTGTGCACTCACTTTGGTACATGTTTTTGTCTTTGTTCCAGGTTCTTTCAATTCATCAGTTGCTGGTTTGGTATTTGGGTTTAGTTAGAATTTTTTATCTTTTGTCTTTTCTTATTGCAGATTCGGTTTATGACGTCTTTCATAATGGTTTCATGTAACGCGTATTGCTTGAGTAGTGTGTTCTATATGTTCTTCTATTCCCAGCAGGTGAATACTTTTGCATAGCATGTGCTCTTATATTACCTGTAAACGCTTGTGTTTTTTCACTTGCAACAGGTATGCTTATCAGTTGCATTGGAAAGTATTCTTAGTTGTACGGTAAGGTTTAGGTATAGTTTTTCTATCTATGCTCTATATTGAAACGTTTTCTGTTTTGTTGGAGCCTGGCATCACATATTTATCATCTTTATCGATTGCTTTAGAACCAAGACAACTTAGTTTTAGTTTGCTTCAATGATTTATTGTTGTATCAAATGTATTGTTTAAGGTTTGAATTGAATTGGGTTTCTCAGTTTCTGGAGAATGGATAGATAGAGGGTCATAGTCAAGGGCATGGTTCATACTTGTGAAAATGATAGCAAGTATGTTGGGGAGTTCAAAGGAGGTGTCAAACATGAGATTTGTCACTATAATTTCAGGTATGATAGATTATGTGGATGCTTGAAATGTGTATAAACATTGTTTATGACTTTTGAAATATGTATAATGAAAGTCTTCAACAAGACCTAAAATCAGTTGATATTTTGTTAGAGTGATTGGCATTTTTTTCAAAATATTTTTAGGTGATAGAAATAGTTGTATGTAATAACTGAGCGCTTTTTAAAAAAGTTGTCATACTATCATGATAGTTTTTGCATATGTGTTTTTGCGTACTTGTAGTAACGAGAAGCATCATCATTTTCGCTTGCAGGAACAATGGCAAGAGGTGATGTTGAAGAGCTATTGTTAAGATGCTGCTTGTATTTTTAGTTTGTTGTTGAAGAAGAACAACCACCATTGTTTCAAAACTCAAATGATGACTAGGTATGCCTTTAAAATTTATAGGGTTGCTTTGGGCATTCATTTCATTCATGTTGTTTG
Organism: Tagetes erecta; assembly: GCA_030867185.1. NCBI lineage: Eukaryota > Viridiplantae > Streptophyta > Magnoliopsida > Asterales > Asteraceae > Tagetes > Tagetes erecta. Next base: position 77,582,518 of record CM061490.1, on the reverse strand, counting down.
AATTTGATGATGATCTCTAGGTTTTATCAGTTTTCTTTGTGATGTTGATTGAATGAATTGTTTTATTTTAACTTCGGGCCAATTAGCATTCGTATTTACGTATGTACATTGAATTTCAGGGACAAGAAAAGAGTGGTGTGTGGATGATTGGTATTTTTCAGCATACATCACCAAGTTCACAGAATTGTTCTAAATTAGAGATTAATTTATTCTACATTTTGGTCCACCTGTAAGTTATTTATCAATAATATTAACAATCAAAACTCCCTTACCTTCCGATTTACATACATATAATACTTTGACTCATCTATTTGCAGGTGTTGTTATTGGTCAAACACACATACTTCAGCTACTATTTCAAGATCTCAACACATAATTATAGTTTGGTATTTTCTGTTTATAGGTATCCGCTCATTTAGTCCATTATTGTTGTTGTTAGTCAATTATTGTTGCTGCTGTTGGTGATACTATTATAACTACTTAACTATCATCAACATCATCATCATAATCGTCATCATCATCATTATCTGTTGTTTTCATTGATTTAGATCTCTAACTTAGGCTTAACAAGGGTTAAATGTTTCAAAGCTTTAGAACATAAGCAGCATCACATTCTCACCAATACCTGAATATATAGACTGTGTTTATGATTTTTTTCACTTATTTTTGCTGATCAGCTGCTGTTTATGTTCTAAATATACCTAAATATGTGTGTTGTGTAAATGTGTGTTCTTTTGTGCCTTGGGGGTGAAATATGATGCAAATGGGTAAAAAGCTTTATGGTTAACCGTGACAACTCAAAAAGCTTTTTGGTTAACCATTGTGAGATTTCAGTGAACCGTGACAACTTAAAAGCTTTATGGTTAACCGTGTGTGTGAGATATGTGTCCTGAATGTGGCCGGGGGGGGGGGGGGGGTAAATCTGATTGTAGCTGAGATATGTTTCTTTTTATAGTGTGCAGTTTGTGACCTGTTCAGCATTATTCTTCCATTTGATTCATTTCATAATTGTTTTGATCTTGGGTTTTTGTTGTGTGTAGTTTGGTTCAAGCTTTTTGCTGCCTTTAGTTACACCAAGCCATCAATCAAGTATGTAACGAAAAGTTATGTTTACTAAGAATATATATTAATAATGGGACACGATATGTGTTAGATATGAGGTTATGAACCAACCAATAATAAAGAAATCACTTTCTCTTTAACCTACTTTTCTATTTGGCTTCTTTACACATATTTTAGTTTTGTGTATACCATGTTTGTGTGTGTGTTGTGTATTGTGCGTGTGTCACTTGGCTAAAAATAAAATGTATTTGAGGTGTGTGTGTCCCTTGGCTAAAAAGAAAGTGTATTTGCAGTGTGTGTGTCACGTAGCTAAAATGAAAGCATATGTGTAGTGTTAGTTTGAGAAAAGGGTATGCATCTTCCTTTGATATAGGGGATTGGCTATTTTAACTATTGCATTATGTGTAAAACGCTATCCAGGTTTTAGTAGTCAAATGCATTAGTTGATTTTTTCTGTCAATGTCATCTGGGTTTAGTCATTGGTGGGTGTTTGATGAATCTGCATTATGTTGAGCCATTTAAAGTAGTTGTGTCGCTAAAGGCATTCATCCTCATGATTGATTCTTAGGGTTCATTCGTGTGCAGTTTTTGCAGCCTTTTGACCCGTTTAAGATTAGCCGTCATAATATAGATAAAAGTGTGCAGTCGTTAGTGTAATTTTTTACCAGTTTAACCCGTTTGTTAGTTTACAGATTTTTAACAGTTTGACCCATTCATTTATGTAGTTTTTGACCAGACTGACCTTTCTGTTAACGTGCAGTTTTTGACCAGTTTGACCCATTCATTTGTTTAGTTTTTGACCACCTTGTGCTTAAACTATGTATTCGCATAAGAAACTTGGATCAAAGGTTTTTTTTCAAAAAATAAACAGATCTAAAAGTGTGTGAATGTGTGTTTTGTGTGCCAAAAGGGGGGGGGGGGTAACATCTGATGAAAATGGGTCTTGGATTAAATCATAATCTAACCAATGCCCACAATACACCATTTCATTATTGTTTTTTGATTTCATTTGATAATAATTTTGTTAAGCCATGAAAATGGGTGTTTGATGAATTTGCATTATGTTGAGCCATTTGTAGTAGTTGTGTCGCTAAAAGGAATCATCCTCATGATTGTGAAGTCGGATATGCAAGTGTTGTTCAAGTCGTATTTGTATTCGTGTGTGTGTAGTCTTGAATGTGTTTTTGTGTGAGTTCTTTTATCTCAGACTATGTATTTTTGACCCATTTATGAACATACCAAATACAATCTAATTTTCACTATTTCGTTTATGCGTCATGATTTTGGCTGGCTATTAAAAGACAATTCTCATTTTTTTACTGGCAACTTCAAAACCAAGAGTTCATATCTCACATCTCTACATATTTTATGCTCACTATTTCAAAATTGGCTGTGCTATTAAGTTTATAGTTAGGTTGTGACGTCCTTCATGTTAACTTAATTGATTGATTCTTAGGGTTCATTCGTGTGTAGTTTGTTCAGCTTTTTGACCCGTTTAAGATTAGTCGTCATAATATAGATAAAAGTGTGAAGTCGTTAGTGTAGTTTTTGACCAGTTTAACCAGTTTGACCCATCTGTTAGTTTGCAGATTTTTACCAGTTTGACCCATTCATTTATGTAGTTTTTGACCAGGCTGACCTTTCTAATAGTGTGCAGTTTTTGACCAGTTTGACCCATTCATTTGTTTAGTTTTTGACCACTTTGTGCTTGAAGTATGTATTCGCAGAAACTTGGATCAAAGGTTTTGTTTTCAAAAAATAAATAGATCTAAAAGTATGTATTCTTAAACCATTTGTGTGTGTGAATATGTGTTTTGTGTGCCAGAGGGGGGGGGGGGGGGGTTAACATCTGATGAAAATGGGTCTTGGATTAAATCATAATCTAACCAATGCCCACAATAGACCATTTCATTATTGTTTTTTTTATTTCACTCGATAATAGTTTTATTTTATTTTGTGTTTTGGCAGTCTAAGGACTTTGATGTTGGTATTTGGGGAAGGATTTTGCAGGTATTCTTCTCTATTTTACCCGGTTGTTTGTTTTCTGATCTGTTTGACCCATTAAATTTTGTTTTACAGTTAGTAACAATAATATGGCAGCGTTGAATAATTGAACTGGTATGCCAATTGATCCAAATTTGGCATACAAGCTTTTTAATTTATGTTCATTGATCTTTATGTGTAAAGTTCTATCTTATTTAGTGTATGTGTGTTGACCCATTTGTAGTAGCATGTAACTGGAGGGCATTTATCATCATGATTGTGAAGTCTTATTTGCAATTGTTGTTCAAGTTATATTTATATTCGTGTAACTTGGTTAGTAAATTTGGTTTTGATAACAGTGCATAGACTTTGTAATTTCTTGTTTATTGTACAAATATTAAAGATGAATTCAAAACTGGAATTTCGATGCAATTTCCTCCAAGGTGATCCTATTGTCAATTAAATTTAATGTTATCAGAAAATGGTAGCCTCATCAGTGATATAATAAATTTTGCTACGTGTTACTAGATATACATATCCCTATATAACTAACCATACTTATACTAATGCAGGTCTGGCTAATATGGTGATTAATCTCTACACATATACAAGTTTTTTGAATGGAGTTCAATATTCTATCGTGTTATTTGCTAGATGAATAGATACTCAACTAGAACCTCTCATCGGGGTTTAAATGACAAACAGCTGATCCTCACAGGTAACCCCCTAAACAAAGCATATTGACTACATAAATGAGACACTAAGATAATTAAAAAGTCTCAAATGTATATTACATGGGAAAGGTTAACAACACTATTCGAGACAAAACCAAAAAACAAAATCATTTCAGTGCAGGTTTCCTTTTGCAATTGATAATGTAGATGTGCAACCATTTAAATTTCAAGGCTGAAATTGCAAACTGCTACTTACATTTTACAGCTTCAGCTTTCATTGCAAAAGGTTAAACTTATAGGTAAAAGGTCAGATTGCACCCTTCGCCATTGTATGTTAAACTTGTCGTAAAACGTCAGCCAATAACAGTTCAGCTACATTTTTATTTATTTAATAAATCAATCATGAATTCCTTTATGTTGAACTATGTAGAATACATAAATTAATATTGGTATTAATGATTTCATGATTTTAGCCCACATCTAGAATTTTGGAGTATGGTTTTTTGTTAGAAGTGTCAATTTTGAACATCAAGATAACTAGAAAATATTTTGAAACTTTATTAGCAGCCTTTTTACATCTATTTGTATTGTGACATTGTAGCTAAAAGATCCATGGAACCAACATACCTGACAAGTCAATTGCATTTAAGGTATCTTATCAGTGTAGTGATAATAATCGTATAATTTGGTTATGATTAAATCCCAAATCCATATTCATAGGTTTATAATTGTACATTTTTTTGGCTTATTTTAAGCAGTTATGTGGTATGTTGTTACTACTTGGTGCTTATGTGAAGTTTGTTGTGGTTGATGTAGGTGAGTTGATGTATGTAAAGCAAGTCAATTAACAGAGCAACATCATGAAATCTCAAGAATATATTCTAGGGGTAAATTTTGCTTCTAATTTTTGGAGTATTCTTTTGTTTAATGGGTACAAAAAGCTGCAGGAAAATTTGTACAAAGCAGTTTAAATAGACTTGGAAATCTGGTAGCCACTTTAAGATATTGTGTAGATGACAAATTGGTAGAATTTGGCTATTAAGATTGTGGCATAATGGTGGTTTTCTTCTGATCAATGTTTTCATAGTTTAAAATCGTGATTTTATGAGTGAATTAACTAATAGGTGTAGCAAGATTGGTTACAATGTTTTGCCTAATTCGTTGTTGTGTTTGGGTATTTGGAGTCACATGTGGATACGCACACACACACAATTGAGTTCATACATCCTCTTTGGGTCAAGTTTCATATTTTCACCCGTTTGACCCATTTCAATATTGTTTTGATCTTCGATGTTGTTTGCAGTTTGTGCTTTTTTTATGTAGTTTTTTACCCGTTTATGATTAGTTGTCATAGTATAGATATAAGTGCGCAGTCGTTATTGTGTAGTGTTTTCAATGTGTGTTAGTGTAGTCAAATACATCTTTCCATTGTTTGTCATCTCTTTGGATCTAATGTACCATCGTTTAGTAAATTGCTAAAATGCATTTCACTCGGTTGTTAAGAACAATATATTTTACCCAGTTTTCTTCATGGACTTCCTGTTGGGTGGTTTTTCGGCTGTTTGAAAACATCATGCTTGATCTTGATAATCGTTCTGGCCGAAAAGCCCAGTACTAGCAATGACGGGTGGCTGGTTCTGTCGAGCAGTAGCAAACTACCCAGTACTAGCAATGACGGGTGGCTGGTTTTGTCGAGCAGTAGCAAACTACTGCTTGTTCTTGATTATTGTTTTGGCCAAAAAGCCCAATACCAGCAACGATAACTGGTTGGCTCAGTTGATTAGTAGCAAACAGTAACAACTGTGATGCGTTTGTAGTTATAAACACCCTTGCATTTCGTCATTCTTACATGCATTTAAACACTTTTATGCTAACTTTAGTTGAAAAAGCTTCAACTCATAAGTGTGCAACAACTCAAACATGGTTAATTATATCAATTTCTTTTCAACATTGGCACATAAGTCTAGACCATAAGTGTTAACAGATGTAAACCCTTTAATGAAAAAAATGAAAGGTTGTACCTTATAGTGTTTGAAATCCCAAATAAGTAAATAAAAATTAATTGAAAATATTCATAATATCAAATGATGAAACTACATAATATGCTAATGTAATATATCAAATTCGTCAGATCGCATTCTTTAAATCCTTATAAAGTCCGGAGGTAAAATAATTTTCATTTGTGTAAAGAAGGTAAATCAACTAACAGAAGTAAAGGTGAATATAGAAAATGAAGCGCCAAATGTAGATAATGCCCTTATAAGTCTTAAATGATGTGGTAAATATTTTGTAAAATTAGGGTTCAAAACCAAAGTATTTTACTTTAAATGAAAGCATGAGGCTTATTAAACATACATCACATTAAGAACACGATCCAAACACACAAAACAATTAATAAAAGCGAAAAGTTCCTATCATTATTTTGACCTATTTTGTATGTTGTGTGTGTAAGAAAAGTGTGTTGAAATTGCACTCATATATGTGCAGTTGCGTGTGTCTTTAATCATGATGCATTAAAAATGATTCGTTGTTGCTTATGATTCTTATTATTTGCAAGAAAGTCACGTCAAGAAACTTTTAGATGAGATTTTGATGGCAAATAGTTGTTTAAGTATGACGATGAGGTCATTGAGATGTGTAAGGCTTATGACAAAAAAATGATCTCATCACATTGCAATTAGTTCACATGGGGATAATTATTTTTATATTACTATGTCTATGACTTGTTTTTTATTTGTTTGTTCGGAATGAGACTTTTCTTAATCGTGTGTTTGGACTCAAATTTATATTACTATGTAAGACTTAGTTTTTTCTTTTCATGTGTTTGTTAATATTTAATTAAAACTTGTAAGACTTATGGCATACATTCACAAATTCCTATTCTATTAGCTAAAAAGTCAAAGCTTTTGCATTCCGAGTTATTTAAAAAAATTTTGCTTTATTAGAAATAACTTATAGATCAAAACCAACATGTATTTATTACCTAACAACATACGAGTATCTTGTTGCAAATTTTTATCGTTGGTGCATTCCCGCCGCCGCATCGCGCGGGTACCTTACTAGTAACTATAATATGTAAACATTAAACTCTTCAATGTTAAATAAAAGTTAACGTAATTAGTAGGTTTTTTATGGCTTAGGTTATTTGAACACCTTGATGGGTTATTTAACACTCTTCGTATCTATCTCTCTTTCTATATATAGTAGGTTAGTAATCTGTATATTACTCGAGTTGAAAAATATAAATGATATGTGAAAAAGAGCTAGTAGAGAAAGCTAAAGACTAAACCGAAAAGGTTAAAGCTAACCCAAAAACCTAACCTTTAAAGCTTACCATAAAACCTAACTTTTAAAGCTAAATCATAAAACTAAACATTAAAGCTAAACCCTAAAAGCTATAAATTAAAGTTTAAATAAAAAAGCAAAAAACCATTAAAATTAAAATAAGAAAAAATAAATAAATAAAACAACAAATGTATTAATACATATTATACGTTTGAAATGATTATAAAAAAAGCTCAAATCTAACGGTTAAAATTTATACATCTAATATTGAGGTCATGAGTTCAATATAAATCGGGAACGATCTATGTCCACCTTCCACAAATCTGGGATTTTTGAACGGAAGAGAGCTTCTGCAGATAGGAATAAATGGATTTTTGAACGGAAGAGAGCTTCTTCGGATAGTATCATTGAGGACATAAAGTCTCATGCTTTCCTCTAGGCTACTAAGAGGTGTTCTAGTATTCAAGGAGATTGGGAGGTGTGGTGTATTGATCCTTTAAGAGGCATTAGAGGTTCCTAGTTTGGCTTGTGTTTGGCCGGTTGATTGTTCAGGGCTTTCCTTATGTTGTTGGTTTTTTCTTTCTTGTAGTTTCTTGTTTTTTGTCGTTTCCTTGTTGTTGTTCTTGTTCCCTACTAGGGGTGCAAACGAGCCGACTCGAGCCGAGTCAAGTTGGGCTCAGACTCGGGCTCAAAGATAACGAGCTCGGCTCGAGCCGGATCGTTTTTTTTTAACGAGCTTGAATTTTTGGCTTGGGCTCGGCTCATGGCTCATCGAGGCAACTTAGTTTTTTTCTTACACATAATTAGAACATTCGTGGATTATGTTAAAACTACAAAAGAAATAATCATTACTTGCGACGGAAGTAGTTGCATAAAAAGAGTGAAAAAGAAATTAGGGTTTGAACTTTGAAAGTTGAAACTTAGGGGCTGTTTGGCAAAATCTGAATCATTAAGTGCTGAATGGTTAAGAGGTCTGAATCATTAAGAGGCTCTATCAATGAGAGTGATATTGAGGTAGAACTTCAGGTGATGATAAGTTTGATATATATATGTTTCATTAAATTCCATTCAGCATCTTTCAATCTCTTAACCATTCAGCACTTAACTGAACCATTCAGAGGTTCTTTTTTTATGAAACAAACGCTCTGAATGCTGAATCTGAATGATTAAGCACTGAACTGAACCATTAAGAGGCAAAACAAACAGCCCCTTAATGTGAAAGATTAGATGAAGCGACAATTAAGAGGGTGGAGTGACTGAAAAGTTAAAGTGTAAAAAAACGTAAATGGATTAGGGCAACAAGTCTTTATTTTGCTTACTTTTTAGTATTGAATTATTTATAAAAATGAAGTAATGAGTATTGATCTATATTTAAATAAATGGTAATATAAATATATTTATCTATCTTCTATATACATATATGTATATTGAGTTAATAGCTAAAATGGTCCCTGAGGTTTACAAGGTTTTGCAGTTTTTTACACTTTTAAGAATTTTTGCCTAAATGGTCCCTACATGGTAAAACCTGTTGCTAAAATAGTCATCCTCACTAACACCGTTAAAAAATCCCAGTTAGTTAACTATTAATTGACTAAAATACCCTCGTCTTTTTCTCACCATCTAACTCCATCCTCCATCATCGCACTCCACTGTGAGCATCTTCAAGAAAGCAACACCAATCTCTCACGCATTCTAAGACCACCATTCCTCTTAATGATTATGATGACATACTTATAAACGACAAAAAAGTCGACATCGGTTTCGATACCGACGGTGTCACTAACCACATCTACTTGAAGCCCACAGATGCCGCCGAACACTTAACGAATAAGCAGTCAGTCATCGTATTCACAACTGCAAGAGAATGATAAGGTACAATCCATCATCGACTCTCATTTTGCTTCCACGACCGCCATTGCTACCTCCTCCACAACAGATTCTGATGGGTTGGTGACCCATTCACTGCTCCACAACTTCATTTTAGACTAGCATTCAATAAACCATAATTGCCGCCACCGTAACTACGCCTCAAGCAACCAGTCACCAATCGGAATTTGTTATCACAGATCACTTGTATGTATGTGCATCTTTGGTTTTATTATATACTGTCTAACTTGAATTCAAATATAATATAGTCTAGTATGAGTTTGTTATGTGGTGGAGATGATATGATACATCGGAATTTTGGTAGTGGTGGTGATTATGGAGTGATGGTAGGCATGAGGGTGGTGGTGGCGGCTGCTAAAGATGAAGGTAATGAAGATTGGTGGTGGTGATAAAATAAGTTACATTTTTGTCCATAAGGGTATTGTAGTCAATTCACATTTAGCTAACGGAGATTTTTTAACGGTGTTAGTGAGGATGACTATTTTAGCAAGAGGTTTTGCCATGTAGGGACCATTTAGGCAAAAATTCTTAAAAGTGTAAAAAACTGCAAAACCTTGTAAACCTTAGGGATCATTTTGGCTATTAATTCTATGTATATTATATCAAGCCACGAGTCGAGCCATGAGCTGAGCCAACGAGCCGAGCCCCGAACGAGCCACGAGCCAAACCTATCCTGACTCACGCTCGGCTCATACAGATGTCGAGCCGAGCTGGCTCGGCTCATTTAGATACGAGCATTTTCCAAGCCGAACTTTTTTCGAGCGAGCCACAGGCTTTTTAAACACCTCTATTCCCTGCTAGCGTTTTGCTAGTTTTTTAATGAATTTCATTATGACAGTTAAAAAAAAGATATTGGCATTTATGTTAGTGTAGATAGAAGATGTATGTATAGAGAGAGATAATCAGAATCAAGAGATTGTTCAAATAACCATTAGAATATTGAACTAGCAACACCCTTTTATATTTAATAATTCAAATCATTATATTAATAATAATAATAATAATAATAATAATAATAATAATAGATATTTTGTACAATTTTCCTATCATTCTCTCCTTCCCCTTAATTTTTCCTACCTGGTCTTTTTTCATTCTCTCCCGGTTTTTCTCTTATTTTTCCCTTTTATATTCTGTTTTTCTTTATTTAATACTAGTTTAGTGCCCGCGCAATGCTCGGGAACATAATACCCAGATGATTTTAATAATCATGGGGCATGGAAGGTTCCAATCAATTATTAGACAAAACCGTTATAAAACCAGAACACAAGATTTATTTAAAAACTGTTTTTTAATATAACAATATTATACTCAAATTAAAAAGAATTAAATACTCAGTTTTATGATGTGATTTTAAAAAAATAAAATAATATCGTATAAAAGGTTATGAATGGTTAAAAGATACTAAGATATTTAATTATAACATATTACTAATTTATTTTTAAGTTTTATTTATATATCTTATCAAATATAAATTGACTCATTCACATCCTAATAAAAGAGGGATGAAAATGTAATTATTATTTTTTTTTCCTAAATATTAGGGGGGTTAAAATGTAATTCATGTTATTCTAATATATTATTATAGATTATGTATATATATTTTAATTATAAAGTTATTATTATGAGAAAAACACTCAAATAATGCCAAGTAAGTAAACCAAACCTAAAAGGTTGACACATAAGCAAAATCTATTTTCCTATATTATATAGAAGATGTCAATCAAACCTATAATTTCATTTTCATTCTTTTTGAAAAATTGGTTTGAATTTATTTTTAAATTTTTTTGATGATGCTTAATTTGATTTTAATTCGTTTTAGTGATAAGTGTAGTTTTTATCAATAAAATATTAACAAACTACCAATGTTGTCTATAAAATACATCAGTATATTTAATATATATTGGTTTTAAATGATTTTAACTATCATCAATTGGTTTCTATCAGTCTCAACTATTGAATTGGCTGGTAACAATTCTAATTTTTATCACTTTGGCAACTAACATGCATCGTTTAAAAACAATTAACGGTGTTAAATTTTTTTCGAATTCAAGACCGATGTTTTAGGGCTTTTGATCAGTTAGAAAATACGAGTCGATTGATGTAATAGTTATCTCGAAAGAGCGCTGCGAGCGACAAAATTTTTACATATGATTAAAGCATAGTTAGGTTTAAACACTTCATGATTGAAGCACTGTTTCGTTGTTCGGAACGCCTAGGACGACCAAATGCACTCTTTAAACACTTGATTGAAGCATTGTTTCGTTGTTCGAAGCGACAAAATCATGTTTAAACACCTTATTGAAGCACTCTTTCCGACCAAAAGCCCTAGAAATGGTTTAAAATTTAGAAAATTTTAACTTCGTTAAAAATTTAATGGCGGTCTATTGGTTGTCAAAGTGTTAATGTTGGGACCGTTACCAGCTAAATCATTAATTAGGACCGATAGAAAGCAAAAAATGATAAGTTAAAACATTTTAAACAATAACCTATATTTAACGATTCCTAAAGGTTAACTAGTATATATATTAAAAAAATTTAATTTTTCTCATTCTACCGTGTAACAAATAGATATTCTACCTAGTGACATCATAAAAAAAAGGTTAGTTTGGTATATATTTTTACAAAAATTTAAAATATCACACACATTCATATATCCCTATCCCTATAGATTAATAATTTATCATGTGTCTTTTTCTTAAATCATCTACATATATTCCACACTAGTTTAGGGCCCGTGCTACGCTCGAGAATACAACATTTAAGTGGTTATTTTAACGATATTCATGACGTTTCCAATAAATTTTGAGACAAAATCGTGGTTAACCGTAACACAAGATGTATTTTAAATTGTCTTTAGTATAACAATATTATACTCAAATTAAAGATAATTAAGTGCTCGTTTTTTTGGTGTAGTTTATTTTTTAAAATAATTTCGTATGAAAAAGTTATGTATGTTTCTAAAACACTGAGGTCTTTAATTGTATGTTATTATCAAGTTTATTCCTAAGTTTTATTTTTATACCCTATCAAATACAAACCAACTTGTGTACACCCCTAGTAGGAGGGGTTGAAAATGTTGTTTTTATGGTGTAGTTTACTTTTTAAAATAATTTTTTATAAAAAAGTTATGTATGTTTCTAAAACACTGAGGTTTTAATTGTATGTTATTATCAAGTTTATCCCTAAGTTGAATTTTTATACCCTATCAAATACACACCGACTTGTGTACACCCCTAGTAGGAGGGGTTCAAAATGTAACTACTCTTAAATTTTTCAAAATTATCCTATGTATTAGGGGACCAAAATGTAATTAGTGTTATTATAATATATTTTTTATATATTTTTTAAATAAAATAACATATTGTGAGAAAAACTCTCAAGTGATGCCACATAAGCGAAGAGTCTTTAAAAAGATGACACCTAAGCTTTTTCCATTTTTCTATATTATATAAAGATTAGTATTGTCATATATGTCATTCAACTAAGTCATCTACATAAACGTCATATATTTATGAAAATATTTGTATGTATTATAAATCATAATAATGTTTTTTTTAAGTATTTCAGCGAGAATCATGAAAATTGAATTGGATATTTATAGTTTTTTTTGTTTTTTAATTTGGTAACTTTTGAATAATCCTTATATAATATAGCAAAACAAAAAAAACTTATGTGACATATTTCAAAGCTTTTAGCTTATGTGTCATTATTTGAGAGTTTACCTCATAATAATAAATTTTTTTATATAAAATATGTATATAAAATATATTATAATAAAACTAATTACATTTTTTGTCCCCTAATATTTTGGAGAATTCTGAAAATTAAGAGTATATATTTATATTTTTAACCCTTTACCACAAGGGGTGTACATGAGTCGGTTTATATTTGATAGACTTTAAAAATGAAACTTATGGATAAAGTTAATAATAACATATAATTAAAAACCTCAGTGTTTTATAAATATACATAACATTTTTATACGATTTCTTTTAAAAATAAACTACACTATAAAACTGAGCACTTTATTCTCATTATTTTGAGTATAATATTGCTATACTAAAAATCTAATTTTTTAAAATATATCCTGTGTTCCGGTTTACCACGGTTTTGTCTCAAAACGAAATGAAACATTTATGAACATCCTTAAAAGCATCACTTGAATGTTGTGTTCCCGAGCGTAGCGCGGACACTAAACTAGTAGAATTATAATCTTAATAAACGTTTAATATACTAGCTCCTTATCAAAACATTAATACTAAATATTTTATAAGATGGTTTGAAAAACGTATTGAAATGCAAACTATTTGAATGGTGTATTGTCAAACATATGCATTACAATCGTATAGAAGTATATTAAATGTTTCAATTGCAAAAAGGATAATATTCACATATGGACATTACATGCATGACTGCTTGGCCTGTAGTAGGTATCTGGTTCACTGCTTTAGGTATCAGTACTATGGCTTTCAACCTAAATGGTTTCAATTTCAACCAATCGGTAGTTGATAGTCAAGGCCGTGTAATTAACACTTGGGCTGATATCATTAACCGTGCTAACCTTGGTATGGAAGTTATGCATGAACGTAATGCTCATAATTTCCCTCTAGACTTAGCTGCTATTGAAGCTCCATCTACAAATGGATAAGACTTTGGTCTGATTGTATAAGAGTTTTTGAACTAAAAAAGGAGCAATAGCTTTTCTCTTGTTTTATCAAGAGAGTGTTATTGCTCCTTTTTTTATTTAGTACTATTTGCCTTATATTTAGTACTATTTGCCTTACATAGTACTACACTATAAAACTGAGCACTTTATTCTCATTATTTTGAGTATAATATTGCTATACTAAAAATCTAATTTTTAAAAATATATCATGTGTTCCGGTTTACAACGGTTTTGTCTCAAAACGGAATGGAACATTTATAAACATCCTTATAAGCATCACTTGAATGTTGTGTTCCCGAGCGTAGCGCGGACACTAAACTAGTAGAATTATAATCTTAATAAACATTTAATATACTAGCTTCTTATCAAAACATTAATACTAAATATTTTATAAGATGGTTTGAAAAACGTATTGAAATGCAAACTATTTGAATGGTGTATTGTCAAACAATATGCATTACAATCGTATAGAAGTATATTAAATGTTTCAGTTGCAAAAAGGATAATATTCACATATGGACATTACATGCATGACACATGTCATTTCCATCTTTTTTAAACATTTATAATTTTTTTTCACATCATTATTTTTTTTAAAAGAACCAACAAATTCGTTGTTTTTTTATCTTTACAATCACGCGCACCATATTGACATATTTAAAAAATAAAATCAGTCCACGGTTTTTTTTACACATGTGTAAATTTAGTTATAACATAATGTTGTTTTGCGGTGATGGTTTGCGTTGATGGTTTGGAATAATTAACTATCAGTTTACGGTGATGCTTTGGATTAAGTTTGTTGCTTTGTGTAATGCTCTATGATCTTCCTTAGGGGGGGAGGAGGACCACTCCCTCCTCCCTTAGATCGATAGAGGAATGATGTTCTATCCATGCATAGGCCTTGGAGTTTGGACCAGCGCTATCTCATTCATGCCATTTTTTTAACTACGTTATAGTGCATTTGGAAATCCCGGATTGAAAGGATTTTTTCGGGTTAAAAGATCCTTTTGGAAGACGTTTTTAATTATGTTAAAATGTGTTTCTTTCTTTGGGCCTATGGTGTAGTTTTTATTCTAATTTTTTTGCTAGAGTAATAAGATTTCGTCTATCGTTAAAAAAGGTTATAACACATGTGTAGATTAGGTTCTATACATGGGTAATTTAAGTTTTACACATCTACATAACCGATTTTGAAATAAAAAATTAGAATTTTTATGATAGAGAAACATTTCTATGAATTACTTTTGTTATTTTTCGACTTATGATTTTATCCTAACCAAAATTTAAATTTGATATATTTTCGTCTTTACATTTTGTATTCACTAATTTGTATCTTGATTAATAATTGAGTCAATAGTTTATAGCCCAACAACACTGACTGACACTTGAGTTCCCACTTTGAGTCAAGTCACGATATGGAATCGTAGATACCGTGTGAACAGAAGTGTATTATTTTTCTTGTTTAGTTGTTACTAAAAATTGACACACTACATCTTCAATTTCAATATAGAGAAAGGTTTAATACAAAGGGTATTTTTTTTATAAAGTCGTAAAAATATGATCAAGTGAATGAACTCCCATTGACCTAAGTTCGGTGTCCAAGGAACAGTGTCGTCAAATTTTACGATCTTGGCTTTTAACTTTTAGGGTTTAATTTTTCGACACTTGACATTCAACTAGACCATTCACCTAAACGTCACAAATTATGCAAATTAAAGTAGATAAAAAATTATTTATGGCATGATATATCATTATAATATCTTTCATTAATGTTTCAAATAGAATTATACAAATTAAATTAGATATTTATATTTTTTTCTTTTGTTTCATGTTGAATGAATGAAATTATAATTTTAATTGGTTTTTAATATACTAACTCCTTGTATAAACATTAAAATAACTATTTTATAATATGAATTAAGAAACGTTATAACTCTTCGATTTCAATGCAAACTGTTTAAAAATACATCAATCAAATTTAAAACAAATCGAATATATTCAAAATATTATATTATCATATTTTTACTACATAGATGATTGCACAAGATGTCACTTCAAATTTAAAACAAATCGAATATATTCAAAATATTATATTATCGAATATATTCAAAATATTATATTATCATATTCAAAATATTATATATTCAAGGTCAGCCTATGTAATATACTGATAACAAACCTCACAAGACGTCACTTTCTTTAACGAACTTGATGTGTTAAAAGATGATTGCACGTTTAAGATGTGAATAATCCGCTTGTGGAAGCATATAGTTTTCTCAAAACCGAATGTTTCCTAAATTTTATATATTTACTAATTGGTAAGGTCAGTGCTTTGCACCGGCCTACCACGTGACGTTTTAATTTTTTTTAACTTTAACGCATTTACGGTTTTAATCCATGACTTTTGAGGTATTTACGATTTTAATCCCCAACTTTTACTAATTATCATTTTAGCCCTTAATGAGTTTTCGACTTTGATCTCTTACTATACTTTGACATGTAGTACGATTTCAACAATCTGGATTTGACGACTATCATTTTGACCTCTATTTTTTATATTTCGTCACTTTTTAATACGTGACACATTACGATTTGCGCCGTGACGTACGGATCATGAGACTTTTTTATCAACGCATGTGACGATGTCACTTACGCAAGACCCGATTGCGCCGCTGCAACGCGCAACTCGGTTTTAAATCTAGTTCTTAATAATCAATAAGTGTAATTATGTTACATGTTTTGATGCACCAATCTGCTTTTTGTTTATAGCCCAGATTCGGTGGTAAACTTGTGTATCTAACATGGAGGTCATGAGTTAGAATCTTAAATGGTGCGTGATTTTTTCTTTTAGTAATAAGTAGTTAGTATTTTAATAGAAAATTGATAGGATTATTAATTGAGTGTGAGATTGACACGCAGGATTAGAGTCATACTAGAAAGTTCAAACCATGTATAAAGTCTAAGAAGCCATGGGATTTTCATATGTGACACTCATTTAAAATTAGAAGGAAAAGTAATATTGGTAATGTCTCCATATTTCAAGTCTCACATTTTTTTAAAACGTCCATAACTTTTACATACGACGTTATATTTTTTTTAAAACTACACCATAAAAGCGAGTATTTTTTTGTCTTTAAAATCATATAATATGATATATATATATATATATATATATAATTAAGTTCATTTAAGAAGACTCATATATTGCGTGAAGAAAAAAAAAGAAGCCTAAATAAATAAAAAAACTTGGTAATGGTTTTTTTTTTTTTAAAGTTCACTTTTTACACACAAATGTGTAAGGTATAAACTTTAAAAAAATTATTAAAATATTTTTTTCGTATGTATTTTTAGTGTTCTAAGTTTACCTACACATGTGCAGGTTATGTGTAACTAACATAACCTACATATAATTTCAACATGTGTAGGTTTAACAAATAAATAATATTTAACAAATTTGATTTTTTGAATTTCAAAGTTGACGAATAAATATTGCAATTTAATTATTTATCTATATGTTAAAAAAGTTTTTTGTTGAAAAAAATGAAGAATTTAGTAACTTTTTTTCTTCTCGCTATATTTAGTCTTCTCGCATGAACATTCCCCTATATATATATGTGTGTGTATATATATATATATTACTTTTGATAACACTAATTACATTTTCGTCCTCTAATATTTAGAGAATCTTAAAAAAATTTCAGAGTAATTGTATTTCCATCCTCTCTTACTAGAGGTGTGCATGAGTCGTTTTTGTATTTGGTAGGGTATAAAAATAAAACTAATGGATAAATTTAGTAGTAACATAAAATTAAATATCTCATGATCGGTACTTTTTAGGCAAACATAACTTTTTATACCGACATTATTTAAAAACTACACCATAAAGTCAAACATTTAATTCTCTTTATTTTGAGTATCATACTCGCTATACTAAAAAATAATTTTTCTAAAAATAAATCAAGTTTTCCGGTTTTACCACGGTTTTCTCTCAAGACTAACTAGAACTGTCGTGCCCCATGAATATCATTAAAATCAACATCTAAGTGTTGTGTTTTCAAGCATAGCCCGAGCACCAAACTGGTAATAATATATCTTGGCAAATTTTGATATGGTATTGTTTTTTATGATTCATTTCATATATATATCCTACAAATAATATCAATATATATATATTAAACTTTAAAATTTATTTAAATAATATTTCATATATATATCCTTACATATAATATCTAGTTTTATAGGCTGTTGGTTTTTATGATTAATTTAATATACAATTAACTGATTAAGTGTAATTTGCACCCCTGTGGTTTACATTTAAAATCACTTTGCATCCCCGTCTAAAAAATTAGACCGTTTGCACCCTTATGCTTTTTAAAGCGGGTCATTTGCACCCCTCCCTAACTTTGACAGTTAGTTAACCAGCCAAATAATGGTTAAAATACCATATTACCCCTCTTTAAACCATTTAAACTCCTTTTTCAACCCTTTTTTAAACTCCCTAATCAATTTTAAGGCAAAACCTCCAACCCAATTTAAAACTCTATTTTTTGGTTTTTTGTGATGTTGTGTACAAGAACATAGCCATTGTACACTAATATGGGAATCCTAGGGATGTAAATTGATATAATAAGTTTTTAAATGCTTAAAAGTCATTTTTACCCCCTTCAATTAACACTCAACTAACGGACAAAGTTAAGGAGATGTGCAAATAGCCCGCTTTAAAAACCACAGGGGTGCAAACGGTCTAACTTTTAAGACGAGGATGCAAAGTGACTTTGGGTGTAAACCACAGTGGTGCAAATTGCACTTAACTCTTTAATATATATATATATATATATATATATATATATATATATATATATATATATATATATATATATATATATGGGCACCTTCATTTGAGAACTCATTTTTAGGAAAGAACTGAGTGAGAACCGCGTTAACTGTTATATTTTTTATTATCTAAATTGACAAAATGCTTGTAAACTTACCAATTAAAAGATTTATTTATAAAAAAACATGATTTGCATCGTTTTTTGTTGAAATGCTTATATGCACCCACATTATATATGCAAATATGCACACGTTTTAGTTTCTAATAAAAAACCGAGGAGATAGATGATAAAACTCAAGAAATAATGAACAATAGTAATAAACAATACCTTTTTACTTTACCATTGTTATTGAAGCGATAAGTACATGGCTTATATGGTTCTCACTAGTTCTTTCTAAATATTTGGTTCTCATTTGAAGGTAACACTATATATATATATATATATATATCTATATATACATATAATATATCTATAAATAATTCATATATATATATATATATATATATATATCCAAGCTAATAATTAAATTATATACTGATAGTTTTCATATATATCCCTATATATTATACTAAATATCATATATATTCAAACTAATATTTAAATTTTTTATAGATAATATTATATATATATATATACACACGGATAATATAAAGCATTCTATATTAGAATATAAATACAAACATATTTGTTTGTTATTGTGACACTTGATATGCATCTTTATTTGCTATTATAAAGTTTAAACGAGTCTCATGAATTTTGAGCTGCCTTTGTTATTAATATTTTTTATTGAAATGTGAAATAAAAGTTAAGACTCATGAAGATTTTCTCTAGTTATTGATCAAGTGTATTTATTGATCAAGTGGGTGAGGGTTATCTACTTCATCATTTTCTCAACAATTTTTTAATTTTTTTTGCTAAATGAGAGAGCATGTTAGGGATTGAGAAGTTATGAGATTTTAATAATGATCTTGAAGTAATATAAACTATAATTTTAGGCTTATTAAGAAAAATATAAGTTTAGTCTTTTTTTAGGACACTGTCTCAACATTCATATTACATAATTTAAGGTAGGGGTGTCAATTCTTGACACGACACGAAATACGACCCGAACACGACACAAAAGTAATTAGGTTTTGGGTTGTTAAATATAACCCGTTTAAAAATACGGGTCATGTTAGGGTTGGCCCGTATAAAAACGGGTCGTTTTCGGATTAAAACATTTAGAAAACAGGTTGACCTGACAACCCGTTTAAGTTTCAAAATTAGTTCATCTATTTTTTTCTTTTCTAAAAATGAGTGTTAAGTTACTTTTATCTTTTGTATTTGTACTCACAATAAAAAAAATTCATTACACTTAAGTTTTTACCTTTACATTTTTAAAGCTTAGTATTTATTATTGTATTAATTTATTATAAATAAATTTGATTTGAATAAGATTTTAAGTAAATATGTGATTACTTATAATATTTTTAATTAAAACCCAATATACCTAGTTGTTATACGTAAAATCACATATTAAACATGTTTCTTTTAACCGACTTACACAACAAACAACTCACTTATAACTCGTAAATTTATTAGGTTCATTTTGATAAATGGGTTAAACGGGTCGTTTTTTGGGTCACCCGAATTTATGTTATCCGGGTTAGGGTTGACATTTTTTACACGAATAGGAATATGGGTCGGGTTAGGGTTGCATAATATAACCCGTCAACCCGCCAACCCGCAGTCTTTTAACCTGCTAACCCACCAACCCGACACGATTGACACTCCTAATTTAAGGACTTTATCTTTTTACTAATATATGATGGGTTCTAATCGGTGTATTACGCAAGATGTAATATAATTAATAAGTGGTATATATGGTTTAAACTTTCTGAAATCAATTAAACTTTCTTCTTTATTTTTAAATATTATTTAGTCTAAGAGAAGTGAAGAAAAAAATATAAAAAAGATATAGACGTGTTAGATTGTAAGAATAGAGGTAGAATTTAAAGTTTCAACAATTGCGTTTTGTAAGTTTTTTAATAGAACACTTAAGCTAGTTAAAACTATTGCAACCGTTGAATACTCGAATTCACGACCTTTTCAGTTGAGAACCAAAATTGGATGTTGGCAGCCTCACGTATTGACAAATGTCCTTTCTTGTTTTAATTAATAAGAAAGAGAAAAATATACTTTTTACACATACACGTCTACGATTTTATGGGTGAGAGATTTTTTAACGGTCAATTGATCATTAACGAAGACCGGCTCATGTGATCATCATTTTTTATCATAGAAAAACCATCTTTTAGTTGAGAAAACACTATAGCTCAACTTGAAAACTTCATTTTCATTTCAGGTAACAGTAGTGAATTTTGAAGTTTTATGAAGAGGGTCCGAAAGTCATGAGACTCATAATACTTCTTTTATCGTTATGTTTCGAGTTATAGGTCTAGGTTGACTATTCGGTACGGGTCATAAGCATAAGATAAAAACTTTAAATATTTAATTTTTCTTCATTCATTTAACCAAAATTTTCTTACACATAAAAAAAATACACAATAGTTTAACAAGCACATGCCTAAAATACAAATAATGTGTAAATTAGGTGTCAACTTTCAAATTAGTCGTGCGGTAAAAATGAAGCAGTATGTCGTCTTTGTAATGTTTAATTTTGTGTCTTTTGTTGTAGTTTTTAGTCCCTAGCATCTTAGTGGTGAATTATTTCTTTTAATAAAAGCGTTGTTTAAAAGTATTATTATCATGTATATATTTATTCTAAAATAATTAGAAATTGCTGCTAAAATTTACCGTGTATTAATTTATGTCATTTATCTATGCATGTACACATAATTAGTGGCAATCTTGAACTTTTATAGCTAATCACATGACCCGTAATATTTTTCCAAATTACTACATTACGGGTTATATTTTTCGGGTTGACGATTTTATTCGGGTCGGGTCGGGTCAAACAATAAAAACACTAAATATATAATATTCTTCATTCAAACAAATGACAGTTCTTACCAGGGGCGGATGTAGGTTGAGGTGAGGGGTAGCCCGGGCTACGGCTCAAATTTTGGTGCGTAACAGAAAATTTGTACTTTTTTTACCGTTTTATGTTTAGGATACCTCTAAGTGAGTAAAAGGATACCCCTGAGCCTTGACGAAACCACAAGATATATTTTTATTTGATGGTGAAAAAGGTTGTTGAGACTTGTAAAATTGTAGTTGCAGGTATGCTCCAAGCCCTCAAAGAAAGAGGAAGAAGATGACCTAATGAGCTAATCTAATATGAAGTGAGCCTTTTTTTGACAAGTCCATTTTTTTTAAAACTAATGCTAAAATTAGAAGAAGTGTTTCATTAGAAGCCCAATTTGTTTTCAACCACTTTCGTGTATATGTATAAATGAATAAATTATTTATTTTATAGTTTTAATTAAAACTAAAAAATCATATATTTTAAATACAAATTAAATTAAAATAATATTTAAAGATGTTGGTCGTGAATTAAAAATAAAAAGTTAAGTGTAAAATGTACATTGACTCTTTTATTTATAGTACATGACTTTTAGAAAAAGAAAACCAATACATATGTTGGTGGATTATTAAATATAGAGTTAAATGTAAAATGTACTCGTGTGTATTATACTTAATAATACTTTGCAACTCTGTTTGAATATTTAAATTTTTTACAACCCTAGACCTTCTAAGGTAGGTCATTTGCATCATCTGGTTAGTTTGACTGTCAGTTAACCGTTATTTGCAATGGTAAAATAGATTAACATAAAAAAAACATAAATCATTTGCAGCCAAGTAGTTAAGAAGGCATTAATGTGTATGCAACCTCATGCAAAAACGGGGCCTTGATGTCTGTAAGAACTACAAGACGCAATCTTGATTGAAAGGAAAGGTAGTTTCTTTAACAGCGAAAGGGGATGTAGTTTGGAAGAAATTTTGGTGTGCAAAAATTTTTTTGGGCTACCTCTGAGCTTTTGAGCTAGATCCGCCACTGGTTCTTACACATATAAAACTAGATTACATTTAACAAACAAAGACCTAATTAAAATATATACGATGATGTGAGAGAAAGGAAGGGTACCTTGAAAAATAATTAAAACGCCGCCCGACGACCTTTAAGGTTTTTGAATACATCGATTATAGAGTCAGATTCAAACTTGTAATGGCGGGTTATTAGGTTTAATTTGTAAACTGTAATGACTCATTTAGCTAATGGGTAAATTTGTTAAATGGGTTAAACAAATTAAATGAGTAATAAGTTTAACTTTGAACTTTGAGATTTTTGGGCCAAGCGCCCAAATACTCAACTAGTATATATAATACATGTCATTTATTATTGATGGGAGCGAACTCAATATATATATATAACACATGTAAATTTTTTGCAAGGGAGCGGGATTAATATATATAAAAATTTAAGTTATCGGAGTAAAAACGATACGCCCGACGTTCATCTCGACTCACATAAGGATGCACCTTTGCTGCTCTGCACCTAATATATGATATTAACACTAACTTCTACGATATTCTCTAGGGATGAGATCGGGACGGGTACCGGTATCGCCCGGTACCGGTACCGCCTAGTACCGGTATCGAGTTTTAAGAAAAGTGGGTACTGGTACCGGTATCGAATTTAGCGGGACGGTACCGGTACCGGTATTTCGGTACTGGTACCACGTTGGTACCAGTTTCATGTTTTATCTTTTTTTAATATAATTTATTCGCTTATTTCGGTTTAATTTTATACTTTTTAATATAAATATACTATAATATGCTTGAATATAATAAAAAGAGATGAAATATGGTATAAATTAATTAAAAATCATATCAGCTTTATTAAATTTAAAAGTTGATAAATTAAAAAATAGGGTTATTGGATTTTAATAATTCGAACTTTTATATATTGGCCGATATTAATCCCAACTTCAAAAATTGCCTGTGTCAATCCCAACTTGTAACTTATTTTCCTACAATGATCCTCCGTTAAAGTTAACTTAACACCGTTAAACTTTTTTTGAATTTTTGACCGAGGCTTTAGGGCTTTTTATCGGGAGGACGATACGAGTCTAATCATGTAAAACTTAACTTGAGTCGATGCTCCAAACGAATAAATTTTAACATGCGATTTAAGCACCGTTAGGTTTATAGACCCGATTGAAGGTCGTTTGGTTATCTGGAGGGTCGGCTCAAGGTAATTTTTACATGAATAGACTCCTATCGTCCTCCCGATCAATAGCCCTAAAGCCTCGGTCAAAAATTCGAAAAAAATTTAACGGTGTTAAGTTAATCTTAACGGAGGATCATTGTTGGAAAATAAGTTACAAGTTGGGATTAACACAGACAATTTTTAAAGTTGGGATTAATATCGGCCAATATACAAAAGTTTGGATTATTAAAATCCAATAACCCTAAAAAATATTATAAAAAGACTCAAAGTTATAACATTAAGCACGTAATATACAGCATTCATAACATCTCAAATTATTTAAAATATACAAAAAAAAACTAGGTTTTACTTAACCGGTACCAATGTGGTACTAACCGGTACGGGTACCGCCTAGTACCGGTACCGAATTTCAAGAAAAGTGGGTACCGGTACCGATACCGATATTGCTAAATCGGTACGATACCGGGACGGTACCGGTACCAAAAACGGTAAAGAAAAAACCAGTACTCGGCACCAAAAACTCCAAAAGCTCATCCCTAATATTCTCAGATAAATTCAATACCACCAGCCAGTACATAATTTGAACCCCAACCTCTTCATTGTTAACGTAGTTCCATTCACAGCCAGCAATCTAACCCAACTCAACCAAACAATTCTTTAAAAAATTAATTTCTTCTTTCCAGTTACACAACTAAACAAACTCATTTTTTTCACTTCTATTAACAACCTAACTAACTAATTTTTTTATTAAAAATATAACTTTTAAGTCATGTTTATTGTATTATAAAATATTAAAATAAGAAATAGAAAATATAAGAAATTAAAAGTAGAGAATAGGAGGTGGGCAAAACTATGTACATACTATACTCTATAAAGGGAAAATGTCATATAAATGTAACCAAGTTTACTTACTGTTCCAATTAAATGCCTCAAACTTTTTTTGTCTCTCTAAAGTCACTGAAGTTTCATTAAGTGTTTCAATCCTATGTAATATTTTTACAAATGTTTGAATTTTTTTAAAATTGAGTTGGGCATATGAAACATACATGAATTATGATTATAAAAAATGAAAGTTTTTAAAACATCAATTTGAATCGGGATCTAAAAGTGAAGACTAAGAATTTGCAACTTAATAGCAAAGTTATAAATTTATTGAGTTTAAGTCAAATTGAACAAAAATAATTACAAAATAGTATCCAAAGTTTATACATATTTCATTTGCCCAAGTCAATTTTAAAAAATTCAAATAATCGAAAAATTAATACATATGATTGGAACACTTAATGCAACTTCAGTGGTATTAGAGATACAAATAAAATTTCAGGTATTTAATTGGAATAATTGACAAATTTGGTTACATTTTTACAAAGTTACCCCCTCTATAAATAACGATTTTCTTTTTTATAAATTTTTGTGTATTTCTTATATTTTTTAAGTTGGACAACTAGACATCCAACCCCTAATCAGAAAGACCAATTATGAAGTAAATCATCGTACCTACGGTCCAACCAATTGTGAGAGAATCAATAGATTCCTTTTCGGGAGCGATTCATCCTTCCTGAATGCAATATACAACTCTCTGTTGTAATGCGCTCTCCACGTGTGCATGTTCCCCCCTTCTTCCTTACCATGGCAAGTCTTTGTGAAAGAACTCCGATAAGAAGGAAATAGAAGGCGTTAAGAGACCCTCCTGGCCCAACCATAGACACTCTAAGATCCTTTTTCAAACCTACTCTCATTTCGAGTCAAGATATAATAGTTTTTAGAGTAAAATACATTTTGAGTACATGTGGTTTGCAGGTTTTAACTCTTTGAGTCATAAATCTAAACCTTTAACAAATGGAACCACATGGTATTACCTTTTTAACAATTTGAGTCACAAAACCATTTTCCGTTAATATTTGTTAAATTTGCCGTTAAAACCAAGCATGTGCAAGGCACATGATGAATACTTTTGTAAATGTAACCCAACCCATTAATAAAACCAAAAAAACCCTATAAACCCATTACCTTCTCATAATCTTACACATTCGGTATCCGCTAAACTACCATGTAAAAATACACTAATTGTCCATGTGATTTCATATATATGGTTATAAATCTACTTTATGGTTATATTTGCTTTCATAATTAGTTATATATATGGACGGAAGGCATAAATCTTGCTTTATAGATGCAAGGCATAAATCTATTACTTCATCAAAATAATCAAGATTACTAAGCTCACCAAGAAACAGGTTCTTTTACCTGTATGTATCACTCCTTTATGCAGACAACTTCTTTACATGGTAGTATGAGCGGATACTGAATGAGATTCTAAGAAGATAATGGGTTTATAGGTTTTTTGGATTCAATAATGGGTTGGATTAAATTTACAAAAGTACTTATCATGTCCTTGTACATGTTTGATTTTAACGCGGAACGAACATAGATTAACGATGCTAGGGTCTTGTGACTCAAATTGTTAAAAAGTAATATCATGGGGTTTCATTTGTTAAAGGTTTGAATTTGTGACTCAAAGAGTTAAAACCCACATAGGTACTCAAAAGGTAATTTACTCTAGTTTTTAAATGTCATAGTTCATCAAAGCAATAGAAATTCAACTAATCGATAGTGTACTTTGAAAAGATACTTTATAAGGAAACAAACTTGTGTCAATTTAACTATACTACTACCGAAAGATAAATGTATTGAACAGATAAGCTTGTAGATTTTAAGTTTAGCTGTAAATAGTAGCTTATTTTGCATTTTACCCTATAATGCTATGATTGTTGTTTGGTTTAATTTTGTTGGCTGTAAGTTTGGCAACAAATGCTATTTTGCCAATAGTAGCTTATTTTGCATTATAGTTCATCAAAGCAATAGAAATTCAACTAATCGATAGTGTACTTTGAAAAGATACTTTATAAGGAAACAAACTTGTGTCAATTTAACTATACTACTACCGAAAGATAAATGTATTGAACCGATAAGCTTGTAGATTTTAAGTTTAGCTGTAAATAGTAGCTTATTTTGCATTTTACCCTATAATGCTATGATTGTTGTTTGGTTTAATTTTGTTGGCTGTAAGTTTGGCAACAAATGCTAGCCTTCTTTTCCACTTTACACCCTCATGCTTTTAGCCCAATGTTTTGAAAACCGGACCGGACACCGAACCGTAATTTTAATCTTATTAGTCGGACCGGTCGGACCGTGGCGGACCGGGGTTTGACGAAATATACATTTATCAAAATAATACCATAAGAATTGTAATTTAAACATAACCTAAGTTCAATAATATTAAGTTATGACATAAAAGTCATAAATCAAACCGATTTTAACACCAAGAACCACAAAAAAGTTACAATTTAAACACATTTTAACACCAAAATAAAACCAAATCATCATCATCATCATAAGTTCTAAGTTCAAATGTCACGCTACGTATCCAATTTTTCATCATTAAGTAAAACTAATTCATCATCTTCATCACTCAAAACATTAACATATTGAGTTTCATCACCTAAAACACAAAAAATTATAGATATAAACATAAAATCCAAGAAAAAACGGTTCGATAGCGGTTCAAAACGGTCCGGTTCGAGCGGTTTGCAGCGGTTCACAAACACCTATCAGACCGTGACCTATCGAACCGTGATTCTCAAAAAACACGGTCCGATCGCGGTCCGACCGGTCTGACCGGCCGGTTTAAAAACACTGTTTTAGCCTTAACTTTGTTTACATGTGGTTGTTGTTTGGTGTAACTTTTTTTGAATTGTTTTGTATATTATAGTTGTTAATTTATGATTATGATTTGTTGTTGTAGTTCATGTGGGTATTATTAGCGTCGTTATTGTTGTGAAAAATATTTAATAATTAATTAACAAACACTGATTGATAACATGAAACGATTGAATTTTTGAATATGAAGAACAATTGATACAAAAGAAATTGCAAGTGTGTATTGAAGAAGAATGAATCAATCGAACAACATTACCTAGCTATTTAACCACTAAATACAAGCTTAACTGCAATCTAACAAACTTACAATCAATAAGTGAACATACAGTCCCTGTGACTTGCAGCAGCAGCTAGTTCTTTGGTTAACATGCTATTAACTAATAAGTTTGAGTAAATGCAACTTTCAAAAATGACTTAACAGTCCATGTGACTTGCAGCAGCTAGTTATTGTTGACTTTAACCAACCGTTGACTATAGTAGACTTGATCCAAACTTATATCCAATAATCTCCTCCGTAATTTTTTTAGCAAAAACGATTAACCAACCTGGTAAGGTTTTTGTGAACATATATGTTGACAGACCTCAAATACCATTCAAACTTTGAACCTGGTAAGGTTTTTGTGAACATATATGTTGAGTTCTCTCTTGTGTCAACATCTTCAACTAATACCTCCCATGACCTCACCACATCTCTAAAGAAATGCAACCTAGCATCTATGTGCTTGGCCCTTTCATGATAAAGACTATTCTTTGATAGTTGAACAACCCCTTGATTATCACCCAACACCTTTACCATGACAAATGAACTCCCAACTTAGATACAAACCCTCTTAACCAGAGAGCTACTTTGACTGCTTCCAGTGGCGAAGCCAGCCCAAAAATTCAGGGGTAGCCTGAAAAAAAAAATTCCCAGACGTT
Organism: Tagetes erecta; assembly: GCA_030867185.1. Taxonomy (NCBI): domain Eukaryota; kingdom Viridiplantae; phylum Streptophyta; class Magnoliopsida; order Asterales; family Asteraceae; genus Tagetes; species Tagetes erecta. The sequence goes on along the minus strand of CM061490.1, from coordinate 77,554,315 downwards.
CATACAGTAATAAAAATAACATCATAAAATTATACAAATACCTAATAGATTTATCTCATTTGTTCTTTCATAGCTTAAAATCAAAGATTCAAAAGTATCCTTATACATAAAACCGAAAAATATATATATTTTTTACACTTCGTAATGAAATTTCAGTCGTAGCCCGGGCTACCCCTAGCTTGTACATGCCTCCGTCCCTGACTGCTTCTGTTATAGCAATGTATTCGACCTCAGTTGTAGATAAAGCCACTAATTTTTCCAACTGACTACATTCCGCATAACCTTGAATACATACCCAGTCAATGATCTACATCTATCCAAATCTTTTGCATAGTCAGTATCCAGTTATACCACATCCATTCTCACTATCGAAGCCCAAAATTCAAAGCATAATCCCTAGTATCATTAAGATACCCTAATACCCATTTGATAGCTTTCCAATGCTTTCTCCCTGTATTAGCGATGTACCTACTAATTAAGCTTACAACATAACCAAGAGCATAACCAAAATCTGGACTTGAACACACCATTAAGTACATCATGCTACCCATTACATTAGCATAAGGAATATTTCTCATATATGCTCTCTCATCTTCTGTTTCAGGTAAATCTCCGTTAGATATTTTGAAGTGTCACTCCCTCTCTCTTTCAATACCGGTGACTTCTCTCTGCTTTCCGACTGTTGGCGATTCCGATGTTTTGGTGGTTTCTGGTGGTGGTTGCCGACCCTTGGATCGGTTTCCGCTTGTTGGCGATTCCCGTATTAATAGATATTTAATACGAAAACACTTTTAATTTGTAAAAGATGTTGATTATTAATTGGTAAGATTCTCAATATATTTTTAAAACAGTTATTTGTTGTCATCAAAATTGTAAAAAAAAAGATAATATGATATTTTAAATATATTCGATTTGTTTTTAAAATTTCATTGATGTTGCATTGAAATCGAAAGTAATAACATTTTTTAAAGAATATTTGTTTTGATTTTGTATAAAGAGAGTATTTTAAAGGGATTTTCTAATATGTGCCCTAAGGGCATAAATAACAAACTTTTAATATGGTAAGTATTCATACTAATTACATTAATATTCTACTACTTACCATATTTACCAACAAAAACTAAATATAAAAACATGATTTTGTTGGTAATTATGGTAAATAGTAGAATATTTATCTAATTAGTAAGAATACTTACCATAATAAAAACATGTTATATGTGTCCTTAGGGCACATATTAGAAAATCCCTATTTTAAAAGTAAATTATAATATAATTTCTATTATTCAAAAAGAAACAAAAGAATATATATTTCAATTTGGTTATTTAAATGAAATATATAAAAAAATCATTATGATTATTATGCTCATAAATATTTTAATTTCATAATTTATAACGCTTTGATGGATAGCCTAGTTGAATGATTAGTGGTCGTTTATTTACTCATTTATTAGTATAGAGAGAAGAGATTTAATATGATCACACTTTTAAGCTGGTAAAACATATCAACTATTAACCGTTAATATTATCAATATATTTATAAATGAACAATATTGTAAAACATAAAATTGAAATCATTAAGATTCTAATTGTATTTTTTCTATATTTTAAATATCAAATCTATCTATAACTTTTGTCACTTCTCAAACTATTTTAGTATATATATTATTTGAAAATTATTTTAGAACATCTCCGTAAGTTTCTATTTTTTTGTAATGATTAATTTGCAACATACAAGCAATGTTTTAAATACTTTTTACTTTTAAAAGCCAAAAATTTTAAAATTTAATGTATTTTTATTGTTCAAACAGTATAATACACGGACTTTAAATTTAGTTACTAATAAAACTAAATATTAATTTTTAGTAGTTTATTGAATAAAGTTATAAAAAACTCCTAAGACAAAAGCACATATTATAAGTACGCTAATTAGCTTTAACCCAGTTTAGTAAGCCCAAATTTAGTTACCCATAACTTGCTTTTACAGGTTCACCCACATACCCACATAACCAAACAAGTCCATATCATATTAACCCAGAGTATCTCAGTTGTTAAAACCTAATTTATCATCAAACCGGCACTCATTGATGTTGTAGACTCCAATCTACAAAAAAGAAGTAACATGTGCAATTGCGGTCATTCTAGCTACCTCTTTAGTCGTCGCCCCATACTTGCTCATTCGCAATGACTACCACAAGAAAGTAGCCCCTATCTCTAAAGTGGCTTATGCCCTCCATGACTTTCTTATGTTAGGGGGAGGGTACTCCACCCCACATCACACCACATTTTTTTCATTTTTCACTCCACCCACATTACTAGGAGTCCACCCCACATCATCTCAATCCATTTTTATTTTTTATTTAAAGTCTTGTAAAAGTAAAAATGCAGAATGTACAAGCCCAAATAACACTCATATATTAAAGTGTTCGGGGAGTATACACCAAGATGCACCCCAAAGTTCGGGGCCCGGGGGAGCAGTATTCCCGTGCGGGACGATTCGGGGCCACATCCACTCTGTCTACTCTTATAGCGAAGACTAAAAATCAACTACCGACCAACGAAACAACATTTCAACTTAAAAAATGTTAAAATTAGACGCATATTGTTTAAAACTGAAGCTGGTTGAAATTTGAAGTGAAACATGATTGAAGTTGGTGATTGAAATGTTACTGATTTTAGTTGTAATTTATGTTATGGATTTTAGCTATTAAAACTTAAGTGACACATAAAACGTTAGAGATTTTAGTTATTCATTTTAGTTGTTCTAACTTGATTCTTAGTGACTATAGAATGTGTATGGAAAGAAAATCATCAAGCTTTGAATCATACCTCTTTGAATGGTATCTCTGTAAATATTGATTTGAATATTATCATTCTATCAGGATCCTTCTGAACGAAACCAATTTCTTATCACCCTAATAGATCGAAGAATATGAACATTGGGCTTACTAGACTGGCTTCAACTTAATTAGCATAGGGTAACATGACTCTGCATTCTAGTTGTAAAATGATGTATTTGTAGCCGAAGGCTTTTATGGTGGAAGCAAAATCTACGTTGCCTTCAGAGTTTGGCTTGTGAGTTTTCTCGAAAACCATATCGTCGGCTGCCACTTGACAATCGTCGTGCCACCATACGAGCAGAATTCTCTGGCATAGCACACAGTGGGAGAAAAACTCGTTGGGCTCAGAATTCGAACTGACAACCTCATACAAGGCCTAGCTCAAATCATTCATTAACTAAATCAACCTAAAGTGACACACGTGAGGATTGAACTTGTGTCTTTTATTGAGAACCCAAACAATTTTAGCACTAGGCTATGAGTTTTCAGTTTATAGTATTTTTTTGGTTTATTTTTTGCCTTTATAAAGTGTTTATATACAAATCATCCTTTATTGTATATGATTCTAAAACACAAGGTCGGTTAGACCTTATATTTTAGACCAAAAAAAAAACTTTTATGGTTTCCAATAACACGAGCCGATAATGACCAACGTCACGTCGCATAGAATTAGGGAAACTAACTAAAGTCACGTTGCATAGCTGTTAAGACATTTGCTTGAAAAGAATAACTATATACACCATGGAGGCTTATTATTCTTTGTATTATTCTTTGGCTTGAAACTTTATGTTTGTAACAATATTTTAAAGACCAACTTTCAACGTAATTTAGTCCTAAGAGGTCTGGATTCTTTAAAAGAAACTCAAGTTTAATTCTTACTATCATCACTTTGAAATTGGCAAATGTGGACAATGAAAAGAGAATTGTGGCAACACAAGTTCGATCTCTGAGCCAAACGGGTGTTACCGTTAACTTGTTGTTGTACCTACGGGCAAGCGAGTTAGTGAGTTTCCTCTTATTTGAAGTTAGGTTTTTCCCGAAGTAATTATGTTTGGGCTACCGTCTGTGTTCGCGAAGCTAATAAGATTGTCTTTCGTCACAAGGTTATCTCGAATAGCCAGGCTTATTCATTTCACTATAAAAAAATATATTTAAAAAAAAGTTTGGTGAGGAAATAAAATATGTTGTCGCGCAAGAGATATGTTTAGTTTTCTTACACCTTGACCAAACGAAGCAGAAACAGAGAAAAGCTTAATCATTCAATAATTATATCATATCCGATAGTTAAAAAGTTTGAACTTATGCGTCGATCTAATTAGAATATTTGGATCTCAACTTTGAAACGTATTGCATTGGATATTTAATATAGTTGTACTAGAGACAATGAATCAACCTAGTGTGGCTGACTTATGTTTTTTATTTTGATGTGACTTCAAAAGTTTTTTTAGACTTTTTACAGATTGGCACATCTTCCAATACCATTAAACCTTGTTAATACTCTTTTTTTTTTCTTTCTAAAACCAATGATCGGTTGTCATTTTCTTCAGTCTACCAGATGGAAGAATTGATTTATTAGATATTTTGTCGCTAATCATGTGATGTAATTTATATTGATTAAATGTATATAATTGCTCTCGTTCAAAAACCTTAGTCATTTTTCACAAGTCAAGCCTTTAAATTCATTGAACAATATATTCATTCCGAATATATGGATCAATAATTATATGAAAATAGTTTGCGTTCAGACCTACTTTTATTCTATTTACATAGGTAATTCTATACCAACTTATACGTCAAAACTGGCCTTGGTCACACTTTTTTTAAAAACCGTCTTGTCACACTTTTATTTAAATGTGTGACTAAAAGTCATCCATATCATTTCACAACCTTCTAACATAGTTTTAACCGTACATTTTAATTTTTTTAAAACGACAGTTGGTGAACGGTATAAGACTAAATCACTTAGAGGTATGATAATCGGTCATTAATTAAAAAAAATTAAATTTTGGTAAGTAAAATTTTTATTTGTTTTTGTCAAATTGGTGATAGAGACCGAATGGAATTTACTATTGTACAGAAAAATAACTTTTAAACAGAAACGGTTATTTTGATTAAAATTGAATTTTAACTTTTTGTAGAATATGAGTTAATATGCATGTAAAAATGCAAAATATGATTTAAAAAATCTATATAAAATATAATCAAAATCATTGTGAGTGTTGGGAAATCTAGTAATCCTTATATAATATAGCAAAACAAAAAAATCATATGTGTCATCTTTTCATAACTTTTAGCTTATGTGACATTATTTGAGAGATTATCTCACAATAATGATTTTTTTTATTTAAAATATGTATATAAAATTTATTATAATAAAACTAATTACATTTTTGGTCCCCTAATATTTTGAAGAATTTTGAAAAATTTATGAGTATTTATATTTTTAGCTCTTTACTACAAGGAGTGTACGTGTTTCGGTTTATATTTGATAGGGTTTAAAAATAAAACTTATGAATAAAGTTAATAATAACATACAATTAAAGACCTCAGTGTTTTATAAATACACATAACATTTATATGATTTTTTTTAAAAATAAACTACACAATAAAACTAAGCACTTTATTCTCTTTAATTTGAGTATAATATTGCTATACTAAAAATCTAATTTTTAAAAATATATCATGTGTTCCATTTTATCATGGTTTTGTCTCAAAACTGAATGAAACATTCATGAACATCCTTAAAAGCATCACTTGAATTGTGTTCCCGAGCGTAGCGCGGACACTAAACTAGTATATAACTATGGTAAAGGTTAATGTAGAACTCAATTTAAGTTGAGAGCTACAAAAGATAGGGATAAAATTTTAAAGATAAAGAGTAAAATTCGAATGTGAAACATATAAACCTTTAGATATTTCTATCATATGTTAATATTTTTTTAAAAAAATTACACCATTAGATAAAATAAATTTATCGTTTTATTTTATTATAAGTAAGGTTATAAAAAATAGTTTTTTGGGTATTTTTTAATTTTCAATAGGTAAATATGTAGTATTACGATATTATATTTGATTTTATTTTTCTTTAAATGCCAATAACTTTTGCATATGTTATGTATATTAAAAGATGAAAAAAATCATTTTTTTGATTTTTTTTATACTACATATATGTAATATCATGGTACTTTAAACAGTTTTATAAGCAGTCAAATGCTCAAAAGTCTAATAGTTATCTAAAGTCTACATACGACCTCAAAGCTTCAATAATAAATTTGTTTATATTTCACATTCAATAAAAATTGATTACAAATAAAAAAACCAATATTTATAGTATATCTAGTTTTAATGATAATAATAAACTAATAAACAAACGATAAATACCATAACAAAATAAATAAAAGCTTAAATTCAAAGTAGTAGATAACACTGCATTTACCGTATCAATATTGCATATTTGTAGTATTATGATACTACATATATACGATATTGCATATATGTTGTCCAATAAAATTTATAAACATACCCTATCGTAATACTAGGGGTGAGTTATCTTACATAAGATTTTTATTTAAGAAGACTAAAAAAATTCTTTTAGACACAATGAAAGTAAAAAAAGTCACAACAACGAGTTAAAAAAATTATAAATGACAATCCAAAATAGAATTTCAAAAAAATGTCTCGGGAACCTTGTTCCCCTTGTCCTCCTCTTAAAAAAATTTAATGTTTCATTGTATATTTTAATTTTTTTGACAAAATGAAAACTTTAACTTATTTTATTTTTTCCAAAAAAATATCTCTAAAATCTTGTTCTCCTCGTCGTCCGGTTAAAAAAAACTAAATGAAAAAAATCAATGTTTCATTGTGTCTTTTATAAATTTATAACAAAATGAAAACGCTAACTTTTTTTTTCTCGTTTGATATATTAAAGGAAACAATGAGGGGAACAAAGTCTTTGTGGCAATTTTTTTAAAATTCTAGTTATAATTTTTTATCTGACATTGTGTGTTTTTTAAAATCCATTATGTCTAAAAGAGTTTTTTTGCCTTCTTAGATTAAAATTCTTTCTAGATGAACCTCTTTACATAATACTACATATACGCAGTATTGAAAATATCAAATCGAGAAAAAAAATATTTTTTATAGTTTTTTATAACGTTGTTTATATTTAAATAAAAGATAAAGAAATTTTTGATCTAATGAAAATTTTAAATATTATATTAACATATGCAAAAGATAGAAATATTTATATATTTAAATGTTTAATTTTACCATTCCACTTTTAAATACCACATAATTTATTTTTAGTAGATCGATCTTAAATTCTCAACTTAATATCTAATTTATTTTGATCCATCCCCTTTATAACCAATAGTTAGTTTCTAATGAAATCCAGTGTTATAACCAAAACATTGTGGCCTTATCGTGAGTATTTTAATTTAGGACAAAAACGTTTACTTCCTCTTGAAAATACTTTACCAACAAACACCCCTTAATCATTGTGTGTATTTGGGCCTAAGTTCGATGTGATCCAGAAGCCCATTACGCAGGTTGAATTGCTAGTTAGAGTTTTAATCACATGTTTATTAGAATAAACTATAAAGCATGTATAGCAATTATGATTGGTAGAATTAGAACTTGCATAATAAAGGTAGAACTGAGCAAGAATTGTAAATCCATCCCTAATCTCAAAAACCTCTAGGTGATCATTGAGCAAGAATTGTGTTAACAAGTTTGATGAGTATGATTCAATAACCATTCAAAGGTACTGCATGTCACTGTGTAGTTTCAAAATGTTTTTATTTGTTTCAAGGTACTGCAAACCATAACTTCATGGTTTCAAGGTAATATATAGGGGTTTAAGTAACATGTGTACGTGTGTTGAAGGTTTATAACAGGTGTTCAAGGCTTTGGCTTTCAAAAGTTTTATTTTAATAATAAATGGACAGATTTGTCCCTCACTTGGTTTGGACTTAACATGTACTTGTTTAACAGAATTCAATCCCGGTAACAAAACCAACACATCATTTGATACTAGATTCTTTTCGGGACCAAAAACTTTTAAACGATCGAACCTTAAGGACCAAAACAGAATTTTATATTAGTAAAAAGATTTTAATATAAAATTAACCTGCAGGAAATTCATTACCTGATTTATTCATACTAAACATTAAATTGAAACATTGATCATTTAGCTTCACGTAACATATATAGATTAACTAGAAAAGGAAAACAAGAAACTTTATGATATTTTTGTTAGTGGACTTTCAAGTTAATCCGACCAAGTAATATCCAAATCTCCCCAGTTATCTTTTGATACGCCTAAAGCTTTCCACACAGCTTTGGAACCATCGACAATATTATGAGGACACGGTGGTTGATAGTCATGGTCAGCATCACACCCTCTAGTAGAGTCACACTCATCCACAACCATAGCCTTCACGCTTCTCCCATTTCCATTAATGGTAATATACTTATGACACCTACTCCCTCCCTTGTACCATCCAGTTGAAAGTGCCACAACCGGTGTGTCGTCAGAGTGGTATTGGTTATCACACTCTGACGGACCACCTCCATCACCTCCCTTTTGAAAACTGTTTATTGTAAGTTTTGCTTTAGTAGCATTTGTCACTGCATGTGAGCAAGTATACGTGGTGTAGAACTTACCTTGAACACAACACTCTGAGTCATTTTCTTGGTTGCATTGTCCAGGAGGCGGTTTTTTCCCACGGATGCCACCACTCGGATTGCAAGTCTGAGCATTGATTTCGAAAGAAGCTGATGATACAAGAATAAAAAGCAGAATTAAGTGGAAACTCTTCATTTTGTCTTCTTTTTACGATGGTGTTTGATGTTTACGTACCGGATTGAGTGTTTGTATGCTTTTATAGAGGTTGGCTAAGCAACAAGACTAGTTTGTAGTCAAACTTCTTTATCTTGAACTAACAAGATAAAATGACGATGAATGTCGTCTCAACTAATTAATCTAAAAATAGACTACAAAAATTGTTAGATATGGAGATGAGTATTATCTTATCTTTATCTAATATGAAGTTTGTTTTTCAAAAAGAACAAAATAGCAATTTGCCAAAGATTGCAAGCGTACGTATGTTTCATGTACACCTCACTCACACTTCATGCGCACAATGATCATTGCAATTCAACATTTCTAAAAATAGCAAAGTTAGATAAAATTTACAATATAATCCCTACTTCAAAGTTATATTGTATATATATAAGTTGCTAAAATAGTCTTAATCAAGCGTTATGGTTAGGGAGCTAGATGAAATAACAAACTTGACTTTTATAAATATAAAAACAAGTGATTTAACTTTTAGCTAAATAATTTTAGAACAAGTCTCATACATCAAAATAGAATTAAGGCAAACAACCAATAAGACAACCGGTCTTAGTCTTTTTATGGTTGTTTATGGCTTGAATCCGAAGACATCGCTTGATCTAGCTGTCCTCGATACATCTACCAAGTTTAACCAGGAAGCTAGTGAATTGAGCTGTTGTTGACATAAAGACTTAACATCAGCAAGTACATGATAAAATCACAAAATTGACCTGGACGAGTTTGTAGATCGAATGCTTGAGAACATTTGATTATATATGCTTTAATTTGACTACAAATAAACGTCTAAGGAGAACAAAGTAGTAGAGACTGTGGCTATGAAATTAGGAAGCATGCATCGACATGGTGAGCAAATATGTGCACTTAAACCCGGTTTTGGTATGAGTTTTTTTTAAACCTAGCTAGCTATTAATTACTTGCACAAAGTTCTGCAAGTTCATCACTTGGCAGTTTAACAGAACATTTAACTTAAACACATGTGTTCATTCACGTAATATATATACATACTACATAAATATTCACTAGAATAGAAGAACATGATTACATTTAGACATTCTTAAGAAATGATTGTACGTCACATCATTCTGACCAAGTAATATCCAAATCTCCCCAGTTATCCTCCGATACCCCTAACGCTTTCCACACAGCTTTTGAAGCATCAACGATATTATTAGGGCATGGTGGTTGATAGTCATGATCATCATCACAACCCATAGTAGAGTCACACTCATCCACAACCATTGCCTTCACGCTCCTCCCATTACCATTAATGGTGATATGCTTATGGCATCTATCCCCTCCCTTGTACCATCCGGTTGATAGTGCCACAACTGGTGTGTCATCAGAGTGGTATTGGTTGTCACATTCTGATGGACCACCACCATCACCTCCCTTTTGGAAACTATTTATCGTGAGTTTTGCTTTAGTATTGCTTGTCACCGTTGGGGAGCATGTATACGTGGTATAGAACTTACCTTGGACACAACAATCAGAGTCATTCTCTTTGTTGCATTGTCCAGGAGGTGGTTTTCTTCCTCGGATGCTGCCACTTGGTTTGCATGTCTGAGCAGTAATTTCAGAAAACGTTAATGTCAGAAGAATGAATAACACAATAAAGTAGAAACACTTCATTTTTGTTTGTTGTCTCTTTTACAATGGTGTTTGATGTTTGACAAACCATAGTGATTGTGCTTTTATATAGGAATTCGTTTAGAAAACCTTAATTTGTAGTCAAAGCATTTTTTTAATAAAATAAGCCTGATGAGTTCCGTCTCAATAATCAACAAATAGACTACAATTTTGCCAATTATGGAGTTGAAAATTGTCCATTATGGAGTTGAGTAGGGTACAAATTTGTAGCTTTTGTTTTAATATTAACCTAACTATATATAACATTAGGAAGCATGATGTAGCAGTTGGGTTTTTTATATGTAACTTTTTCACATGTACTATTAAAAAAATTATGTCTCATATGTTACTGTGTAAATTTATAATGCATCACATATTAAATTTTTTTAATTTATAAGCACATATATATCCAAACTTAAAGATAAAAATATACATAAATCATATAAATTATAGCTACTAATCTCTATTATAATAAAAGAGTATCTTGGTCGTCACATGATGCTTTCTAATTCACTTTCAATGTCAAAATCCCGCCTAAAAAGAAATTACTTATTTTCATATGCGCAGATCACTAAATGGATACCCATGATTCATTTTCTCTTTTAATTTTAACTATTTTGAAGTTAAAAATATATATTTTAACTTTAAATAAAAGTCAAAAAAATTCACATGTTATTTTAAACTTTAAATGTTTAAAAATTAATTTAAATTAATATTTTTAATTTAATTTTTCCATCCGTGTAACACGTGGATAATAAGATTGTACAGTAATATGTGTAAATTCTCTGAACATTAAAGGATGGTGAGCTGGCAAAAAAGAAGTTATGCAATAAAAATAGACGAAAAAAATATTTGGGCATTAAAAAGTTAATACGGGTCGCGGGCGGCAGTTAAAAAAAAGGTTAATACGCTAAAATAAAGAAAAATCTTATGCACTCAACACTTTTTTTTCATTTTAAATGGAGCTCACGTACAACAAAGCTAGAGTTATAGGTTTTACTTGCTTAATTTCTCTACTTACGTTTTTGTTTCATGTCAAGTCTATGCAGCGCTCTAACTTCTATAATAAGTTAATTAAATTATATGCTAAGTAACTATCTTTTCTTTTGAACGATGACGTGATTTAGCTGTGTAGCATGCTTCGTTCATTGTTAGTTTTACAGTCAAAGAAAAATGTCAACCATTCGATAAGTAAACCGACTTGCTTTCCAGAAGAAATGATGGCAACGAGATTTGAATCGGCAGCCTTGTTGAGCCAAAGCCCTCTGCCGTCGAGTGCCACTAGGCAATTGCCACAACCGCATTAGCTATGTTACTAATTAGTTATTTTAGCTACCATTATATGTTTATGCATGTACTATGCTACTTGAGCAAAAACCACATATGAGGGTGTTGTCACAAGCATGTCCATTGCGACATTATAGGCGTGACAACATCCATGATATTTGTGATCATAACGCCTCAATGTTGGACTAATTACTGACTTCCAAGTCGGACTTGGGTCAAACCGACTAATTGACTTAGTTTATTTTTCTTCTTAATGTAACTGAATTACAATTGAGAAAGAGAAGACATAAATTGGTTAATATAGGGAGAAGTATGCGGAGAGTGTCTCCGATACTGACTTTAACTGGGTTAATTATATACCTCTATCGAGAGGATTTTTTACTTCCATTCGGTTAATCGAGCATCAAGTTTACTAATTACTTGATCCCAATTGTTTACTCTATTCATGTTAGCTCCAAGTCTCCAACAAGAAAACTCAGATAGTTAAATGGGCCGGGTTGAGCCTATCAACGTACGTACCCAGTGCCAATTAGATTTGACTTATGTAAGTTTGTGTATAGACCTAATTAAAAGCATGTGAAAGCAACAAAGAATAAGAGCTAAAGCATTGATGTTTAGATCCTACAGGGCCGGTCCTGAGAAATCCGGTGCCCTGTGCGAGCAATAAAAAAAGTGCCCCATATTATGTCTTGGTGGGTTTTTGGGGGCTTAGTTGGTTTCGATTTGTTAGTTGAATTATAAAATGGAGTTTATAAACAATAACGGGACTATTACTATTAAGTCTAAAAATAACCATTGACGTAAAAAAGAACGTAATTACATAAAACGTCAAGTTCATAAAAGTTATAAGCTAAGTTCGTTAAGTTAGTTGGTTGAATTAAAGTTTTATTTAACATTGGGTCGAAAGTGACAAGTTTTAAAACTCATTTTAAAGTTTCAAATAAAAATATAACAATATTAAACTTAAGGGGGTGTAATTGTAAATTTTAAATTAATTCACCCAAACCCCCACCCAACCCGTCCTGTTCAGATTCATTGTCTTCTCCGGCGATTCCGGCACCAACTCCGGCGGGTGAAAACTCATTTTAGACGAAATTAATCATTGTTTTCAGTTCTAAACCCTTAAAATACATGGTTCGAACTCTAGAACATCATCCAAACCCTTAGTCCATCCCCTTTAAACTACTGGGTCGCTTTCTATGATGGTGCCCCTCGAAGAGATGGTGCCATGTGCGGTCGACTACCCCGCACACCCTATGGGCCGGCCCTGAGATCCTACCATACAGGGCTTCATCACTGCAAGGACCACATTTTTAATCATACGTACATGACATCCCTTCAATTCCAATCCTGTGACGAAACGCAACGGTGATAAGGGGTCACCTTGACACACTTCTCTATAGTGTTGAACTAGCTTTAATACTTGTGTGTTACACACAGGTTAAATAACAATATTTAAAAAAAATCTAAAACATAAATCGACTCGTATTATCTTTCCGATAAAATAACCTAAAATATCGGTTTTGAATTTGAAAAAACCTTAACGGCGTTAAAAAAAATTTAATGACGGACCGTTGGTTGCCAAAGTGATAAAAGTTGGGACCGTTAACAGCCAATTCAATAGTTGGGACCTGTAGAAGCCAAGATGTGATAGTTGGGACCAGTAGAAACAATATACCTATATTATTTATTAAAGTGTTTGATATTATAGCATTTTGGTAATTATCTATATATATTATCATATAATGTTTCATTGTTGTGGTATTGTGATGATGTTGTGTACCGTAGTTTCATTATATTTGTTAAAGTTAAACGACATATGTTTTTTACTAATTTTAGCCCGTGTGTATGGTTTTAATGACCGTGATAATGAAAATTTAGAGGTATACAAATGTTTCACGTATCGCCGGACGCTGTATAATGCTAGTTATATGTAACGAAAAGATCGTGAGTGTTGATTTGTGAAACTAGTGGTATTATCAACCTATACAAAAAATTGTAGTAAAAATGTGAAATCTAGCTACTGTTATAACCAAAACATTGCATGTGTATTGTGAATGTTTTTTCAATATAACCTCTACTTTATTTTTAAGTTACGCTTACATATTTGTGGGCATTAATTATCTTCATGATGTAGCGGGTGATAATTAAAACTGGGTTTAGTGAGTTTAGTTGTCTTCTTCATTTGTACAAGTTTTTCTTAACATTTAATTAATCCCGGTTTTATTATGAGATTATTTCAAACCTAACAATTAATGTGATCTATCTAATAAATTAGAGTTTTTAAGGGGTAATTTTTTAGGGGGAAAACATAATTTATTTTATAAAAGGAAGGTTGAGAGGGAAAATTAAGTATGAGAGTTAATAAAGACAAAATTTTGTGATTAATAATAATTTAAAAAATTATTTATTAAATTTTTAAATATAATAGTTATAATTTTTTACAAATATTTTTATTCAACCCGTGTGTAATACACGGGTATTAAACCTAGTTATGTGATTATTTCAAACCTAGCTATTAATTCAAGGAGAATATATGTAAACTCAGCACAAATTCCTGTAAGTTCATCACTTAATAGTTTAATCATACAGAATACCCAACTTAAACACGTATCACGCAATATATACATTCACTTGAAAAGAAAAACATGACTGCTTTTTGACATATATACTTAAGAGAGATTTGCACGTTACTCTGACCAAGTAATATCCAAATCTCCCCAGTTATTTTCGGATACCCCTAATGCTTCCCATACAGCTTTTGAAGCATCAACAATATTATTAGGGCAAGGTGATTGATAGTCATGATCAGCATCACAACCCATAGTAGAATCACACTCATCGACTACCATTGCCTTCACGCTCCTCCCATTACCATTAATGGTGATATGCTTATGGCATCTATCTCCTCCCTTGTACCATCCGGTTGATAGTGCCACAACTGGTGTGTCATCAGAGTGGTATTGGTTGTCACACTCAGATGGGCCACCACCATCACCTCCTTTTTGAAAACTGTTTATTGTCAGTTTTGCTTTAGTGGCACTTGTCACTGTAGGGGAGCACGTATACGTGGTATAGAACTTACCTTGGACACAACAATCCGAGTCATTCTCTTTGTTACATTGTCCGGGAGGTGGTTTTCTTCCTCTAATACCACCACTCGGTTTGCAAGTCTGAGCATTGATTTCAGAAAACGTTAGTGTTAGAAGAATGAATAGCGTAATTAAATGAAAACTCTTCATTTTGTGTTCACTTTTTTTGTTTATTTGTGATCTCTTTGATGTTTGATGTATAGCAAGCCAAAGTGATTGTGTTTTTATATGGTTCGGCTTATAGCAAACTTAATTTGTAGTCAAACTATTTTTTCTATTAAATAAGCTAATAATGATGAGTGCCGCATCAAGTAATCAACAAATAGACTAGAAAATTGTTCAATAAATATGGAGTTGAGTAAGTACAAAATTGCAGCTTTTGTTAGACTATTAAACCATTGAAGCATGTCATTGAATCTATGATTTATAACATCATGTATACTTCAAACTTCAAACTTCAAACCATCATGTGTATAGTTCTGATACACTTCACATTAGTGCACAATGTTGTTATAACAATCGTCACTTTTGCTAGTCATCGTTTAATTCCTTGAAAAGTAATTAAGTGATCGAGATACACGATTACTGTGCAAATTTATCGTGCCATGAACAAGAGATGATATTTGCATACAAACAAACTTTTATTAGTTAATTCTCCTTCAAGCTATCCCATAAAAACTACAAACCCACTCTTATTAAAGTTTAATATCGTTTCGTTCAATACTCACACACGATATTAGCTTCTCCAAGACTCTCTCTCAATTATGACTTGTTCCACATTGGTCTCGTAAGCCGATAAGTACTCAAATTGTTTAACCTTGATCCTTGGACGTATCTTGATTATTATACCCGCATTTTGTTGTTTCTTGGTTATATGTTTCACTAATGTTATCTTCTTTGACCTCAAGACCAAACGTCTTGGTTTCTAGAACACTTTGTACATTCAACATTAATTTAACTAAGCTAGTCATTGCCGAACCACACAAGCATGTTACGGTAAACACATTACCATTCAGCTCAACACCCTGCATTAAACTCTTCATCTACTTCAGTAATCAAATATAAGGTTTGGCTAGGAGCCTTGTTAGCATCGTTGTTAACCACCGTATCACCGGTAACCAATTTTACTCCACTGGTTTTCGTAGGCATTCCACCGTTAACGACCGATACATCGTCTCTGGTTGTCTTACCATCGTCGGTAACTACCACATCTCCTTTGGTCATCGGGTCATTATGGTCAACCACCTCGTTGCGTGTTTCCTCACGAACAACCACCTTATCAAAACTTTGTTCAGTGATGGTTGTAGATGTAAAGACGTTAATTTCTTAAGCGACATGCGACTTTTCTTACCACAACGTTCAATCGACACTCACGAACTATGTCCTTTGGCTAAAATTGCAACTCCAGAAATCGTTTTGTATATGATCTGGATTTCTTTATATTACTTTAAACTTCTTCACTGAGCCAATTTTCTTGTCTATTGAAGGTTTCATCTTTGGATTTGAGATTGATTTTTCTTGAAAAATTGTTTTGCAAGAATATCCTAAATTTGCTTGGGTGCATGTCTCTACACCTTGAACACGTTTCAGAACTTGCATGTCTCTACACCTTGAACACGTTTCAGAACTTGTTCCTTCATCCTTGTCTTTAATAGAACATGGCTTTGTCAGCTATAATCATCCATTTTCGTAACACTCCGGTTGACCTTTGACTTCCAAAAATGTCCCCTTCGACTTCGTCAGTCATGGTCGCCGCGACCATAGCCGGGTATAGTCGCCGACTACACAATCTAGCAAATAAGAACATCCCACGTGTCCACAGCAGTCGGCGACCATAACTCTTTTCCCGACAGCGCCCATAGTCGGATGCCCGTCTGACAGCGAGCCGGCGACTACTTTTAATTCCTTGTCTCAAGGACTACCCTCACACGGACCCGGGTTTTCGGAGTTGCATTCGTGTCCGTAGGTCGTGCGGGCGTCACATTGAGGCAAGGAATACGAACCAAATTTGCACCCCCTATGCGCAGGTAGGTGCTAGAGCAATATGTTGTTGATATATATTGATCATCAAACTTAAAGTTTTTCAGAAAAGATGTGCGGACAGATTTTGGATGATGTGCGGGCAGAAGTTACTTAGAGATGTGCAGACAGATTGTTATCCGCATATCAACTTAAGTTTTTGTTCTTTTTTATTGTAAACACATGTATTGTCTAGAGTAGTATAAATAGGTGTTCTTATGTATGTTTTAGGGACTTTTCATACTTTACACCTTTTGTACACACATATTCTCTCGATCAATACAACTTGCATTTATCAGTAATCTTTGTGTTGAATTGTTTGGTTGTTGATTATAATCATGATTGTTGAATAGATTAACAGATTAACATGCTCGTGACCTGATCCAGATTCACAAATGTAACATAAGAAATTAACATGTTATGAAAGCTTGCATATATAAAGCCAACTACGGTTTTGTCTCCACTCCAATGTGGGACAAAGTGGAAAAAAATCTAGTTAAATGTTTTTCCACTTTGTCCCACATTGGAGTGGAGACAAAACCATAGTTGGCTTTATATATGTAAGCCTTCCATAACATGTTAACTTCTTATGTTACATTTTACTCTAGCACCTACCCACGCGCAGGGGAGTGCAAAGTTGGTTCGAATTCCCTCAATGCGACGCCCGCACGACCTGCGGACACGAATGCAACTCCGAAAACCCGGGTCCGAGTGAGGGTAGTTTTTGAGTCATTCTTTTTTTGTTTTTTTCAGCAGTACACGACCAAGAATTCATTTTTTTTCCTTTTTTTCACTAGCTAACGAAAAAAAAAAACCATAGTCATCGGCGCCTCCCGACATCGATGTCAGACGGGCGTCCGACTATAGTCTTTGTCGGGAAAACAATTATAGTCGCCGACTACTGTGGACACGTGGGAGGTTCTTATTTGCTAGAATGTGTAGTCGGCGACTATACTACGTGCAGTCGAGGCGACCACGACTAATGAAGTTAAAGGGGACATTTTGGGAAGTCAACGGTCAAAAGGGACATTTTCAAAATTTTCCCTTTTGTTTATATGCCGTTCATAAAAAATATATTTTATATAATATAAATTTGTGTAAAAGGTTGTTGAAACAATTGTCAATTTTGCTTCTCGTCCATCCTAAGACCATATGTAGTAATACAGGGGATAACGCGCCTCTTCACATCATCATTTTTCAGCTGTTGTAGATGAAACGTCGTTATATAGCTCGTGGTGTGAAACGTGTGTTTCAGTATAGCGTCCCTATAACATCATCTTCGCTACACAGAGATGGAGATTGGACTTTACAAGATTTTATAATTGACACATTGTCTAAGAATACCAAGTGATCAAGAGAGACAAGATATTATATCTCAATCATGTAACAGTTGATTAAGTGAGTTATATAGAAATGGAAGGTAAAGCATGGTTCATGTGTTCCTAACTGAATTAGCTATGTATAATTATGGTTTAAGAGCAAATTAAGTTTGTTTTTTTAATCTGCTTTGTCTAGAATAATGTTTTTCCTCTAAAAGTTTGAATATTATATTTGTCCCTTTTTTGGTTTGTTGGATCCGCAAGAAAATAAAAAAATAAGAAATTATATAAAGAATTGTGTATAATAAAATTTCACCCCACAAGCGGGACCGCTACCTAATAGCATGTTGACACCTAAAGAATCTCCTAATTGTTTCAGAAGCTTCATGTTGTAGATGATGGTGATAGTGACAAAGGGGTTTTCTATCATATCTGAACTAGATGTTGATTTTGGCAGGTTTTACGAGTGACGCTCTGAAGTGATCATGTCATGAGGATTTTTTAAAAGTTTGAATCAGATGTTATTTCTAACTAGTGAAGTTCTCGCGTTTGCGTGTTTCGTGATGGCTAGTGTACATGACATGTGCAATGGAAGCTTTGAAAAACATCAAATATTACATGAAATTATTTTGTTGGATATAACAAATAAATTAAACTCGCTTAATGACCAAATGTGTAAAAGTTTCAAACTTTATGTGGCAAGAGATCTAAAAATTCACATGAATTTCAAATAAGCTTCAATACTCATCACATGCTTATATTAACATGGCAACTTTAAAATGGTTCGTAAAACATCGAATATTACATAAAATTACTTGATTGGATATAACAATTAAATCAAACTCACTTAATAACCAAATGTGTATAAAATATAAACTTTATATGGCAACTTTAAAATTTCAATTCAATACTAAATGCTTAGATCAACATAAAAAGTTCTGATTAGTTGACAAAACATCAAATATTATATTACTTCAATATAGAACCAAATATACAAAAAAAAAGACACTTAATGTGTGGGAAGTCTTCTAAAACCAAAAACATCAAATTATATTACTTCAAGTTCTCACCTTTGTTTTTATTATACATGTAGTAATAACTATTTTTTTATTTCATTTTCCATCACTTGTTAATAGAGGTGTTCATGGTTCGGTTTAAAACCATGAAACCGTCCAAACCGGTCATCGGTTTGGCTTCATGGTCGGTTTTATTTTTAACTTTCGGTCGGTCGGCTTCAAAAAATTTAAACCGTAATGAACGGTTTGGCTTATGGTTTTTACCAAAAACCGGTCGGATAAAACCGGACCGGACCGTAGGATTTAAGTATTTTAAAATTATACATTTTTATATTAGATATATAATTATTTATAATATTTCATATTATATATTAGACCGAACCATGCCTGGTTCATGATGTTTTTAGATTGCACATATGGAGCTTAGAACTTTTGGACAGTAGGCGATAAAGGTGATTAGGTTGTTTGTTTTGACCTGGTTTGTTTTGAACACCTAATTACTTTAAGCTTCTTTGTGTATTTTGGCAGTTTATTCTAAGCTTGTATTAGATAAATTTTGTACTTATTATGTGTTTATTTGGTGTGTATGTTTTTTAACAACATGTTAATTAGGTGTTGATATTTTTGACATCTTATATTAGCACAAAGATAAACATGTATAGTATACAAGCCCAATATTGGGTCAAACCGTGAAACCAAACCGGAGCCAAACCGTTAGTAACGGCTTGGTTTGGTTTGGTTTGGTTTGTGTTTTCAATGGTTCGGCTTCGGTTTTCGATATGCAAAAACCGTACTAACGGTTTGGCTTACGGTTTGATCAAAAAACCGTCAAAACCAAACCGTGAACACCCCTACTTGTTAAATTTAATGTTTCATTTATTTTTTAGGTTTCTTTTTAACTAACTTTTTAACAACATAAATTTAAATAATTAAACAGTTCAAATATATGGGTAAATTTTTATCGTGATAGTTTCTTAAATTCTAAATGTATCATTATGACGTGTTTATTTCTATCCATATTTATATGCATGACGCCTGCTTTTTGTTGAATTTACACGTAACTTTATCAATCAATGCCAGCTAACATACTACTGCATTCACTTTCAAAAAAGTCATTATCCCGACGCATAACATAAGTATAACGCCTACTTCATATACATTCAAAGTATTCTTACCGCCATGACCGAACATCCTACTCTAACACGAAACTCTGTCAATTCTCCTTAAGCCCAGAATAATCACAATACACACACGAAGTTAAGTTAATAATAGTAACAAAACATAAAGGGGGAGAAAGTGTCATTCACTTAAACTCGAACCACCTTGGTCTTGTTCATTGTTCATCCCTGTAATTAGATCCTCTGCTTCACTAAATCAACAAAACTCAAACTCCCCTGTTCTGTTCTGTTCTGTTCAATTCAATCAACCAATCATGTCCGAATTCAATGAATTAGAAACCCAAGATGCAATTCGCATGCCATGGAATGTTATCCCAGGAACAAAACAAGAAGCCGCTCAATGCGTCATCCCAATTTCCGCAATTTACACTCCGATCAAACCCTTACCGGAAACAACCCCTCTTCTTCCATACTCACCTCTACGATGCCGCAATTGCCGATCGGTACTCAACCCATTTTCAATCGTCGATTTCTCAACAAAAATCTGGATCTGTTCCTTCTGTTTACATCGCAATCACTTCCCACATCACTACCAATCCATTTCAGATGATAATCTTCCAGCAGAGCTTTTCCCTCATTACACAACGATTGAATATGAACCACAAAATGAGCGAATTGGTGGATCACTTGTTCCTCAGGTGTTTTTCTTTGTGATTGATACTTGTATGATTGAAGAGGAAATAGGGTTTTTGAAATCAGGGCTTTCGAGGGTGATTGGGGAAATACCTGAAAATTCACTTGTGGGTTTGATCACTTTTGGGAGGTATGTTTGTGTTCATGAGTTGGGGTTTTTCGGAAATATTCCCAAAGTTTATGTTTTTAACGGGGCGAAAGAGATTACGAAAGATCAGGTTTTGGAACAGATGGGTTTCTTTTTGAAGAAACCTAGACCTGCTACTGGTGTTGTTGCAGGTGTTAGAGATGGTCTTTCACAAGAGAGTATTAACAGGTTCTTGTTGCCGGCCGCAGATTGTGAATTTGCGCTAAATTCGGTATTTTTAATCCACCCACTGATCTTGAATTTGGGATTTTAGTTATGTGATATCAATAGTTTTGTTGTGTGAATCATGATGATAATGTGTTAGGTATTGGATGAGCTTCAAAAAGATCCATGGCCAGTTCCTGCTGATCAAAGGGCGCCGAGGTCGACTGGCACTGCGTTGACCGTGGCTGCTCATCTGTTGGGAGTGTGTGTTCCTGGTTCCGGGGCTAGAATTATGGCGTTTTTGGGCGGGCCAGCAACCGAAGGGCCAGGTTCTGTGAGTATTCTATTCACTCATTCTTACGGCATTTAATGTTTTGTTGTGTGTGTTTTGAATTATTTTGTACTTTTATGTTTAGATTGTGTCAAAAGCTTTATCCGAACCTATACGTTCTCACAAGGATTTAGATAAGGATGCTGCTCCTTTTTTTCATAAAGCAGTGAAGTTGTATGAAGGACTTGCGAAGCAGCTTGTACATCAAGGACATGTACTTGATGTGTTTGCTTGTGCTCTTGATCAGGTGATGAGTTTATAAAAATCTTGTTTTGTCATGAATGAAATTTAATATTATGATTGGTTGTAGGTTGGGGTAGCGGAGCTTAAAGTTGCAGTTGAAAAAACTGGAGGGCTTGTCGTGTTAGCAGAAAGCTTTGGCCATTCGGTTTTTAAAGATTCTCTTCTGCGTATTTTTCAATCTAGTGACAATGATTTGGGTCTATCATCAAAGTAAGGTTTGATTTAAGATCTTGCAAGTTGTAACTTGTACGGCATGATAGTTTTATCATAGAATGTTTTCGATTTAGTGCTTGTATATTTGTTGTAACCTTTGCTTTGATGTAGTTATATAAATATGAATTTTTTACCAAATAAACCACATTTTTTAAATCCAAAGAACATGTATTCGACCCATTTACTTATAAATGGATAGAATAGGGTAATGTGTTGGTCTGGGCCTTAGCTTGTTCTACACTTGTGTTTACCTTAGCTTGTTTTCTACACTTTAGTTTGCCTTAGCTTGTTCTTACACTTGTACCTGTAGTTTGATTTCCCCTAGCTTCATCGTAAGAAATCTCATTGCATGCTATCTGAATTAACATCTGTTCATCACAAAAGGTTTCGGGAGTCGGGGGTCTCAATGGTAGCCTTTGTATCCCATAGGATAGAGGAAATATTTGCCGCACCCCACTTCTCTCAGACCCTACCAATAACTTAGCTATTATTGAGTATATTTGGTTGCTTGTTTGGCCAAAAGGGGAACAAGTCAAACAGGTTGAAAGTTGTTGTAAGTTGATTTTTTATGTATGTAACCTCTTAAATTGTATCTTCATTTAGTCAAATCATTGTAGTAATAATGTTATTCTTTTAAGTTTAATCATTAGTGGCCCTGTATCTATAAACCATTAAGAAATGGACAAAATAGTTTTTGTGGGCTAAGCTTACTTGAACCCAAACCATTTCAGCTTCTACTAACATGACCCATTATGACCTATGCACTATCAGTTATCTTTCCAACTCTAACATGAGTGTGTTAGAGTTTTAATAGATTATTTTACCAAATGGAATAGTCAATAGTGGTGGTGCTAATATATTTTTTTCTAACTTCTCACTATATGCAGTGGTATATTTGAGGTAAACTTCTCGAAGGATATCAAAATTCAGGGCATTCTTGGTCCATGCGCGTCACTTGAAAAGGTTAATATAGTGCGTTGGTTAAGTTTTGATTTTTTATCAGCTATTTAGTATGTTGACTGATTATTGTTTTTTTCTGCAGAAAGGCCCGCTATGCTCTGACACTACCATCGGTCAAGGGGGTACTACTGCATGGAAGATGTGTGGACTTGATAAATCTACTTCATTATGCTTAATATTCGATATCGTGAAGAAGGAAAACCCAGATGTTATTGGTCAAGCTGCCAACGATCAGTTTTATTTCCAGTTTTTGACTTAGTATGAGCTTGTCAATCTCCTTTTAAAGACTGGTTGAGGTGGCAAAATGGGTGGGTTGAGTAAAGGGTTGTGGTCAAAATGGTAAATTTTTGTTCAGGTCAAAACGGGTGTTGGGCTGACCCGTAAACTCTTTTTCTATCCATTATTTCAGCTCTGCATATAATTATTGTGCTAAATATATGTAAATGGGTTGAGTTTGCCACCATTTATGAGCATCATTGACTTGAGTAGGACGTTTATTAACTTGCTTTAGATAATCTTGTCCAGTTATCAGCATAGCAGCGGAAATATGAGGCTTCGAGCCACTACCCTCTCTAGAAGATGGGTCACGGGACCTGGGAACATACAGGCAAGCTTGTTCATTAATCCTATTTGATATTTTGTAAAAGTCGAGTTTTTGTACTTCCATTTCTTTGTGGCTCCACAAGATTGATGTGTTTGGTTGTCTAGATATTTAACAAATAAAATGATATAACTATGTGGCAAGTCGAACTTTTCTGTGGGTCGGAATGAGCGTTATTGTTATCTTTTAAAAGGTAAGTAGAAAAGAGGCCGATATTTGGCCATGTTAGCATCCGTAAAGAATGCTGACGCTGCACATAAAGCTTCAAAATTTCAACTATCTTCTCTTATGTTATGCATAAACAGGCTGTGAATGCATATCATCGAACATCACAATTGAGCATTTTTCTGTTACTTTAAGCAATGATATGTTTTTATTGATTGACAAAAAGATCCAATGGTTTTGCATTTGTAGGATCTGATTGCTGGGTTTGACCAAGAAGCAGCTGCCGTAGTCATGGGACGCCTAGTTTCTTTCAAAATGGAGACAGAGGTAACTACTTTTCTTTTCTACGCATTTACTATATTTGCTAATATAGTGTCTAAGTTTTTATTTTGCATAATAAGTGAACATTAAATGTTGCATTAATTAGTTAGTAATGATGATTTTCATTTGCAGGCTGAATTTGATCCCATAAGATGGCTTGATAAAACATTGATACATCTATGTTCTCGCTTTGGGGACTATCAAAAAGACAGCCCGTCTTCTTTTGTCTTATCTCCACGGTTATCAATTATTCCTCAATTTGTGTTTAATTTGAGGCGATCTCAATTCGTACAGGTGTTTGTTTAACTTCGTTGCTTCATTTTTTTCAAGATCCTTAGTTATGCAACTATGCTTACTCTTGTTTTATTTTATTAAAGGTTTTCAACAACAGCCCAGATGAAACAGCATATTTTAGGATGGTTATGAACCGAGAAAATGTTGCAAATTCAGTAGTGATGATTCAACCTTCTTTAATTTCTTATGCTTTTAATTCCGGAGCAGAACCAGCTCTTTTAGATGTGGCATCAATTGCTGCTGACCGGATCCTTTTATTGGATTCGTATTTCACTGTTGTTGTTTTCCATGGATCGACTATTGCTCAGTGGCGTAAAGCTGGCTACCAAAATGAGCCGGAACATAAGGTTTCGTTTTTTTCTTTTCAAATAATAATTCTTTATTTTTCTAAAGTTCGTTTTTTTTTTAATTTTACATTAATGCTTGCAGGTTTTTGCACAATTGCTGCAAGCTCCTCTTGATGACGCTGAGGCTATAGTCAAGGAACGATTTCCAGTACCGCGTTTAGTCATTTGTGATCAGCATGGATCTCAGGTCAGAAATGTCTCTTAACTGCCAGATGTTAAAAATATATTGATTTTTGACCAATATAAGTTTATCATTACATTCATAATCACTATAATAATATATCTAAATTTAAGGTACATAATCAGCATGTAGTATGAAACTTTTGCAGGCTCGTTTTCTACTGGCGAAACTGAACCCGTCTGCTACATATAACTCAGACGCTCCACCTATGCCCGGTGGTGATGTTCTGTTTACAGATGATGTCAGCTTTGAGATCTTTTTAGACCATCTGCAGCGATTGGCGGTTCAACAATAAATGATTTTTAGAGCAGTATACGCATAGATTATTCAAGTTTTGTAAGATTGTTGGGTCAACTGGATTGTACAGTATTGCATACAATCTCTATTGCAGTATTGTAGCTTTTTATGCACCATTCTATCTCTTGTTCATTTTCCCTAACAGTTTGTTTAGAAATATGCACTCATTTTTAATGAAGTTCATAACTTATTTACCATGTTGTGTCTTCATTTTTCTTTTGTTTCTACTTGCCCATTTTTTTTTCTAATTTGTACAATGTGATCTCTTTAATTTCTAAAGGTATATAACATTATTCTTCAATGCTATTTGATTTCCTTTTGTAGCCATAAACTCTTCATTTTAGAAGGTGAATTGCCATTATTGGATTGCTCATCATGACTATTGACATCTAAATACGTATCGTCTTCGGTTTTGTGTTTTTTCATCCTACCTCTGTTGCGTTACTTCATATCCAACGAAATCTTCAGTTCCTCCAAAGTTTTGAAGCACCATTAGGTTTAAACACCCGGTTGAAACATCGTTTTATTGTTTGGAGCACCGTCATGAGATGAGATGATGGTGATGTTTGAGATGTTGGAACTTGGAAGTGAAGATACAAACCTATATTTAGCAAAGTGAGTATCATTTAAGGTGCATGATAAATTAATTGTTATTATCCAAGTGGCTGTTAAAAAATTGTATTAAAGAAATGTATTATGTTATTTAGGGGGTGTTTAGTAGCCTCTTAATTGTCATTCAGAGGCTTACCTTTTAATGGTTCAAAACTTCTGAATCATTATGTGATAAAAATGTGTTGAATGGTTAAGAGGTAGCCTCTGAATGTTAAAACCTCACCTCATTCATCTTATTTTTAAAACTTACCTTATAATGGATTTTTAAATCATTAGGAGGTAGACTTTTACTGAGTATTAAGAGGTTATTAAAAGGCTACCAAACAGCCCCTTAGATAGATAATTGTTTTGAATGTTATATATTATTATATGATATGATTGTAGTTCATATAAATTTTATTGGTCGCTATCGGTCACAACTGTTAAAATATGTGCCAACGGTCACAGTGTCACACCTTTCACCTTTTATTGTTTTTTCCACCAACAGACCGCCATTCAAAAATATTAACAACGTTAAGAGCTATTCGAACTTTCAGACCTAATTCTAGGGCTTTTGATCGGAAGAAGATTACGAGTCAATTGATATAAAAACTACCTCGAAACGGTATGATTGTTGGTTTAAGGGTATGATTATAGATTGTGATATATGATTTTCATATCAATCGGGAAATGTTATCACAAAGTTTAAAAATAGAGTTTCATATAATCATATGAACGTGTTTCTAATAATAAAACATCAGTCTCATTATTGAAAAGTATTTAATAGTAACAATTCACAGTCGTATAAAGAACTAGAAGCATCAGCACTCGTACATAAGCCATAGTTGAGTTAACAAAATATGGTACGCGCTCCTTCCTGCAAAATGTGAACTAAACCTTAGAAAAAAAAACTCAAACAAACACTCGCTCTGGATAGCGAAAAGTTTAAGCCTAAAACTGAACCAAACCCGTTTAGATTAAACCAAACTTATGAATTTCATGTCCTAAATTCACAGATCACACCCTTGTATATTGACATGATGTCCTCTAATAAGAACTTCAAATCTGTTGGCACAGCACTAGTGGTAGCCTAATGAAGCTATGATGTATATGACCTGCTACTAAAAGAGAGCAACCTAATATTATATAAGTCTTCACAGTTCACTCGTAAAATGTATTGCCATATTAGTAGCAGCAAATCTCCGAAAAAGTGTCTTAGTGGCACAAATTTGACCAAAACATGTTTCAATCAACCCAATCCAACCATACCCGTTTTGACCCATATGAAAAACACTATCTATTCTAACTCGTTAACTCTACAGGTTTCTTTTCAACATCTATTCACAGTATATATAAATGTAACAAAACCAATCCCCTGAAATCTTTTATAACATCAATTAAAATATTTTGTATTCTCAAAATAACTACATATAATTTTTATCAAAGAAATAGGTTTTTGTTTATGATATAGCATGTTAATAATAACTCAAATACAAAGAAAACAATGGAACTTACTAGATCAATTTCTCACTGAATATATTTAGGGATTTCTCCTTTTCTCAAGAGTGATAAAGAGTACTCAGCTATATCAATCAAATCTTTAATGTTGTGAATAGACCGTTCCTCAGCAGCCACCATGAAAATGGCACGCGCTTGTGCTTTCCTGTGCAATCTTGCTGCTAAATTCAAGGGCAGATCAGGTGAATTTAGGCTTCTAAGTACTTGTCTATACAGAGAAAGAACCCTCCCCCTGTTTCTTGACAAATCTTCTGCAGTTGCCCAGATGAGACCCTTCGCCATTTTACCCACCAAATGTTTTCTGAAATGCTGATAAGGATAAAAAAACAACCTTTAGAAAGATTTGTATGTTAACAATACCTATTTTCCCATCAATATATTCATAACTTTTAAGCTCTATGTAAAGAAGCTCGAGGAACATGAAAGAATAAACAAAGAAAAGCAAACAGATCTGAAATAGAAAAAGAAAAATCAGAAAAAATTTACTTTTACTACTGCAGCATACAACTCTTAAATTTCCCTACTTGACAAAGGTTTACTATGTGAAATAAGCTATTTTCAGTAAGTTGATTTATGTGCAGTTTCTTGAAACAAACATAAACCAATTTTAACAAGTGTCCTGTTAAGTGCAGTTTAGACTAAACCTGGTAAAACGGGCGAAGGGAGAGTGGGCAAGGGTGAAATTGGATCCTAAAAATGAAGGTTTTGTCGTTTTGTTTTAGGTCACGATAGGTTGATTTAAAAAGGCCAAAAATTCTCTTGTACCAGCCCCTTATCCAACAAAAATCACAAAATTCTAACTATAGCTCGTTTAATTATTCTACGCAAGCCAGTTTAATCAAACTTCCAATAATATCAATTGTTGAAGAAGCAACACTAATCAGAAACCAACATGTACCAAACTTCCATCAATCTAAATGAAATTTGTTCAAACAAAACAAAGAATTTACCAATTGAATTAAAAACAAACATGCCATCACCTTCACATCCAAAAGCAACAAGTGGGAAAAAAATCACTTGTGATCTCATTGCAATTTTAAAATCCATATTATTTATGATATCATAAACCACTAATTAACAATTAACATCCCACACACCAAATTTTCTCACTTTGTGACATTAAATACTACCAAATACCACTATGAATCCATGAAAAAACATGTATTGATGCATATACAGAGTTCAAAAAACACACATAATAAATCATTCAGTTTCTTTTTAGGCTTCTTTCATTTGGGATTTTTATCAAACAGTTGGTGGGCAGAAAACAAACAAACAAAAAAATGACTTTACACCAGCATTTCAATGATGCAAACCCATTCAAGAAAGAAATATGCTAACGGTTGTAGAGATTGTACACGGAAATTAGCATATGTATCGAGAAGAAGTTGCAAATAAACCAAAAATGGAACGTACCAGCAGAAGAAGTCAAACTCGAATTGGAAGCTGGATCAAAGATTGATTAGTGGCGTTGATAAAAAGATACGAGTGAATGTCGCTGTTGGCCTGGATGTGCAAAGACCTTAATCGATGCCAATTCGCCCAATGTTTAAGCCGTCGATACTTTTGTCTACGCCCCAAATTGTTTAAACTTTAACCACTACCAAGATGAGCCTAAACTAGTTATTGCAATTACTTACAAATCAGGTTTTTTAAAGGTTTCGGTTTGGTTTTTACTTAGGAACTAGAAATGATCTTTAGGCGCCAATTTGGGTATGGTCGGTTTGGATCTTGGATCCGCGTAGGGTTAATAACCAAATTATTATGCAACTCTATTTGGCGGTAGTGATGGCATTCTGGAATCGGTTAGAAAACCTAAACATGTTATTTAATCGGTTTCGAGCCCTGTTAGTGACAGGTTTGTGGTTTCATAGACGAAACCTTATTTGTAACAAGTTATTAGACCAGCTAAGG
Source organism: Tagetes erecta (assembly GCA_030867185.1). Taxonomy (NCBI): domain Eukaryota; kingdom Viridiplantae; phylum Streptophyta; class Magnoliopsida; order Asterales; family Asteraceae; genus Tagetes; species Tagetes erecta. Next base: position 77,525,183 of record CM061490.1, on the reverse strand, counting down.
TATAGTTTTTAAACAAGTTTTTTAAATCATTTTGCCTCATATGTTAGCAGCTAGCATAAATAAGTAGTAGGCGTATTAGTTTGATTACAATATTCTCTAACTTTGTAAACATAAAAAACAGTAAAAATACCCGAAAAATGCTTACATAAAGAGTTTCGACACTTAAATGTCTTATTTTTGTGGAAATTCGTAAGAAAGATATTTTTTAATAGATTAAGAATCGTACATTGCTAAATTTGGGTATGAAATAATCAAATATTTGTGTCACATGAATCATCAATCAATCTCCAAGCAAAATTGACCCACCTTGATAATAAATAAATATATTGACAAAAATTGTAACTTAAATCGAACGTACCCTCATATATTCAACTCCCCTGTTCTTTTCACAAATTTCTTATCATTGCGATCGATATGGGACAAATCCTCGAAAAACTTCAAGGTACCTATTTCTTGCTTAATTTTCTTTCAATTCGAATTACAGTCTTGTTTGATTTGAAGATTGACGGATGTTTCTGATTTTTTGTTTACGTAAATCGATTATTTTCTGTTTGGTTCTGTTCAATTTGAAGGTAATTGATTGCCCATGTCAATATTTTCAAACTTCATGGTTTTGGATTTGGATTAGGTCTAATCTGAAGCTCAATCGATAAATTTGTAGAGGTTTGAAGGAAATTGAATAGACAATTGTTGTGTTGATCTTCTATTAATTGGATTAGGGTAAAATCTTTAAAGTAAATTGAATCAGTTTTAAGGGTTTTTAAAATGTTTGTGTTGATTTGGTTATTGGATGCTTTGTAATTTCTAGGTTACAATGAACTTTTTTATAAATCACAATAAATGGTAATTGAAGATTTTTGTTGGGTAAATTAAGGTTTTTGTCTTTTATGTACGGGTTAACTTGTGGATCGTGTCCATTAACTTCAAAAAAGTAAGTACGAAAGGGTTGTGTAAGGTAAAGGCCACGATCTGCAGGTTAGACACCGGACATAAAGGACGAAAACTATAAATTACCTTTTTTTGTTTAAAAAGATGATGATTTCAAGTTTGAACACTTGGTGTAGGCAAGCAATGGAGAGAAAAGAAAATAAGAAACATAAGTGACAAGGTTTTTGACTATTACAAGAATGACTCCGGTACGGCGAATATGACATTTGAAGATTTGTACATTGCTGTGTTACTTGTGTACAAGTAAGCATTTACTTTTCATGCCAAATCTTGTATTTTTATTTAAATCTTTTTGGGGGCAATTTGATTGGGTACTTATGCAGTTGATTTTTTTTAATGAAGTGATATCAATAAGCGTTTGCCCGGGCCTCATTTTGACCCGCCAAAGAAGGAGCAAATCAGAACTTTGATGAAGGTATCTTTAATAATTGAATTTGTGATATAATGTTTTTTTTCGCAGGGTCTTATTTATATGATGTAAAAGAAATAAAAATGTCTGAGATGGTTTATGTTTCAATTGTTTTCATTTAAAAAGTATTGAATCAAACAAAGAATTTAGCATGCATATCTTTCTGAAGGCCAAAGTCTTTGTATGCAACTATAAAGTATCTTCCTTTGATTCTTTTTTTCCAAAAAACAAAACCAAATATTGGACTTGGCAAAATGAGTGAGTCGGGTAAGGTGTGACTGAATCAGAGCTGGTCATTTTCTGTACGGGTCGAAATGGATGGGGTGGGATTATTTTCTCCAGTTTTTCCTCGTAAAGTTAAAACTAACTTTTTGTAATAAATATGATTACAAGACTATTTACTGCAACAATTACCTTATTTTCTTGAGTAAATCAATAGTACTAGATATACACTTTGTTAGACTGGACCCATTCAAGCATTTTCTTGTTAGCCAATCTTTTTGGGTTTTATCCATTTGACCTGTTAGCTATTAACATAACCCAAATCAACCCATTCAGAAGTAAATGAGTTGAAATTGCCACTTATCAAATATAGGGACAGTTGACTTTTGTGGGTCAAAACTATCTGTTGTTGGCAATGTCTTGTTCATTATGATTATAAAGACAATATTATCAACAAAATAACCTAAACTTTATACCTAACATGTTGCTCCTTTTTACTTGATTAGGAATGTGATATGGATCTTGATGGGGGACTAAACCGTGAAGAATTTGAGGAATTTGTAAAACGACTAACAGCCGACACATTTGTGTATGTTACTCAAGGACTGATAATCACTCTAGCTGTGGCCCCAGCGGTTGCTATAGCCACAAAAAGGACGACTGAGGGTGTTCCAGGCGTCGGGAAAGTGGTTCAAAAACTACCCACTTCGGTATACGCAAGCCTCATCACTTTGGGAATTATGCTGGTCCAAAAGGCAAGCGAGTAAATAAGTAATCAAATTTCTAGTTGTTGTTTTGTATTTGTAACTATAATAATCATGACATGTTTAAACTCATAAATGCAGTTAAAAGGTACTTGTATAGTTGTAAGATGCTTAGATGCACTTAAAAGATGTTATACATGTTTATATTTATTCCTAATCGTAATGTATTTATGTATAAATCAGTCATCTATTCTAATATTTGTCCATTCAATGTTAATGCTAAATTTAATGATGATTTTGAGTTGGCACAGAACTTTAATTTCATTACAATACAACCTAAACAAAAATACATCATTTCCTCTTCATTTTTCAATCACAATACAAAAAATGGAAGATGCAACATTTATAGACAAACATGGTTTAAAAAATAGGGTTAAAAGTATTACACATGCCGGGATTTCTAATGCACCAAAGCGGTTGAATCGGTTCAGCTTTCACCCCACGGCTAACCATTCGGTTTATCCACTCACTTAACCGGTCTGTAGCCTCTGCGGACCTCTTCTTCCCCGTCTCATCCCGGTTCCCGGACCACAACACCTCCCCCATAGCCGAAGCCCGAGGCCAAATCCGCGAATCGAGAACCATTGGGTCTGCTTGTTCGGACCACAAAGCCACCTCCCCACCCAAAACTAACTTCGCTTCGGTCTCGTTCAGCCCGTATGTTATATCGTAATTGTATATCAACTGCCACGACTTGAACGGCCCGCACCATGACCCGCCCTTTTTCTGGTCGAATCCGGGCGGTTGATCATAAGCCGTATTGTTCCCAGTGAAGTCACCATGCCCGCAATCCAAGTAATAGTAATCCGATGACGACACGATGGTACGATAACCCGCTGACACGAGCCTCTTCGTGTTATTCGGGCCATTGTTCCATGTTTGCATAATTGTGGTTTCGGGTGGGAGAATCGACGGGTTGACTTTGATTGCAGCATCGAGAATTACGTCCTCCCAATACACGGCTGTGCGATTAAGCGACACAATGTATGGGTTTGTGTTGTTAATAAAAATCTCAAGGACTTGACTTAGAGTCCCGTTATCCGCAAGATACTTTTGGATAGTCGGGTCGGCTTTCCAACAGCCGGGAACAATCTCATCAGCTCCCCCGTGATAAAATGAATCCGGAAATAGAGACGTCATTTCCTTTACAACGTTTTTCACAACGTCGTATGTTTTGGGGATTAACGGGTTTAGGTGGCCGGTACCAGGCTCCGATGCAAGCCGTTCCTCCCATTGTGCCCCCGCCGGCCACCAAAACATGTTGGCACAAGCTACTATATCCGGGTACGCTTCAGCCCATGACCCCGTGTGTCCTACAACACAAACCCGCATTGCGGGTACAATATAATTAAAACGGATAAGTCCAGTTCACAGTTCACACGCACAATTCATACTCTCTTTTTTTAATGTATGTTTTGTTGGTTCAACTGTCGTTTACCAATCATACATGCAAAACACATTGGCAGTTTAACTTTATTAAATTTATTTAAATATGTATGTATTTTGTTTTTGAATATATAGTTCTTGAATCGTCCACCCAAACTTTTCTAAAACCGTAATTAGCGGTTTGATCTAAATTCTTATGAAAACCGACAAAACCGGACCGCAAACACGACTACTTATCCATATATACAACTATACAAGACAATGTACCTGGCATGTCAATCTCCGGAACAATTCGGACTCCATGTTCGAACCCGAATTCCACAACTCGTTTAACATCCTCAACCGAATAAATCATATCCGACCCATATGCTCCTTTTCCCGCAAGCTCGGGTTCCGACTTCAACGCCAATGGAAAAGATTGCGAATCGGTTATATGCCAATGAAACACATTTAACTTATTCGCACTCATCGCCCCGATCAACCTCAACAAGTCATCAACCGGGTAGTAGTTTCTAGAAGTATCTAGAACAATCCCTCGATGACCGAAAATCGGCCAATCGGATATAACTAATCCTGTAGCTACTCGAGAAGGATTTCCCCAGATAAGCTGGGAAAAGCTCTCGAGTCCTCTCATTGCCCCCCACACTGTCGCTGCTGTAATATCAGCAGCGATGCTGTTTGTGGGGACGGTGAGAGTGTAGGACTCATTAGTGGTATGGGATAATGGGGATGTGAGATCGGATACGGTTATTGTTAAGGTTTGTAAGGGTAACGAAATGGTGTAGTTGATTGACGGCGTTAGTAGAGGGTTGTAATTAGTGGTTTGGATTTGACGGAGGTAACGGTTAACTGACGGAGTTAAGTATTGGTGTGGTGGAGAATTGATTGTGAACGATGGGGATAATGGGATTGCATGTGGGGTGGTCCATGTGAAGGATCTTGGTTTGGGCCATATGTTGATTGGAGATGAAGATCCAACGGATGAGATTGAATGAAAAAAATGAGAGAATGATAATAAGAAAATGAAAAGATAGTGGAACTTTTTTGTGTTCATGATTTTGGAAGATATTTTTGGTAGGAAATGAAGTGTGATGAATGAAAGATTGGAGGATGGGTGTTTATATAGATGTTATAAGTCAATGGAGTTGAAGGAAGAATTTTGGTTTGTTTTATTTAATTTCTATTCTTTTGTACTTTTGCTTTTGTTGCTTTGTGCTTGGTATAGTGAAATGATTGTACTTTTTAAAGAAATTTGTTTGATATTATGTTGTATATTGGTTATATATAATTGTAAGTGAAACTTATACAAGTGTAGTGATCAATTCAAACAAAGAACATAGTTAGGAATCTTGAATGTAGAAGTGATGATATATAATCTACATGTTTCTAGTCAATAATGATAATAATGATTGATTGATTGATTTTTTTTACTAACTTTTTTAGATAGTAGGGGGGAGGAGTGGTGAGCGAGGAGGGAGACGAGAGAGCTTGTGGGTGAGGAGGGAAGCTCGTGGAAGAGGTTGGGCGAGATAGTGCTGTGAGGGGGAGAGGTGGGGAGCAGACGAGGAGGAGACGAGGACCATCCTCCTCCGGCGAGCTTGTGACGAGGTGGTTCCCCGTCTCCTTCCTCGCTCACCACTCCCTTCTCCCTAACAACTTAATTATCTTCATTTCTTGAGTACAAAACTTAAGAGGAACGGAAGCTTGCACATGAACATGTTGGAAATCCTTTTTATTATTTGTGAAAATAAATAAATATTAATGTAACGATAATTAGTTGTTTCAAAATTCAAGTCAAATAGAGTTTAATATTGAATTCAATTTTGAATTCAATACTCTATTAATGTTTTGAAACATGTTTCAACTTTGGTTCACTATAAATACTATGTGAAACTTAGTTGTAAGACATACTTGAAACACCAAAAATCATATACTTGAAAGCTCTCATTCTCTTATTCTTGCTATCTTCTCTTCTCTACAAAATATTCTTTCGGGTTTTGAGTTCATCCCGGCAGTACATACTGCTTCGGCTGTTGTACCCTGGGAAACAAACGAGTTCTCTTGGGAGACTCGAAATTTGTTTTAAGGGACCCGTGTTGAACACGAATCCTCAGCCCATATTACAATTCTGCTTCTACTCATTTCTTGTATTTCTAATTTTTCAATTGTAATCATATTGTAATTCATTTATGTTCTTTACTTTCATTGTATTGTAATTGAATTTATAAAAGAATTTTAGTTTTTGTACGAGCGGTTCCTACAATCTTAAAACAAACCTATTTTAAAATACCGTTCGTATTTAAAAAAAAAAAGTCATTGATTGTTTCTCAAAGTTGGACTTAGAGAACTTACACATGACTTCTTTCTTGAACCGTTTTTTAATCAAAGTAATTCATATATATTTTACCTCTTAAACCTTTTGTAGGTTTATTGTTTTACGGTTAGATGAGTTTGATATATTTTGCTAAGCATTTCTAATTCTTTCATTATCTTGTTTAAGTTTCAAGAATATTTTCTTGTTATTTGACTCATAACTCTTGTCATGATTCAAAAAGAGTTTTAGTTTCTCTTAAATCCATAATTAAGTTGTGATTAATACAACTTTAAATATGGAGTTGAGTCATATTAGTTATGACTAATAAAGATTAAGTTATGAAGTTTGTCTTCCTTTTGTGTGAATGAAATATGAACTTTAAGATTCAATATTATTAACTTGTAGATATATATCACACATTGGAAAAGAAAGGAAACGGTTTTTGTAATCGTTTATGTCTAACAAATAAACAAAACATTTAAATGATTTTGGTAATCATTTATGTCTAACAAATGTGTTAGAAAAGGTTTATACTATACAAAACTTTATAATGATTTTTGTAATCATTTATGTCTAACAAATGTGTTAGAAACATGTTTATCTTACAAACAAAAAAAAAAAAAACACACTTTAAAATGATATTGTAGTCATTTGTGTGTTGGACAATTGGAAGGAAATTGATTATTAATAATCAAACTAAATTTCATTAAGTATGAAAATAAATTAAAACTCATCAAGTATGAGATTAACTTGAGTGTTTATTTTATAAACACATAAGGCTTAAAAATGGTATTTGTAACCATTTCTATCTAACGATCATGTTAGAAATACTTTATTGTCTAACCATATGAAGCTCTAAACACGATTTTATGCAATCGTTTAATTTCTAACAAGCGTGTTAGACCCGATTTATTTTACAAAAATCATTTGGATGTTATCTAATAACTCGAAAATGTGGGGGGAGGTCATACATGTGGCCATTTATCTTTTAAATAAGATACCTCACAAGAAAAAGGGATGAAAACCCTTATGAGATATGGATGGAAAGAAAAACCATCATACAAATACTTGAAAGTATGGGAATGTCTAGCAAAGGTATGTATACCGGAGCCCAAGGTTCAAAAGTAGATATGACCCAAAATAGTTACGTAAACACAATAAGGTACGACAAGTACTCTCAACGGGGTTATTACATTTGACTATGTGATGTCAAAATGTAATATTGTGAACCCACTTACAAAAGGCTTAAGCAGAGAGTTAGTACTCAAGTCGTCAATTGGAATGTGGCTAAAGCCCATGAGATAAGTGAATGCGAAGGAAAACCTAACCTATGTGACTGGAGATCCCAAGATCTAGGTTCAATAGGACAACCTAATTGCATAAACTACGGTCACTGTGGGGGTTCCCCGAACACAAAAAAAGGGAGTTAACCTTAAGACTTCCTAGCTCATTCCAATAATGACCAGTGACATGATGTAAGGATAAGCATAACAAATGGTTATTGATCTAGTGAAATCATTATAACCTTAATGCTTTTAATGATTTTTGATAATCACCTATGTGAGAGAGAAGTGGGGTCGCTTCGAATGGATTTGTGGGGAGCGCAAATCCTAGAGCTCTCGCAGAACCAGGCTAGTGATCCACGACCATAATGGACACGACAATGAGGGGTTGACCAGACCAGGAATAGTATTGTGTAATGTGTATTGTCGTCTACACAAATGGTGGTTGGTTCAAAGACATCGCGTCTACCAAACCACTAGGAGACTAAGTATGCATCACAACGGAAGGTTCAAAGTTAATCACTACCTATCCGGCAATATTAAACCGTTGAAATTGTATTTTGATATTGATAGAGTATAGATTGAGATCCATCCTCATGGGGATTGTTGGAAGATGTGTGAAATTTGTTTTCGCATGACGAAAATGAGATTTGTTTATTTTCACATGTGGGGGATTGTTGGAAATCTTTTTTATTATTTGTGAAAATAAATAAATATTAATGTAATGATAATTAGTTGTTTCAAAATTCAAGTCAAATAGAGTTTAATATTGAATTCAATTTTGAATTCAATACTCTATTAATGTTTTGAAACATGTTTCAACTTTGGTTCACTATAAATACTATGTGAAACTTAGTTGTAAGACATACTTGAAACACCAAAAATCATATACTTGAAAGCTCTCATTCTCTTATTCTTGCTATCTTCTCTTCTCTACAAAATATTCTTTCGGGTTTTGAGTTCATCCCGGCAGTACATACTGCTTCGGCTGTTGTACCCTGGGAAACAAACGAGTTCTCTTGGGAGACTCGAAATTTGTTTTAAGGGACCCGTGTTGAACACGAATCCTCAGCCCATATTACAATTCTGCTTCTACTCATTTCTTGTATTTCTAATTTTTCAATTGTAATCATATTGTAATTCATTTATGTTCTTTACTTTCATTGTATTGTAATTGAATTTATAAAAGAATTTTAGTTTTTGTACGAACGGTTCCTACAGAACACATCTCATTTAGTTTCGATATAAATTTATTTGAGGTTAGGCCATCGCAATACATGGCAAAACCAACTGGTTATATACAAACTGCAATGATATTTAAAATAAATATAAATGAAATAAATTAACTTGACAAAACATCGACAAGTTCTATGTTGATTCTACATGCTCCTAATGAATAGTAATTAATCTAATATTGCATGCCTGACAACCAAACAATATTAGTTTCATGTTTTCGTCGATACTTAATATGAATTGTCTTAGATATTATAAACACATATGATTTCTTCTCAAACAAACTCAATAATTTATTTATTTTAATAGACAATAAAGTGATTTAATTTTATTTAGGGTTATTGGATTTTAATAATCCGAACTTTTGTTTATTGGTCGATATTAATCCTAACTTAAGAAATTTCATGTGACAGTCTAACTTGTAAATTATTTTCCTTCATCGAGTCTTTTATAAGCGTGACACAAAAATTGTCGGGTAAGGTTTTAATGAGACACAAAAATAGTCTGGTAGGTTTTTTTAGTATCAGTTAGAAAAGGCTCGGTGGAGGAAAATAAATTACAAGTTGGGACTGTCAAAAAGAATTTCTTAAGTTGGGAATAATACCGGCCAATACATTAAAGTTCGGATTATTAAAATCCAATAACCCTTTTATTTAAGTTAGCAATGAGTTAAAATAGTAAAAATTACATAGCAAGAAAAAAAAAACCCAATAATTTACATCCGTTTGGTTTATATATAATTTACTCACAAGAAACTAGTAATTTCGTAAATAACAAACTTTAGATATTGATAGGGTTTACAATCAACTTGGGTTCGTATATCATTTATCGGCTTAAAAAACAACTTTTTTAAAAAATACGAACTGATTTGGCTCTAACTTGTTGTCTCGTCGCATATTTGAGTTGAAAATAGTTCGGTTGTATAAAAAATTTAGCTAATTTGGCTTTGGCTTGAATATATAGCTTGTTTGTTATGTTGTCCAACTCTGCCTCTTTTATTTCATACTAGATTAGTACTTGTGTAATACACGGATTTTAGTTTTATAGGTTTAACTCAATTTAGATATCAAATTTATTTTAACATATCTCTTATTAAATCAATTTTAATATTTGATATGATTTATAATAGTTGGTAAATTTTTATTTGAACATATCACGTTATGAGATAATTCATGATAATTGGTACATATCGGGTTATGATATAGATCATGATAATTGGTAAATTTTGTATTTGAACATATCGGGTTGGGAGATAATTGATGATAATTTGTGAAGTTTTAGTTTAAACATATCAGGTTATTTCGAATATGGAGCATATCATGACCCGTCTAAAAATTCTCCATCAAATTAATTTAGAACATGACACCTAAGCAAAATCCTATGTGGAGTAGTTAAAATGATGACATGTGGATAAGTTACTCAATTATTAGAATAGGTTGATTATTTGAGACTAGTGTAATTTGATATTGCAGTTTATTTGTTAGTATTTGTTATTCAAACACTTATATAATCATTAAACCCGAGAAAAACAAATCAGCCCTTTGTGTCACGAGCTTACTCAAGTTGAATGCACTCTGTTTTTATCTATAATAACAAATTTGAATATCTTATGTTCGGCTTATAATATTAACTAGTTTTCTTCCACACTTCCAATACTGTCACGCACGGGTTTTAGCAGATGTTGCATAGTCTAGTGCATTTGTCAAACCGCTCTCCGTCACCGGCGACAACCATTTCTTCATCTTCTTCCTCTACCACTGGCGGCCACCGTTCCTTCGAAGTTATCAACATGTTCAAACCAAGTTGTAGAGGAAAAGACACAACGTATTTTATATGTAAGATATTAAAAGGGGGAAATAAGTCAAATTTGCACAACGTATGTGTATTGTTAAATCAAGGGTGCCGGCGAGCAGTTACTTCAAGTGTCTTTGGCTTCTTGCAGGCAGTTTTTTTTTATTTTTTGTATTTTAGTGTTAGAACTTTGGGCATATTTCATATTATTAAAAAATAGGGGTCCTAAGTGTAAAGTATGAATATTCGTGGGTCCGACTTGTAAATAAGTTAACTCTATATTAAATTCATTAAAGATTCAAAATTGTTCATGAAATAATTGGTTTATTTTTGTCACGAGTAAACATATTTCCTTTACGAATGAATACAAGAAACAAATTATGTTCGTGTAAGTGTTTGTTTTATTCATTTGTTTGATTTAACTTAAGCGGTTTTATCTTGGTTATTATGACTCGTTTACATGTTTAGTTGACGATGTCACGATTTCAAAAAATGTAGATGCTAGTAAATGGTAATGCTATTAATCTAAAATGCGGAGGTGATTCATAGATATAGAAGAAGAAAATACCTTATAACTATAAAAAAAAAATTAACAATTTAAGCATCACCATATATATAAAAGTTTTTTTTATAATGACGGTTGACGCAAGGGTAAGACTCAAGAGGTGCAGTGTCAATGACCGAGTTCAAAACCCTAGTTTGCCCCGTAATGTGTCCTTATAAGCGGCCTAGCTAATGAGACTCCCCCAAAGTTGCAGTCGCAGCGAAGGTTCACGAGCACTTATAAATTGTTATATCTGATAAATGAGAGGAAAAGGTCACCGAACAAAACCCGAAAGTTAGTAGTGGCGAGCCCTAGATCAAAAGCTTTAGCACGATTCTACAATGAGAGATGAAGAGCAAGTTTTTCATCCATGTCGAGAAGAATTTAAGTATGTTTATCCAAGGTTACATTACGTTTCATTTTATCATTAATCTCAATAGGATTTAGAGCCGAAAGTATTACATGTTGGGAATTAGTGTGGAGGCCTTTTGTCATATTGAGTAAGCCTACCATATAAAACAATCTTGGAGGAGAGTCTAGCCTTTCACATAACATTTATCATGACTCATGAGACATGCAAATATGCAATGTGTTAAATGGAACTTGTTTTCATTTACTTCATATAGCATTTAATACCTTCGCCACCTTGTTCAATGAATATTCTAATCATACAAATACTGATTCTCACGTCCGAGCTTGATCAAAGAGACACCTACGCGGTCCTCTTTGGCGAGTAACAATTGTTGTTTTGTAAGAGAGATTGCAGTTGGTGCCGTTCCACAACAATCCGACGAGTTATTATTCTTAATAGTAATTAGTAAAGTACTTTATAATTACTCACTCAAGCCACACAATCAACAACATATCTATGGCTTTGTGAGGTTTACGTAAATATTGCGTAAGAGTTTCGCAAAAAAAATATTTAAAAATATTATTATTAATATTATTATTATTGTTATTATTAATATTATTATTATTGTTGTTATTGTTATTATTATGTTTATTATTATTATTATTACTAACTTTTTTTAGATTATAAAAATTTAGGATGTTATATATTGATATTTTATGTATGTACATAAATAGAGCTCTAAGTATGTGAAAACTTTGTAATTTAGATAAACAGTCGTTGAGGTTTTTTAAGATTAAAACATCTTTGTATTTGAGTGAAAAAATGTTAATAAAATTAATGTTATGGTCAAAGCAAGTAAAAACTAAAACTTCAAGAAAAGTTTCATTTTAAACCACAACTAGGTTTATGTGTCGGGCCACGTGTTGTGGCGGTCAGATCTTGCGTATATGACTTTATTACACGTGTTGATAAAAAAGTCTAATGTCTCATGCGTTACGGTGCAAAGTCATAATGCGTAACATATTAAAAGACGGATATATAACAAACGTAAATGCCAAAATTAAAACTAAGTCAAAACCGGATGGTCAATGCCAAAAATATGTCAAAGTAGAGTAGTCGGGTCAAAGTCGTAAACACGTAAAAGAAATTTCATGTCTTGTATATTACGGTGTAAAGTCGCATATTAAAAGTTGGAGAAATATCCAAACTTCAATGTCAAATCTAGGAATCAAAGTCGTAAATATGTCAAAGTAGAGTAATGGTTCAAAGTGGTAAAGTGACTAAGTCATTAGGAGTCAAAACGATAATAAGTCAAATATGTCAAAGTCAGGGGTCAAAATCGTAAACATGTAAAAGTTGGGGTGGTCAAAAACGTAAATATGTAAAAGTTTAAAATGAAAAAATACGCTAGCCAATCGGTTGGTGTTACCCACCTTCAAACTTAGAGTATATATCAATGGTTAGTTAGTGTCTTACTCTTAGTTAGAGGTGCATAAAAAAACCCGGAACCGATCCAATGACTAAGAACCTGTTTTTAGAACTACTTCTACAAGAACTAAACCGGAATTGAACCGTTGGTTTCGAATAGATTATATTATTTTTTCCAAATTTTAGGTCTCAAAAGAACCAAAACCAATTACACAAATTCTAGTTTTGACATCAAAAACCGATTCTAGAACCAAGAATAAGCTTTTTTACCACCAAAGCACCGAAACTCACACTTCCAAAAAATACTTAAAGCTGGGTCTAGTAACAAAGGCCCAACTAGGCCCAGGGCTTAATTAGGTTTGTCCTGTTCTAAATGGCTTATTATTGAGCCTTATAAGTTTTTTTAAATTACTGTTTAGATTTGAAAATAAAATCTATAATGATAAATACGGCTTTTAAAGGTTAATTCATTTCTTCTTCGAGAATGGTTTAATGATTCGATTAATTTTCAAAATATCATTTTGTCGCTTTATTTTATTTCGGGTCGTTAAAGACTTAACAAAAAAGTTCTTCAATTACTCTCAATCAACCATTAAAGGTTAGTTTTCTAATATTTTATTTATTATAGCGTTGGAACTGAGTTTCCCGAGACGTGATGTTATATACGGAGTATTAATTTTGACGCCCATGTCTTACTCACATAGTGACATCATCAAACAGAAGTACTAAATATTTCACATTACCACACAGGCCGAAGACTATCGGTGTTTTTAAAACTTTTAATACAAAAAATATCCTCACAAATCTATACACACCACCTTCTCCATGATTCATCGGCTCACCTCATTGATGTTTTTTTTTTCTAAACCAACTATATTTTATTAGTTCGACCTTATTATAGTCATAATCTTTTTGACTCGTATTAAATAATTTTTTTTACATACACTTATTAACTCAACTCATTTTTATATAAACTCATTTGACGTGGTTCTCGGCCCGTCTCCACTCGTTCGTTTTGCCGGATTAAAATCAACAATTTATGTAATGTCTAGAGAGATGAAGAGAGGTTATTGATGTTCAACTAAATTTGACTAAATAATTAAGGCAGGAGTATTTATGGAACTAAAGTGAAATAAAATAAAAGGGCAAAGTGGCTAATATAAGAAAATTTAAATTTTACGAAACACATATAAATTAGTCTTTTGAGTTGACACTTGTCTTGCTTTGAAAAGTTGATTTAAAATGAGCTTCGACGCTATCGGTTACTTGTTCCGTTGAAAATGAACGTGTTATAACAAAAAAACTTTATTTCAGTAACGAACTGACAGCAACTGAACCGATGGAATTGAACATTGTTAACAATACAAAAAATAATTTCGACTAAAATCCGATATAAACTACGGGTGAGATAAACTGATTACACTCTCTAAACGGTATATTGGTTTTAAATAGCCGATCCTAACATACACATTTTGGTTTCTACATGTCCAACTATTGAGGCTAGTAACGGTTATAACTTTTATACTTTGGCAATCAACATGCCGTCACTAAATTTTTTTAACATCATTAAGTTTTTTTTTCAAAATCAAGACCGATGTTTTAAAACTTTTGATAGGAAGTAGAATACGAGTCGATTGATGTAAAAGGTACCTCGTATCAGCGCTCCAATCGAGGAAACGATGCTTCAATTGGATGTAAAAATTTTGTCGTCCGGACGTCGTTTCAAGATAACTCTTACATCAAACGACTCATATTATACTTCAAATCAAAAGACTAAAACTTTGGTCTTTAATTCCGAAAAACTTAACAGCGTTAAAAAAAATTTAACGACGGCATGTTGGTTGCCAAAGTGATAAAAGTTGGACCGGTAAATAAAGAAAATGTAAAAGTTAAGTCTATTTAAAACCAATATATCATGTCTAAACTGTAGAGTGAAGGAAGTTGACTAGTTTGGGTGGTTTAAAAATATGTTTTGACGGTTGCTGATCGATTTAATGAGTTGGTTTTATTTAAAATATAAAACCTAGAGCGTAAAACAAGAAATCATACATATAATCGTAAATATATATGATAGGGGTGAGTTATCTTATAAAAGTTGAGAATCTAAAAAAGATACAAAGAACCTTTAAACACAATGCAAGTAAAAAAACATAATGACGGTTTAAAAAATTTATTTTAAAAAATCTATATCGAATATAAAAAAGTGGCTCGTTGACCTTATTCCCCTCATCATCCCCTTCAAAAAAAATTAAAGGAAATTTTTTTAAGGTTGTCATTGTGTCTATATTTTCTTGATTGCGTGTTTTATAAATTTATGACATAATGAGATAAATTTAGACACAATGAAAGCATTACTTTTTTTCGTTTATTTTTTTTAAGGAGAATGACGAGGGGAAAAAATTGTCCAAGCCAATTTTTAGAAATTCGATTTAGATTTTTTCTAATAACTTTTTATATGGCATTGTGTTTAAAAAATCCTTCTTAACCTTCTTAAATTCTCAATCCTTTGTAGGTGAACATCACTCATGTATCATGTATGATATATTAATATTCATCAAGTATGTTTTATTATTTAAACTTCTTTAATTAAGAAACTAATAATGATTTAAAACACATGGGTACACCACTTATGAGACCATCTGAAATGGGTGTGAAACAACCCTTGAAGCTCTAACATTGCCCTTAGGATGTTATGTGATTTTTTTTGTTTGTGTTTCCTAGTTTTTTTTAATTTAATTAAGAAATATAAAAACGTATTAATCGTGTAATGTTTAGTATGATTTTATGATTACATAATTTTTAGACTATGAAACCACTTGATGAGGTGACTAGCATATGTCACATAACGTCCCTAAATAAGCTTTATAAATACACTTCGATTTTAAAAGGCCTTGTCTATTCACACACCCTAAAATTCTATCCACACACCTGTTTTAAAACCAGGCGTCACGGATAGGCCTTGATGCGGCACCTGAGTCACTTTTCTGTCAACGTCAACCGAGGAATGTCGTAAACGAGGTGGAATTCGGTCAAACCTGGACATATGCGCCGCATATTTGACCTAGGCGCCGATGATGTTGTTGGCCGCATATATGACCCAGGCGCCACGCCGAGGGCCATGCGCGACGCATAAGGGTGTTGAAGCGTGATTGACTACGTTCGAGGATGTGTCTGGGATAAGAAGTAACCCAGGCGTGACGCCGCGGTTTATGTGCGGCGCCTGAGGGTGTGGGAAATAAAAGCATGGGATGTGTGAATAGGATATGGGGTGTGTGAATAGGATGACCCTTTTAAAATAAGCCAAACAGCCAAAGCTAAAATATTAAACCCAAAATATATTTCTAGTTATACCTTTAACTTTATACATATCTAATTTAAGAAAAAAAGGAAAAGAAAAGGATATCAAGTGGGGCTTGTTGAAAGCCTTAGACGGGTATATAAGTATTTTCATGGATACCTTGCACGCCATTCACATATCCTTTTTTTAATTTCCATTTAATATACATCTTATTTTATGTCACAACTATAAAAACTTATATATATTGTGCATTAAACATATATATATCCAATGGGGAAAGTGTCACAAACAACATTTCTTGGGAAAATGGGAAATTTGTTAGCAAAAACGTTGATGAAGAAAAAGAAACCATTGCCCATAGATACCATTTCAAGATTATCTATTCAACCATCCGATTTTCCTCAAGGTAATCTTCTATATCGCGATGTTTTTGTACGTTTGGTCACTAGACGTGTTGTTAACTGCATACATTTTATGTTTAACATGACGAACTCTAGGAGGTGGATTTGCAACGGGGACAATCGACCTAGGAGGATTGGAAGTGTGTCAACTGTCATCGTTTAATAAAATATGGGCCACCCGTGAAGGTGGACCAGACAATCTTGGTGCAACGTTCTATGAGCCATCTGGAATGCCAGACGGCTTCTTTGTGCTTGGTCACTATAGCCAATGCAACAACAAGTCATTGTTCGGATGGGTTCTAGGTGGTAAGCCTGGTGCAACTGACCCCTCATCACTTGTTAGGCCTAGTGATTACTCACTCGTATGGACGAGTGAGTCCCAAAAGATAAAACAAGATAACAACGGCTACATTTGGCTTCCAATGGCTCCCGATGGCTACAAAGCCGTTGGATATGTTGTCACGAGCTCACCGGAAAAGCCATCTCCGGATAAAATTCGATGTGTTCGATCGGATTTTACTGAAATTCTTGAGTTTGATAGGTGGATTTGGGGATTAAAAAATGAGATTGACCCTAATGGGTTGAATGTGTATGGGTCAAGACCAAAAGATAGGGGGGTTCAAGCCATGGGTGTATCAACCGGTTCATTTCTGGTGCAAGGTGGGTCAGCTAACGTGTCAATACCCTATTGCTTGAAAAATACAAAAAATAATTTATTTGCAATGCCCAATTTATCTCAAATTAAGGCTTTAATTGAAGCATATTCACCAATAATTTATTTTCATCCGGATGAAAAATATCTTCCATCAACGGTTAATTGGTTTTTCAAAAATGGAGCATTGTTGTACCAAAAAGGTTTAGAAACTTCTCCTAGCACAATCGAACTTGACGGTTCGAACCTCCCTCAAGGTGGTTCAGACGATGGCTCATACTGGCTAGACCTTCCCATCGACGATTCAGCTAAAGAGAGAGTCAAGAAAGGTGATTTAGCCAACGCTAACGCATATTTCCACATAAAGCCCATGTTTGGTGCAACATTTACCGATATGGCTATATGGATATTTTACCCGTTCAACGGGCCAGCAAGGGCAAAAGTGGAATTTCTCACCATTTCCCTAGGAAAAATAGGGGAACATGTTGGTGACTGGGAGCATCTAACATTAAGGGTCAGTAATTATGATGGTAGCCTAAAATGTGTCTACTTTTCGGAACATAGTGGAGGTACATTGCTAGACGCGTCACAAATCGAATTCCAAAATGGAAATAAACCAGTTGCGTATGCTTCTTTAAATGGGCACGCGTTTTATCCAAAACCAGGGCTTGTTTTACAAGGAAATGGGAGGAACGGCATTAGAAACGATACGGCTAAAGGAAAGGCGGTGATGGACACCGGAATTGGGGCGGTGGTGATTGCCGTGGACCATCTAAGTACGGTGGAACCACCATGGGTGAACTATAGTAGAAAATGGGGTCCAAAGTTAAGTTATGAAGTTGCAAAGGAGATTGAGAAAGTGAAGAAGGTTTTGCCAGGGAAACTTAAAGAAGTATTTGAAAGAATTATAAGTGGTGTGCCAAATGAGGTTTTAGGGGAAGAAGGTCCTTCTGGTCCTAAAATGAAAAATAGTTGGACTGGAGATGAAAAGTATTAATTAAATAAATTGTTATAACTTATTATATGTATTTGTTTGAAAGAAATTGATTTGTGATTAAGTTGTAAGTAGTGATTTTATTTGTATATAATAGGGTGGTTTGTGAATTGGGATCATCTTAAATGTTTCGCAACAAAATGTTCAAAATTATGCTATAAGTATGATGTCTTGTTATTTAGTTTTGTGTGTTTAAAACGAAGGTGTTTTAATGGTGTTTGTCGGTGGTCATGGTTTTATATATTTTGCCTATGATGATTTCGGAATTTTTATTGAAAATTAATGACCAATTATCTATTCAAATGCAATTTATTTTAAGAAAACGTACCGTGAGTAATAGAAAATCCGATCCTTAAATTGTAAGATGATTTGAGTTTTTTATATAAGACTTAACTTTAATTCTCACTAGTGTCACTTTTGATAAATATTAACAATGAAGCATATTTCGGGCTTCCACCCGGCTTCGTATCTGAGCCTAAGCGTTTTACGTGGCATGCTTAAAGGATCCTGCCAGGTTTTTTCTGAACAGTTGGTTAACAATTTTGACTTTGATCAACTTGGCCCGTAAGAGGGTTGTGACGAGCCTCCGCTGCGTACGAAAAACACGTACTGGAGTTAGAGGCATGTTTTGATCTCAGTCCTTGCACTTCTGAATGTTTTGATTATAGATCGTTGTACCAACCGCCGTTTTAAAAAAAACCAACCTTCGCCTATATATGTTTTTTCCTCGATATAGTTTACTCATCTGGTATAGCTAGTAGTAACTTCAACTTTTCTAAATCCCATTTTTATTATTTTTGAAAGTTGTATGCACACTATAATTACATATTCGGCAATCCATTTAATTTACGAAAAATAACAAAAAAAACAAAAGGTCAAAATCTTAAACATTGGATCCAACGAAACCTTGTTTGAACTCATGTTCTTCGTGGAGAGACGTGCCAAATCATTTGATAATAACTACCACTTTTTTTATTTTTTATTTGTTATTAAATCATTTCAAAAATATTTTCATACATAACAAAATCAAGTAAGAAATATCCATGCATTATTATGACCATGTTCACATATAATTAAATATATATGGTTACATCCATAATTGTTAAATCATCGCGCGTACTGACTTTTGCAAGTCAAATCTTTGTTAAAACTATATATTAGAAGCTGTTTGTTTACATTTTAATGGTATAATTCAGTGTTTAACCATTTACCATTCAGCATTCAGAGCGTTTGTTTCAGAAAAAAACCCTCTGAATGGTTCAGTTAAGTGCTGAATGGTTAAGAGACTGAGAGATGCTGAATGAAACTAAATGGAGCATATGTTAATTTTATACTCATATGAAGTTCTACCCCAATATCTCTCTCTTATTGATGAAACCTCTTAATGATTCAGACCTCTTAACCATTTAACACTTAATAATTTAGATTTTGCCTAACAGCCCTTTAGTGTATCAAATTATATTAGTAAGATTTTAATACTAAAATTGCTAACAACTATATGATACTCAACACTTAGTTTTATTTTCGTTCACATTGATTTCACCAAAACAATTTAAATATCTATTTACCTATCGATTAAACTATAATTAAATAAACTATAACCATTAATTACATGCATAGTTACTAACAAAATATTTTACCCTTTTTAATCAACTAGTGATTCTATCCAAGCTAGTTATAAGACCGAACAAATGTTTAAAACCATCTGATCAAAATTCAAATTGGTTGGAACACAATGTCGATCACTCTGTTTGATGAATCTATGAAAAACCAAAACCAACGACTTATATCAATAAACACGATGCATGGAAACCGAGCTAGGACGTACATCATGACATGAAACCTCAATAACGACCCCGTGACATTTACACTTATTACTAAACAAAAACCTAGTCTTGTTTAAAAAAAATCATTTATTTACACATAAGAAAAAACGTTACGCAAGCTTTGAAACAAATTAACTAATTGAATATATATTTGATCCCCATGAAAAATTAATAAAAGTGGCATCCTCCCAAAGTTCTGGCAACTTCCCATCTATCTGTCTGTTTATATAATCACATGTGACCACACATGCACTTCCAAATCACCACACAACAAACCCTACCTTGTATTTGTATATGCACAACACATATATACTTACAAAACCACTTCATAGTTTCTTTCTTCAAGCTAGATGCATTGGTTAATTTGTATAGTACTCTTCACTTTTTTCTTGCTCTTCAATGGTGCGACAATGGCGGAATCATTAACAAACCGATCATCGTTGTATTCGCAAAATATTTCTCATAGAAGAAGGGAGCTTGCAAGGATTGAAACCACCTTCAAGCTTCCTTCTCCATTACCAAATTGGCGTCAAGGTTTGTATTTCCTTAAAGTTATGAAAATTTAATCTTTTATAGATAGAAAGTGGATGAAAGTGTTTAAAATAATTAACTTTCATATAGGTGGAGGTTTTGCTGGTGGAACCATAGATTTAGGAGGATTACAAGTGAGACAAGTGACAACATTCAAGAAAATTTGGACAGTCAACGAGGGAGGACCAGGGAATGCAGGTGCAACATTTTATGATGCGGATTCGATCCCTGATGGGTTTTCGATTTTGGGGTGTTATAGTCAACCTAACAATATGCCTTTGTTTGGGCATGTTCTTGTGGGCAAAGATGTGACAAATGCCCCTTTAAACCCTACTCTCAAATCACCGGTTGATTACACTCTTGTTTGGAGTAGTGTGTCGCTTGGTATGAAGAAAGATGGTGATGGATATATATGGTTCCCGAACCCACCAGCTGGTTACAAGGCTGTTGGTTATGTTATTACGGGATCGTCAGAAAAACCTGATCTCAAAAGGGTCCGTTGTGTCAGGTCTGACTTAACGGACTCTTTGGAAAGTGAAGAATGGGTTTGGGGACCAAGCAAAAGTTTAAATGTTAATGGATTTAATGTGTATAGTTCTAGGCCAACAAATAGAGGTGTTGGTGCCATGGGTGCATCAATAGGAGGTTTTGTGGTCCAAAATGGGAATGGGGGAAACACATTATCACTATCTTGTTTGAAGAACTTGAAGGGAAGTTTGGTAAACTTTATGCCGAATTTGAACCAAATTGAAACCTTAATCCAAACTTACTCTCCTGTGGTTCGTTTTCATCCTAATGAACCTTACCTTCCTTCTTCAGTTGACTGGTTCTTTGAAAACGGTGCATTGCTTGATCACAAAGGTGACGAGTCAAACCCTAGCCATATTAACGATAATGGTTCAAACCTCCCACAAGGTGGTTCAAATGATGACTCATATTGGCTAGATCTTCCAAAAGATGGTTCAAGTAAACAAAGGGTCAAGAAAGGGGATTTACAAGATGCAAGTGCATATTTCCATATTAAACCTATGTATGGAGGGTTATTTACGGATATTGCCATCTGGTTATTTTACCCTTTTAATGGTGCCTCAAGAGCCAAAGTTGAGTTCATCAACATTGGATTGGGAAAGATAGGGGAACATGTGGGTGATTGGGAACATGTCACATTAAGGATAAGTAACTTCAACGGAGAGTTAAACCGCATGTTCTTCGCGCAACATAGCTGGGGAACATGGGTGAGTGCTTCGGTTCTCGAGTACGCAAATGGCAATAAGCCAGTTGTGTACTCATCACTAGACGGTCATTCATCTTACCCACATCCCGGATTAGTGTTAGTGGGCCAGGTAGGGGCCAATATTGGGCTCAGAGATGACACAGCCAAAGGCGGTCAAGTGATGGACACAGGAGTCAAGCCGGTGGTGGTCTCGGCGACGTATTTAGGGTCCGTGGTGGTTGAACCACCATGGTTGAACTATCTTCGAAAATGGGGTCCAAAAATTGAGTATGACCTTGATAAAGAAATTAATAAAGTCGAGAAGGTTATGATAGGAAAATTAAAAAAAGCTTTTGATAAGTTTGTGAAGAGCATTCCTAGAGAAGTGTTGGGTGAGGAAGGGCCCACTGGGCCTAAAGTGAAGAACACTTGGGCTGGAGATGAGAATTAGATTTGAGATTACGTGTAAAAAAAAGTTAATCTTTTAGATAAGTTTTTTTCGTTTCACAATATTGATAGATTTGTAAAGGGTTCAAAAGAATTTGATGTGTATTATAAAAAAAACACATATACAAGAAAAATATATTTAACAGTAAAAAGGGTGAAAATAACAATTATTAAACATCACGAAAATTTGAGTTTTGAGTTTTGTAACATGAACAGATACTATTTTATAGTTTATATATTTGATTAATGTGATTAATTCTTATATGTCAAAAATATATACTATTACTTTGGAACAAATGGTAATCACATAAATGCCGTTAAAAAAAGTTATCACATAAATTTGAAAATTGACACCTTTATTTGCTTGTGAAAATAAAATTCGATGTTTAAATCAAACTTAGAATGATGAAAAAGTAAATGTTATGTTAGGATTAAAAGCATCTTAGTTTAGTTAGTGCGTCCATTCAAATTGTTTCCATTACGTTACGTTTCTACATGTTGTGCACTCACACACATTTATCTTATCAACTATATTAAACAACCCTAAATAACTTATATTAGCATTGTGTTTTTAATACCGTAATATCAAGAGATTATGTAAAAGCAAAATACAAGTTTTACTTAGCAAAGCTTAAGCTCAAGTTAGTGTGTCTATTATACTTATTGCTTAAGCTTAACGAATGACAAAATATTGTAACCTATTTAGAACATACGATTCAATTCCAGTTTGGTTCTTGTAGAACTAGTTCATCTAAGAATCGTATTTTAGTTATTGGATCAGTTTAGGTTCTGGTTCTTTTGTACACCTCTAACTATGAGGGATTATTTTAGTTAGATAAAAACACAAACGATCATTTAAAAACGAAGATACAGTTACGAATAGTTAAACCGTAATGGCATGGAATGATGCATGTACTATGATCGTATAAAGGAACCCGATGAAGACGATTTTTTTGTCTGAATAAAATAAACATATGAATGAAAACAAACTAAACCCATAAACCAAATCAACAAACCTCTCAAGGGTGCAATTGCTTAATACAAATGTTAATTTATGTATCTTGATTAAAACTAGTCAAAAACACTACTAAATCATTCCCTTTGCAGATTATATTACTTCAAAGACGATTTGGAAATGCACAAAATAGAGATTGGCAACAAACAAATCACCTAAAATCATACAATGTCCATTTTACAACCATGTGGTCCTTTCTTGCACTTCACCGGAAGAATTTTGGTCCATATTGTTGTATCAAAAGCCTGGATCTTGAAAAACGACCATGATAATTGAACCATTCAGAGGAAATAATCAGGCGTTCGTCTAGTGACATCAGGTTCTCCTCTCCTAGGAGCCGGATCAAACTGCAATATTTATAAGTTATGCATTAGAACATACTACACCAAATAGGTACACTTTCATACAGTTTCTATTTGGGGGAATGTCTTCTCAAATTTAAGAACCTGATGTATAAGTTCATAACCATTAACAAGTTAATGAAAACGGGTCAAACAAGTTGAGAGTCCAGTATAATTTTTATGCATAAAGATTTCTGAAATATATTATTGAAAAGAGAAGGAGCATTTTGCATAAAAATTTTCTTTGCCCGAGAAAGAAAAGGCGCGTTTCAGACATGTTATAAGGCTATAAGCTTCTATAGAATAATTTAACATTTTTTTTTAATATTCATATACCAACAGCACAAATACAGCAAAAGAAGTTGTATTTACAACTAACAAACCTAATGAAACCAAACAAGTTTACAAGGTGAGTTAGGATTAATTTCTTTAATTTAGGAATAATATAAAATAATAAAAATAAACAAATGTCCTTGATTGCGCATGGTCTGGGCTTTAATTACCTATTTACCTAGGAACTATAAGCGCGTTCAATGGGCATAACCCAGATTTATCGCATAGGCACGTGAAGCAGTAGCTTTTAATAACCATGTTAAAAATATTTGGACAAAGCATACTCTGCAGGAACCCAATGCAGCCAGCTCAACCCATACAAACATAAGTACATAACCAGTTCTGACCTGTTATCCCCCACCCCAAACACAGCTCATTTGCCACCAATAATAGTAAAATATTGATGTATCAGGACTAAGGAGAACAAAAACCTGGATAAATGTGTGGCCCTTGCAATCATCAACTTCCAAGATAGAAGCCATGTTCCCACATCGATAGCAGTAATTCGGTGCGCTAAAGATAGTGACAACTTTTTGCTCCTGCGATAAATGATAAGGAATGTTAGAAAACCATTTAAAATGGTAAAACGACATGGAACAAAAGGGTAGCACAGGAGATAATAAAGCCGCAGTAATTACATGGCCCCAGTTGAACCCCTCCATAACCAGCTGATGAGCTCTAGCTATAAGCTTTAGGTTGTTGGTATGATTAAATTGCTCAGAAATATCCTACAAAATAACTTTGTCATAAAACAGTCACATGATTGTTAAAAAATATAGAACAAGACACATTACCTGGCCAAAGGTGTATCCTGCCCCACGTGGAGAAATCCCCCAACCACAACGGTCATCTGGGTCAGACCATAGAAGATCGCACATTGGACCCTCGTGGGGTACCTCTTGCACACGGTCAAAGTTTCTTATACTATCGAGAGTTTCAATCGAGGGTGACAACCCACCATGGAGGCAAAATATTTCTGACTCAACCTAAAAAGAATGCACATATAATTGGTGTTACACTAATAATATTATTTGGAATTTATAATTTTAATATAAAAAATAGAATGGGGATGCTAACCAATGCAGTCAACGGAAAATAGTCAAAGAGATCTGTAAAAGTCTTCCAAACATTAGCATTGCCATACCTACAAGACAAAAACTACTAATTACACACACTAACATCATGTCTACAGGAGAATAGTTGATAAAAAATATGAATTTATCAAGCCAAAATCCACTGATATTATTAGTCGCATATTTTGGTCAATGAAATATAGATTTATTTTTTGGGTGCAAGAAACTCACTTTCGTAGGCACTCATCATAAAACCCATAGACTTGAGTGATCTGTATACAAAAAAATAATGGTCAGTTCTGAAGGTAGACTAATATAATATCATGCAGCTCACCGGATTCACAGAATATATATTCAACTAAAATGATTAATACTCAACCAGCATGGCAGTATATACAGTCTCTATGTGGATCTGATATGAAGAGATAATGGGTGATTTTCAGTACGGGTTGGATTGACCCAATACACTTTTCAAACAAACGTTTAATTTCTTTATACATAATTAGTTTGTCAAATATGATTACTAAAAGTGTTTCATTTCAGTAATAGTCGTTAATTTCTTAAATCAACTGAACAGGAAGTTTTATGCCATAACTAATTTCTTTATACGTTTAATTTCCTTAGTCCTTACAATTATTTTATTTTATTTTATTTATCCGTTTAAGAGATATAACATAATCAAATTCGACTCATCTACAGATAAAAATACCTGACGACTTTCATGGTTTCCTCTTAGAATAGTAATTCGCTGTGGATACCTCACTTTCAGAGCCACCAAGAGCTGAAGAAAAAGAAAAGGGTACAAAGTGATTTTCATCAATCCATATAACTTCATTGTACAAATAGGTGCCAAAGCTTGTGAAAAAGTTGGTACTAGAATCTTGGGTATCAGAACAAGTTCCCTTTTCACATCATAACTATTGTTGTCGACTTGTCGTGAACCCCATTTTTTGTAAATTCCATTTAAAATTAAGTAACTTTGAGTCCTTATGTTATAACTGTACTCCTTGTGTCCCATAATAAATAAAGTATTTTCAATCTTGAAAAGCTTTTTATGTCAAATTATTAGTTTACCTAAGAATAACACATTTCAGATTCCACTTACCGTGACAGTTTCAACAGAATAATATCCACGATCCACGTAATCCCCCATAAACAAGTAATTAGTATCTGGGCACTGCCATTGAAGATGAAACACATTCAAGTAAAATTTTAAAACCTTGAAAGGATCAAATGAAACAATACGAGGTGTAATTAAATACCTTCCCTCCTATTCTAAAAAGCTCAGCAAGATCATGAAACTGCCCATGAATGTCACCACAGATCGTCACAGGGCTTTTTACTGGCTGCAAGAAATATCCAAAAAGCAAAAAAATAAGAACAGACGTTCACATATATATCAAAATTCATGTAACATATCTTATATATCGGCTTAGAAGAGCAAGGTCATAGAGAGATTGGATATATATATTTAAGGAAGAATAGTTGAGCATTAGTAGAGTAATCAAAATGACAATAAGAAAAAATTAACTCAAACCTGAACATTGCTTTCACCCATAAGAATTTCTTTTGCCTTTTCACATAATGTCTTAACCTGCACCCACAGATAGTAAGTAACTTAAAGCTAATGCTTATAGAAACCTAACTACGACCATTAAACTCCATAAAAGCAAATCTTTACACTCTTCTTATTTAAATATTTTCAGTGGGTTGTTTCATAACACAGGACATACTAATTGTCAATTCATGAATATCTGTGTTTCTTGAATGCAGTGTGGGCTGACCCTAGTTTTTAAAAGATGTCCAAGTAGGCCAGTAGGGATGAAAATGAGTCGAGCCCGTTGACTCAAGCTTGACAAGGCTTGATGGCAAAATAAGCCTTCATGATGCAAGTTCGAGCTTGGCTCGAGAATTCAAGATTGGCTAGAAAAGCTTAAATATATATTAAACAAACAACTTTGAATATTCAAATTTATTTGACAGGTGTGTAAAAGTTATATTAGATAACAATACCCGTTTCATATAAATTACAACAAAACATGACCATTAGTCAAAAACCTTCTTAGATAATAAAAAAGTCTAAAAATAGTATATTCTTACAATAATATCATGTGAAAAACCCAATTCATATATACTAACAATATACACACACTCTTATAGCTTCAAGACTCGAAAAGCTAGATAAAAGCTCAAGTTAAGCCCTTATAAGCTCCAGCTCAGCTCGTTAAATATTTCAAGCTCATTTTTATGCTCTAACACGTTAAAAGATCAAATCGAATGATCGCATGTAGCTCGATAGAACCACAACTCTTTTGCAGCCCTATGTCCAAGTTTAAAAGCTAATACTTGTTTTAACTTGCTAAAGTTTTCGGGTATCCACTTGTCTTAATTACACCATTAAACTTCGTGATTTTATGCCACTCCTTGTTTACCTTAGGCACTTTAGGATCTTGTTTTTTAAACTTTCATTAGCATATAACTTTGTGATTTATAATAAATATAATAAATCTTGGTTTTAAAAAGCGCGCATTAAGCGCGCTTAAGCGCAAAGCGCAGCTAAGCGCAATCCTCTGCGCTTCGCTTACCCAAAGCGCGCTTTTTTCTGAAAAGCGTACGCTTTTCACGCTTTTTTCACGCTTTTCCGCTTTACCGCTTTCTCGCTTTTGGAAAATAAGCAGTTTTTCAACTATTATCTGGGCTTGTTAAAATTTTAACATGTTAATGGGCATACAAAGCCCACAAAAGATCCCGATATAGCTGTTGGTGGCAAAAGTTAGCAAGATTTTACCCTAAATTGTCAAATTGAAGGTAGTTTACACTTTACAAAGCCAAGAAGGAAGACTTAAACTTTGGGATTTTACCTTAAACCTTAGTTGTTATATATATTATTGATTTATTTGTAATATAATTAGATTATATATAATATATATAATTTATATATTATTTTTAAACATGTGCGCTTCGCGTATGAAAAGCGCACCACTTTTTCGCTTTACGCTTTGCGCTTTGATTTTGGACCTTGTTGCTTTTGTGCGCTTAACGCTTTTTAAAACCAAGTAATAAATACCAAAAAAGCAAATGATCACAAGGGACTTTGTGGTTTTATAGCATTATAAAAACATAGCGAACAGTGAAACAATGAGCAATATGATGATGTCCACTGTCCCCATTTCAAATCATTTTTTGCTTCAAATAAAAATTACAATATACCACGAAACACCTCATACCACATTCTAGCACATTGAATTTGAAAGGCAATAGTATCGAACTCCCAAAATACCATCAAAACTGTATATATGAAGTAAGGGGGTAGGATATATAGTGTCCAACAATCTAAATAAGCATAAATACATGAAATGCTACATTAGAAGATTTAGATGATTGATCCAAAGATGTCTAACAAACTAAATAAGAATAAGGCAACAATCTTTTTTTCTTGTCTACATCCTTTTACATTTTAGACTATAATTACTATCTAATTTGTTCTTCCATACTGAAAGACATAAAGAAAAAAATAACCAAACCCCATTAACAGCTCTAAAAAAACTATCAAATAAAAAACATATGCTCAAGAAGGTATCATACTATCATGGTATCCTAGTATGAAACTAACATATCATCTACCCACTCAGCTCTGTGGAAACAACTGATTCTCATACGACATCTAGTATATGTCAAATACAAAGACGACGTGCAGGCTTCTGGTATAACAAATCAACACCCACACTATTTTATTTCTTATTTCACTACAAAGTTTCACATATCACTCCATCTTCTTTCTGTAACAGGCTCTAAGAAGTGCTTGTTCTTTTAGGTACTAATGAAATGAAACGCGAAAATTAACTGAATTAACTACTCGTTCTCAAAATCAATAAAACCCGTTCCACTATAAATTCATTAACCACACACCATCAACCAACCAAACTCATATCACACCTCTTCATTCAAAAAGCAACAACAAATTGTCTACAAACAATACTCGCAACAACAAAACGCAAGCTACAGTCTTAAAGCCCTTTAAAATCATTGAATTTTGCAGAACCCTAATGCCCTAAAATAACGAAATCCCAGATCCAGTAAAAATTCACAAACTTTAAGATGCAAATGTTGAGTAATCATAACAAAAACGTAAATTAAACACACTAACAACCCTAATTTAAGGATATTAACTGAAAAAAATGATCATAAAGAGAAATTTCTAACCTCAGGCTCGGTTAAGGGTTTGCACTCCATGAGCTGTGAAATTTGTTCGTCAAGGTTTCCATGGGTGTTTGAAGCTAGATCCACACTCATCTTCTGATGTAAATTATGCGTCTTTGTTCATGTAATCAGATCGATTTGTGATGAATCGTTGTATCGAATCGAAATGAAATGTTTTTCAATTGGATACAAAATTGGGGATAATTGTGAATTGTTGAGGGGTTGTTGTTTTGTTTGAGTATATTTTTAGTTATGCACCCTTTGCTTTTGATTATGTAACAGTTTAAGTCCCTGGTTGTTTATGAATTTTTTTTGTAAACTAGATATACGTCCCGGCCGCGCATCGAGCGTCGGATCTCGTGTACGTGACTACGGTCTACGGAGATCTATCCAAACTTATATATCAAATTGATAACTAAGTCAAATCCAGAGATTCAAAGTCGAAAATATGTCATGTTAGACAAATATAAAAAATACTATATTGAGTACGACAAACATAACTAAACGTTGAACCGTATAAATAACGTTAATCATGTAATTTATGCCGGCTTGAAAAACATTAGAAAAATGAAACAAAATAAAAGAAAGTCCAAAAAGAAAAATTGACAAGACTGAGCTTCGAACCTTGACATGCCAACAAAAACTGAATTACATGTCTATGACTACTCCATCTAACTGCTTTGTTTGTTTAACCTCCAAAACCAATACTATATAGGTATATTGGTTTTCACTTGTTCCAACTATCAATTTTTGTCTTCTACCGGTCATAACTATTGAATTGGTTCTCAACGGTCCCAACTTTTATCACTTTGGTAACCATCGGTCCGTCGTTAAATTTTTTTAACGCCGTTAAGTTTTTTTCCAAATTCAATACCAATGTTTTAAGCCTTTTGATCGGAAGGATAATACAAGTCAATTGATGGAAAAGTTACCTAGAAACGGCGCTCCGAACAACGAAATAGTGCTTCAATCGGATGTTTAAATCTAACGGTGCTTCAATCATATGTAAAAATTTTATCGTTCAGAGCATTTTTTTAGAAAAATTTTACATCAATTGACTCGTATTATTCTTCTGATCAAAAGGCCTAAAACATCGGTCTTAAATTTAAAAAAAACTTAACGGCGGACCATTGGTTGCCAAAGTGATAAAAGTTGGGACCGTTGACAGCCAATTCAATAGTTGGGACCGATAGAAGACAAAAGGTGATAGTTGGGACCAGTGAAAACCAATATACCTACTATATAAACAAATGTTATTCACCTACTGTAAAAAAAACAAAACACTCATACCGACATTTCTTTATAGTGTTAAAGAATTATTACTTTCGCGTTTAACGTTTTACTTACTAACTATTTATAGTTATGGATACTTTGTTAGTTTTTCCTGTTAAGGATAAGAGTGTTTTGGTCCTTTCATATCTAAGGGATTGTTTATGTTAGTTATAAAATAGTGTTAAGAAACAATCAAATGTTGTAAAGAGTTGATGATCCTACACCATGTTAAAAGAAAGTCAAGAAAAGTAAGAAAACAGCAGCCTTAGAGTGGTATGATGATCAATGTGAAACATGAATTGATCACCTGGAAGAAAGTTTACAACTACATATATCATTCAACCAATCAATGGGAGGAAATTGTGGGCACCATCAACTTGTGTGGTCATGTGCAATATGCCATATGCAATGTGCAATTATGAATGCAGATATGTGGCTAGCTTGTATGTTGGTTATTATGACAATTTGATTATGGTCAATAATACTTGGGGCATAAACATATTGATGCGTAACACATCGGTGCCTAAACGTTGAAGAAGATGTGTAAGGCTTAAAGGAAGAATGGTTTTATATCTCTTTAAATGTATTAAACAGAAACGTTGAAGTTGAAAAGACTAAAAAACTCCTCATGTGAGGGGCACGTGAGCACAACTTAAGGACAGATACAGGAGTCGTTACATTATTGGACCAAAATTGTTAGAAAATGAAAGCACGTGAGCCAAAATAGATAGAAGATTCGTTTTTAGGCCAAAAGTGTTAAAAGTGTCAAACCGCATGGGCCAAAATCGTATTTACTCTTTAGTTTTTCTTCTAGTAGTTTTGAGATATGTAATTACCTAACAATATTTACCCGACAGGCATTACGCATTAGGTATTGGGTTGAGATGTGAGATATTACTTTACAAATGGATATGCAACTGAGATTATCAATACCTCTATCGAACTCGTCTCATTATCACATCTACATGGTAACAACAAAAAAGTTAATATTTTAAAGTTGTAATTATTAAGCTAAATGTTTTCAGGTATATGGTTCAAGTATACGAGTATATATATATATTCAAGTAACCGAATCGAATATCTTCTAATCTCATGCTTGTAAAAAAATTTAAAACTAATCCAGTACCCGATCTCATACCCGGCCGACCCGAATGTGTTGTGGTTTGAATATTCTCGATGGGTTTATAATAAAAGGTTTTTAAATCCATTACAATGTTTATGTTTTAACGTTGGATCTTCTTCGTCCACCTAAGCAACCCATACATAGCAGGGGTATGGAGCTATGTATGAATTATAAGTAATAACTAAATGTTTATGTTTTAACGGAGCTTGTGAAATTTGGTCGAAACGTCTATCAAAATCATGTTGACTTTCATTTTTCTATATAAAAGATAATATGTATATACTTTTTGAACGGTCAAAGTATATTTTTAAACCATTATTCTTTGGACATTTTAAGTTCATTAATCATTATAACTTACGCTTTGGAAAATGACTAAAACTGTTCAGTGTTAGCTTCTGCTTGAAGTTAATTTTTAAACATATTTGGGATAGTCACAAACACTCTAATTATTTATAACTTACAATTCAAGTTAGTCCTATGATCAACACCATAACTTTGCTGAGATGGCCTTCCACATCACCGCCTAGGTGGCATTTCCCCACCCTCTTCTGCAGTATCCACATCCACTTCACCACCATGTTCATGACCCAACCAATGCCCCTATCTTTTCTTTGTTAGCTTTGCGAGCGATAACTTACCTTCACTTCTAATGAACTTAAATACACATTCATCTCCTTCCGATAATTCATTTACTCGCCTGAAATTATGCCACCCGGATGACAGACAGTATCTTTTCGTGTTATACCCTTTGTCCAACCTCAGACCCATAAGCCATTCGTTTCCATCAAGATTCTTCATCGTCATTGTGCTCATAGCATCATTTATTTTGGCCAACTCTACGAAATCAGGTGGAAGCCGCTGAAAGTACCAACATGCGAAAAATGTTAAATCCTTAAAATCAAATGTAACCAAATTAACTTTTTTATGTAACATTAATGGATTTGTGACAAGTGATAAAAATATGCAATAAGTTGCAAACAGTTATCATAAACCTTACCAACATTTTCTTGTGGGTTTTAGTGATAAATGTAGTAAAGAAAGGATCAACATCATTTTCTTCGTCTTCATCGCAATCATCGTTACTTTTTACCTCTTCATCAATGCCACCATTGTGCTCTATCTTTGGTGGCAATAACATTTCGCACCCATCTGGACCATAGATGGACATGTCAAACATGGATCGATTAACGAGCCGAAAATAAAGAAAATCTCCAAATTCCAAAGGGACATCTTTAACCACATTGTTCCATCCATTGGCGAAACAATAATCATCACCAATTTGTTTGATCTTTAATCTCCACGAATACCCTCCATTCGCAGATATGAGTATTTGGCCATTTGGGATCCTTTTGTTCTCCAAATGCTTGCTGACAAAATCAGGTGGCAACGGCTGCAAAATGTAAAGATTTTGTGAATAGAAAATTCAAGGAAAAAAACTCGGAATAAATGGAATGTGTGACGAAGACGAGAGTAGGTACCAGGTGAGGAGCGGATGGGTCGAGCAAGACCTTGTAGAATGACGGAGACATTTTCAGTGACGCTTTAGTTTACACCTCTGGTTATCATATGTATGGATGGATGAGTTTACAAATAATAAAGAAGTAAACATTAATCTAGGCCTAATATAGTAGTAATATAAAAAGCCTAGCTTATGTTAAACAAGCATAGAAAAACCTACCACCAAACAACATACATAAACAAATTGGTCAAATACAAACCTTCAATAGTCTTGGATGATGGTTGAACACAAACTATGTTGATCGACAATGGTACGTTGAATATATATTGATAAGGGACAATGGTTGCTGTTGGATGTTCACAATACCAATTAAGGATTAAATGTTGATGGGTTAAATATTCTTGAATGTTGGAGTGATGATGTAGAGGATTTTATGACTTTATGTGAATTGATCATTCATGACCATGGGTTTTTAATCTACGTACACAATCTTGAAACCTAGAAAAAATAGGTGTTTGTTACGATTGGTTTTTTTTTTCTAGTAATTGTGTATATATATGTTAAAATTATTAACAATTCAACCAAACATTTATTTTATTTATCTATTAACTCATATTATTTATCTTTGTTTTAGTAGGTCATGGAGGTTCAAGATATGGGCTGCACTTGCGTTTAATGGGCTAGGTTAAAAGCCCCGCTCGATGCATCCTCGGTCTATATAAGGAACATGATGGCTAGGGTTATACTCACTCAAGCATAAACTCATCTCTCTAAACAATAGCAGCAGCCGCTTAATACCTTCACAACGAAAATCCATCTTCTGTTCTTTTTGTCTTTTGGCTGCTTTTGCAATATATGCTTGTTATGTGACATCATTACTTTGTCACAACATCAATTTGTTTTTACTTGCATTCAGTTTACGAAGCAAACATTAATTATATGTTCAAGTTCTTGATTTAAGCTTTGTAACTGGTTCTTGGATATGTAATATCATTATTTTGACAATATATATGCAACTACTTAACCAAACATTAATTAAGAATGGCCTTCTTATTGATTTAGAATTAATGGGCTTTGATGAGCGGCTCACACCTAAATAAAATTATACAATATCATTTAATCATGTCTTCGAAAGTATATATTCCATTCGAATCTTGTTTGTAGCTCTCAAAAGTCAAATCAGACGTTGCCGGCCTCTTAGATCAAAGATCTTAGTTTAAACTCAAACATTAAGTGAATGATTCTGATGCAGGACACTCGGGTCGACCCGAGAACTAGAATCTGATCCGACATTTTGACCCATCCAGAATGAGATATCCATTTAAAGCTGAAGATATTAATTAGTTAATATTTAAGTTTACGTTTTTATCTCTTATTTGACTTTTGCTATTCTTTTATCCATTAGGGTTGTTAGCTATTTTTATGGATCTAGGATCTTTTATATTCTGGATTTTGATGTGGAAGAAGGGGGTTGATTATTTTCTATTGAAGAACTTGGTTCGCTTTGAAACTTGCTTGAGACTTTTAATGATCCGACTTGATTGCTAAGAGCAACTGCATCAGATTCGTTGTCTTTTAGGAGTATGATACACACAATATCCAGTGATCGATATATCTACAAGTGGTTAAACATTTTCCCTAATTCAAATCAGAATAACCTTTGAATTCAAACTTCACTTTTGCTAAACAAGATCCCTTTACTAGGAGATCCTTTAAGATAACTTAGCAACCTGAAAGCAGGTTTGAGGTGAGAATTAAGAGAATTGTGCATGAAGTGAGTCAAACAATTAGCGGTATACGTAATAACAGGTCTGGTATGAGGCAAATAGATCAACGTTTCTATCATTTTCTGATATTCAGTCACATTTGCCCAATCATCATCACTCATAAATGTATTTTCTCTATTCGTCAGTCGTCATAGCAAAATTTTGTTCAATAGGATTATCAACAGGCTTACAACCAAGCATGCCAAATTCACTTAAAAGTTCCATGAAATATACTTTCTTTGAATTAGAACAATTCCTTCACTAGTCTTTATGATTTCCATACCAAGAAAGTATTTTAAAAATCCAAGTCGTTAATTCTGAAATTGTTACTACCATTGGGGTTGGTGGCCCAGTGGGAGAGGCTTTGCCTCTAGGAGCACCATTTGGGGAGGTCTCAGGTTCAAATCTGAGCAACTGTAAATATTGGAGTTTAATTTAGGAGTAGGATAACTTGCCGTTCTTAAAAAAAATAAATAAATAAAAAATAAAAAAAATAAAAAAATCTGAAATTGTTACTCAGCATTACTTTTATATCTTGCAATTCAGATTGGCTATTTCCGATCAATACTATATCAACATACACAAGTAAGATGCAAACATTATCACCATTAGTTTTAACATAAAGAGAATAGTCACTCTTACTTTGCACAAAACCAATCTCAATCAAAGTCTTAGTTAACTTTTCATTCTAGTTTCTTGAAGCTTGTTTTAAACCATAAATTGATTTTCTTAACTTGCATGCTTCAGTTTTGGATTCATTAAAATAACACTAGGAAGATATATACATATAGACTTATTCATTTAAATTTTCATAGAAAAAAACATTGTTAACATCAAGCTGAGATAATGTCCAATTGTTTTGAAAAGCCAGGCTTAAAACACACATAAGAGTGACCATTTTGACTACATTTGAAAATGTTTCTTCAAAATTAGGCAAATTAGCTTAAAATAATCTCAACTAACACCTATTGGCCGAGAATAATCCCAACTCAGTTTTTTTCCCTCCAGTGGTCCCAAATCAAACTTTTTTGGCCTCTAGTGGTCCACCGTTAAGTGCACTTAACGGTCGTTAACTTTTTTTTTATTTTTTTCGAATTTCAAAACAATGTTTTATGGATATTGATCGAAAAGAGGATACGATTCAATTGATGTAAACCTTACCTCAAACCGGTGTTCCAAACGACGAAATGGTCTTCAATCGGTTGTTTAAACCCTAATGGTTCTTCAACCGAATGTCAAAATTAAATCATTTGGAGCATCAATTGGACGGGTCCGGGTCAGAACGGGTCCGGGTCAAGATGGGTTGTTATAAAAACGGGTCAGAACGGGTCGGGTCAGGATGGGTCCGGGTCAGAACGGGTCGGGTCAGAACGGGTCGGGTAAAAAAATCAACTTAAAGTCTATAATTTCGGTAACTCATTTAACTAATTAACTTAAAGTCTTAAACCCATCATATCTCTAGCAATGCCACTCACAAACACAAACACATATCTCTAGCATTTTAAACTCTCAAACTCATAAATTTTTCATCAAAGAAACAACTATTAATATGCTACTAATCACAACCAATCTTTAAAATTGCAGCACAATATACCTAAAAAAAGTTTATAAACCGAGATGAATAAATAACAATAGCATACATCATGATTTTAGGCTTGACCCATCATGACCCGTAGACTATATCACTCAACCCATCATGACCCGTAAGTATTTATCTTCAGCCCAATGGGTTAGATTTTGACCCACTATTGAGTTTTCTATGGCCCAAACTAACCCAACATGGATTTAAAGATTACCCAATGTGACCCAAAACTATCAAAATGGGTCTATTTTGCCAGGCCTAATTGGAGCTAAGGTATACATAAACTGACTCGTATTCTTCTCCCGAACAAAATCCCTAAAATATGGGTTTGAAATTCGAAAAACGTAGAAAAAAAGTTAACGGCCGTTAAGTGCACTTAACAGTGGACCACTGTAGTCCAAAAAAGTTGGATTTGAAACCACTAGAGGGAATAAACTGAGTTGGGATTATTTTCGGCCATTAGATGTTAGTTGGGATTATTTTCGGCCATTAGGTGTTAGTTGGGATTATTTTAGGTCAATTTGCCTCAAAATTAAGACCTTCTCGTTGGCTATTATTTTTTCCACCAAGCTAGCTTTATATCTATCAATTTGACCATTAGGTTTATGTTTAATATTATAAAGCCATTTTGACTTAAAAACTTCTCTTTCATGAGGCAAATCAAGTTATGATCCAAGTGTCATTTCTTTGTTCATTGCATCTACCTAGTTAGGATTAAAAGCATCTTGTTTATAAGACGTAGGAACAATGGAGTTATCAAGGACAGAAATAAAAGACACAACTTGATCATAGTAATACCAGATAACACGATAATTAAAATTAAAATAATGATAAAAATTAGATAATACATAATAACGAAATATCCGTTTGTAGCTTGGAATATCTTTTTTACTTCCCCTAAGTCGGAGCATGTAGATTTCGAATGACCAACTTGTCAAGTAAAATACAGAGTTAACGTCCTCCCAATACGCTTTGGTAAGCCGATATGCGATTTGACGAAATCAAGCTCTCTCAACAGCCACCTCATCCACAATACTATTTGCATGCAATTTGTCGAGCGCGCTCCTTGATTGTCGCAAACAACGGCGTTGAGCGACATCAAGATCTTTCAATAACCACCTCATATTTCACTTACCATGGATGCATAGCCTACATTTTGCCTCAGTAGACGATCTAGATACAGATCTAGATACAACTGACCTCGTACTCCATCAAAAAACTAAATATTACCCGTTCGTGATTTTCTTTAAAAAGAACAACCTAGGCAATTGGAGTCACAATATCCAACTAGGTTACTTCTTCGATCCATCCTTTGGGAGCATGATAAATTCCTTGACCCGGGGTCGCTTTGAGATATTGTAGCTAGGTTTCGATATGTGGCTTCCAAATGAGATTCTCAAATGTCAGCAACAAACTGACTCAAAACTTTCACAGAAAAGCAAATACGAGGTCAGGAAGCTTGTAAATAAAGGAGGCGTCGATAATTTACTTGGATCAACTCGCTACCCGGCCACCATTATTATTGTCGAGTTTACGATTTTGCTTCTTTGGAAAATTACTTGGTCAAGAGCCTTCCATCCTGAATATCCCACCATCTTTAATTATTGTTTCCTGTGGCTTATAACAAGTCCTTCTTTCGTTTGATCAAGCAACTTCTATACCAAAGGAAGAATGTATAACTCTAAATATTTTTTTCACTATAACTTTCATCAAGATATGTCTTAATTATAAGTCAAATACATAAGTGTACGTTGTGACCGACGTGGTATCCTTTAAAAAAAAGAATATATGATCGGACTCCCTTAATGAATTTAATAGGTATACACCAAAAACAAACTGTTTTCTAGGAGAATCAAATGTGATATATATGATCATATGATGTTAATGTTCAATAACTAAAAATAGAAGAACATCAAAGCACTTTTATGCACCTTACAGTATCTATTTTGTGCAAGTAACAGCTACTTTCCAATGATGTCTTTGTCCATCTTTCTTAAAAGATTTATATAAATTGCATAATAAATTAATTAAGATGATAAAAACCATTCAATAAACAAAAGTTTTCACCCAATTTTTTTTCTTTCTACTTAAATCACATACCTAACATGATGATAATAAACATCTGATCAAATTAAGGTTTTTAAAAAAAGTCACATTTTATGTGAACTTGAAGATCATGTATTCATGTTGACAATATATGTTTAATACTACACTCAATTTTTATAGTCTTTGCATCAAAATTACAAAAAAAATAATAATTTATGCTTGCGATACTCTTTTGAAGCAGTAGCTTTCATTAACAAGCCATGCTTTGTTCTTCATTATGCATTTATTGTAAATGATATTAAGAAACAGAAACACTTCAATAAAAATATGTAATATATATATATATATATATAGATTGGGGATTTTCTAAAAAGGCTCAAAACTCTAAGAAGTGTAGGAAGCATTCACAAACAAACACGTGTCCATGAGGGGGAAAACACACGGAGGGGCGTTATCGTCATTTTACGCGTTGAAGCTGTGATATGAGATCTGTTCTCATGGTGTTTCTTAGCACTCTCTGGTTATCACTCTCGATGTTCAGTTATGGTGTTTTTTTGACGTTCATTAATTTTGAATCAATAATCATTCATCTATGGCGAATACTGAAAGCGATGATGTTTTTGTTTGTTTTTTACGTTTTCGTTTACTAATTACGAACGTCCGATCAATGTTCTATTCTTTTTGAATCATTGTGGTTTTAACATTCTGAGTCATGGTGTTTTTAGTGATCAGTTCGAATGTTAAAAACACCATGATTCACCATGATCGATCTGTTAATTATTGTTATGACGTTTTCATATCGACTCCGGTGCTACTTTGTTGCAGGTAAGTTATGGCGTTTTTTATGGCGTTTTTTTCATTCTACAGTGATGATAGTGTTAATCATTGTTATGACGTTTTCAATTCGATTTCCGGTGTTACATTGTAGCAGGTTAGCTATGGCGTTTTTTATTAATTATTATTTTCATATGCGTGGTGTTATTTTACAGAGTCAGTGTTAAGCGTGGTGTTTTTTATATATACATGGTGTTGGAAACGCGCAATGACAAATCTACCCCTGATTCCATCACGCGCGTCAGCAAAACTTCATAATATTTACAAAAATGCCACCGCTTAAATCTTAGCCGTAAACAACCAGATCCAACGCCCCATAATCCTTCTTAGCCTTTTTAGAGTTTTTGCCCTTTTTAGAAAATCTCTCCCCTATATATATATATATATATATATATATATATATATATATATATATATATATATATATATATATATATATATATATATATATATATATATATATATAAAACTGAACTATGAAAGAAACACAAACATATGTCATGATGTAGACACAAACACACAATTAAGTTAGGCCCATACGACAATAAGTTTCAACTAATGATACACAACACTAGACTTTAACACTAGACTTTTGCTTAGGTGGCCTTCCACGTTGTCGCTTCGTCGGACTATTTTTCATGGTTACCTTTGATACTAACAACTTACCCTCACTTTTGATAAACTTGAATACACATATGTCCCCTTTCTGTAAACTATTTTCTCGTATGAACAAGCTCCACCCAGCCGACAAATAATACCTGTTTCTCTTACATGTACTTTCCAGAAGCAAGCTCACGTGCCATTCTTTTCCATCAGGATTCTTCATCGTCATCGTGCCTTCTCCCTTTATTCCGGCCAACCCTACAAACCCCGGTGGAAACCGCTAACGGTACCACCAACATGTACAAATGTTAAACTAGTTATATCAAGTGTAAAAAAATACTTTATGTGTTTTAATATGCATACAAATGTAAAAAAATCTTACCATTAGACCTTTACTAATAGTTGTAGTAAAGAAAGGATCATCATCGTTATCATCATCATTATCGTCATCTTTTTCATCCTCTTCATCAGCAACATCTTCACGAATATCACCATTACTAACATCATCATCAAGCTCTAAATTTTGGGGTAGAATGTTTTCACACCCATCTGGGTTATAAACTGTCATCTTGAAGCTACATTCATCAAGAAGTTGAAAGAAAAGAAAATCTGCAAAGTCCAAGGAGATATCTTCAACCACCTTCTTCCATCCACTTGTAAAACAACAATCATCATCAATTTGTTTGATCTTCAATCTCCATAAATACCCCCCATCTGCATATATAACTATTGGGCCATTTGGGATTTTGTTCTTCAAATACTTGCTAACAAAAGTAGGTGGCAATGGCTGC
The DNA here is from genome assembly GCA_030867185.1 of Tagetes erecta. Lineage (NCBI taxonomy): Eukaryota > Viridiplantae > Streptophyta > Magnoliopsida > Asterales > Asteraceae > Tagetes > Tagetes erecta. The sequence goes on along the minus strand of CM061490.1, from coordinate 77,484,709 downwards.
ATCAATGTAAGATTTTGTGAATAGAAATTAGGTATATTGGTTTTAAACAGTTTCAACTTTCACCTTTTGGTTTCTAACAGTCCCAACTATTTAATTAGCTGGTAACGGTCTCAACTTTTATCAAAGAAATTAGGTATATTGAGACGGTTACCAGCCAATTCGATAGTTGGGACCAGTAAAAACCAAAAGATGAAAGTTGGGACCGTTAAAACCAATATACATAGAAATTACAAGAAGAAAAACACTAAAAAATGGAATCGTGTGAAGAAGATGAGTACTAATTACCAAGTGCGAGGCAGACGGGTCTAACAAGATCTTGTAGAACGCAGGAGCCATTTTAAGGGAAGCTTTAGAATGGATCTCTAAATAATATATCTCTAGTTACATGATACATGAATATCAAGTTAACAACAGTGAAGGGGATATGATGGTGGATTTTACAAAAATAAAAGTCATCTCCCTAAAAAAGTTACAAACAAAAGATGCAAACCTTTCTTTTCCAAACGAATTAAACGAGACGTTAAAATCTGAATTTGATTTACATATGAATTGCAGATGCACGCGTTGAATCAAAATGTGTATATGTTACAATTAGTGTTACCTCTTTGCAGATATTGCTCTTGAGGAAAGTGAATGAGAGAACAAGTGTGATGAGTGGGTTAAAAGCATGCATTTTGAAAACCCTGCTAGTCACGGGTATATATATGATGTTGATCCAAGAAAGGAAAACTTGTATCTAATGCATACATTTACTACTTTCACTACCTAATTGCATGGTGTAACAATGGTTACTTTGATGTTGATTCACAATTACACCTTAGTTAATAGGTAGAATTAAATGAAATTTGCTATGATGATGTTATGTACACGTTGTTTTGGGTTCACTAAAAGAGAAATTAAGATGTAAACTACACTTATCTATACTTACTACACATAAGGAACATGTATACAAATTTTGAAAAAAACTTTTGACACATGTGTTGCAAATGACGTGGCTAAATTAAGAACCTCCTTTACGAAATTCATAATGCATACGTATTGTACTCTAACGTCTAGCTAGTGTCTTATTTTTTATGTCTTCCGCCTTAAAAAAAAGTAAAATATATAAACCCTATCTCCCTTTCACACACTCACACTTAGAGAGTATACAATTGAGTTCAAAATCGAAGAAAAAATCAAAACTTTTAAGTAGAAGCGTCAAAAAAATTTATTTTCTATATTTGTTAGCTAATTAATTAAGGTATACTTTGTTATAAAGTTTTCTACTTGATGAAGGATAATCCTCTAGTTCGACCGGTAATTAATTCAAACAAAGACGTAAAAGTAAGGATTCATAATCTTCGAATTTAATACGCATTTAACTTTGTTTAATTACTTAGATTAGTACCTGTGTACTAATGGGATTTTAATTTGTATCAAATTTATTTTTAATATATCCCCTATTAAATCGGTTTATTTAATATATACATATATTACCGATGTTAATCAGATTATTTAATATATGCATATATATATATACTAGTTTAGTGCCCGCACTACGTTCGGGAACACAAAATTCAAGCGATGCTTTTAAGGATATTCATGAATGTTACAATCAGTTTTGATACAAAACCGTGGTTAACCGAAACACAGGATATACTTTTAAAAAGTAGACTTTTAGTATAATTAACAATATTATACTTAAATTTACTACACCAAAAATTGCTCAGTTTTATGGTTATTTTTTTAAAAATCGTATAAAAATGTTATGTATATTTATAAAACACTGAGGTCTTTAATTGTATGTTATTATTAACTTTATCCATAAGTTTCATTTTTAAACCCTATCAAATATAAACCGACTCATGTACACCCCTTTTAGTAGAGGGTTAAAAATCTAAATACTCTTAAATTTTTCAGAATTCTCCAAAATATTAGTGGACCAAAAATGTAATTAGTTTTATTACCCGCGCTATGCTCGGGAACCTAATATCCAGATGATTAATTTTAATGATATTCATGGGACATGGAAGGTTCCAATCAATTTTTAGACAAAACCGTTATAAAACTGAAACATAAGAATTATTTAAAAACTTTTTTTCAATATAGCAATATTATACTCAAATCAAAGAGAATTAAATGTTCGGTTTTATGGTGTAAATTTTTTAAAAAGAATAATATCGTATAAAAATTTATGGATGGTTAAAAGATATTAAGGTATTTATTTATAACATATTACTAATTTATTCTTAAGTTTCATTTATATACCTTATTAAATATAAACCGAACTATGCACACCCTAGTAAAAAGGGTTGAAAATGTAACTATTCTTAAGTTTTTATAGGATCTTCTAAATATTAGGAATTAAAAATGTAATTTGTTTTATTATAATACAAGTTTAATGCTCGCGCTACGCTCGGGAACACAACATTCAAGTGATGCTTTTAAGGATATTCATGAACGTTCCAATAAGTTTTGAAACAAAACCGTGGTAAACCGAAACATGAAATATATTTTTAAAAATTAAATTTTTAATATAACAATATTATACTCAAATTAAAGAGAATAAAATGCTCAGTTTTATGGTGTAGTTTATTTTTTTTAAATCCATATAAAAAAGTTATGTATATTTATAAAACACTGAGGTCTTTAATTGTATATTATTATTAATTTTATCCATAAGTTTCATTTCACGCCCTATCAAATATAAACGACTCATGTACACCCCTTGTAGTAGAGGGTTAAAAGTATAAATACTTTTAAAATTTTCAGAATTCTCCAAAATATTAGGGGACCAAAAATGTAATTAGTTTTATTATAATATATTTTATATACATATTTTAAATAAAAAAATCATTATTATGAGATAAACTCTCAAATAATGTCACATAAGCCAGAAGCTTTAAAATGATGCCACATAAGCTTTTTTGGTTTTGCTATATTATATAAAGATAGATATACTAGATTAAGCCCCATGTATTACATGGGCGCCGACATACAAATAATACAGATACCAATGATCCTTAGATCAAGTGGTTGGACCAGAAGGTTTTCTCACCAAAGGTGGGTTTCCTCCTGTGGGGATTAGGGTGCGGTCCTAGTCGGGAAATGGATAGGTGGGCCGATTAAGATAATATATATCTTTTGAAGCAGGGTCCTACATTTGCCATTAAAAAAACAAATAATCCTGATGATAGATATCCATAAAATCCACGGTGACACTTATATGTACCGGGTCAAGCGTGCGAGTCCGCATGCATGGGTCTAGGTCGTAAATTCCGATACAGTTATTTGTTTAAGTTGTTTGTTTTCCGTTTTAATAGTTATTTCAGGGATGTAAATCAGGTAAATTGAAACTTTTGTAGAGAAAATTATAGTTGATTTAATGTTATCGATTTCCTTCCATATATAGCTTAGTATAAAAGTTTTTTAGTTTTGACGGGAAAATACTCCAACACCCTCTTCATTGAATGACAAGTGTTCTCCAAAACCCTCTTTTATTAGAAGGTATAGATATATATGCAGTTCCGACAACAAATGCGGGATGAGATGAAACAACAAGTTGATGAGATAAAAGAAAACATGCGAGAAGAGATGCAACAACAAATACGGGACGAGATAAGACAAGAATTATGAGGGGAAGTGCGAAAAGAAATGGCTTTTATGCTTAAACTTAAACAGTTGGATATTAATCCTCACAATCATGAACCATAGTTCAGTTTAGTTATTGTATTGTTCGATTATGCAAACAATATTTTTTTGGATTTAGAGTGTGGTTATGCAATTTTATTAGATTTAGGTTATGGTTAAATGCACTGATTGTATTGAGTTTCAATCAGATTTAAAAAAAGTCTATTATTTCAATTATATTAATTTTTTACTATTAAAAGGTTTTGTTGCAAATGTGTTGTAAAAAGCAAATTATGTCGCAGGTTTGTCGCAAAAACAAACAATAAATTAACAATTTATCAAAACATTGTCACAAATATTGGCCAATTTGGGATGGTTTTGTTCTCCAAATGTTTGTTGACAAAAGCAAGTTGCAATGGCTAAAAAATGTTAAAGGTAAGGTGGACTTAAGCCGGTCTACTGGAGCAATTGGGTTTCATTAAAGGTAAGGTGTTTTGTTTGGAAGCTAAGGATAGATAGAATCCCGAGTAGACTGGGTTGAAGTGGGTTCACCTGAATGTTTGTTAGTGTATCGGAGAAATCGAGTATGCAAGCCATGTATTATTAAAATGCCACTTTGCTACAAAAGTAAAATGTGGCCTTTTGAATTGGAGTTGTTATTATGTCTGGTTCTATTAAAATAGTGTATGATCCGAACCGTTAAACCATCTCAAAAACTTTTACGTTCGGTTCGATTAAAATGTAAGAACAAAAAAATAGTGAACCCATTTATTTAAATTTCTGGATCCGTCACTGATTCTAGACAAAGTAAAGGGGACAACGTCGCTTATGTTAATGACAACTACGTGGTACGTACATATGGATTGCAAACCACATGGATTGCAAGGAATGCGTTTATTTTCAATGCTAAGCCTCTCAAGATTAATGAGGTAGTGGAGAAGATTAAGGTGAACTTTTTTTATGAATGAAGCATAGAGCTAAACATAAAGATGTAGTAGGGGTGTGCATGGGTCGGTTTGGGTCGGTTTTTGCCTCAATCCGAACCCAAACCCAAAAATTCGGTTTTTGTGTTTTTCAAACCCATGGGTTTTGGGTGTTGGGTTTGTGGACTGGGTTTGGGTTTGGGTTCGGTTTTTCAAGTTGGGTTTAAATTTATTGTTTTTTAGTACTAAATACGAGTTATAAACACAACTTTTAATGATTCAAGAAAATATGTAATAATACTAAAGTTTAAATTTATGTTTCCATAAGTTTAAACATTAAAAATCAACCACATTTCAAAAGAAAATTACTCAGAAAACAATAACCATAAACAAAATTTTGAATGTCCTCTTGCTTCGACAAAAAACCACCAATAATTTATAAATAAAATGTAATATGATCATATAATAATGTATTACAATATAGACTTTTACATAACATAGGTCATGGGTCTTACATATATGAAATTTAGCATACACATAAACATTATTGGGTCGGTTCGGTTTTTACGGATCGGTTTTTTAATAAAACCCAAACCCAACCCAAAAGTTCTGTTTTTTTATAAATTAAACCCAAAACCCACGGGTTCTATTTGGGTTCGGTTTTTTGGGTTTGGTTTTTCGGTTTTTTTGGTTTCGGATCGGTTTGTTCGGTTTCATGCTCACCCCTATTGATGTAGTATGGTAAAATTGATATGAATATGTTAAGATTGTGTCAAGGTAAAAAAGAGAGAAAAAAATGAGGTACCATGTGAGTGACTGATGTATGAGTGTTGTGTTCTTATAATTGTGAATCATTGAACTCTTCGATGTCCTCCATTTTCAGCGCAACTCATTAACTCAACTCTCACTATTAGAGGTGCACAAATAGGTTTTTTTTATGAACCGGTTCTGGTTTTGTTGGTGGTAAAGGAAACGATTCCTACAAGAACAGGTTCGGTTCTAGAACCGCTTTTTGGTGTAAAAACTAGAACATATGTAAGCGGTTCCGGTTCTTATAGAACCGGTTCCGGTTATTAAAAAACAGATTTTTTCTATGAGATTGTTATGAACGCTAGGGTGATACAAATCTTCACTCTTCATTGGGTTTTTATTTAGAGTCTATAGTCATAATTTTTTTTATATTATTTTAGACTAAATAAGTAGTAACGTTAAAAACAATAAATATTACAAAATATATAGCTCTTAAAACACTAAATAAGTAACAACACTTACCGATTTTTTTAGGAACCGGTTCTTCCAGGAACCGGTTTTTTCAAGAACCGGTTTTTTTATAAGAACCGGTTATGGTTCTTTTGGAACCCTTAATTTGGAAAAAATAGTAGAACCTTTTCAGAACCTACGGTTCAGTTAAGTTTCGGTTTGGTTCTTGTAGAACCGGTTCTTCTAAGAACCGGTTTTCGGTTATTTAATCGGTTCCGAATTTTTTTTTTTGCACCTCTACTCACTATTGGGCCGTTCCAAGACTAGCCTCTAGCTTTTCTTAGTATAGTAAATTAGACTTGCACAAAAAAACCGGTTCCATACCCGACCCGGCGGGTTGGACCCGGAACCGGTTCCGGTTCGTACCCGGTGGACCCCGTACCCGGTGTACCCGGTTTCATACCCACCGGTTCCTCACCGGTTCTTGTTTTTCCATGTGTACCCGGACCCGACCCGAACCCGGTTCCTACCCGACTGTACCCGGACCCGATTGGAACCGGGTAGGAACCGGTTCCGACCGTTTTTTTTTTTTTTTTTTGTTTCTAGCCGTTATAAAACGGCATTATAGCCGTTGGAGATGGTTTCTAGCCGTTTTTTTTGTGTTTTAATGCCCCCTAACACCCATTTAGCTAGTATAAATATATGTTTGATGTTTGGGTTGATTACAACACTCGAAAACGCAAAAAACGCAAGCAAAAAACGCAAAAAAACGCAAGCAAAAAACGCAAAAAAACTCTCTCTTTTCATCTCTTTCATTTTCGTTAATCTCGAAATGGCATCACAATCCGCAACCGGTTCTTCTCAAGCCCCCAATGTTGTTCAAGTTCTTCAACATAACCGAAGCCAAAGAGTGTGGCAACATTGGGATTTAGTTGAGATGAGTGACGGGTCACACAAAGCTCGTTGCAAGTATTGTGGAGCTTTGTTGGGGGCGGCTTCAAACTCGACTTTGGACAAGCATATTACAAAGAAGTTTTGTCCGGTGTTGAAAAATGCCCCCGAGTCCGATCAAGCCGATATGGGGGGTGGTGGCGAAATATTTCATTATAGCGTCGACATGGTCCAAGATCGTATGGCGAAGTTCGTGATTCAAAATTGTTTGCCATTCAACCACTTCGACAACCCGCAATTGACGGCTTTGATTCGGGAAACACTTCAACCTCGTTACACCCATGTAAGTCGTATGACCCTTAGACGATATTGTTTGAAATTGTGGGGAGTTTGTAAAAAAGATTTAATTGTGTTTTTCCAAAACTTACAAACCGGTGTTAATTTAACTACCGATGTTTGGTCGGCTCCACACGGTTGCATAGAGTCTTATCTTTGTGTAACCGCTCATTGGGTGGATCCCGATTCGTGGCAAATGATGAAACGTACCATTGCTTTTGATCTTTTTCCGATTCCACATAGCGGAGATGATTTGTTTGAGCTTTTAGATAACGTAATACAAACTTATGGTTTACAAAACAAAATATTTTCAATGGCTTTTGACAACGCTTCAAATAATACTAATGCGGTTGATAAACTTATGGTAAAATATAAACCGATTTGCAACGGTGATTTTTTTCATAGTCGATGTGTCCCGCATATTATTAATTTGGTAATGAAAGACGGGCTAGGGTCCGAATTATGTTACAAATATATATATAACTTTAAATGTATGCTTTATTCGGTTTTTAAAGCTAAAAGGCAAATTTGTCAAGATTATAAACAATTTTGTAGAGATACGAATTCGATATATTTAGGTGCGAATTGGGATACACCTCACCGTTGGAACTCGACATGCGACATGTTAGAGAGTGCCTTGAAACAACGGGATGGGTTGAAAGTTTTTCATAGTAGTCTTGTATCGGGCGGGTTAGCCGAAGAGTTTTCGGAACATTGTTGGAAATTTATACCAAAATTTGTTGAATTTCTTGCCGTTTTTAAAAATTCAACTAAAAACTTATCGGGGGTTTATTACCCGACTAGTAGTTTGGTGCTTTACGAATTATATTTAATGTCTCTTAATATTAAAAATCATGAAAATAAAAATTTTTTTAAAGAAATGACACCGGCGATGAAAGAAAAATTTAAAAAATATTTTTTAGAGCTCCCTTCGGTTTTTACTTGTGCCGCCGCTTTAAACCCGTTTTATAATATTACGGGAGCCGAATGTTTAATTCAAGAAATTTTTGACAATTTGGATATCCATATGGATAACCCAAATCACGCAACGGAAGCAAAAGCAAAATTTAATCACGATTTTCAAAGACTTTTTGATGTTTATCACTTAAGATACGGGCCAACAACGGTTACACCATTTTCACAATCGGAGGCTAGCTCAAGTAAGCCGATGAAGGACCCGAAGAAAAACTTTTTAAATGTCGTTCGGGAATCCGTGGCAAAAAAACAAAAGGGTGCCGCTCCGAGTAGCGAGCTCGGTAGATATAGTGGAACGGATTATACTTCCACTATGTCGGCCGATGACATTGAGAGTTTTGATATATTGGCTTGGTGGAAAGGAAGGGAAATGGAATTTCCGGTTCTTTCCGCCATGGCCCGTGATTTACTAAGCTCCCAAGCTTCTACGGTAGCTTCGGAATCGGCTTTTTCTACTAGTGGCAGGGTAATATCTTTACGGAGGACCCGACTTTCTCCGGAGGCTGTGGAGATGTGCATTTGTCTCAAAGATCACTTGGACGCGATTGATCGCAAACAACACCTAACGAGCTTAGAAGACGACATCGAACCGGAGGCAAAAATACATGATGAAGAGGTTGAGGAGGGACTATCAACCGGAATATCCGATGAAGAACTCAAAGAAGACGAAAGAAGAAGAGGAAAAAAATGAAGAAGCTTAGATTTCAAAAATATATATATTGACTTTGTTTAAAAATAGTAGTTTTTTTGTATCGTAACTTCAATATCTTGTATTTGGTTAACTCTTTTCACTTGAAATAAATCGTATTTATTTAGTAACTTTATATTGTACGCAAAACCAAAAAAAAAAGTAAAAAAAACAAAAAAAAAAAATTACACGTAGTACCCGGTTTGGACCCGACCCGGGTAGGAACCGGACCCGAACCCGACCCTACCCGGTTCCACAGGGTAGGGTTTTACCCCCACCCTACCCGGACCCGGTTCGTACCCGGTTCCACACTGTACCCGGACCCGATCGGGTTTGGGCCCACCGTACCCGGTTTGGACCCGGTTTCGGGTCCAAAAAAAACCCGGTTTGTGCACGTCTATAGTAAATTAGAAAAAAAGGATTGGGCTTTTGGGCCATATATGCATATAAAAGTTTTAACTAATAAAACAAAGTTCCAAATTCTCTAAGGCCCATGTCACTAGAGTTCAGTGTCAAATACAATCAAAAATCAATGTGAAACGAGCGTACTTGAAAGAAGGCACATTGTCTTTACTCTTTTAGATTGAAAGTTCTGTGATCAAACTCTGACACGTGGTGAATTTGTGGTGTAATTTAAGAGAAGTAGATATGTATGACGTTAAGAAAAATTACACTCACAAAAGTTATTTTAGAGTAAATTACGCTTTTGACCTCTGATGTTTGGTTTGTTTAACCGGCCATTTATGTCCAAAATGAAATCTTTTGACATATCAACCGATGACATTTTAGTTTTATAATTATTTCAATCTTTAACACTAACTTTATTAGATTTATCGGTTAATCTTTCATCTATAGCAATGGAAGTCTCAATTCCAATAGATATCGTTGCTTGTAGTAACTTATTCTTGTATATGAAATTGTAACTACATTCGGCCATCCAATACTTCATTTTGTAGCGTGGTATCAATTTATTTAGTTGTTTAGCCTTTTAACATTAACTAACATAAAGTTTTATCAACTCTACATTATATCACAAAATGTAAAATGTAGTGAGTTTAATCCTAATTTACTTAAATACTCGTTAGTTAATAATAATATCACATTAATTAATTTGAATGTCAATAACTTTTCTCTAGGGATGTTAAGGTGAGTTCCTTTTGGGTTTGATGATTGATTGGTAGAGACGGATCGCTTCCTTCAGGTCATTCATGTCCTGTTTAGAATGGACTAGATTCTTAGGTGGCCTGGTTCGTTAGTGGTGAATAGATTGTTCAATGCTTGAAGATGAATACTAAAACAAAAAGATATCAAGAGTTTTAAAGGGTTTGTAGTGTAACAATATCAAAGTGAATATTAAAATTATTCGTGCTTAAGTGGTTGAGTGTTATAATGTTAGGATGCATATATAGTAGTGTAAATTTAGATGTAGAAAAAAATCAAGAGTTTTACACCATGATATTTATTTTATCCCCTTTTACACTCTACTCTTTTAGTCTTTTCCACTTGTGCTTCATCAACGGCAAAATTGTCCATGCAAATCGCCCATCACACGAAAACATTAAAATTTTCTTTTGTCAAGTCAATTCTACACACCCACATTTTCAAACTTCTTCAATGCCTTCACCGTCCCTGTAATATGATCCAACAAAAAGTCAAACTAACAAAGAATTTAATTCCGGGCTAGATGCGTAGATCATGGGCGGATGTAAGATGAGTCGAGCTACGGCTCCACTTTTACTCAGTAATGTAAAATCAGATTTTTTTTCGTTTTATGTTTAGGTTACTTTTGAGCACTTAAAAGGCTACACTTGAAGAATCAAAACAGACTTTTATTGTCAATTTTGTTTAAAAAAGTGTAAAAAAATGATGATATTTGTTAAAATTGTGTAAACACTATTAATAAATTTTTCTAGAAAATGATTATAAAACTCCGGTTATTCCTAATGATATGCAAAAAAAATGATGTTTTTATGAGTGCACGCCAATTTTTTTTTGTACGAGTGTCGCAAAAAAGCTGTAAAAGTATAGGACAATTTTATTTCGATGGATACCCCTAATATTTCGGGCTAGCTCCACCACTGACGTAGATGCAGTTTGCTAGAATTGGTTCTAGTCCTTTAGTGTTGTTTGGTTCTAGTCCTCGCTTCTTATGAGGCTCGAGTTTTATTTTAACAAAATCATCGTTTAGAAGAGAGAATTTAATTTAAAAATTAAAATTCAAATTCAAATAAGCAAAACATAAAATGGAAATTGATAGATCAACAAGTTAAAGTAAAATCAATTAAAACCCACGGAATCCATATTGCATACAACCAGCTCCACAAGATGAATCAACTTGACTTATAACTATAATTTGATGTCTACTTGTTATATATAGTTTAGTTATGGTTATAAGATTACTAGATCACTTTAGTAACGCCAAAGAAAACTATATTAGCGTAAATTAGGGTGTCAATCGTATTAGATTAGCGGGTTTTGCTTCAGGAGTCGAATTGTTTGCCCGAATATAATTCATTTATATTTGTATAAAAACATCACCTTAACCTTTATTAACTTAAAATTATGTAACTTCACATCTTTAACCCATCTATCTAAATGCTTTAAGATGGCTTTAATTTTGGGCTCAAGTTTGTAAGTGTGCAGGTGTATTTTTTTAATGGGTTATTAGAGTTTAATAATTAATACTCTAAATTATGAGGTATTGGCTGCTATTATTTTCAACTAACACATTAATTCACTGTGGCCACTCACAACTTAACATTTAATTTGCCATGTCACTCCGCTTTTGTCCACGTGGCGTTATTATCCTATGTGACATTCTTATCTGACATAAAAGAGTAGTGCTACAACAAATGAAGTATTAAGTTTGAAGTGATTACAGTGATTGCGTTAGTTGAAAGTGACAGCGGTCAATATCTCATAGTTGAGAGTATTATAATCCAATAACTCTTTTTTAATTAAGCAGGTCAATCATGTCAACCCAATTACTTAAGCATGATTTGTTGAATTACTATATATTAAAAGAAAAACTTCATGAGTAGTGTTATTTTATGTTTTGTACTTTAGACACCATAGTTTTAGGTTTTGCATTTTGACCATAGTTTGTAGGTTTTGCATTTTGGTCATCAAAGTAAAATAACTATTTTGTAGATAAGTTGAGTTTGAGCCTTGAGGTAGTGTTATTTTATGTTCGGCATTTTGACAACCAAAGTAAAATAACACTTTTGTAAATAAGTTGAGTTTGAGGGACAATTTAGTTTTGTGGTTGTTTTATAGTCGTTGGATTCTTGGAACAAGACATGTTCATTTTTTTTCTCTCTTGCTAGTTCATTCGACTATTGTCGTTCTGCCGCTCCCAACGTCTTTTCCGGCCGCCTCCGCCGTCTTCTTTGTTTTTGCAATCGACGACGGATGGTGGCGGTGGATGGTGTATGGTGGTGTCCTTTTGTTGTTGGATTCTAAAGAGAGAGTGTGATCTGCTGCTGCCAACATCAAATTAGATGTGTTTTATTGTGACGATGTTGTGTATAACTGTTTCATTATGTTTGTTTGATGTTGAATGACATTTGCTTTTTCGTTAGTTTTAGCATATGTATGAATATAACGGATGCGATGACTTAAATTTTAACGTTATACAAATGGCTCACACAACGCGAGAGCGCTATATAACCCTAGTTTGATTAAACATATGAACATGCGTACTGACATGTTAATTTAACAGATTAGTTATGAAAATCTAAGACAGGATTATTTCATGGCGCACTGCTAGCCTTTTCATAAAGTGCCACTCCTAGTATAATTTTCTCGAGCTAACACATCTAAGATAACCTTATGTTATAAACTAATCAACCAACATACCGACAAACATCTCTTGTCAAAACTGAATCTTAATTAGGTTTCGTAACTTAACTATATATCGAATTAATGTTTCCGGTGACACATTCTAGAAATAAGATGTCTTGCCTTTAGGTCATTGGTCAAATGTTTAAATTCCGTAAAACGCATGCATCCATGATCTAGCTATATATAAGTAAATTATGAGTTGTTAAAATATCTGTAAATTAGTAAAATTATCACTTTCAAAATCCACAACCTTTAGTTCAAACTGATTAACCGAAGTGAAGGTACATCCAACAACTAAACATATATACATCTCCTATAGTACTTCCATAAACCACTATTATTGAATTAGTGGAGGTTTAATTGGTAATTAAGTAATGGTCCTAACATATATGTATATTTAATAAAATAAAAAACCAGAAATGTCTACTGTCTAGCACTAGATGCCTATTCCAATACACCTTGATTGTAAAAATATATATATAATTATTTAATTTGTAAACTTTGAACTTGAAAAGTGAAATAATATGCTTTCAATGTAATTCACCGATTATATTTTTCAAAGCTAAAAAAGGCCTTTAGTATTCAACTTTTGATGATAACAATACTCGAATAGTGTAATTATTATTTGTAACATACTCAAGTATAACCCACTTTAACTTTAATTAGGAATTCTTTCAATTATGACTTAATTGATTTTCAAATATTGGTGTATTCTTCATCATCTAATCCACCCAAATACTATAAATGGATAATCATTATATAAATAAAAAATTTAGGCACCATTTACTATTTTAGTTGATGCCTTCGTATGTCATGTTTTAAAACAGATAAATCATATGATCTTGTAAAAATATACTACATCTAAAAAACAGTAAGTACTTTTAGTATTATTCGCCAATTTACTGAATCAAAACTATTTATTTAAATATTGTATTGTATATAGTTCTATATGAGATTGTCGGTGGCTTTTGTCAAAAGCCACCACCTTCTCATCCCAACCTCAAACTTTCTTAAAATGTCATTTTTAACCCCTCAATTCAGCTTTGATGCACCTATCATTTTAACCCTTGGTTCTGACTTAATATCACTTTAACTCTTAATAATCTACCCAGTTTACAAATTTGAACCTCGTACTCTATCTTAACATATTTATGACTTTGATCCCCCTGACTTTGACTTAGTTGTTATTTTTACTACTGAGTTTGGATATATTTCCGTCTTTTTATATGTGACACATTACGACTTTACCCGTAATAATAACCTTTTATAATAATGCATGAGGCGAAATCAAATACAAAAGACTCGGCCATGACATCGTACTGCCTAAGTCTTATAGGTAGTAAGTTATTCTAAATAGAAACATGTTATGATTAAGCAATCACTCAAACGTGAAATAACTTAAAAAGCGATTTAGCAGATTGATTCTAACCCGAGAAAACAAAAAAATAATGGTCGTTCAACCATAACCTGTGAGATATGCATGTGTTGTTGTAGCCAACTTTAGACGTAGAAATAAATATTGTTTTGGTGACATTAAACATGTGTAAATTTCAAACATATACCATGCATTAAAACTAGCAAAATGCTATTAAAGAAAAGTTACACATGAAAAAGAGAATAACACCAATTATCTAAACGTACTTGTTTTCAAAGGAAAAATTACATCTTGATGTCATTCACCACCTCGTTAACATCCTTTCGTTTTCCAACAAAAATTCAATCATTTCTATAGTAGTGTTGACCTGGCCAAGATTTGTACATAGCTAAGACCTCCTTCACAGTCGCAAAGACGTTCCTCGGAGCGTTACACCAATCAAGAAACTTACCCAAACTAAACCCGCAAAGTGGCACCGAATAAACAGATGGTCCCGCGACTCAATTGCAGCATCACAAACATCACATATATAACATGATTAATCAAATATGTGTTTAAAAACGTAGATCAGATTTGGTTAAAGTTATCCACTTCCGAAAGAGGTACGTATCTATACTTATAGTACTCGAACATAAATGTTAGAACATGGATCCATAAATTAGTACCATATATATATTCATTTAGAAGTTAATCAAAGTTATGACACTAAAGTCTATATTTCTACAAACTTTCACATTTCAAATATTGATCCCAACTTAAATTGTAAATAATTCTACAAACGGGGTTTAACTGTTTGTTTTCAAAATTAAGATGTTCATCATAACTACTTCCGTATCAAAATACAAAATAGCTACATTTCAAGGACCATTTATGTAACTCCAGCCTCAAAACGTGTTTAACTTTTTTTTTTTTCCTTTTGTATTTTTTGTCGTCGTTTTTTATAGGATTAACAATTTCAATCCAACTCTAACAGTTTATGTCCCTTTGTTTATATATATTAACAATTTACAGCTCTGTCAAAATTTCATCCTAGCTATAGCTAAATTCCGTTCATTTCGACTTTTAGGATATATGTATTTTTTTTCTTACCGGAACTGAAAAATTCCCCAGGTAGTTTTATCGACCGGATTGAATGGAATTTTAGATGAAATTAATATATAAATATAAAGTTAGACTGTAAAATCTTAAACTTGAACCGAAAAGTTTATTTTTTTTTAAGACGCTGACAATTCTCCTAAAACCTGACCTGAAAAACAATAAGCATTTCGTTGGAACAATCTAACCCGTATAATCTTATTCGCATTTAATCACCATATGTATCCATCCCCATTAACATCAAATCCAAAAATTAAAACAATCCATCATGTAATAAATTAAAAACCACTCGTATTATACACAATCAATTACCAATCACCCTATACCCTCTAATCCTCATCTTGAATCTCGTATATCTGACTGCTCAAAACATGATTCCTTTTCCTCGAGTGACGATGATGCCGGTGACCCAACTCCGGTCTCCCGTTCTCCTTGAACCGTTGTCGGATCACCGGATCAATCACACATTCTGGTGGTGGAATGGTGTACCTTAACGTATCGTAACAATAAGAATAATACATGTACTTTTCCCTAAACCGTTTCATCGCGGTCCTTTGTTTTGGTGTTATGTTGTTGTAATGAATTGTTTCGAGTTGTGTGTTCGTTTCGAGACAGCTTTCGGTTGAGAGTTCTTGAATCGGGTTTGAAATGCAGCCGTGGAGTACAAGATCGGTCATTTCGGTTATGAAAGGGGCATATTTGTAATTTACCTTGTATTTGCCACCGTTTGTGGCCCAGTTAGATGCGTCCCATATGGTGGCGTATAGGGCCATTGGTTTTGACGGGAAATCGCTACCCGTTTCATCGTTTCGTAGTATTTCTCGTATCGGAATCTCATCTATGTAAAATCTACAATTATCAAGAATAAAATATATTAATAAAATAAATAATTTAATTATTAAAACGATAAAATCAAACACTATCTAATACTAGTATTATACATACGTATAATTTTATTCATAACGTATAAAATACTAGTCTCATACGTATAATTTTATTCATAAAAGGTTTAGGACTTGATTCGTGAATGAATATTTCTTTTCCACACATGTACCGCAACCATTTAAAAGAAGAAAATAAATGAAAAACAATCATATTTTTAAACACATGCATACCACCCAAATACCCAATATTGTGAAATTGAGTAAATCTATATAATAAATCAAGGTTTAGGGGGCAATATTTTTTAGGGAAAATTATAATTTGTTTATAAAAGGAAGTTTGAAGGGAAATTGAGTAGGAGAGTTGATTGAGACAAAATTTTGTGATTAATGGTAATTTACAAAAATGTTTAAAGTTTTTTTAATAAAATGGTTATAATTTTTTAAATATTTTTATTTAACCCATGTGTGATACATTGGCGTTAAACCTAGTCTATATAATAATTCAAGGTTTTAGGGCTTATTTTGGGAGGATGTGTGTTTTATAATAGGAAGTTTGGGAGATAAATTTGTATGTAATTTTTCATAATACATAAATTGATGGAGCCAAATTATTAAATATTTAAAAATACTTAAATATTAATGTTATAATTTATTTATAAATTTTATTATTTAACCTGTGTATAACACACAGGTATTAAACCTAGTAAAAGAATAAAAATATCTTTTATCGTCTTTGTGTGGACTTGTTAAATCAAACAACTAACTAAAAGTATTAAATTTTAAATTGAATTGTCTTGATGATTCGACTCACCTTTATTGATGTATGAACCATTTTTCTTCATATCAAAGTTTCAAATTTTAACACGTAATTGACTTTTTCAACATAGTATATGTCCATACATCCATAACTTTATTTCAATTATAAGTTATTGTTTCATAAGCTTATTTCAACTATATAAGCTTGTCTTTTTTTTCTCTAAATTATATTACCCTCTTTATAAAGTTACTTTTTTTTACCACTGTTTACTCTCTAATATTACTAATTAGGTCTATCAATCATCAATACTAAAATTCTTACCAGATCATAGGCGGGATGGGTTTGACGCGGTTACTAAATTAATATTGACTTTAGTTAATGATACTTACATGATTTTAGAAGATGTCCAAAGAATTGTGTAACGATGGTAAGCTTTAGAAGGGTCAAACCACAAAGTGTATCTTTCTTCTCTACCTCTACTTGTGCTTCCATTACCATACAAATTTGTTTGAAACCTCCAAGGTTTTCCTTTAATATTCCCCAAAAACTCAAAGTCCAATTCATCATGTGTTTTTTCAAACACATCACCATTTGATGTCTGCATGAACAACAACAAATCAATTAATCATATTCATTAAAACAGTTTAAAAACATGTACACATCGAATTATATGAACAAAGTGTGCTATTATACGTACATAAAATGCTACAACAATTCCGGCAGTGTATTCAGAAGGTAGTTTGATTCTAGCACTGAATAATCCGTGGTTGTACATGTCGGATGATCGAAATCCGGCTCCTGAAATCGTTATACACAGTTTTTTTTATGATAACGTACAAAATATGTTAAATATAAAAAATGATTGAAATACAATATTTATTTATTTGTAACGAAGTTGAAAAATAGCATAAATGAGTTTAGTTTTTTTTATTATAATATAATTTAGTGTTCTGAAATAAACTGTAATAGAATTAAAAGAGTTGGTACCTGTGTATTGATTGAGGTGGAGGTGGACGGTGTTGTCGTCATCGGAGCGGAGGAGATTGGTGTCGCCGCCGAAGAGTTGAGTGAAGCCTTTTTGGAAAGGAAGGATATGTGGTTGAAGGGTGGTGGTGGCACCGGTAAAGGGTTGTAAGAAGAGGAGGAGGGATAAGCAAAGGGTGGTTTTGGAGAGAGAATTGCGGAATTGGTCATACATTTTGAAGTTGTGTGTTTTTAGCTAGCTAGCATGATAATTTGGGTTTTATATGTGGAAGTGACAACAAGGTGGGTCAGAGACTAGATACTTTTTGGACAGGGTGTTTGGAAGTAAATATATCATGTGGCATATCTTATAAACTTATTTTTAGTGTTTGGAGACACATCTTGTGCTAAATTCTTTTCTAAGAGAACATGTTAATTGTGTTAGGAAGTGTTTTTTAAAAGGTTATGACAAGAAATTATTACTAAACAATAGAGTTTTAGCGAAAATTATTTCTATTAATTTGAAATTTGTGGGTAAAGGAAGTTACTGACTAAAACCCACATGTAAATAACCATTTGTGAAAAACGATCATTGGTAATTTTACTTGGGACATATTACCAATGGAAGTTACCTAAAGGTCGTAAGCTGATATTAACCAACGGATCAACGACAAGTTTTGAGACCAATAAGCTCTAATGAATCCCATCAAAATTCAGGAAAAGTAAATAGATGTGGTCTATAGTTCATTTTGACAGTGATCCATCTATGGTAGTTTTCCATCGTTGATATTCAAGGTTTACTTTATTTTAACTTCTTTAAACATTAAGTAGTTAATTACCCAATAATGATATAAAACTAAAGAAGCTATTAAACAAAACCAATTTCCTTTTTAAACGTTTGTTAATAATTGTCTGTGAGTAAGGTTTGAACCCATCACCTCAATCCTATACCCAACAAATTTTATCATATTTTGGCATTATGCTCCATGTAAATATTTAGAAAATGGATTCTTTTTATTAAATTATAAAATAATAAAAATAACTTTGTATGGGTTGGGTGGCCTAGAAATCATGCGAAATAAAAACCATATATTTTTTATACGATGGCCGGTGAAATATGCGTCATGTTTGGTTGTGGAGAGAGACGTTGGGAGTTGAGGGTAACATGGTAATTTCATTGAGGAAAAAAGGTCAAAAAAGAAATATGTGACGCGTATCAAGCAAAAACCCCTTTGCGTAGACCGCTGATAAACCTTACAAAGGTGTGCGTTGAAAGCTTTGAAATTCATTATCAAATATAATATTTTATTATTTATAACTTTTAACCATAAATTAATTAATAAAATGACTGGTGGGTTGTTCAATAAATATATATATTGTTTGATATATCTAATCTCTTATTTTTTAGGTGAAACTTATTTGCTTGCATAAAAAAAATCCAAGAAAGTTTAAAATATAAACCGACAATGATATGCGAAGTGTGAAGCATTTGTGTGATTATTATTTTGTTCTTGCGTCTAAATTCGACCCCTAAATAAGATATTTTGTTTGGTTTATGCGTACTTATTCCGATGATTTTACGTGATAATTTCATCCGTGGGTGAAATGTAGACGCAAAACAAACTAATAATCACGCACCTTTCGCACAAAATTATAATGTTGTTTTCTAAACCTACTTCCTCTAAAAAAATATTGTTTTTATGCTAGTTTGTGCTGCTTATAAACTGTTATGTAGGTGTCATTTGTACGCAACATAAATTCAAAGTGGATGTACGTGTGTTAAAATTAGTACTTTTTAAACATATATGAAAAAATAATGACACTAACCTCTTATATAATAATCTCTTTTTCTATTTATTACATACATGATCTTAGCCGTATTGTCACACTTAATATCTTTAACTATTCATATCTTCTCAAGCTAAACATACATCTTTATGTACAATCGTCACATGAATATGAGTTATTAAAAAAATATCTTTCAATTTTAGTATAAATGAAAATAAAAAAGAATACATTTTGTATCGTAACCAATTTTTCCTTGTTTGCTACACAAAGAATTTACAAAACCTACTTTGAATTTCTTTTATGATCGTATATATCTTTATTTTCTTCTTTTTCCTTTATGGATTTCACATTCCATTTGAAGTATGGAATCAAATAATAACAATATATAACAATTTTTTTTTTCTCAAATAATAAGAATATAATAAACAAAAGTAATATTTAACAAATTAAATACACTACATAACAAAAAAAGGTTTGTAAGTAAAATATCAATTCAATAGTTAGTTAAAAAGACTACACCAATAAGATTGACGGTTCATTAATAACATACTTGTATTTGAAGCATTACGTCCTTAACATCTCACCTCTTAAAATAACGTAGCGTAACTAAGTGACGTTAAAAAACTGTTAACAATTTCACATTAATTTGGGACAATCATATGATTGATATCATATAAATAAATTGAGGCATGCTAATGGAAGTAGAATATTTTAGGTGGTTATGTACGTTAAACGGCTTTGATGGACAAACAGCAATATTTATTTTTTATTGTGTACAAACTGATTTTAATTGTTTCATGCATACGTTGAGCACATGTGAATTTCATTTTCATATAAAAGGTTTTACCTAAAAATACATAACGTCATTTCAGTAAGAAAACTCAAAACATGAAACATTTAAAACCGCTATATATTAATATATACAAAACATATAATTATAACTCAAAACACTTTAAGTGGTTTGTGATGGATATGTCTTTGATAATAAACGATAACGAACCGATCAATTACCATAAATTAGTCTATGCTTGTTTACATGCATCAAAACCAAATACAGTAATATACTACAAAATCTTAAAACATATAACAAATAGTATCTTAAAATTGTTAAAAAATTGTAATTATTAAAAGCATAAATTCGTATAATCTTTAATATTTTAAACCGGATGATTTCTATAGCACGTTTGATAACATGTATCATACTATCATATGATCATATAACTTTCAGTTCAGTACTCTAATCTTCAGTTCTGATAGAAGTCATATGTGTGGAGCGTGACGGAAAACTTTGCAAATGCATGCCTTTAAGTATTAGGAAGTATAATATTAGGAATCGACCTTAGTTTTCGACTCGATCTTCTTTTCCACCTCAATCATCTCTTCTTCACGTTGACGTACATGTGTGGAGCGTGACGGAACTTTGCAAATGCCTTTTATAAGTAGTCTATCCCTACTATTGTATATATCATTGTTTTGAACTATTCAATTTTTATATATCAAGTTTTAATTCTCCCTTTTTTTTAATTTGTATTATAAGAAACTAAGAATTATTGATCGAATTTAAGGGCTGACTTTACATTTGAATGGAGATTATTAGGCTTGGAAAGTTCCAAACCATGTGTCTCAACCATGTGTCCAGAGCGATGTAAATATCTCTTTTTCTCCCTTTTTTTAGTAATTGACTTTTTAAATAACCATTTATTAAAAAAACAACTTTTACTAAAAAAATATATTAATATAGCTATAGTTTGGTGAGGGACACAACTTTATATGCGTTAAAACAAACTCAAGACTAATAAACTTTAATACACGTACACCTCTATTATATATGATGAAACTAATTGCGCGCATTGTAACGACTTGTTAATGTAGCTACATAATATAATTGAAAATATGAGAAAAATGAGTGTTAATGAATCACAAATAAAAATAATCTATTGTACGTAGAGGTCAAAATATTATTAGAGCGGTTTTATTTATGAGTCTGGAAAATTAAATTTTAAAACAAAAACCACCCTACATTGTAGTACTTGTAATTGTAAATGAAGTTGAAATAATCGATACCCATTGTCCCCATTATTGTCGTATTCTAATAACCATCCCCGTTGTCCCATTTATCGTTTTTTTGCTTTCGTTATCGTTGTTCGTTCACAAGACGTTGTTTGTTCATTATAGTTGCTCCTTCATAATACGTTGGTAAGATTTTTGGATCATATGCATATTGTCTAAGCAATCGAAAGTGTAAAATCACATTTTGCGATCACGAAAGTATGACCAGTGACCTAAATCAGATCCAATGAAATCTCTACAAGAATGAAAAAACAACAAAACATGAAAAATGATTTAAGAAGAAAATATAATTCACCAAATTAATCAAATCCAATGAAAACTTTACAATTGCTTTGAAGATTTCTACGATTTGTTCTTTACAAGATGATATCGTTGGGTTGCAATAGCTAGTGCAACCTTTGTAAATAAAGAAACTCTGGTGGAAAAATTACAAAATGTTAAAAAGATACTCACGTACCTGATTTCATTGCAGGTGTTGATAAAAAAGTTCCATGTCTCGCACGTTACAGTGCAAAGTCATAATGCGTAACATATTAAAAGACATGTATATAACAAAATGTAAATGTCAGAATTAAAACTATGTCAAAACCAGATGGTAAATGCCAGAAATATGTCAAAGTAGAATAGTAGAGTAAAACTCGCAAAGACATAAAAAAATTCACGTCTTGTGCGTTACGGTGTAATGTCGCATATTAAAAGACGGAGAAATATCCAAACTTAGATGTTAAAGTCGGGAAACGAAGTCGTAAATATGTCAAAGCATAGTAACGGTTCAAAGCTGTAAAGTGACTAAGTCACCAGTGGTCAAAATGATAATAAGTCAAAGCCGAAAGTAAAAAACACAAATATGTCAAAGTCGAAAGTCAAAAACACAAATATGTCAAAGTCAGGGGGTCAAACTATAAACATGTAAAAATCTGAGGGGTCAAAAACGTAAATATGTAAAAGTTTAAAATAAAAATTAAAAAAAAGTTAGCGAATCGGTCGGTGTCACCAACCTTTAAAATTAGAGTATATATGAATATCAATATGTATAGTAGTTAACCAAAACCTTATTTTTGTGTCGTATTAGGAATAATTATCACTACTAATGAACTCATTAATTAACCATAATCGTTACGATTATGTTCTTCATTTTCTTTGAGTTATATGATTCTCATGAACACTATAACTCGATCGTAACAGTGGATCCGTTCACCTGTTTTGTATTGACATCAATTTGAATAGTTTTATTAAGAAACAAGATCTAAATATATACATTGAATAATCTTCCTAAGCCGTCTTATTTCGTCATTTATTTTAACGGTAAACAACCCGTGATTGTTGACAATTTGGCATACAATGGAAAACAAAATTAAAGGTGTTTATATTGTTTTTCTAGTATTTGACGTGGTCTAAAACAAAATGTTAATTAATTGTCTTCTTTTTATGATGAACTGATCAAGAAGACGGAAACTAACAAAAATAAATATTAGGGGCTAGGTTTTACTCTAGCATTACGCAGTGCGAGTTTAATTACCCGTTCTTACTTATCGCAACACGACATGACTTTAATCGTTTTCAGTTCGGTTTATTAAAAACCATATATATAAAATTGAATACCAGTACTGCTTTAATTAATTGATAATACTAATATCATAAACAATGACGTTTGCTCATAACCAGTTCGGTTCATCATGTGTCGTAACGTTAATTAACTGCATTTGTTATAGCTTACAATACTAAAAATGTAACACCCCAACCCGGAGAGGGCTGACGTGTCACTATCACAGTAGTCAGAACAATAACAAGATTCTATTATTACTAAGTAATTGCTTTTACAAAAGAAAAGTTACAAAGTCCTAACTTCTTATCATCAATTCTATTTCTCCAAATCTCTAAAATCTCTATTTGGTTCTTTAGCACTCTTCACACATCCCAAATATCCCCTTTGAATACCTGCCATATAACAAAGAAAACACCAAAAAGAAATACGGCTGAGCCAAAAGTTGCTCAGTAACGGAGAGAACAATAGTAATAACACGACTAAAGGGGTAACGATTATCAGAGTAACAAAGGTCAGTGGAAGCAGCAAATACAGATACATAACGTAACAAATCCAGAACAGAATCCATACGGTTAACAAATAAAACTTCTCTGAAACAAATACTAAGTCACATATACCGTATGGCCAGAAATACCCATCGAGCACAAAACAAAACTAATAGTGTAAACAAACCCGTCGGCTTGAGTACTGTGAGCTGTATGTGGGCAAACACCATCACTCACCAAAACTGAACAAAACAAAAGTCTAGGATCGATCCATACGCCTCCCCAAATATCACTCATCGAGTGCCAGAAATATGGAGACGCCGTGAACCAGTCACACCGTCACGGAAAGTGCTACGTCATCGAATGCCCCAATGACGCACCGGCAGAATCCCTACCGGAGGCTAATTGCTCGGGTATCAGAGTCAAAACAAATAACTTTCACAACAAAGTCTAAACAAATGGTCTAATGCAAATATCTATAATGGAGCATGCGATAATGAGTACAATATAATAAGTACCACATGCGTGTCAAATGTCAAAGTCAGAATTAAGTAATTGACACTACGAGTAAGAGCCAAAATTTCATACTATAAAGAAACGAAATAATTGGAATAGAAACAAATCAAATATTATGAAGAAAAGGAAACAGAATCCGCACTACAAAGTAACGGAAACAATATATATATACTATGATGAAAGGGACACGGAATCCGTACCTTAGCCAACTGAGCACTTGAAGGGCAGTCGTCTTTAGCTAGTACACGAACCTACAATTAGTTATAAAACTAAGATTTCTAGTTCTTTGGTTTATCGGTTTCCGGCGACGGCTTTTTTTTTTTTTTTTTTTTTTTTAAGAAGATGATAGATAATAGTTTAAAAATGCTAGATTTATATTCATTTACTCATAGTCCAATTAACTAAAACTTTTACTTCTATTCTTGGAGTTACACATTTATCATCTTAATTAATTCCCCACACACTCACTTACACAAACATTACCTCTTTCATGCATACAAACACACCTACCAACTCTTTTAAACCCACCTATGCAATTCGCATATATATGTATATACATGAAACAGACCACAAACCAACATACCAACTAAAGCTAGCTAACATAAGGATCAACAGAATTTGAAATTTTAAAACCAATGGCTTCTAATATTCCTAGTCAAGTTAAACAAGAAACCTAGTCACCGGAAACTTTGATGCAACAGGCTAAACACCTAAAGCTTATGCGGAAAAGAAACAAAAGATCGGTGATTTTACCTGTGATGGATTGAAACAAAAACTTTAATCCCTTGAACGATAGTTGAACGGAACCGAACAAGAAGGGTGCAACCGTAATAATGCTCAAAGTGAACTGTGGCTTATTCGGTGGGTTGAAACGGGCCAAAGATCGGAACGCGTGTGATGGTGGCTGATCAAGAACTTGAAATCAATCGGACTTTCCGAATGGGCGAAACGGAAGAAGTATATATGACCGACTCAAAGGTGATGGTATGGTGATTGACTATGGCGGTTTCTTGCGCAGCCGAGAGAGACGAATGGTGACTTCATCGAGTTTGATTTAGTCTCTTGTAGATTTAAATCAATATCATGCAACGTGGGAAACAACTGCTTCAAAGTCTCCATTATCTCCGGTGTTTGTTAGCGAGGGTAGATGCGAGAGCCGGTTGAGTAAAAAAAATATTATATTAACCAAATTATTTGAAACCAATCCACAACGTTTTTAATTTCTTTTCTTTCATCTAGAAACCTATGTTTTATTTCTTTTTTTTATTTTTATTTTAAGTATTAAGGTATTGGTTTTGATTATCAATCTTATTTCCATTATTATTAATACTATTTTATTATTATTATTTTTTTTTTGGGTATTATAATTCTACCTCCCTTAACAAAATTTCGTCCTCGAAATTGCTAGATATAAATAACTATAATGTTAGGCCTAACCGGACACAAATAACGGATCATTATTCCAATGCTGAATCAGATCTGAACAGATGACATCAACATGTAACTATCAAAGATGTAGTTGATAACTTAGCTAGTTAGTCAGATAACTGAAAACAAATAAATAGAAACCAAACAAGTTAGAGTGTCAAATATCAAAGGCAACTAAAATGAAATACTTAATGTAAACGGAGTCGGATTTGAAAACGGATCACATCTTATATCTTGTAAGTGACTTGATCTTGCAACAGAGCAAGTTTCTAATCAGACAGGCATGTTGCTAAAGAATAATAAGAGACCTAACACACTTAATGGGGCCTTATTCAAACAACAGAATTCTAGAAGCGCACATATGTACTGTAAATTCACGGTTAAGTTGATCAAGTTTAATCGTCAATTTACCTTACAGTTGTGCTCTAACTATCCTTCCATTATGAATTCCTAATGCCCTTGGTACGCTTACACGAAAAGTGGATACATGGTAAACAATACATAAAAAGGATGCTAAACGCTAATTAATAACTGACATGAAACTAACATAGACGTGTCAAGTTTAACGGAATATATAACTTAGGTGAAATATCTACTGAAGTATATGTGGTGGCAAGGTCTTAACGCACTAACAAGTTCATCTAATGTCATACAAACTTCAAGCGTGTCGCTTATCATTTCTAGAAGTCATTTCCTATGTCTAAGGCGATAACAAAGACGTAGATAGATTTATTTAATTCATCGTATCAAAAAAAGTCATGAAGCAAAAAGGTACTAACTATTAATAAAATAAGGGACACTAACAAATATATCTAAAATCATCTACGAAGAGTAATGAACATCGATCAAAAAGCGAGATCTTATCCCAACGTCTACCCATTACCTCACAAGTCTTATTTTAAGGTTTAAGTTTTCTACAGGAAAGAGCCTTTGCTCTGATACCATTCTGTAACACCCCAACCCGGAGAGGGCTGACGTGTCACTATCACAGTAGTCAGAACAATAACAAGATTCTATTATTACTAAGTAATTGCTTTTACAAAAGAAAAGTTACAAAGTCCTAACTTCTTATCATCAATTCTATTTCTCCAAATCTCTAAAATCTCTATTTGGTTCTTTAGCACTCTTCACACATCCCAAATATCCCCTTTGAATACCTGCCATATAACAAAGAAAACACCAAAAAGAAATACGGCTGAGCCAAAAGTTGCTCAGTAACGGAGAGAACAATAGTAATAACACGACTAAAGGGGTAACGATTATCAGAGTAACAAAGGTCAGTGGAAGCAGCAAATACAGATACATAACGTAACAAATCCAGAACAGAATCCATACGGTTAACAAATAAAACTTCTCTGAAACAAATACTAAGTCACATATACCGTATGGCCAGAAATACCCATCGAGCACAAAACAAAACTAATAGTGTAAACAAACCCGTCGGCTTGAGTACTGTGAGCTGTATGTGGGCAAACACCATCACTCACCAAAACTGAACAAAACAAAAGTCTAGGATCGATCCATACGCCTCCCCAAATATCACTCATCGAGTGCCAGAAATATGGAGACGCCGTGAACCAGTCACACCGTCACGGAAAGTGCTACGTCATCGAATGCCCCAATGACGCACCGGCAGAATCCCTACCGGAGGCTAATTGCTCGGGTATCAGAGTCAAAACAAATAACTTTCACAACAAAGTCTAAACAAATGGTCTAATGCAAATATCTATAATGGAGCATGCGATAATGAGTACAATATAATAAGTACCACATGCGTGTCAAATGTCAAAGTCAGAATTAAGTAATTGACACTACGAGTAAGAGCCAAAATTTCATACTATAAAGAAACGAAATAATTGGAATAGAAACAAATCAAATATTATGAAGAAAAGGAAACAGAATCCGCACTACAAAGTAACGGAAACAATATATATATACTATGATGAAAGGGACACGGAATCCGTACCTTAGCCAACTGAGCACTTGAAGGGCAGTCGTCTTTAGCTAGTACACGAACCTACAATTAGTTATAAAACTAAGATTTCTAGTTCTTTGGTTTATCGGTTTCCGGCGACGGCTTTTTTTTTTTTTTTTTTTTTTTTTAAGAAGATGATAGATAATAGTTTAAAAATGCTAGATTTATATTCATTTACTCATAGTCCAATTAACTAAAACTTTTACTTCTATTCTTGGAGTTACACATTTATCATCTTAATTAATTCCCCACACACTCACTTACACAAACATTACCTCTTTCATGCATACAAACACACCTACCAACTCTTTTAAACCCACCTATGCAATTCGCATATATATGTATATACATGAAACAGACCACAAACCAACATACCAACTAAAGCTAGCTAACATAAGGATCAACAGAATTTGAAATTTTAAAACCAATGGCTTCTAATATTCCTAGTCAAGTTAAACAAGAAACCTAGTCACCGGAAACTTTGATGCAACAGGCTAAACACCTAAAGCTTATGCGGAAAAGAAACAAAAGATCGGTGATTTTACCTGTGATGGATTGAAACAAAAACTTTAATCCCTTGAACGATAGTTGAACGGAACCGAACAAGAAGGGTGCAACCGTAATAATGCTCAAAGTGAACTGTGGCTTATTCGGTGGGTTGAAACGGGCCAAAGATCGGAACGCGTGTGATGGTGGCTGATCAAGAACTTGAAATCAATCGGACTTTCCGAATGGGCGAAACGGAAGAAGTATATATGACCGACTCAAAGGTGATGGTATGGTGATTGACTATGGCGGTTTCTTGCGCAGCCGAGAGAGACGAATGGTGACTTCATCGAGTTTGATTTAGTCTCTTGTAGATTTAAATCAATATCATGCAACGTGGGAAACAACTGCTTCAAAGTCTCCATTATCTCCGGTGTTTGTTAGCGAGGGTAGATGCGAGAGCCGGTTGAGTAAAAAAAATATTATATTAACCAAATTATTTGAAACCAATCCACAACGTTTTTAATTTCTTTTCTTTCATCTAGAAACCTATGTTTTATTTCTTTTTTTTATTTTTATTTTAAGTATTAAGGTATTGGTTTTGATTATCAATCTTATTTCCATTATTATTAATACTATTTTATTATTATTATTTTTTTTTTGGGTATTATAAAAAAACACTCGTCTTTTAATACAACTACATTTAAAAAAATTTATATCGGAGCGTCAACAATAAACTAAAGATGACCGAGCATTTCGTTTTCAGAAAAAAAAAATTTACCAATGAAAGTTACTACAGAAAGACTAAATAAATAAATTTATATATAGTGTGAAGAAAAACGTATTATAATTTTAGGGGCGTATTAATTAAAAAAAATCAACATTTCGAGGGAATACTTGAAACTCATAAGAGTTAAAGTTATTTAATTATTTTAAAACGCAAATATTATGAATAATGTTTGTTTGTTGTGTTTCTATTGGTTGATGTCAGAAAATATTGTTTTCTGTGTGGTTTGAGATGTTGTTGGCTATTGATTGATAATCTGAGATGTTGTGTTGCTATTAGTTAATGTCAAGTGTGTGTTTGTTTGTTGGTTGTTTTTGTTATTTTTTAGGTTTTGTTTTTGTATTTGATTTTTTTTTCTATCTTACATTTTTGTTTGTGAGTTATTAATACAGTTTGAAAAAGTAATAACCCGGTTTATTAAGCAAGTGCATATAGATATTATATCACCTTTAATTTAAACGAATTTTAGTTATTAAATATAAATAGAAATAAATAAATGATGGTAGATTGAACACCATATATAAGTATATTATGTGTGGTTGATGGTTCTTGATAGAGACATGTTGCAACCATTCTGTCCAAATCGCGTTTCATTGAAGCTAAGTAACATCATTAATATTCATTCAATTGATTAATAATAATAACTTATAATAATAATTACTTTATGTTTATTAGAGTACAGCTGGTTCATGCAACCTTCCTCAAATAATAATAACATTTTAGGTATCTATCTTTACGTGTTGCTTTTTTTATATATTAATTGGTTGGATAATGTTTCAACGGTTTTGGTATAAAATTTAGTCACAAGTTACATGTATTTTGGTTATACCATGTGCTTTAGAAGTTTTAGGTATCGATTTGATCATATCAACCCGACCGAAATAGTGGTGCATTCACGGGTGGATCCATATACACAAATTAAAACATTAAAATCATTATATAATATAGCAAAATGTAATTTGCTTATGTGATGGATTAAGAGTTTATTTTGCTTATGTGACATAGCGTACTTCCACATATCCACTCAGAGGAAAGTTTTTTTGTAATGGATGACCCTCGAAACCATAATCCGTTCTTCATTTCAGGTCTTTCTCTTTTTCCGTGTTTCCTGACGTACAACATTGAGAATTTATCTAATAATAATAATTTTATACTCAATAATTACATTTTAACCCCTAATATTTAGTAGAATCTTAAATTTTTTTAACGTAATTATATTTTCAACTCTTTCCTATTAGATAAAGTAGGTAGTAGCCTACAATTAAATACCTAAGTATTTTATAAGCAAACATAACTTTTTATACAAAATTATATTTTTATAAAAGTACACCATAAAATCAAGCTTTTAATTCTTTTTAATTTGAGTATAATATTGTCATACTAATTTTTTTTAATAAATCTTGTGTTTCAGTTTTACCACGAGTTTGTCTTAAAACTAATTAAAATCGCCTGTGCCCTTATGAATATCTTTAAAATCACCTCTTGAGTGTTGTTTACCCGAACATTGCTCAAGCATTTAAACTAGTTATATATAACTATATATGGTATATGATACCCGTTTATTATATGTTTATGTACCTGAACATATAACATACAAATAAGAACCATTCATCAATTAACATAAAGACCCAATTTATACACTAAACACTATACTTTTTTCACAAGTATTAATTATTGAAATATAAAATCCGTTAGGTTCTTGTGTTGTGATCATTAACATAACAATAGTTGTGAAATATTAGTAAGGATCTTATTATATATTGATTATTAAAATATGTCAAATTTAATGGCAAGGTCAACTAACACAAGGAACCTTAAAATCTCATGTGTACCTCTTCTTAAGTGTGAATTTAGTTTTCCTTCTATTTTATATTTAACACATATTGAAGACCACTCATCTAGAGCAAATAGCAAATTACATATCCCATTAGTTAGCTTGTTTTCTTGAAACTAAGCCATTAACTAAACCTACCAATCAGTAACCAGCAATATCGATGATCAGTTTGACGTTTTAAAGACTGAAACCCAAACTAAAAATGTTCTGATATATAACAAGTTCAAATTATTAAAGAAAATGATCGACCATCATTAGACGACACGTTAGAATATTTATTCATTCTTATTTCATATAACAACAAACAAAAACCAAAATTACTAGAAAGGGTCAAATAAGATGACACTTGATTGGACTAGGTACCCGTTTATAAATTATAATAAATAAATAAATAATAAATTAAGCACCCATTGGCCATCTCTCTCTTATCACATAAATTAAAAGCGACACATTAATTTGAGTTTCTATTTTCTTTTTCATTTTTCATCTCATATATCATACGTAATTATACATCGATCAACTTATATCATTTACGTTTGTTGGTTTTTCTTTCTTCAAAAACCAAAAATAACATTTTACTATATGATTTATATTGTCTAGTTTCTCTCTATTTTTATATGACCATTTCATTATTTGGAAAAGTAAAAGAGAATAAATTAATCGAAAAGGAGACATATGGGAAGGTTGACAAAGAAGATTCTGAAAACGATTCGTTGGTTTCTTTTGTTATGTAAATAAAATTGAATAAAACAAATGAATAACCAAATCAATTAAGTGGTTTTAACAAGTTTTATTTCACTTTCACGACTTTTTTATTACTTTTTTATGTTACCCTATCATTTAGTTTGTCCTCTCTCATGTTTAATCTCTTTGTCTCATGTAATTACTAAATTCCTTGTTACACAACAAAAAAGTTGATTTCATTCCATTCCAACTAACAAGCAATGTAAGTAAAGTACTTATTTACACACACACATATATATATATATATATATATATATATATATATATATATTTATATATGGTATGTTACGGGTTAGGATCCTTACAGAACCACTTTTATTTACAGAACTACAGAACCATTGATTTACATACATGTAAATTAAGTCTGGTGATATTAAGCTGTCTTTACATATGTGTAAATTAGACATATGTATTTGAATATAGAAACACAACCATTTTTTATTGTGGCAAATATACACATATGGTAAAACAACCTAAATATCACCAGACTTAATTAACATGTATGTAAATCAGTGGTTCTGTAGTTCTGTAAATAAGAAGTAATTCTGTAATGATCCTCACCCGGTATGTTACAAGCTTATAAAAGTTTAATTATAATTAGTTCTAGCTTAATTAGGACCTTTGATGGTAAAATTTTACTTTTTTTAACGATAACGAAAGAGTGAATATTTTAGATGAGGCCACTTTTATGTCGTTATAACATGATGTGGTAGACGATGTACGTATGAGGAAACTAATTAAGAACGATTTGGGACAAAGGGATCGTAAGTTATCTCCCATGAACTCAAAGTGTGAAAATGAGCTCAAAGTTTCTTAAGTTATCTCCCATGAAATGATCTTATATATGTACGTAAGGCCACATTTAAGAAGAATTAGCACAAATTAAGCTAGCTAACTTCGTGGCCCTAACAAGATCGTAAGACTAAAGGTTCAATAAGCTAGCTAGGATGAGTTTTTCCTCGTTACCATGTTGACTAAGGGGCTGTTTGTTTCACCTCTTAATGGTTCAGTTCAGTGCTTAATCATTCAGATTCAGCATTCAGAGCGTTTGTTTCATAAAAAAAGAGCCTCTGAATGGTTCAGTTAAGTGCTGAATGGTTAAGAGATTGAAAGATGCTGAATGGAACTGAATGAAGCATATACCAAACTAACCATCACTTGAAGTTCTACCTCAATATCCCTCTCATTAGTAGAGCCTCTTAACCATTCAGACCTCTTAACCATTCAGCACTTAATCATTCAGCAGTTGCCAAACAACCCCTAAACTAATAAACCCTCATCTCTCTAGCTCTGTCAATGTATATATAAACCCTCGTTACCAAGTTGGGTTTATGTTATTTGTTTTAGGTGGTGTGGTTTGGAAAGTAGAGGTTTAATGAGGTGCCATTGCATATGCTTTAGTTAATTATATAGGAGTATTTTTATTATTTTATAAATTTCTTATGAGTAAACTGCATTTTTGGTTCCTATGTTTTGATACCATTAGCAGTTTTAGTCCCATCTTAACAGTTTTGGTCCCTATGTTTTTAATTTCTAACAGTTTTAGTCTCGAACACTAACTACATCCAATTTTCCGTTAAGTCTCTCTCACATGCGGAGTAAAAATGTTATTTCAATTTCTCTCACTTTTTTTGACAAACGACCGAATAAAAATGTTAACATACATGATGAATTAGATAAAGAGTGAGAAATGACATTTTTAGCATTCAGATGTGGGGCGCGTGTGAGAGACTTAACGGAAAATTGGATGGAGTTAGTATTCGGGACCAATTCTGTTAGAAAATAAAAACACAGGGACCACAACTGTTAATGGTATCAAAACACATGGACCAAAAATGCAGTTTACTCATTTCATATTTTTTTGGTTTATATAAATCCACTCACAATAAAATGATCGTAATTTGTTGATGCTAATTAATTAAATCATGTTTTAACTATATATATAATTTATAAACAACTATACAAGTTTGGTGTTATTTTGAAGTTTGCTTCTAAAAAATATATACATTTTCAAAATAATGGACCAATCTAGAAATTTTTCGAGCTAAATAATAAATTTAGGATAACTACTTCAGTTAAGAAAGGTGGTTAACGGTTCATGTGAAGGCAATTTAGAAATGTCATTTTCTGCTCTCTTATCATCATTCAAGTTTCATACAATAACTAAAACTCGTACGTTACTTTTTTAACACTATTGTACAAATGTACGTTTAAATTTGAGTATGATATTAGTTCATGGCCTCAATTATAATAAGTACCAATATAAGAGATGAAGTTGAAACTTGTTCGGGATTACCGTTGATGCATGTACCATTTTTTAATTCATAACAAATCTAAGTTGTTCACTTGTTTTGGTGGCGACTTTAAATGCTTAAACAAGTTATCATATATACATACTAGGTTTAATACCCGTGTGTTACATACGGATTAAATAATAATATTTGTAAAGAAATTATAATCATTATGTTTAACAATTTGTAAATATTTTATATTTAAGAAATTTTACTTTATCAACTTATGCATGCATGGTTAAAATTCCATTCAATTTCCCATCCAAATTTCCTAATATAAAAAAGAGTAAATTACTATTTTGGCCCCTGTGGTTTAGTCTTTTTAACCCTTTTGGCCCATAAATGAAACTTTTAACATATTAGCCCCTAACGTTTTAATTTTTAACTGTTTTGGCCCAAAACGCTAACTTTGTTAACTTTTTATGTTAAGTGCAATAAAGTTTTGGTCTCTAAATATTTTAAGGGTTGTTTATGTAAGTTATAAAGTCTTTACATACTTAAGGGACTATTTATGTACATGCATAAATTACAAATATAACACCATAAAATTTGAAATCTTAAAAAATTTAAAAAAATAATAATAATAGTAATAATAAAAATAATAGTAATAATAATAATACTATTATTATTAATACTAGGGTTGTACACGGTTCGGTTTCAAACCGCGAAACCGCCCAAACGTTCATCGTTTTGGTTTCGCGGTCGGTTTATATTTATACAAAAAAACGTTCGTAAAAAACCGGACCGGACCGTTATGAATGGTTTGGTTTACGGTTTATACCAAAAACCGTTTGTAAAAAACCGGACCGGACCGTACGCGCACGTGTGTGTGTGTGTATGTTAGATCTCATATGGTTCGGTTTAGGTTTGGTTTTTTACTGTAAACGGTTTGTTTTTGGTTTTTAATGGCAAAAAACCGCAAGTAACGGTTTGGTTACGGTTTTATCCCAAAACCGTAAAAATCGGACCACGTACACCCCTAATTAATACTATTATTTTTATTATTACTATTACTATTATTATTATTATTATTATTTAATTTTTTAAGATTTCAAATTTTATAGTGTTATATTTGTAATTTATGTATGCACATAAATAGTCTCTTAAGTATGTAAAGATTTTTTAATTTACATAAACAACCCTTGAAGAATTTAAAGACCAAAACTTTATTGCACTTAACATAAAAAGTTAACAAAGTTAGTGTTGTAGGCCGAAACAGTTAAATAATAAAACATCAAGGGCTGATATGTTAAAAGTTTCATTTTTGGACCAAAAGGGTTAAAAGGACTAAACCACAGGGGCCAAAATAGTAATTTACTCTATAAAAAAAAATCCCCCCAAAAGTAGCCCCCTAAAATTTAGAATTATTAGATAGATGGAAAGTATTTTTTTTTAAAACATTATCAAGTTTTGATTTTGTTCCGATTAAATTACTTAAACTTTGTTTTGTTTCAATTATGTAACTTATCTACAAGTTTTGTTTCAATTAAGTTACTCAAACTTTATATCGTTTATGTTTCTATGACATTTCCCCTTGTTTTAATTAGATAACTTAAGTTACTTTAATGTTTCAATCCTATATTTGTGATTTTTGTAAATTGTAAAACTTTTTTAAAATATAATAACATTTAGAAATTCCAAAACAAATTAAAATAAGGGCAAAAAGTTTTTTTATTACTCCAAGTTAGTTTAAGGATTAGAACACCTTCCTAAAGTTTTTACATGCTATCCAAGTTAATTTGAATTAGTTTTGAATATTATAAGAATCAGTTTTTACATGTTATCCAAGTTAATTCAAGGATTAGATACCTTCCTAAAGTTAAGTTACCTAATTGAAAAAAAAAACAAATTTTGAATTACTTAATTGGAATAAAACTTAAAGATAAGTTATTTAATTCAAACAAAACAAGGTTTGAGATTTAACTAGAACAATACTAAAACTTGGTTATCTTTTATGACATTTTTCCTATAAAAAAAATATTAGCGTTGTCCCTAATTAGGCCAAGTGGTTGCGGTGACATGCCTAATATTTCATAAAATGAAGATGTCTTGAGTTCAAGTATCTAAGATAAAGAATAGGGTTTTCATGTTAGGCGAGTTTCTCACATAAAATGGATGTACTCCTTATAAGAGAATGAAGATGATCGTGGGGGATAGTGTTCGTGAATTATTTAAATTGACGTTAAAAAAATTATTGTTTTTCTCAATAGGGATTAATTTGTATATCTTTTTCTATATGTATAATTTCTTGTAAAAGCCTTAATATATTAAGAAAATAAACCAAAGTCATGGTTCAAGTTAATTTTATAATAACTTTTGATCTCAAATATCAAACAAGCTCAATGTCTATTTAATTTCACCCTAGTAAATTTAATAGCATGTCCTATATAGGCGTTTTAGCTTATGTTTTATGTTTGAGGGAATTGCTTTTTGCGTCCATGTGTTTTGTTAAATTTAACGATTTGCGTTTCTATAGTTTCAAAACTCTAACATGCCCTTTATTGTTCATTTTTGTCTCCATTTACTCCCAAAACACTAACTTCGTTAAATATCTTCATTAACTTTTTATAAATGACTAAAATACCCATTTTAAAACCTCATCGCAATCTTTCATCTTTCTCTAGCCTCATTCTCTCTTAAGAACCATTACCATGGCCATCTACCACCATCTTGTTTGACACACTAACAAGAGTACAAAACTCGTCTTCTACCACCTTCTTCATTCGATCACACCATATCATCGCACTCTATTTGGATAGCTGTTACTACTGACAACCACCATACCAACACCATTAATACCATGCACCATTGATTTCACATTGACCTACTAATCTCACAGAGACTACCAATTCTAATTAGCCATTGGTTCCAACTTTTCCACCATTATCGATTTACCACGGATTCTAAATTTGATTAGTCATAAATTAAAACCTTTAATTCGGTTTCGACTTTCGATGAGTGATGATGGACCATTGGTGGATGCGGAGTTCAGATCTCAGTGGGGGGCGTGTTTAAGTCGATGGTTGAGGTGAGTTTCAGATTTGGCTGCGGTGGTGGTAGGCGGTGGTGCGGGAAGTGGCAAAAGGTGGGTCTCGTGTAGTACTATTGTTGGTGTGTCAAACAACAAGGTGGCAATGGATGGCCAAGGTGATGGTGGTCAGGTGGTATGGTGATGTTAATGCTGGTTGTATGGTGGTGATGCAAAGGTTTTATGGTGATAGTCCTTGAGAGGGTGAGGTCAGAGAAGGAGGAGAAATTGTAGTAGGGTTTTTTAAATGAGTATCTTAGTCATTTTACAAAAACTTAACGAAGATATTTAACGGAGATATTCAAACGGAGACAAAATGAAACAATAAGGAACAAGTTACGGTTTTGAACCATATGAATGCAAATAGCTAAATTTAACAAAACCAAAGGACGCACAAAGCAATATGCTTTTCAACCTAACTCAAACTCAAATAAAAATGAAAAAAAAAACACTAGCTTTTTTATTCATGAAACCACAAGCAAATGAAACCTCAGTTTTGGTTATCCTTAGTCAAAACTTGCCAATACGCATACATGCGGACTTGTAGTTTAATGATATCAAGATCACAGTAAAACATCACTCGTTAAAAGCTTACGACCTGCTATAAAGATTACAATAAAACATCACTCGTTAAAAGCTTAATAGTTTACAACCTGCTGTAAAAAAAAATTAGAACTATTAAAATACACCCAAACCAAACCAAGATGCTTTAAAAATTAGTTTAGAGGTGGTCACACCCACTAGGAAAGTGCTATACTAAGATAAGCTATACCTACAACACTAACAATCACAACCCTTCAATCTATTCTACTATTAAATTGAATGAAAACAATGGTTTGTGTAGATAAGAACACACATCACTTTCTTTCTTGTGATCAACAACCAATCACATGCATACAATTACTTTTAATATATATTATCCAGTTGGTCAAATGGACAAAACAAATTTAATTAAACTTTTTTTAACGGCAACAAACAAAATTTAAGTTTTGTCCACAATCAAACAAGCCAAAGTGGAGAATATAAATTGCTATCTACACCGGCCTTACTATTGTCTATCTGTTAAATCCATTTTGTTCTAACCGTTAATATTTCAGAATATTCAAGTTTTAAAATTATGAGCTTAAATTTCTTAGTAACTAAAATATATGAATTTATTAGGTAATTGTTTTCAAAGCTATATGAGAAACTTATATAGACTATATTAAATACAAAAATAAAATAGTTTAAATGATATAACCGGAATGAAGAACTTTAATCTTGGTCTATAGAACACACATATATATGAAGAAAAAATTTAATCTTGAAGCCAAAACAAATTCAAAATAAACATGTTGATCGATCTAGTAATCTTAAACCGCAAATTCTTCTGTTTTTGTGTTCCTAATTTTCATTAAAACATTGTCACGTGCATCGTTTTTGGGTAAAACCGTAACCAAGCCGTTGCTTTCGGTTTTTTAACATTAAAAACCAAAACCGAACCGTTTAAATTAAAAAACCAAACCTAAAACGAACAATGTGACTGGTTTGGTTTTGCGGTTTGTGCATTTTAGGCCCATTTAGGTCAAGTTTAAGAATCGTAAAAAACAATCCAAAATTTTGTTAAAATCTTATACATTTCAAAAGTACTAGCTTGTATAACATATTGATCAGTAAACATCGGAATATAAGATGATTTGTGTTATAACAATATAATGACACATACTTTTATATATACACACCTCCTATATACTTGTCACACCTCCACTGAAAAAATATATTGAAACTTGACAAAATTTCTTTCTAAATTAATTTTGTTGTCCTTATTAGTTAAAATAAAATGTTCCTAAATGAATTTAATAACATGCATAGATAAAAAATGTTAGTGTGGATATTCAATGGTTCGGCTAACGATTTGTTTAGTTCAGTTTATTCGGTTGTGAAATCTTTTTATTCGGTCATGAAATCATTTTTTTGGCCATATCTAATCGAATTCTATTGCTTTCTTACGTTTATTCAGTCGCGAAATCTTTTTTTTGCCTAACCGAATAGATTTTAACCGCATTAGTGG
This sequence comes from Tagetes erecta, assembly GCA_030867185.1. Taxonomy (NCBI): domain Eukaryota; kingdom Viridiplantae; phylum Streptophyta; class Magnoliopsida; order Asterales; family Asteraceae; genus Tagetes; species Tagetes erecta. The sequence goes on along the minus strand of CM061490.1, from coordinate 77,446,142 downwards.
TTTTTTTTTGCCATAGCTAGCTAGTTATGACATATTTTAACACTAACAAATTTTCAGTAGTTATTATAAGAGGTTTTAATACTTAGTTTACATGAATTCATATATGAGATCTAACTTATATATATATATATATACAAACACCCGTACGGTCCAGGCCGTTTTTTGGTATAAATCGTAAACCAAACCGGTCATAAGTGTCCGTTTTTTACGAATGATTTTTTGTATTAACTGTAAACCGATCGTGAAATCGAACCAATGACCGGTTTAAACGGTTTCAGTTTCGCTATTTGAAACCAAACCGTGAACACCCATGCGGTCACTAATTTGATCTAAATGCCACATAAAGCATGAATATTTTACTAGCTTGGACTTTCTATATATTATATTTATTTACTTATTTATTTGTAACTTTTAATGTGGTGTAATGGTAAGAGACTTCAACAGTAAAGAAGCCAGGATTTTACGCCAAGGGGGGCCAAAGTTTTTAACGCTTTTTTCGGAGGGGTGGGGGGAGGAGGGGGCAAAGCCAATATATAATATATATATATATTTATATAAACTACTAACGACCAACAAACCAACACTTCGGACGGAAAAAAGTGGGGGGCATGACCCTCCCCCTTCCCTTAGAAGCTTCACCCTTGGACTTGGGCGCAGTTTGTTTTTTCAGACATTGTATATGCATAACCATTGAGTACGCGCGGTATTCCTTGATCTTAAAGTTACATTATTCTAAATCCACGATGACACATATAAAGAAAGATGCGTATTCTAAAGATCCAGAATCGGATATAAAACAAGAACACAAGATTATGGATAATTCCCACACCTTGTGTTAAGAAAAATAACTTAAAAACTCAATACAATCTCTCACGATATATAACTCACAAACTCGGGCATATATAAGTCTAATAAAACTTGCTAGACGACTCTCATATTTGTCTATACCATGACTTGCTATATATAGGCTATAACTAACCTATTCTAACATAATTAGGATTGCTAAACTTTACGATCTAACCAACATATTAGAGTCCAGCTAGAGTACAATACTAATTGCTTTAATAACTAGAAAATTAAACCTAACTTGACCGACTTGTCAACTTAAGTCATCCAACTTCACCAACTTATGAATTAGATTAGAAATTACCGCCAACATATTCACTATTGATTTTAACCATAACTCATTAGTTCATTTTATTTTGTCAAAATAACTTTTTTAAAATACCAATTAAACATAACAATAACTGAAAATACACATATATTGTTATCTAAATACATACTACAAAAAGATTGGGAACCAGGCTAAGGGGTCACCTAGCTAGCCTCCTATGAGGCTTGCGATGTGGTCTTTGTTATGAATCAAATAAGTATGCTTGATTACCAATAGCATTTGAAGCAGGGAACCATCACAAGATAGTCTAGTAGTAATATGAGTTGGTGTAAGAGTTTGGTGTCTAAAGTGACCCAAATTTTAGTCTTATTAGAGACATTAAGGGGGGTTGTGGTGGCTAGTCACCAGCAATGAATGGAGAGACCACACCAGGTTATGAGTGACCTATGAGCTGATGACTTGCTCTTGTGATGTGGGTTTCACATACCGGTTAGTGAGTCCGATATACTTGTTTTTTTTAATTTGAAGCAGGGTTGTGAAATTACCGATAAAAAATATACACACTATACAAGACAAGGGTGTATCATCTATCCTAACAACAAATCTCACAAACTTAAGTATGGAGTTGTCCTAAAAGAACCATATGTCCGTAATTTTGTAGGCCACAATATTAATGTCAAGTAGAGAAAATGCGTTCGTGTCGTCTTAATTAAAATATGTTTGCTAGCTCACATATGTACACATCACACATCATAGGCTCCAACACATATATTGTATTTATATGGCTACTTGACTTTAGTTCTTATCAACTTAAGCATCAAAATACTACTTTTTGCTTCAAAAGAAAAAAAATATCATTGATAAAATACATTGTCTTTTTTTATATACCATTTTTCAAAAAAAATATATATGCAATTAATTATCTGTAACCTCTATAAGTGCTGGTCTGAGACATGTTTCTTTCTTTCGGTTGTTAAATAATAATAAAATATGTTTAAGTTAAAAGTTGACAAACTACGTACACCTCGATCTATGTTTAGACGATGACATTCAATACGTATTGTAACTAATAATAATATTCTAACTAATACATGTAACATTACGTACTTGCATGAGCTACTGAGATAAATAAGTCATTTTTTAACACTAAATTCACACACTATATAAATCTATATCTAAATTTATATCATAAACATTTACATTAGTCCGTCACAAATAAAACTCAAGTCCTTCGATAAATTCAGAAGTGTTAATTACGTACAACCAAATTGTGTATACTAGCTTGCAGAGTTGCAGGGGCGGAGCCAAGGTGTGCCGACCGCCGACCGGTGTTAACCGACACCACTCATTTTTTGCTGCGTAGTATAAATTTATATACCGCACATCTAACTGACACCAGTGTTTTTTATTGCCGACCCAGTGCTATAAAAATATATATATCACATTGTTGCTGTTTTATTTATTCTTTTTAAAAATTACATATGTTTAAAAAAGTATTTACGAATATTTATAATAGTTTTACTTGTTAATAAGAGTTGGGCTAACATTTAAGTCATTAGATAAAACCCACAAAACACAATAATCCTCTAAAGTTACTAAGGTTAGCCAAGATGTATCTGTATGATTTTAGTTATGAAGAAAGAGAACAAGTTATGCATGAGCTCGAGAACTACTCTGCATATATCTTGAAGGGTATATCTAATCTTGCAAAAAAAAATGGTGGAAATAAAGAAACATCCTGGATATCCGTTGGTTTACAGTTTCTTGAAGTTAGCATTACTTTTACTGGTTGCAACCGCTAGTGTTGAGAGGTGTTTTTCTTCAATGAAGTATGTGAAGTCGGATTTACGTAATCGGATGGGAGACGAGTTTTTAAACAATGCTTGCATTTGCTATATTGAAAAAGAGTTCTTTGCAAAAGTTGACATTGAAGATGTTATAGAGCGTTTTAAAGGCATTAAAAAGCGTAAAAAACTCCTTAAATAGGCTTTTATTATTATTAATATTTGACATTTTTAAATTATTATGTGTTTTTTTATTGATAACGTCTCTTTTTATTTTGCAATCTGGCCTAACCCAAAATATTGACCGACCCGGAAAACAATAATGTCTAGCTATCCCGGTTATTAGAATTCAGAAACCAAAACATCTGACACCACATAAAATAATTCCTGGCTCCGCCACTAATACTGCTATATGATAAAAACATGAAAACGAAAACTTTTTTTAATTGAATTTATAAACTGTAAACTTGAATACATAAATCGTTACCAAGTATAGAAATCTATATATTTCGACTCTTCTAATGCTTTAAAAATTAACTTATTACTAAACGTACAGTCCTTAAAATTTATTTACTGATAAACCTTTAACTTTAGATCTCCTACAAAACCGTCTCTACAAGATCGTACTGTGTCACCGTTACTTATTTAATTTTGTAACCTTAATCTCAAAGGGAGCATCACTATATATTCACTACTCACTAGTGACTATAAACCAATCCAACTTGACATGTACGACGTCAACCGATAAAGCTGTAACAGGTTCTGAGTTCTAATTTTGTCTGTTTAAAACAAAAAATTAATTCTAAATTAAAGATAGTACATTGTTAGTGTAAAAAAATGACATAAAACTACTTACATTTTTTAATTGTTACCGAACCCATTAACCGATCTTATGACACCTTGCCACAGAATTCCACAGGAGGAAATGCGGCTCACTAGTTGGCGTGAAACCATCATGCTATGCTCAGACCCTGATCAGAAACCCGAGATCATTGAAATCGGGTTGACCACATATGAGGTGTTATGAGCATAGTGGAGATAGAACCTAGGTCTCCATGTTGGGAGAGGGAAACTCGTTACGCGGTGTGAGTTATTAGTAGTTGAACTAGATTGTCCCATTAAATGCTTCAATCAAACTTGTTTAAACAAAAGCCCAAGTTAGAGCCGACTTGTTTATCTTGATGTTCAATTAGTGATTTCATTTATCTTGCCGGTACATGAGCCAACTTTTATATTATAAATAAAGTTATTATTTTTTGTTTTTACACATTTATATAAATGTAAAAATAAAATATTTTATTTGTGTTGCTTAACTTGTTAAAATAGTAATATGAAAATTTTTATTCATATACTTTTATCCTCTTCAAAATCTTTATACTAAGTTTTTTATTAGTGAATTTAACCATAAGTTTAAGGTCTATTTAAATATCGTACAACACTGAAATTTATGTTTAAATAGTATATTATAGTTTAATTTGGTTATAATTTATATATACAAATTATAACTTAAGCGATATATAAATTAGTTGAGATCAACTACGGACTCATAACTTCATAAGCCGAGCTAAGCCCAACTCATGGTCAATTTAGAAAATTTATCAACGGGTCAAACTCAAACTTAACAGTTAACATAAAAGCTTGAATAAGTCAGACTTGAACTCGGTTTGGCTTGTTTATACTCACACGAATGTATTATTGTAGGTCAGTTTAATTTCTACATAACATATTTAGAATTTGAAATTATTTAAATTACTGTTTGTATGTATTTAGCAGATTTAAATTTGTAGACATAAAATGTGATATTATGAATTATCAAATATAAATATGTAAAGGTGATGTAGGTGGACCACAGCATAACCCTACCATGTAACCACTTCACCTGATATTCTCTCTAAGAGATTTTGTTCGTCCTAACGTATGTATTCACTATCAAATAATTGTATTTCGTTTTACTTCTCATTTTATTTTTTTATAACTAAACCGAATTTTAACAATGCAAACTATAACTCAAATCAATGTTGGCAATTTAGTTAATAACAGTTCTAACATTTACTTTACAATCATAAAATAAAATTATAAAAAAGTTACACATGTTTTTCATTCCATATTTATTGTTTTACAAATCTTGCTAAGCTATTACCCGTGTATTATACGGTTAGAAAACTTGACATGTTATTATGTAATAAAAAAATGATAATATGATATCTTGACTATATTTAATTTGTTTTTAAAATTTAATTGATGTTGCATGGAAATGATCAAAGAGTAATTAAGAATATTATTTTAAACCATATTATAAAATATTTGTATAAGTGTTAGTACTTAGTATATTAAAAGTCAATTAGCATATATTCTCAATCATTTAGAAAGAAACAAAACAAAAAAAAAGGAAAAAATATAAAAAATATATAATTCAGTTTTATTATTCAATTGAATCTCAAAAAAACAGTATTATGATTTACTATGGTGTAAATTGAAAATTTTGTATTGCCATTAAATAGATTATGTTTGGGCCGGTACAAACCACGTATTTATGAGCTCTTTTCATAAAGGATTTTTTTGTGGCCCTGGCCTTGGGTAATTTGAAAGGCTATATAACTACTAACAAAGTTGGGCTAGGCTTTGCAAAAAAATATATCCAATACCAAATGGGCCTCAACTAGGTCACGATGATAGTAAAGTTTGCTGTAATACCTCTAATTCGAAGCATTTTATTTGAATCGAATAGAGGAAATCAAATTCGAGTGGAGGAAATCAAATACGATCTCGGTTCTCATTCGAAGCATTTTATTTGAATCGAATAGGATTCGATTCTATAAAATTGCAATTCGACTTGGTTATTCGAATTGAATTTCCGAATAAGATTTGAATAATGAACACCCTAATGTAGGGATGAGATCGGTATTGAACCGATTCCGAATTAGGAAAAAAGTGGTTGCCGAATACCGTACCGAATATATCGCCTTAGTATCGGTATCAGTATTTCAGTACTTTACCGCTTTTATCACCCCAAAATCTTTGAAAGGGGATCACTAATTGAATAAAATGTGTTTTTAGTAACCTAGTGTTAAAATCATATTCTATGTATGTTTTACAAACCTATCGTTAACTAAAAATAACAATAAAGTATTGAACTTAATGCCGTTGGGGTGGTGGCCCAACGGTAAGACGCAAGTCTTTAGGTTTCATAAGGCATGGGTTCTATCCTTAACGGAGGAGGTTTTTCCATTTTATCCGGGTGGGTTTCCTCTTTAGGGGGGGTGCAACGGGAACCTCTGTGGGATAGCTCGTAATGGGGTGGTTGACTTCGGGTAGTCTAACCAGGGGGTTTTCCGGTGTTGCTGTTAAAAAAAAAAAGTATTGAACTTAATAATGTTAGTGTTAAATAATCCTATGTTTCATGGATCATATAAAAATTTAAAGTCATGAATCATTAAAACAATGCAAATATGCTAATTGTACGTATATGACTATCATAATTTAAGAATCTCATCAAGTTATTCAAAAGACAAGAATGCAAATAATCTAAGTGTCTTGTAACGTTTTTTCATTTACAAAATTATCTATCTAATAAATCAAAGTTTTAGGGGCAATTTTTTAGGGGAAAAATTATTTGTTCTATAGTTTAGGAATGAAATTAAAAAAAAAAATTTGACCACCATTCATAAGTTGATGGAACTAAATCTTTAACTACTAAATATTCATAAATCATTAAGCATAATGGTTATAATTTCTTTATAAATGTTGTTATTTAACCCATATGTAACACATGGGTATTAAACCTAGTGTTTAATAAATCTCATAATATTATTTAAATAAGCCTCATGGATATAGCAAATTTGGACTAACATGAATAACTGATTTTGCTTTGAGAGATATGAAATTGAAGATTATATACATGGTTTGTCAAATACGAAACTATACTAAAGCGAAACAAACGAAGAAAAACAAACATGATTTAACGTCTAGTGAAATTTAGAACATATGAGACTGGTACCGTACAGATACTATACCAATACCGTATCGGTACTAGCACCGAACATATCGACACCGAATTTAGGAAAAGTGTGTACCGAATACGGTACCAAATTTATTGCTTATGTATCTGTACAAGTACGATATTGGTACGGTATCGGTATTCGGGACAAAAATCTCATCTCTGCCCTAATGTATGAATACATACTCTTTGCTTTGAATAATAAACAAAAATAAGCGCATGTCTGATGGTTAAAAGTCGCGAACCTAACATGGATGTTATATGTTCGAATTTCAAATGTATAGGAATGTAGGATGTGCCCAACACGTGAGGGTAAAATTATCATTTCCCTCACCTTTTTTACCAGCGACCGAATAAAATATTTGATCTACATGATAAACTGGATTAAAGAGTGGGAGAAATATTATTTTTAACCCTCACGTGTGGGAGAGTTAACGGATAATTAGAGGGATTTAGTGTTCAAGACAATTTATGCTAAAAATAAAAATTACAAGGACATAAACTATTAGTGTCAGCCTAGATATGTTAAAGAAAATAAAAAGCATAAAGACCAAAATAACAATTTACTCCCAAATTATATAATATGAATAGAGAAACTTTGTGAATAGTGATTTGGTTATGTGTGGTGTTTTGATTGGTTGTTTGGATGCGTTTTAATGTTATTGGTGAATTTTTTTAAGGGGTGATATGGTTGAATATGGTTCCTACATACATATGTGTTTGGGTTTTTGATTATTAGTGTCAGCCCGGATATGTTAAAGAAAATAAAAAGCAGACCAAAATAACAATTTACTCCCAAATTATATAATATGAATAGAGAAACTTTGTGAATAGTGATTTGGTTATGTGTGGTGTTTTGATTGGTTGTTTGGATGCGTTTTAATGTTATTGGTGAATTTTTTAAGGGGTGATATGGTTGAATATGGTTCCTACATATGTGTTTGGGTTTTTGCTTATTAGTTAGGTTTTGTTTAAGGGTTCTATATTTTATTGGTTGGTTGTAATAAAATTGGGCTATGATGAGGTTATCTTAATCCAATAGTGATGCACTGTTAACGTGACAAATTTGAAAGAATGTCGGTCTATACCCTCAACCACACTACAGTCACGGTATGATCATGATTTGGACGTCGATTCACAATATAGTTGTTGAGTACTTTGAGCCTTAAAAACTTTTTTATTTTGATTTGTTATGGTTTATTTGGGCTGTTGCGCAATGCCCGCGCTAGTAAGTAGTTCGTTAATACATAACACCCATGAAAACATGGAAATAACGTTCTCGCACATCGTGCGAAGCTAAAAAGCCTAGTTAATATAAAGTTGTATAATGAATAGTTAATAAAACAGCGTGCTTATGTGATAACAGATGAAAGAAAAATAAAACCTTTATAAACCGGGGATGTAACGTAACCATTAAAATATATTAAAAATAAAAAACAATCCAGATAAAGCAATCCCCTAGCTAGAAGTTCCTAAAGCGTCTTCCATTGTGGTGTAGTGGTAAGAGATTTGGATTCTCCAAAAAAGATGCAAGTTCTATTTTCACTAGCAACACTTTGGGAAGGACATTGGTGGCAACGAAAAGATATTTACGACAACACAAGTTCAATCCTTGAGCCGAGGGTTTTACCGCTAGCTTGTTTATCGTGCCTACGGGTGGGCGGGTTAGTGAGTTTTCTCGGGGATGTGGAGTTAAGTGGGCTAGGGCCTTTGTGCATCTTGGTTAGGCCAGTCTGTGCGTGCGTTTAGCCATTGGGTGCCGCGTACGAAGTATCTGACATTGTCTTAGCTGGCTATTCAAGAATAAGTAGTTCCTAAAACAACATCTAACCCGTGAGAAAACAGATCAAGTAGGGTTGGTAAATGCCCGAACCTCGAAGAGTAAACTCGAAACATTTAAAAGATGTCTCCGAGTCATGTAAAGTCATAAATTAAAAAAAAAACACAATGAAACGTTAATTTTTTTTATTTTTTCCTTTGTTTGGTTTTGAAGGAGAACGGCGAGAGAAACAAGGTTTCCGAGTCATTTTTTAAAAATCCGATATATATTTTTTAACACATATTTTAATCACTATTCATTGTTTTATTTTTACAATAATCTTTTTTGTGAAGTTTTAGTTTTGTTGTAGCTGTCTTAATACTTCAGGGACTATTGTTGTAACTACTGTGAATGTTACCGTTATAGTTTGTTAGTGGCAATTGGGGAAATTAACAATATTCCAATTGCTATATAAAAGGGTTGTTAGATTAGATTGTTTTACTACTTGTAATCAATCATCACAGTATACAATTCAATAGGTGAATGTGTTGAAGTTCAATTCTTGTGTTTGTCTAATTTCATCAAGATCAATTCATATCAAGATGCCATTGTATCTAATGAAAGAGAGAAGTGGATCAGTGCTATGAAAGATGAGATGGAATCACTATATAAGAACCAAACATGGGTTCTTGTGGACAAGCCTCCTGATCAAAAGATTGTTCCTTGTAAGTGGTTGTATAAGCTCAAGGATGGGATCCCTGGGGTTGAAAAACCCAGGTATAAAGCCCGGCTTGTGGCCAAGGGATTCAGACAAAGGGAGGGCATAGACTATCATGAAATCTTCTCACCTGTGGTTAAGCACTCATCTATCAGAGTGGTACTGTCTTTAACTGCTATCATGGACATGGAACTGGAACAACTTGATGTAAGGACTGCTTTCTTACATGGTACTTTGGATGAAAAGATTTACATGTCACAACCTCAAGGCTTTGAACAACAAGGTAATAAAGTCTGCCTATTAAAGAGATCTTTATATGGACTGAAGCAATCACCTAGACAGTGGTATAAACGCTTTGATGACTATGTGCTCTCTAAGGGATTCAGAAGAAGTAAGTATGATTCATGTGTTTATAGAAGAAAAGGTGAATCAGGGTTGATGTTGTATCTTCTATTGTATGTTGATGACATGTTGCTGGCATGTAAGGATGGTAAAGAAATTAAAAGAGTCAAACAATTGCTGATGAATGAATTTGATATGAAAGAATTGGGACAAGCCAGCAAGATCCTTGGAATGGAGATAAAAAGAGACAGGAGTTTGATGCAAATCAAGTTAACACAGACCAAATATGTGAAGAAGGTGCTAACCAATTTTAGCATGATGGACTGCAAATCTGTTAATACACCACTGACCCAACATTTTAAACTGTCAGTTCTTGATTGTCCACAAAATGAAGAGGATGTAGACTATATGGATAGAGTTCCATATGCAAATGCAGTGGGGAGTCTAATGTACTTAATGGTGTGTACTAGACCTGATATCAGCTATGGGGTTAGTTTGGTAAGTAGATATATTGCTAATCCTGGAAAGAGACATTGGGAAGTTGTGAAATGGTTGATAAGGTATCTTAAAGGTACTATGGATGTTGGAATAATATTTGGTAAAGGAGCAGTTGGTAGTGGAAAGATATTAGGCTATGTGGATGATGATTATGCAAAGGACTTGGATAGGGGTAGGTCCTTGACTGTTTTATGTTCAAGGTAATGGGAAACATGGTTAGTTGGAAAGCTACTCTTCAACCTGTTGTAGCATTGTCAAGCACTGAAGCAGAATATATAGCATTAACAGAGGCTGTTAAAGAGGCACTATGGTTGAAGGGTTTTGTGGCTGAATTGAACATAAGGTCAAGTGATACCTTAGTTTTATGTGATAATACTGGTGCAATTCAGTTGGCAAAGCATAGTGCTTTTCATGAGAAAACTAAACATATTCGAGTCAAGTGTCATTTTATAAGGGATATTGTGAATGCAAGGGATGTTACCATTGAATATGTCAATACCAATGACAATTCTGCTGATGCTTTAACCAAAGCTCTTCCTATGTCCAAGTTGCAGAAATGTTTAGAGATAATGGGAGTTGGTTAATGGTATGTTAACTCTTGAGGTTTAAGTACAGCTCCAAGGTGGAGATTGTGAAGTTTTAGTTTTGTTGTAGCTGTCTTAATACTTCAGGGACTATTGTTGTAACTACTGTGAATGTTACCGTTATAGTTTGTTAGTGGCAATTGGGGAAATTAACAATATTCCAATTGCTATATAAAAGGGTTGTTAGATTAGATTGTTTTACTACTTGTAATCAATCATCACAGTATACAATTCAATAGGTGAATGTGTTGAAGTTCAATTCTTGTGTTTGTCTAATTTCATCAAGATCAATTCATTATCAATTCTCACATTTTTTGTGTGTCACATTTAGTTTATATTTACGTTAAGATATTACATATAGAGGTGCAAACGAGCCGGCTCGAATCGAGCCAAATTGGGTTTAGGCTTGGGCTCGAAGATATATAACGAGCTTATGTTGTTGAAGCCAGATCAATTCATAAGCTCTGCCCTTATGTTGTTAAACGCATGTTTATTGTTGATCCTTCGTTGTTACGTGCTTTCTTTTTGTGTTTCACACTTCCCTTTTATTTGTACTTTTGGTTATTAGATTTAGTCTGTCATAGATTTTCTAAACAATTTCACCCCAACCATGGGTGTGCTTCTTTCATCTACGTTTTTATTTGGGTCTGCATGATGTTTAACTGGCGCCCCATGGTTGTGTTGTGCTTTGACGCTTGCAGTTTTGGTTACTTGGTTTGGTGTAACTATAGATTTATGTTACATGTGTCATTGTTTTTGTATGTTGAGCGTTTAACATGCTATAGGTGCCAAAAGTATTGTAAGTTGTGTGGTTTGAAATTCAGGTGAATGTATCTATCAATCTGTGTGTCAAATGCTTTCATTGAGATAGGAGTGTAAAACAATCTATTAACAAATTTATATGGTCACCTTATTTGTTGTCATTGATTTGTAACACATATATTTAAGTTTGTTATGCATATTTCCTCTGCCTTTTTTGATACCTTGGTTATTATTTTTGGCTCTTTGTAATATGTAGGTTTGTTCATTTGTATACAAAGCTTGTCGATGTTGATTATTTCATAATCGACATGTATTTTTCGGATTTGTATTCATGTGTATATTTTGCCCGTTTCATCTGCCTGCATCGATATTTTTTTTTAATAAAAAGACATGTATTATTTCATAATCGACATGTATTTTTCGGATTTGTATTCAGCTGAAGCACCAAAGCCAAAGCAAAATTAGGAAATGCAACCTGACTGTTAGAACCTTTTGAAACCAAGCCACATGCAATATATATCTTTTGTAAGTAGATGTGACAATGAACAGCTAACACCGTGTGCGGCGTCTCCGACATCAACTTCTCACACAAATGCGAACCGATAAATCCTCCGGCACCGATCATACAAATAGTAATCGGTTTTATCGTGTTTCCGTCCAGATCTACCCTCGTCCACTTGCTCAACACAACTTATGCACACAATTATACATATATATGTACATATGCGTTATTTTTTTATACAGGGTGGCTTAAGGTTTTTTTGGAGTCGATCTAAGGTAAACATAAACCAATTTTTAAATCGTTTCATGTTCGATCAATATAATATATTTCTAAACAAATTATAACAATTAATCAACTATTCATATATAGTAATTTAAAGACTTAACGTAACAATATTTAAGTAAAGTAGCACAACGTAGAATTGACCTTGTTCAAATGTTCAAAAACCTAATTCAAAGCAAATGACAATATCAAAATATTCAAAATCCTAATTCTAAGCAAAATAGTATCGAAGTTTAATAATCAAACTAGTTCAAAGACTCAATAATCAATATTTAAGCAAATCACAATGACAATTCATAATCGGGGTTCGGAATAGATTAGATTAGGGCTGACAATTTCTGACACGGACACGATAACACGACACGGAATTAACAGGTTTCGTGTTTGACCTTAACAGGTGTCGTGTCATTAACAGGTTAACACGATAAAGACACATTAATTATCGTGTCTTAACAGGTTAAAGATCTGTTAACACGATAGGTCACCTGTTAATATTTATTTATATGAAATATTAGTGGAGAATGGAGATGGAGATGGACTTTAATAGACTTTTAATCTTTTTTCATATTCGTTTATCAAGTATTATTATGGATAAATACTATTTTTATGTAATTTTGTTGTTTTGTGTCTTAAGAATTATCATATTAAGTCATATTTATTATTTAAGACTTATAAATTTTTTTTGAAAATTTTAATTTTTTTAAAATTGGGTTTTATCGTGTCATATCGTGTAATATGCTTTTTATCGTGTTCTTGTTTGGAAAAAATGACACGATAAGTTATCGTGTCGTGTTCGTGTTTGACCTTATCGTGTTCGTGTCTTATCGTGTCGTGTCTGACATGATATGCCAGCCCTAGATTAGATTGATAACTAAACCTTGTTTTGTCACTACAACAAAAATAACATTTAGCAAGAACAAAAGTCCTTGCTACAACTTTACAGCGAGAATATGTTCTCGTCGAAAAATCTTTGTCAAAGCCAAGTTACTAGAGGTCTATAGTAAAGATAGTTAACAGATACGTATAGCAAGAACAGCTTGTGGGTTAAAAAAAATAACCAACCTACTAAATTTATAGCATGAAACGCAAGCCTATTTTTAATACTCGATCTATGAGACGCTCCTCTCCCCATGTACGTACGTACATAAATTAAAATCGTTATTGTTGACTCATTGTATATTAGTATATAAAGATAAAGATTGAGACAATCTTCAACTATTGACTAATGTTTTAATAATCCTGCTTTGAAAGTAGGGGTGTAAACGAGCCGAGCCGAGCCCGAGCTCGTCTAGGCTCGAGCTCGGCTCGTTTAAGTTTAACGAGGCTCGAGCTCGAGCTCGGCTCGATTCAAGTTTTAATTTCAAAGCTCGAGCTCGAGCTCGTCACAAACTTCTCAAGCTCGAGCTCGGCTCGGGCTCGACTCGTTTGATGATTTATTATTTTAATTTTAAATATTTATATTTAATTTTATATACATTTTTTAATTTTTTATATTTAATTTTATATAAACTTTTAATTATATATTTTATACATAACAAAATACATATTATATATTTTAATCATAATTTATACATATTTTAACTAATAATAATAATATATTTATAAAATAAATAAAAGAAAAACATATAAATAAAAAGCTCGATAAGGCTCGCGAGCCGGCTCGAGCTCGATGTGTAAAGCTCGAGCTCGGGCTCGATAGCTTAGTGAGCTTTTTTCTTAGGCTCGGGCTCGAGCTCGAGCTCGAAAAAGCTCGGCTCGTTCGAGTTTTTTATCGATCCGATCTCGAGTAGCTCGCGAGTAGCTCGGCTCGTTTACACCCCTATTTGAAAGCCATCATCTACTAAAATTAAAAAATATAAGCCACTTTCAACCCATAACAAATCCTTCAGGCTTCAACTCTCTAGCAAACCACACATACCACTCAATATTCACATTACCTTTCAATAATGGCATCCCCAATAAAAACAATCGTTATACTTGTTCAAGAAAACCGTTCCTTTGACCACATGTTAGGATGGATGAAATCCATCAACCCCGAAATCGACGGCGTTACCGGAAAGGAATCAAACCTTTTGTCCACCACAAACCAGGATTCCAAACGCTTGTTCCACACCAACAAGGCCGGGTTCATTCAACCCGACCCTGGTCACTCCTTTGAAGCCACGTATGAGCAAGTGTTTGGTGTGGAATGGTCGGGGTCAGCTGATCATGGTTTGACCCCGACAATGAATGGGTTCGCCCAACAAGCCGAAAAGGTCCAAGAAGGCTTGTCTGAGGTGGTCATGAGCGGGTTCGACCCGGATTCTTTACCGGTTTACAAAGAGTTGATATCGGAGTTTGCGGTTTGCGATAGGTGGTTTTCGTCTATTCCCACTTTGACTCAACCCAACAGGTTTGCACAATTGCACATGTTATTTTAGCACTCTTAAATCTTAATATATGGTCATAAATTGTTGCTCCAATGTACATGTTATTTAAACGTTTATCCTGGGTTAAACATCTTGTGTACGATAAAAATCTTGCAAGAATAATAAGTATATTTGAACAAAAATGTATGAATGAAATTAGCTTTTTTAAGTAATATTAATTTCACAATAAATGTTAAATCATTTATCATGTCACTACAAGAAATATGGTTTTTTGCCCAAAAATAATTATGGTTTTTTGGCCAAAATTTAATTGGTAAAGAAAATGGAAATTAATTGGGTTTGGGAAGACATTGGCGATATGTCGTCACCAAAAGGAATTTGACTTTATTGGTCAAGAAAGCAAATATTTTTGTCGTATTGTGGGATTTTGGCGACGACAACAATGTCGTCGTCAAAAAACTGGTCGCCAAAAATCATAATTCTTGTAGTGTGTAAAGTAATTATCTTTTAAGTATATATATATAATACACACATGGTTCATCATGAGAAAACAACAAGTTATCTGAAAAATATAAAAATGTGTAAAAACCAAAAGTTTAACGAGGTTATAATCTACTCGAATACTCTTTAAAAGATTAAAGAAAAATTATTTACAAATTAAGTTTTGTAATTGGCTAGAGGTGGTGTTTACGGTTTTCTTTTGATCCTTCCACTATATAGTAACATATATTATTTGATATTTTTTTATTCAAGTGATCAATTTGTTATATTTAACATACGTGTACATAATTAAGTAACGTGACATATATGAGTGCAGATTATATGTTCATTCCGCGACTTCATATGGTGCAACAACGAACGATAACAAGATGATGATAGAAGGGTACCCTCAGAAGACGATTTTTGAATCGGTTGAAGAAGGTGGTTTTTCTTTTGGAATTTACTATCAACTACCTCCTTCAACTCTTTTCTATAGGTAACTAATTTTCTTAATTAACTAATTAATTTCACAATGTTTATGAGTTAAAACTTAATTACTATAACATATTTAATGTAGTTGAGCCTTTAAACCCGTAATCTTTGCTGACTAATTATGTATCACCTAATTAGTTCATTACTTATCAAAGGAATTTGGGTGGAGTGGTAAAGTTGTTACTTGATGTACCTTAAGGTCTCAAGTTCAATTCCCACAAGGCCCCTTTTCTAGCGATATCAGTCAGTGATCCAGTTAATGCTGGTGAGACAAACGGGTTTTACCCACGGGCGAAGGTTCGATCATCTATAATGGTTGCTACGCCAGCCTCTGTGGGGGTTTCCCTGTGAGCGTCTTGCCAAGTACTTAGATGCAACGTATATATGTGATTGCCTGACTTGGTTTAGGGACCCCCATGTGACGGGGGTTGCGTCCGTCACAATTCATAAAAGTCCCCGTTAAAAAAAAATTAGTTGATTACTTAATTAAGTTAAAATCTACTCCGTATAAAATCTCATGGTTCCACTTCCACCTGCTCCATTAGACAACCAGCTATTAGCATGTTCAACTTTAAACAACTCTTTATATTATAATGTTTTTTAACATGTAAACCATATTTATAATATGAAATCTTAACATCAACCTTTTGATATTTTGGTGTCAATTAATTGTCTGTTTAAATACTGTTTGCATATTAACATTATTTAATTTATAAGTCATTTTTAAACGTTTATATTGTTTGAATAACATTAATAACTAATACATAAAACATGTGTAAAACTTAGCTTTAAGTAGACAAAAAAATCATTTATGATCGAGATGTGAACATTCTATATGCTTATTTTTGTTTTTCTAAAGTAAATACTGTTTCTTTAATGTTGATTAAAATTAATATCACTAATAGTCAGAGCCGGCCCGTTATAGTAAAAAAATAAGTTTTTGCTTTAGGCCCTAAAATTCTAGAACTTCTCTAGGTATTTGTTATAGAGAAACCGAAAAGAAGGAAACCTTGAGCCCCAATAAAGAAGGATGTTTTTACGATATAATTTTCGCTTAAGGCCTTAAAATACTTTGAGCCGGCCTTGCTAATAGTATCATGAGATATGTTAGTGTTAAAATTGAACAAATAAAGAAAGTCATATTGACATTTTAATAAACTCAAATTGCTTTTTGGCAGCCTGTCTCATAATTTTGACCCTACCTGCTTTCGATTTTTTTCTTTTTTTTTCTTAAATAATCTCCACTAATACTCGAAATAAGTAAATAATAATAATATTAACGGAAAAAGAAGAGAATTAATAAATAAAAATTAGGTAGCACATGTTCATTAAACGACTGACATTAGTGAACAACTCCATTTAATAATACTGTCTGCTCTAGTTGTAGTTTTTTTCGATTTGTTGAAGACAATATATATATATTTTATAAGTGATCGTAGGGATAAACGGGGAGTAGGTTTGAATGGAAATATAGAATATTATAAACGCTTAGAAACGGGTCAAAGAGTTTAAAACGAGGTTTGAAATGTATATGTTTCGATTTAGAGTTTTGTTAACTTTATCATGTTTATGGTCTACTCTAAGACTGGAACTTAAAAATACTTAATAAACGAAAATGGTAGTTTAACATTTATAGTTTCTTTAACGTATGCATATTAGAAACCATCAAAACCAAACCATCGACCCCTAAAACAACCAAAACGAACTATCAACCTGCTAAACTAATAGTTTAATTTTTTTTTTCTTTTAAATTCTGCTCTTAAATTAAACTTCAATATTTACGGTTGCTTAGGTTCGAATTTGAGACCTCTCTCAAATGGTGCTTCAATCTAGAGATAAAGTATCTCTTACTGGGCCGCCAACCCCAATGGTAAACTGATAGTTCAAACTTCAAATAACCCTACCGGTTTAAAGTGAGGTTTTTCGAAACCACTGTTAATGGTTTGATCCATAATTTCTTAACTGTCTATCGAACTGAATAGTAATTAGTAAACACCCTATATAAATAATTACATGTACAGTTCATAAAAATAATTTTAGCTTAGTGTTGTTTTGAACCCTTTCAAGTTGTCTCTAATCAAACTTAGCGTACTAATTTACCTCCTTCAACTAAATAAATGAACAATTATCTAAAACTTACCTTACCTTAAACATGACAGAAACCTACGAAAACTGAAGTACATAGACAACTTCCATCAATTTGATCTACACTTCAAGCACCATTGCAAGAAAGGGAAGCTACCAAACTATGTCGTTGTGGAACAAAGGTATTTTGGGATCAAAGGGGTGCCGGGAAACGATGATCACCCTTCGCATGATGTGTCGGATGGTCAAAAGTTCGTGAAAGAAGTTTACGAAGCATTAAGATCAAGCCCACAATGGAATGAAATATTGTTTGTCATTGTGTATGACGAGCATGGTGGTTTCTATGATCATGTCCCGACACCTAATGTTGGTGTTCCAAATCCCGACGGTCTCATTGGTCCTCCGCCTTATAATTTCAAGTTTGATCGGCTCGGTGTTAGGGTTCCAGCCATCCTTGTTTCCCCTTGGATTGAACGTGGAACCGGTAAGTAAAATTAAGATAGAATTAAGCATATTACAACAAGGTTTTGAGTTATCATATCTAATCCACGTATTTAAATAAACATATCATGTTCAGGTTTAATGATTCAACCCATCAACCTGACACGACTAACACTTCTAATGTGGACTTTATAAACCAAATAAGTACCATTTTTAACAACTCAAAACTACAAAGAGTAAATATAAGCTTAAGATGAATCAACACAATTGCTAATCGATATGAATTCAATCGTAGTGTTGCATAAACCAACGGGACCATACCCTACATCGGAGTTTGAACATTCGTCTATTCCCGCCACGGTTAAAAAGATTTTCGGTCTAAAGTCGCATTTAACAAAACGAGACGAGTGGGCAGGCACGTTCGAAGGTGTTGCGAACAGGACCACCCCAAGAACCGATTGTCCAGGTACATGGATCTATATTTAACTCAATGCTTAATTAGATTGTGTTAATTAGGGCTAGCTCGCTGATCAGTTTAATTGGTTTCTGTTTGTCCCAACTAAAACTTTTTCAACTTTCGTAAGAAAATCTTTTTCATCTACAACTTTAGCTTCAACAATTGGCTTGATTATATGTATTTTGCACTACAGTTATATTGTCGGATCCAGAGAAAATGAGAGATAATGAGCCAGATGAAAATGAGAAACTAAGCGAGTTTCAACAAGAGTTGGTTCAACTAAGCGCTGTGTTGAAAGGTGATCATAAACGCGACGAATTTCCTCACAAGTTAGTCGAGAATATGACCGTAACCGAAGGTGCAAAATACATGGAAGACGCGTACAAGAAGTTTTGTGATGATTGTGCACAAGCTAAGAGTGATGGCAAAGATGAGTCCCACATTGTCTGTTTAGAGGAACCAAATGTAGTCCCAAAGAAATTGTCAAAATCGTTATCTCAAAAGTTGTTTTCTTGTTTACTTTGTAAAAACTAATGCTATGTGTGATGCTATTGTCACTAATAAAACCATATGATTTTGTTTGTTGTTATTGAATTATTAGTTTTTTTTTAACTGCCAAATGCACTATAAATATATAAACTAGAAAGGTGCTAGGCTAGAAATGAAATGAAACAAATCATATTAAAGTTGGAAATTACACGTACAATTCATTCCATCTAAGGTTAATTAGTTGTTTACTTTTAAATCTCATATATCCAAGGAAATGAGAGGGATTTGATGTCATTCACGATGTCTCGATCGCTCGTACTTTTCATTATCTTGAAAGCATATATTCGTTCTTTGTTTTCCAAATGCTCCATAAAAAATGAAAAAAGATAGCATGTAACAACGATTTCCTTTCGGCGGTGATAGAGCGTGAAATCACTCACCTAGTATTTGAAGCCATGCATGAAAGACAAGAGTTTGCACCAAGAGGAGATCATACCACTCCAAACCCACATTTTAAACCAAGAACATGGCATACTTAAACTATTTGCAAAGTTATCATATGATTTGTTCACTTTAAATTATTTGTTATATATCACATGATTTGTTAATAAGTTATATAACAACGGTCTTTTCATTGTGTTAATAGCTGTTTTTTTTATAAAAGTTAGTCATGCTACCGAGACTAATTCCATGTTAACATAAATAAAAATATACCAAACATTTGAGGCACTCATTCCTAAGTCTTAACATGAGTTGGATACATTCACATGTTGTCATAATGTCTCGTGACGTTAAGGATTCAACTAGTCTTCCCTTTGTGTGAATTAAATAATACACGTATGATTACTTTAGTTCATACATCTAACCTGATTTCATGTTATACGTATAACTATTCATGTTCATCTTTTGACACAAATTTTAGGTTTGCACATATGATGTCCACATATGTTAAGTACTATCAATTTAAGGGTTCCTTGATTTTATCTTTAGATGAAACCAAATTACACATATTTTAAGCGATAACACGACATACGCACAAAAAAAGTTGTATCAATGTGTTAGATTTAACAGAGAGACTCTCAAATGAGAATAACTCTTAACTTGAGTACAAAAAGTACAACTTTAACGGATTATAAAGGGAGGAAAAATGTTGAATTTTTTGTAATATAAATTGACTAAAATACTTATAATTCAACTGTTTTTAACATTTATTTAAAAAATATGATTCGTGAAGTCGTTTGTTAAAATGCATATATACACCCAAAATGTGCGTTTGTGTACAAGTAATATGGGTGCATATATACATTTTAACAAACAACTTCATAAATTATATTTTTTTAAATAAAAGTTAAAATTAGTTGAATTATAAGCATTTTAATCAATTTATATTATAATAAATACAATAGTTAAAGTGATTCCTAAGTGTTCTTAAGTTAAAATGTATTCTTAATAAAGGTGACCCAGATCTAACATGTTATAAATTTCCCAACAACTTTAGTGAAAAATGAAATGAAAAAAAGATCTGATAAAGCAAAAAGGCGGGAAAATGGGCAAAAATCTCCCGATACCAAATAACATCGCACCATCATCACGATTTACAATCGATACCAAAAGCTCCGATCAGACCATCGTTATCAATATCATTACTATTCCGGCGTGATTTTAACAAGGTAACTTACATACATTGATTAATATGTTGCATTCACGATTGTCTTCACGCGATTAACCTTATTTTTTTCTGTTATCGAGCATTTAAAAGCTTAGAGTTTTAGGTTATATCATGCGAGTTATTTTCATAGATTTAATCAATGGTATAATGCATATTTACACTCCTGTGTTGTATGTTTTCAGTTCTGGTTTATTATTTGGTGTTCAGTTTTTGATAAATTAGGGTGTTTATGTTCCGGTTCTGTTTTTTGGATGAAAAAATTGTTCAAACTGCTAACTAAGGTTTCAGAAAATTACACACCAAACCGGCCGGTTGTATTAGACTCACAGTTGATGAAAGTTTGGTCAAACTACTAACTAGAGTCTTAGAAGATGACGCACCAAACCGGCCGGTTGTAGCAGATTAACAGTTACGTTTTGGTGGTTTTAAAATCATTAGATTGTATTAGAGGTTATAAAGATATTCATGAATATGTTTTGTATTATGTTTTATTAAGCATAACAATAGGGGGGGTGTCAAGTAACCAAATAGCTGATGAACTAACAGAAGCAATTGCCAGCAACTATATACATAACTGCATGTTCAAGAACAAACTAACATAGTAAAGCATCTTACTTTTAGCTGTGGGTTATACAAGTTAACTGCTGTCACTATGAGAATTAAAATATGGATCATGAACAGCCAACTTTTTTTTTTCGCCAATTCTGTATGTTTGCTAAAGCATTAGCTTCTCTGTTTCAGGAGTTTTTGGCTGTGATTTTAACCTGCTAGCAGGAATGTGTAGCCTGGCTCTAAGCGGCCGAGGTGCTCGTTTCTTCCTGTCAAATCCTCTCACACAAACAAATCCTGAGAAAAGTAGGAAATCATCAGAAGATTAAAGTTTGTCAAAACCAAATGTTCTTTTGTAAGTTCATCTTTACGCTTAACAGAAGTTTGTTTCTTTACGTACCTCTCCAGAAGCAGAGTTGAATCTCTTCTGTTGTCAAGCCTGACAGATAAACATTTATATGCAGTGAGTTTGATGTAAACTAAACTTAAAGTTTAATGCGACGTATAACACTGATAGTTTGTAAGTGCAAAATTTGACCTTTTACCTTTAAATATTGTTGGTATGGAACTTCCAAAGTATACTGTTCTTCTTGGTAAATTCCATAACCAAGCTCTGGGTACATCAATTGGGTTAAGGCTTGACTCGTGGTCTGCAAACACCTGTATCTCAATGAAAGTGTTTTTGTTTAAAAACGGACGAACTTTTTAAAAAAGACAATCTTTTTTTTATTTAAATGTTACTTGATATTCAGAAAGAATTTAGGTTAGCTGAGTGAGTATTATGATGTACCTCGTTGACTTGGAAATATGTTCCATTGAGTGGAAAGCTCCCTCTCATTGCAGTTCTACATGGTATCTGTTAATGACACGCACTCAAGATTGAGATCACATATAAATATATAATAAGAAAATGTAACATCTTGATAAACTGATATATTACATTTTAGAATGTTGTATTGGGTATGCATCATACACGACTAAACGGCGATGTAAAACTATTTCATTTAGGTGTGTGTAACTTTTAAGTGATTTTTGGAAATTTGTAAACTAAAAGACAAGGCTATGTGTGCTTTTAACACATAGACACACAGTCATGCGATCTTGAGAACTGTTGAAAATCAGAGTACACGGCTATGTTTTTTTTTAAATTGTTTATAAAGGATATAATAATAATTAAATTGTTTGATAAGCTCAATAAGGATATTTTGCAAGTATTGGTTATTGTTTTGGATATAATGTATTCATTTAGCATCTTGCTAAACATGTGTGATGTGTGGTTTCAGACTCTCAACTAGAAACCCTGCATTTGATTGGGATAAAACCCGCATAGAACTAGAAGACATTGTTTTATTTCAAGGTTAGTACATTGTTCCATAGCTAATGATCCAATCTGCTTGTTAAAATACAAAGCAAATGATCTTGTAACCTTGGATTAAAATAAGTTTCTTACTATAAATGTTTGTTTTGAAGACTTTCTCTTATATATACAAATGTTTTCAAAGGCAACGACGTTGACTTTCTTTTTTTAGTATGGTGATTTAATAATACACGAAACTGAAATTAAGGTTTTGTTGAAGGCATTTTAAAGAAAATTACTCTGAAATTTTAGGGTGTTGTTGATTTTGAAGGTACTGGCACTTGATTACTCACCAGGAGAGTCCCACGTACGGTTTGGGAATTTGTCTCACGAGTGCTGTTGCAGAAGAAGCATGTTTCTTCATTGCACAATGTTCCAGATTCTTGGGAGCAACATTGTCCTTCTGGCGGTTGAATCGAATCTGCAGTTTCACCTAGTATAAAGAAACACCAAAATACAAGTAGCTTAATCAGCAATCACAAAACAGTTATATACTTATGTCGTTTTCATCTCTTTACTTCCTGCTTACCAGGTGTCCAAATTGCTAAAAGATATGAGCAAGGATCATCAGGTTCCAGTCTATCCAGCTGAAATTCAAGACACATTTGTTAAAATAGAGATATTTTATAACAATGCAATTTCTATTTTCTTTTTAAGGTGTTTTTACCCCTTCCAAGAGAGGATGTGATTCTGGAAGCTCATAGCTGCAAAGTGAATACGAAAAGCCATTAAGAGTCACATCTTTTCAAACTTGTTTCTTAATCATAAACCCACAAAAATGAACAAATTGACAGAATTATATAATATCAAATTAGTAATCACTTACACTTGGTGCTCGGTTCTTAGCTGGTTGATATTTTTAAGTTTGGGTGCAGGAATTGAGGCAGCTTCCGAAGTTAACGCTACTAATGCCTTTGACATGTCACCTTCTCCAAGCTCCATGTGTTTCTCCATGTAAGTTTGCAAGTTCTGAGTGAACTCTTCAATGTTGAGTTTAATCATAGGAATTTCTTCCGTGTTTCCACTGAAGTCCTCTATATCACATATTTCTTGTTGTATTTGTTCAGGCTCTGGTGATGCTGGCATCTCAACTATAGGCCCTGGTGTTGCTGGTACTTCAACTATAGGTCCTGTTGTTGTTGGTTCTTCAACTATAGTCCCTGAAGTTGTTGGTTCTTTAATAACAAAGTTGCAATTTTGGACTTCTGACAGCTGTTTCGTTTGTTCTGTGGCTGAAGGTAAATCTATCATCCCAATTGGATTTTGAACGGTTCTATTTTCTGTTGAGTTTGCTGTCCTCTCCTCTGGTGCTGGAAGTGCCAGCCTTGCACTGGAGTGAAAATTGCCATTAGTGAATACAGTATGCATAATGATCATGATGTTATCCTTAACTGTGACATGAACTAGAGGTGCCAAGATGAGTAGACAGGGCAGGGTAGGTTAGGATGCAGGTCGGAAAGGGTTTGGGTTGAGCTGAATTGGGTCGGGTTGGCCTGCACTGTCCTTCTTTGAGTTCTTTCTTCTTCATGTAAATAATTAATTAATTAATGTGTTATTTAATCAGTTTAACCCATTCAACCTGCTCCCAATATTTTTTATTTGACCTGTTTTGAAATAAAGCGCAATCCAAATCGACCAATAAGTAAGCGAGATAACGCACTTGTCAAGTTCTTTTATAAGAAATGAATTTTTAGTCAACACTATGATCTTGAAATTTGGGGTCTATGCAATTAAGCTAACATTACATCTTTATTGGTTTAAGTTAGGTTTTCTTTTTTGTGATTATGTCAAGAAAATAAGTAGCAGCTGTTTCATAGCCAACGGGACCATGTTTGTTTGTGTAATTCCAATGTCCAATGTAACAGTGGTCTAAAAACTCTGCTGCATTTTAAGCGGCAAAGAGATGATGATTATATAACTGATTATCCAAATTGGATATGATTAAAGAATCATTTGCTCAAACCTTGCAAATGCACTAGCGAAATGTCTGCACTCTGCTCTCAGTGGACACGCATTGCAATTTGGTTTGGTCTTTGTACAAAAAACCTGCAAAAGTTAAAAAGTTATGTTAGCATCAATTAGGGACTTAGGGAGATGCCTTATATATAGTCTTACCTTTCCAAATGTTATCATCTGGTAGTGTAGTTCATACCTGTTAATAATAAAAAAATTGTAATAAGTGTTAACTAAATGACTATTTGCATAGTATCAATGTGTGAAAGCTGTTGGCATACAGAGTTTTCTGGTCAAGCTTGCACAGTCTTGGCCATAAATACTTTTGAATAGACTCCTGAATGGGATACCTGTGCACACATGGAAATGCTAAAGTCTTTCATTCACAAGTTAGAAACTTTGCATAAAGCTTTAGTGCTTACAGTTCTAAAAGATGCAACTGAAGAGACTCGGGAAGAGCTTGCAGGGGTACCCATCCAAGTCGTACAGCTATACGCCCCACATTTGTGTCAACCTAGTTGAAAGTATTGTTGTTAGAATTTTTACATATTAATATCATAAATACCTTATTAGAATGATTGATTATCTCTCAAGTATGATGCTTACCGGGAAAGCAAGATGATGAAGCGTTAGAAGGCGGATACATTCCACACTTTTCAAACCCAAGCCTCTAAAGCTTAGCAAATACTCCCTAAATTAAAAATAAAATGTTACTGTTGCTTTAATATTGGTCTTATTGTGTTCAAGCTCTAATGGCCTTACTTGGCTTTGTCAGGCGGGACATCTCTTAACCATTCAAGATCAATGCTTCCATGATCTTTTACTAGCCGGTCAAGCATGCCCTGTGTCATGTAAGTAACATCAAAATCTGCATCTGCTTCTTAATTGTTTAAAATAATTAGTATATATATAAAAAACACTAGTCTCATACTACTCTCATATAATAAAATAAAACGCTTTAAAGGTTGTAAGCATTTTTGGATACATTCGATCCCTTTAAACTTTTTCATTTTAACCAAGTTTACCCATTTGACCTGTTATAGGTAAGATCATATGCTGAACATGCGACTAGCGTTATAATATAAAAATGTTCGATATGGAACAATATATTGGTACCTTAATTCTTTCAGCAAGCCTATTGTTCATGCCCCTTTCTTTGATGGCATCAGCAACATCATTTACATCTGCCGCCCTTATCGCCTCATAGTCCATTGAATCCATTGTGAATGGCGTTCTCTCTCTCTTTCGTTTCGCTTCAGCTTCCAATCTTATGTTATCCCACTCAACTTCAGTCTCTTTGTTACCAACTTTCTCTTTCCCAATTTTAGAACTAACATCAACCACACCATTATTTATACGATTACTTCCATTTTTATTCAAGTGAAAATCAACTACTTTCTGGACCGTTTCTCTTGAGGTGAATTCAATGTTGTTATTCTCACGGACTTTAGAAGTCTCTGTTGAGAAATTTGTTGTTTCAAAAACTTGTTGCGGTATGCAGTTACTGTTTCCTGATTCTTGGGAACTTATTGTGTTGACCGTCTCAGTCGTAGTTTTTCTTTGGGAACTTATTGTGTTGACAGTCTCAATCGTAGTTTGACTTTGGTAACTTATTGTGTTGACCGTCTCAATCGTAGTTTTACTTGCAAATTCTACTGATATTCCACTTTCTTCACTTGCACACTTCTCACTATTCTTTTGAATATCTTTTCTTTCATGAAGCCTTGTTGCTTCTTGCATGTGCGATAACTCTACAAAAGAAGTGTACCCACCAACTGTAGCTTTACACACGTCTTTTTGTTCTTCCGATTTGTGCATGGTGTATGCATCAGCAGAACTATGTGAAGAGGCCGTTTCATCAATTTTTATATGATTTATAACTGATATGTTGTATACTGATGAATCTTTTTCTGATAACTCTGCAACTTCACATTCGGAATTATCACTAATGATACAGTTTTTAGAAAATTCATCACTATTAACAGCTTCTTTTTCTTGGCATGAATCAGCCTCCTGCAGCATCATAGGAATCGGATCATGATTTTCTGATTCATGGAGTGGCTCACTGCTGGTGTTGAGGGGATATCGTGCAGCAAGTGACATAAAAGCTGAGCTGCAATGGGTGCAATGGGTGAGTAACAAAATTACTTTTCCTATTTGGGATCAAATTTATTTGTAGTTAACTTGTGTATTTTACCTGGATAGATGATCTGATACATTCTGCGTTAGGTAAACCCCAACCACTGAATCCAAAACAGAACCTTTCCACCGAGAGAACCGTCTGTCCCCTGTAAAACTTACAATTTCAGCCTGAACCCAAAAATGCTATGTATAATATTATGATCATTCAAACATTTTATTTCAATGTGTGCGTGCACGTAATTATTACCTTGGACAAGATGCATTCTTGCTATGAATGAGTCTGCTCTCCCACGAAATACTCTTCGTTCTTCTTCCCACCATTTTGCCTTATCCTCATCTGTCCCGTCTATCCCTTCACTATTTATATCTTCCAATAAAAGCATCCAAACTCTATTTGTCTCGTCATCAAGGTCAACTTTGGGACGATGCTTTTGCTTCTTCACAAAAGGAACAATACTTCTGTCCTGTTGATATACAACAAGAGCATTCTTTTCGTGGTATCCTTTGCTGATATGCAGCCGCTCAAATTGGTTAATCAGTGCATTCAAATCATATATGAATTGACATCTCAAATTCTGATTATAAGCTGCATTTTACAAAACAAAGACATTATTTTTGTTTTTGATAAACGAATTTGCTCAGCAGATTCATTAGTCACGATGAAGTAAATACCTAAGCGGTCATGATACAACGACGTCACCATAGAGTATTTATTAGGCGTGCCGACATGGAAATCTGCAGCATGGGATTGCATGTATGTATGCTGCGGTTGATATCCACTGTGTATTCTTCCATCAAACAGAACCGAGTCATACACCATTAATTTACTTCTTTTGAAATTCTGACCACTTGTCTGCATATATCTATCGTTTGACCACATGTCTATTCTTCCAGCAGGTGCTTTACCCGTTTTACTGTTGATTGCAGATGATTGCGTGTATTGTTGACAGACACTGCTATAATCAGTGTATCTCGACAGATATGACTCCAAAGAGTCATAATACATTCCCACATTGCGTTCATGCAATAGTTTTACTGCATTAATATCACCTGAGAATCCCCCCTTCAATCTTCGTGCTTCATTTCCGTTATTGTACACACTTGTGCTGCAACTGGATTCATTTGGACTCGGTACATGAATCTGCACTTTGTCATGTGTTTCTTGTAAGAAATTTATCTTACATTTTGCTTTTGTGTAATTTCTTTCTACTCTTCCATACGGTAGTTCAGTTTTGCTAGGGGTGATTGGGCTCAAAGACTCGGTTTCTTGTACTTTTTGGTAATTTTCCATCACTTCACTACTCCTTCTGCTAGTTTCATCAACCATTACTCGAGCCTGATTCTCAAGTTCATCAAAGTCGATCTTTCGCTTACATCTTTTCTTAATTTCTTGATCTGGGCTTTTATATATCGTCCCACTCGCTTCATCCACACTAGGCGTTGCTGGTGACGTTTCAACCCCCTCTCTCCTAACATATTTCCTCTTCCCCGGTGACGAACCATCCAGGTTCTTTGGCGTTGCACGCTTTCTTACTCTTTTCGGTTTACCTTCCGTAACCACTTTCGGTCTATGCTTTCTTCTTCTCTGTTTCTGTTGTGGTGTTTCATCCAACTTGGTTTGTTCAGCCAACCCCTTCTCACACTCTTGATCACCCTCAACAAGTGTAGCAACATCATCATCTCCTACAAAATTCATTCTTTTATCTGGTGTCAATGGCGTGATATGCAGCGATAGACCCAACGACGGCTCCTCAACCGTTCGTGGTGGCCAATTCAAATCACATAACAAGTTCTTCCCCCTAGCTACAATACCACACAAAAACCAAAATTCAGTTAATTAACTAAACTCATCACTGTTGAAATAACAATACAAGCATGATAGTGCTTACATTGTTGTGTTTGATCACCACCACTGTAATCAAAATCTTTTTTTCCAGTGGGATTTGCAAGTGCAAGCATTTCTCTAAAAGACACACCATCCCATTTTGCCACGTCATTAATGGCATAATTATCATACCATTCACTACTAATTTCACAAGTTTGACTTGTTGACCCAAACAACCTTTTATTTACACATGTTTCTTCAACAATATTTTTATCAAATGGACTTTGAAGCCAGTTTTTGCAAACCAAATTCGGGTCGGGTTGACCCGGTTTAGCTGGAGCATAACCAACATCATTTCTGAACAATTGATTACAAGATGAACTTTTTCCCCTTTCTTCTTCACCATCATCAAACATTATTCTGCAGAATAGTAATTAATTGTATAACAACTAAACAAAATTACTTTTTTAATTTACAGATCAGTTGTTAAAAGTTAAAACAGAAAAATTAAAGGGAAATAGTAATAATTAGAGAATGGGTTATGTGAACAAGATGTGATTGAAAAAAACTACAAAGAGTCAAAGAACAAACCTTGTTGATCGGAGACCGGAGAAATGAGTATTGTGATCGGAGATGTAATTCAGTCGGTGTGTTGATTGAAGAGAGAAGAGAGAGATGTTGAGAGAAGGTAAGCATAAAGATTTGTGTACTCATAGCTACTTTTTGGTTGCAGAGAAGTGTTCGTTAACAGTTCAATAAAATGGGTTCGCGAAATGTAAGCGGTTAAATTCAAATTGAGTTGTAGTGTTTTTGATTGGTTGATGTATTGAGTTAGTTAATTGTTTATAACAATAAATAAAATCAAAAGTGTTGTAGGAAAGAGATGTTGATTTCATCTCTGAAGTGGATGTGATATCCAAACTAAATGGACCCACCCATTTTATAGTGTTGGTTTATAGAAGTATATTTTACGTTAGAGATTTGTTTATTGTTATATTATGTTAGAATCTCGTGTGTTATATATGTATTAAATAAAAAAGTAAAAAATATGTTGTAAAGTGGTTATATTGTGAAATGATATTTTGAGATAAGTATAATTGAAATTATGTATCAGTATATTTTTTTAGTTACTAAAGTATATTTTTCTTAAAATTTTTTTTTGAAAGAAATGTTTTTTATACGAAAACCTTTGCTTAAAAGAATTGTTTAAAAAAATGTCATTTTCGTGTAGTATTTCGTTTAAAAATTATGGCTTTTAATTATTTTCATTATTAGTGTGTTAAAAAAATGTTTTGATTTTTTTTTTGAATTATACTTATTCAAAGGATTTATCTTTTTGTAAAAAAAACTTCATTAACACTGTTCTTCATTAAGCTTTTACGTTTTTTTTGAAAAAAACCAGCTTTAAAATATTTCATAATTATAAAATTAAGTTTTTAGATTTAGAAATTTTTTTTAGTATTTAAATTGTTTAATTATTTTCGTATAATGTACTATGTTAATAAAATTATAAAGAAGTAAAATTTTACCATTTGTCATTCTCTTAATCATGACATATTATTGTCATTTCATTTTATTTTATGTGTCATTTTCACATTAATACTTTTAATTAAAAATCTTGGTTATTGATTGGCTATGATTGTTAAAAGATGTTTAAATATAAGTGGATCCGGTTTTTTTTCCTTAAACTTTTCAAATAGATGAACTTAAATGCGGCTGATTATGACAAGACTGAAAGACAGTAAGAGATGTCGTATCACAAACCATAGAGTTTATGTTTTTGATGCGACGACTTTTTGATATATACATGTGTTTTCGTCCACTTAGATACGTGACATTATATCATTAGCTTATCATACATGTAAGATGCAATCCTATATCTTCCTATTTTAATAATTGGGGAAACTCATACACATGTCAACATTTTAACTATTCCACATATGATTTTGCCTAGGTGTCACACTTTAATTTATTTTGATAGAGGATTTCAAGGTGGGTCATGGTATGCTCCATATTCGAAATAACCCGATACGTTCAAATTAAAAATATACCAATTATCATGAATTATTTTCTTTATTTTAGCATATGATTTTTGCTATGAAAATATTCGTAAATATTCAAACCGATTTAGTAGGAAATATGTTGAATATAAATTTGATACCTAAATTTAATTAAAACTTAAAAAACCAAAATATCATATAATACATTGGTACTAAACTCTAATATAATAAAGCGAAATAAAATTTGCTTAGATGGCATTGTTTAAGGGCTTCTCTGCTTATGTGTCATTATTTGAGACTTTATCTCATAATAATAATTTTATATTTAAAAAAAATTGATAGGTTCAATTGGATCGTTAATATCACTCAAATGATCAGAATAACATGTACAAACAAACGATTCAATCACAAACACAGTTCATACTCATAAATTCTCTTTGTATTTGATGATCAAGCAATTCGTAGTACAAAGTGCAGGAGAAACAAGGTCACACACAGTTAATTCTCTCTCTAACAGTGTAAAAGTGATCTAGCCTCTCTCCTAACACACACACACTACATGCTTATAGCAACAAAATACAAGTTTAAGGAAAATACACAATAAACCCTAAACTATTTACAAACATGTAAACAATAACAAAATACAAAGTAAATCTTAATAAGGAAATAGCCCTAACAGTACTCCCCCTAAGATTTATCTTTGGATCTTCAAAAACTTCAACCTTTTTCTTCTTTTATCAGCATCAATCTTCAATCTTTTTCT
Source organism: Tagetes erecta (assembly GCA_030867185.1). Lineage (NCBI taxonomy): Eukaryota > Viridiplantae > Streptophyta > Magnoliopsida > Asterales > Asteraceae > Tagetes > Tagetes erecta. The sequence goes on along the minus strand of CM061490.1, from coordinate 77,414,729 downwards.
ACCATTCTTCTGGTTCTTCTTTAACGTTCAGCAACTCTCGTCCTTTATACTCTTCTTTTTCCTTCAGAGCTTCTTCAATGCAGGACTTGAACTTTTCAGCGATCTTAGCTTGTCGAGGCTTGGATTCATTCGTCAGAATTGGCAAAGCATTCATGCGTCTAAGCGAATCCAGATTCAAACCTGCAAAATCGATATTAGCATAAAACTCATACGGCAACTCTTGGCCTTGAACTTTCACTTCCAAAGTACCCTTCCTGCTGATCCGCATATATTCTATCTCTGGTATATCAACCATCACGAGATTAGAATTAAGTAAAGCCTTTCTCACACGAATCTTCTCCGAAGCCGCAGCAATCACTTCTATCATCACAGTAAACAATTTCCTGTCAGCTTCAGCAAGTTTATCTTTGCATTTCTCTATCTTGTAACTTCGCAAAAATTCAATGTAAGAAGGATGCAACAGTTTCAACTCAAAGGTACTGAACAGTGTGATCATATCCTTGTCCCAATCCTCCAAGTTTCGAACAAGCTTTAGTTCAAACGTTTCCTGATTGTAAAACGCTCTGAGTATCGGCTTTGTCATTTGCGACCCATCTATCACCTTCAATCCAGGATCTGTAATCTTGTCAAAGTACTCATCCGAGAACTCTTCCAAGTACATATCTTCAGTTACCACCAACCGCTTCTTCTTTCTTTGTTTCTTAGCTTGCACATAAGCAGTGTCTTCCTGTTGGCCTCTAAAGTCAAGAAACTTTGCTGTTCTACTCATTCCAGAATCAAGAAGTATCACGCATTTATCACCACGCTCAGCATGCGTGTGATTAATTAACCTCAGTTTGTGCAGCTCTTTCAAATCCTGAACCTCCAGTTTAAAGATGCTTGAGTAGTAATGATAAACGTCACATAAACCATTTACCCTCTTGATCATAAATGCATCAAAGACTTCATCATATTTCCAAGCTATTATCTTCACCTTCTTGTTCTTTTCAGGCACAATCATCGAATTTAGTAATTCAGCAATCGATTGTCCTTTACTCAGCAGTGACCTTACAATATCACCTGCTGTTGCTGATTTATGCCAAGTCTCACGCACCTCCATTGGTAAGTTGTAAGATTTAGCTTCGCTTGGAAACATATCCATCAGTTCATGTCTTTTCTTATGTGCATCTTCAGGTAAAGCCATCACTGGAATCTCCGTAGGTCCAAGCACTTTGAATCTTTTCGTCAACTCGTAATACTGAGGATTATTGTAATCCAAGTAAAACATTCTCTTGTACATCTTCTCTGTTTTCATGAAACTGACCACAATCTTTCTCAAAGATTCTGATTTCAACCTCTGCAAAGTCTTATACGGATAGTTCCTCGAACTTAACCAACTTCGCATATCAGAAGCAGTCATTTCATCTGGATTTTGATGATAAAGCTCAGTCGGAGGCAATTCTTCTATATTTAAGCTTTCTTGCATCGGAGTCCATTCACCCATCTCAACCACGAACTCTTTCTGATCAGCTTCGGTTTTATCTTGAGCAGTAATGCACTTCTCATACTCTTCGTTTATCTGACTTACTGTCAAACCATTCAAAAACACCGAATTGTACTTCATTCTCTCAAGATAAGCAAACCTCTGATCCAAGTCATCTGGTAACTCTTCAGCAACATTCTGTACAGGCTCTGGCTCCGCTTCATTCTCAGACTCAGTCCAATCAATATCTAAATCATCCAACGCCTCTATCATAGGTGCTTCGTCAGTTTGAACCGGCTCAGACTGACTAGCAACTTCAGCTTCTGTTTCAGTTTCAGGCTTATCAACAGCTTCAGATTGAATCGGCTCAATCTGAACTGTATCTCCAGAATTAACTTCTTTCTCACTATCTGTTGCGGCAAACACTTCAGTTTCTGCTTCAGAAACAATCTCAGTATCAGCTTCAGATACAATCTCAGTTTCTGCACTCTTCTCAGCCTCAACCTCAGCTACAGATTGAATCGGCTCAATCTGCACTGGTTTATCAACTTTCGCCCTTTTTGAACTTTCTTCATCACCAAATATCTTCGGTATTGCATCTATTTTCCTCTTTCCCTCAGCTTTGTCCATCTTGACAGTTTCAGCAGCAGCTTCATCGGGAATGATAATTGGTGATTCAACCAAAATACCAGCATTCGCAGTACCTCTGGCTCTAGTTAAATAAACTTTCGGTACCTCAGCCTTAGTAACTTCAACTACTTCATCAGAAAAATCTTTATCTGAAGATGAACCAGATTTCTTCGGTTTTAGATCCTCCAACTCCTTTTCTAACATCTCTTTTTCTGCCTCTAACGTATTGCACTCAGCTTTAACCTCAACATAATCAAACTTTAGATTCTCATATTCCTCTTTCAGTTTTTCATAATCATTCTTCAGCTTCACATGTTCATCAACTAACTTCAGATGATCCTCATCTAACTTCTTGAAAGTAATCTGATTTTGATTATGAACTTTCCAGAACTCATCCAATCTTTCCTTCTTCCTTCTGTTTGAAGCTTTCATCATATCATTCGCTTCAAGCAATTTAGCCACCATCTCTTCTAATTCTGCAATACGTTTATCTTTCTCATCATTCTTTGACACAACGTTTGGTGAAGACTCCAAACTTTGTTCAATATTTTCAGCAACTTGTGGTGATGTGGTGGGAATATCAACAACAATAGAATCAGTAATGCCAGCATCCACTTCATCTATCTGTGCAATAGATTCAGCTTCGGCCATTACTGTCTGAGCAATCTCTAGAACATTAATCTCTTCAGGCTCAACCACTGGTTTCGACCTCTTTCTTCGAACATACTGAATAGAAATATCTCTTGGAATCTCAACAAATACTTCTTCAATCCCAGAAGCAACCTCAACAGGTTCTTCTATAACCATAGGCTCACTAACCTCAACATTCTCTATATTTTCTGTCTCAGTCTCCATTGGTTCAACCTCCTCTGAATTAGATTCAGATTCAGCATCATCACCACCATCATTACCATCATCTTAATTGCCATCATCTTCTTCATCCTCTGGATGACGAGCAAAGTACTCGTCATCATCCAACAAATTGTCTGGCACCTCATCCACAAGGTCCAGTGGATCAACAATCTCTCCATGAGATATGTGATAGTAAATGCCTTCTACGTCTTCTTCATTGTTTACTATATCTCTCATGTAGTCAAACAAATCAACATCAGGCACATTCCCGATACTCATCTTTCGGTAAGAGAGATCGTTCATGTCCTCTGTATATAGCATACCTCCAACATAACCTTCACTTCTGATGATTGGATAGGCAATGTTGATCATTAGTTGTAAGAACCTCGGGTACATGAGGAACTTAAACCTTTTGCCTTTCACCAAGTTGAATACGAAGCCATTCATAATCCACCTCGACATGTTGAATGGCTTGTTCTCTGCTATGGCCACAATTGGTGAAGCAATATCCGATGGGAAGTTATCAAACCCTGCACTCCTCCTGGACATGCACTGTTGCACCACATAACACAGCAACTTATACTTCCTTCCCAACTTAGCCCGAAAGAACTGTGACTTTGGAAATACAGGTGGATGACCCATATTAACAAAACACGCTTTACATTCATCCATAGTCAATTCATCCATCATACCAACCTCATCCTCATCTATCCTCAGGGCTTGTCTAATAGCTTCTTCAGTAACATTCAGTACCCAATCTCTAGTAATATGTCCTCTGACTACAGCACTACCATCCTCATTCCTGACAACCTCTGCTGTCCTCCAAAAACTCTTGATCAGCCTAGCATATATGACCGGTTTGGCACATATAGCATATACATATTTAGTCCTCTTGATGAACTTAATCATATCCCTATAACCCTCTGTCTCAGGAAGTGATTCATCTAAACATGCCACTAAGTTATGTTTAGGCTCAAATTTAAGATTCTCCATCTGTTAAAGACACAAACAAACACAAAACAAGGCAAATGTATTAGTTTCTTCATTAAACATATCAAAATTTTAATAAGTGTTTAAATAAAAGTTAGAAAGCAAAAACATTAACATAATCATTTTAAATCCTAAATTGTTCTAATAACCTGATTTTCATCATTTTAATCAAACAACTTGAATCTTAAAGATTATACTTCATGCTTAAACTTTTAACAGTTAATCACTTAGACAAAATTTTGACAATTTTATGATGAAGTGGTTTAACATGTTTTAGTTCATTTTTGTCATGCATTTGTTACTTTTAACACACATTTCATCATTTTGAAGTGAAACATTTAAGAACTTTCAAGGTTCATCAATGGTGATTTTAACAGTTAAGTTCATTTTACTTGATTCAGTTGATTTTAAGATGTTTTAGTGCAAATGAATGATTGAATGTTGATGATCGACAGATTTTAACCCTAAAACAACATTCGATTTAAGTTTTAATACTCAAAATCAAAGTGTCGATTCAAGTTCAAAACACTGTTCATCATCGTTTTTCTTTTTAACAGTTGATTTGCAGGTCGATTTAGGTCAAAAACACAAAATCACTACCTTATTCAATCGATTAATCTTGTTACAGAGCAAAAGATTGAATATGATAACAATGGCGATTTGAAGTTCAGAGTGTTTGTGTGAAGATGAAAGTGTAAAGTGATAAGTGTTTGTGAAGAGGCGGTCTTTTGTATCGACACAACATTTAGGTCAAACTTTAAGTGCCGGGTCAACAAAAACAAAATAGGCCCAATAAACCTTGCCGGGTCAAGTACTGTAGTGACGAGTCATGTACTGTAGTGACGGGTCAAGTACATAAAACAAGTCACCAACATGTGAAAATCACTTGACGGGTCAAGCACTGTAGATACGGGTAAGTCACTGTAGTGACGGGTAAAGGTTAAGGAACAACTACACCTGATGGGTTTTATTCATCACCCGGCAGAATAGTTATCATCAAAAACATCACCCGGCAACTTTTCTTCATCACCCGGCAACACAGTTGCTTTCCTTCTTCATCCGGCTTGCTTTCTTCTTTACACGGCAATCTTCTTCACACGGCAACACACTTCTTCATTACCCGGCGACATAGTGTCATATCTTTACACGGCAACAAGACTTCTTCATTACCCGGCTGTATAGTACACACTTGTCACCCGGCAAGATATCTATGACCTTCACCCGGCTGTATTTGACATGATCATTGCCCGGCTGTACAGTAGTCATAATATCTTCACCATTTCCTTAATCACCCGGCAAGTATCAGTCTTACAACTTTACCCGGCTGAACAGTTCTTTACCCGGCTGTACAGTTGTATCTGATATCTTTACCCGGCAATAACACTTGTGATTTTTCTTCACTTTTCTCGTCTGTTGACTTTTTCAACGTCATTTATTGCACCTGCAACATTCTCCGACATATTAATTAGACAAGATATCCTTAAAAAGAATGTTTGTCATATTAATTATCAACAACATTTTAGGGCAACAAATTTAACACAATTTAAATTCATTTTTCTTTTTCTTTTTCAAAAATGTTTTTGCACAACCAATTTTTCTATATCCCGAAGCAATTTTATAAAAACAATTTACAAGACCTCGGGTTTGTTTTTAACACATCCAATACCTTTGCTTTTTCATACTACATAATCTTGTTCATTTAAAACACACTTATTTAAAACAAATATTTTTGGATTTTTGTAGAATATTTTTCTTCAAATTTATTCTCCCCCTAAACTTGAAATTTCTAGAAATTTTTAAGTTTAACAAGGATGTCGATGTGTCAATAAAGATTCCATATGCCTGTACACACAAAGCACACACATTAAAATAAAGACATATGCAATGCAATGAATCAAAATATCGCAGTGAGATCATACCACACATTATCTGAACATGTTTTGCAAGTTTTGAATAGACATTTGACTTATGCTTGATTGAGTGATGATATGAAAACATACCAATTAGCTCGAATTGACACACTTACTTTTTCAGTATCATGATGATATTTAAGGTTCAATTAGAATGACTTATGACCCACATGGATACATATGTCAACATATTTCCTTATCAAACACTACCTGAATGCATATTGCACAAAATCTGGTCACTTACAGTCATACACAGTGTGGAATTTGGGTTCTATTCGAATTTGGTCCACTTTGGGACTTCTTTTAATTCCATCTTTGGGAATTTTTCATTTCCTATCGTTCCCCTTGGGAATCTTCTGAATTCCTTTTTGGAATTTTTGTTTGGTGTTGGTCCACATTTGGGACTCTTTTTGTTCCATTTTGGAATCTTTTGCTACACCTTGAAGCTCAAAATGAGACTTCGTGTGAGACTTCAGGTCTGTGGATACCACAACAAAGAAGCTCACGATGCGGTTCATCACACTGAATAGACTGCATCGTTACCCTATCATGCACAACTATCATCACAAGCAATGTATCAAAAGATATATATCTAGACATGTATAACAATGGAACTTAACACAAAGATCATTAAGTTTATGTTTGTCAACAATCAACTTACTTGTTCAGTCTAATTGCCTGAGCCGTCTCGCACAACAATTAACATTCATCAGTCTTTATTAAAAATGATGTAACAAATAATGTTTAGTGTAACTATCATTTCTCACTTTGTGCAATATAGATTCTTATGACATGATATTTTTCTTTTGTTTTTGATTTTATATTTTGTTTTTGCTTTTCTATTTTCTTTTTCACGCAAACACACACAATGCAAAACATAAAATAAAAGACAAAGGAATCAATACTTGACATCAACTTATTATATTTTTGACTTTTATATTTTCTGATTTTTCTTTTGTTTTTGAAAAATAGAATCAATCATGATTGATTAATCCTATGGATTGATTAAAAAATTCAAACCGTCCTGACAAAAAAGATTTTGTGAAAAGATCTGCCAGTTGTTTGTCGGTATGAACTTTAATCAAAATTATTAAACCTTTTTCAGAGTTGTCTCTTAAAAAGTGATATCGAATTTCGATATGTTTGGTTTTTGAGTGTTGAACAGGATTAGCAGTAATAAACATAGCAGCAGTATTGTCTATGTAAATAGGAGTTTTCAGAAAGTTAAACCCGTAGTCAAGCAATTGGTTTTGTAACCACAAAACTTGAGAACATCCTGCAGATGCAGCGATATACTCCGCTTCAGCAGTGGATACAGAAACATTGGTCTGCTTCTTGCATTGCCAAGACACAAGTCTAGGACCCAGAAATTGACATCCACCAGTTGTCGATTTCCTGTCAAGAGCACAACCACCAAAATCACTGTCAGAATAGCTATATAATTCAAAATTTCCTTCATAAGGATACCATAACCCAAGATTCGGTTTCCCTTTGAGATATCTGAATATACGCTTCAGAGCAATCAAGTGCGACTCCTTTGGATCAGACTGATATCTTGCGCACACACATACAGCATACATGATATCTGGTCTTGATGCAGTAAGATACATCAGTGAACCGATCATTGATCTGTATAGTGTTTGATCCACGGATTTGCCTTTCGGATCCGGTTGTATCTTGCAGTTCACATCAGATGGAGTTCGAATAGTCTGACAATCTTGCATCTTGAATTTCTTCAACAACTTCTCAACGAACTTTGATTGATTGATGAAAATTCCGTCAGCTGATTGTTTCACTTGTAAACCAAGAAAGAAATTAATCTCCCCCATAGAACTCATCTGGAATCTGCACTTCATAATTTCTTCAAATTCTTTGCACATTGACTCACTAGTTGATCCGAAGATAATATCGTCCACATAAACTTGAACACATAAGAGATCGTCATTCTCCCTCTTCATAAACAAAGTTGGATCAATCTGTCCTCTTGTGAATCCATTTTCTAGTAAATGCTTAGATAGTGTCTCATACCAGATTCTAGGAGCTTGATGTAGACCGTAAAGAGCTTTACTCAACTTGTATACCCGATGAGGATAGTCTGGATCTTCGAAACCCGGAGGTTGTCGGACATACACGTCATCCGTAATCGGTCCATACAGAAAAGCGCCTTTAACGTCCATTTGGAATACTTTGAAACGCATGAAGGAAGCATATGCAAGAAAAACGCGTATGGCTTCAAGTCTTGCGACCGGAGCAAACACCTCTTCATAATCTATGCCTTCTTCTTGAGTGTATCCCTGTGCAATGAGTCTTGCTTTGTTTCTCACAACAATGCCACGTTCGTCTGGCTTGTTTTTGTACAACCATCTTGTACCAATCGCATTCTCTCCTTCAGGTAAGTCCACAAGTTTCCAAACTTCCTGTTTGCGAAACTGTAATAATTCCTCTTGCATGGCTTCAATCCAACTATTATCTTGCAACGCTTCTGAAATGTTTTTCGGTACCACTTGAGATAGAAAACACGAATAAAGACAAACGTTTTCTTGCTCGGTTTGACTTCTTGTAGTTCTCTGATTCAACGGCCCGATAATCTGAGAGACGGGATGTTTCTTGTGAATTCGATGAATAGGAATATCACCTCCTTGCACTTGAGTCTCTAGATTAGATTGATTCAGATTCGGTAGATCTTGTAGAATGGATGAAGTATGCGGAGTGAAATTCGGGACTTGATCCGGTGAATTGATGAAGTAATCGAAAGATTCAGGAATAACTTCAACATTCGGATCCGATGATGGTTGATTTTGAACGGATCCACCATCATTAGGAGACATTTGCGCATTCACTTCTTCTTCAAGATTGTTCGATTCTTGATCTTCTTGCGAACCAGACGGACCCGGAGCTTGACTGGATTTGACATGATCAGGATTGTGAAATGACATGAACGGATATTCAGAATTGATATTGCCATCCTCGTCATTATCAGAATCGTCACTAAAGCTTCCTAAGTCACCTGATTCTTTCCTTGATGTTCCTGAAAAATCAAACAAGTTAGAATCGAAAGATTTTGATAACGCATCTAAATCAAATAACCATTCGGGACCATGCGCCACTGACGGAAACGAATTTTCTAAAAACTTTACGTTAATAGTTTCAATAACAGTATTTGTTTTGCTATTAAAAACCCGATAAGCTTTAGAAACAGACGAATAACCTAGGAAAAATCCATCGTCAGATTTTGACTCAAATTTCCCGAGATGATCATTTAAATTTAGTACCGTTACTGTACAACCAAATTCTTTCAAATACGAAATATTCGGCTTTCTTCCAAACAATAACTCATAAGATGTTTTCTGTTTATCCTGTACTAATAAAGTCCTATTTTGTACAAAACACGCAGTAGCAATAGCTTCGTCCCAGAATGTGATAGGGATTTTGGCATCTGCGAGCATGGATCTTGCAGCTTCAATTAGTGTCCGGTTTTTCCGTTCCGCAACCCCATTCTGTTGAGGCGTTCTTGGAGCACTAAACTGACGCGCAATTCCTTTTTCTGCATAAAACAAGTCAACATTAGCGTTTTTAAATTCAGTTCCATTATCACTTCTTAACACTTTAACTTTGCAATCCAACTGATTTTCAACTTTGATGATAAATTCTTTTAACAACTCAGCAGTTTCAGATTTAGCATGCAAGAAATAAACCCAAGAAAATCTAGTGAAATCGTCAATAATGACAAAACAATAAGACTTCTTTCCGATGCTTTGCACATTTGTTGGTCCAAAAAGATCCATATGTAGCATCTGCAAGGGTTTTGAAATGGAGTTTTCTAGCTTGGACTTAAAAGACATTCGGCGCTGTTTTCCTTTCAAACATGCTGGACAGAGATCAGTTGTAGAGAATTTCTTCGATGGAATTCCTACAGCATGATTTCCAGTCACTAAACGATTCATGTTTCTGAAGTTTGAATGGCCCAGCCGTCTATGCCAGAGCTGACTCTCATCATTCGATGCATGAGCAATGAGACAAGTAGTTTCGGTTTCAGCGTCAATCTGCGACATATCAAGCTTGTATACATCACGATCTCTTGGAGCTTTAACCACTACCCATTCCTTGTCAATCTTGAAACCTGGTTTGAGAATGTAACAGAAAGAATCATCAAATAACGTTGAATAAGATTTATCACAAATCTGAGATACACTTAGTAAGTTAAAGTTCAACTGTGCACAGTAGTTGACTTTATCAAAACTAATGACCCCATTGGATACTGTTCCTTCTCCTGTTATCTTTCCACCCGCATCACCTCCAAACGCAACATGTGTACCATTTTTCAGCTTGAAATCCTGAAGCAAGGCATGGTTGCCTGTCATATGCCGGCTACACCCACTATCAACGAACCATGAGTTGATAGGTCTTCTTGGGCGTACCTGCATTTCAACAATTTACTTAGTTAGTTTGGTCAACCCAGGCCCACACGGTCTTGGGTTTTCCGAATCTATCAGCAATAGTAACTTGTTGGTATTGAACTTTTTGAAAATTTGTTTCATTCAAAATATTTTGATGCTGATAACTTCGCCCATTGGCGTTCAATGATTGCTTTCTCCTCAAAGCACTAAACATTTCCTCTAGCTTAGGATCAAGGTTGTTTTCAAACTTTTGATTTCTTACCATTAAAGCTCTTGGCTTAAAATCATTAACCTGCACACTTCTTGAAAAGTTAGAAACAGAATTGTTTCGATTAAAATTTCTCAAAACCGGAGAATGACTTTTACTCATATTTTGAAAACCAAATGAATTATTTCTTTGAAAGCTTGAATATGGAGTCATTTCTCTAGTTGAGTTTGATCGAAAGAAACAATTCTTTGTGTCATGGTTTCTCCTCTCACAAATATCACAAAATTTGTTAAAATAACATTCTTCTGAAGAATGATTTCTTTTATCACAGAAACTGCAGTACCTGTTAAAGAAACATTCAGCAGTTGCATGATTATATCTATCACAAATTTCACAATGTTTCTTGCTAATCCTAAAGAGCCGATTGTTAACTTTTGATGTTGAACCAAAACGTGATTCATTATCATAGTTGTTCGGTTTTAGATTAACGTTTTTCTGTGGAGTCATTGTTTGTGCTTTTGATTGCATGGGACTTTGGTTCGATTTTAAATTGTTCTGTTTGGTCACCTTTTTGATTTCAATTCTCTTTTCATTGACAGCGGAAGACTTAGGACCTGAACCTGTTTTCAGACCAGAGTTAGATTTGATTGGAGAATTGATTGGTTTACCATAAGATCCATTTAAATCAAACGTTCCTGCAGACACAAACTTGATGTTTTTACCTTTTGACACTTTCTTGGCAGGTTTAACTTTGTCAGTTTTAACACTTTGAATTTTGGTGTTATCATTCGATTTTAAGACACTCTTGCCTTTTGACTGTTTCATTTCAGATTGATTGTTCATTGTTTTCGATTTCTGCTTCTTTGCAGTTGAAACTTCCACTTTCTTCACTTCTGACTTTTTGATCAACTGAGCAGCAACTTGCGCCTTTTGTTCCTTCTTCCACTTGATGTATTCAGGATCATTGAAACCTGAATATTCACCTTCTTCCTTCACCGGTTTTTCTGGTTCGGGATTAAGCTTTGGATAATCAACAAGTTGGATCAGAACAGGCTCTAATTTGTTATCAGACTTGTTGCTTGCTTCATCATCAGCCTCAGTTGTCATCCCATCTTCTTCTCTCAAACTTTCAATCAACACCTCAGATCCTTCGGACTCGGATTTACTTCTTTGAATTTCTTTGAATTTACGTTCATTTTCAGGTGAATGATCAAATTCATTAAAGTTTTCCGGTAAGGTTTGAGTGATTGAATTTGGCATCGGTTCATGAGTAAAACCCAACCCGGTTTTGTTTTTGTTACCTCTTTCATTAATAAGTTGTTCAACCATGGTTTTACAACTTTTAACCTTTTTCAGTTCAACTTGAGTGACAGCGTGTTCAACTTTTTCTTGTTCAAAGTTCTTTGTCATTTCTTCAAGTTGTTTGGTAACTAGTTCCAATTCTTTCAAGGTTTTATTCCATGATTCAGTTAGTGACAAAATCTTCTCATCAGCAATTTTATGATCAATTTTAAGTTGTTCATGAAGTTTTTCATGTTTACTTAATTTATCACCAATTTTAAATGAATGAGTTCGATAATGTTCTACTTGTTGAATGCATTGTTCAGAACATAACCTTTCTTTCACATCTAAGGGCAATGGAACATAGTTAGGGGGTAAGTCATTACTAACCTTTGGTTGTTCAGTAGAAGATGAAGACTCATTGGATGTAGCCATTAACGCAACTTCAGATTCAGTTTCTTCAGTAGGATCAGACTTTGCACTCCAGTCATAGTCTTCAGTATCTTCACTATCATCATCAACCATTTTTCCATCCCCTTCTTCTGACCAGTCTTCTTCCAATTCACATACCAATGCCAGATTTGATGTAAGATCAGACGTAAATTGTTCAGCATATGCGCTCCAATCATACCCATCTTTAACGCTTACTACCAATGCCTTTGTTTGATCTTCTGGCTTCTTTCCTTCATCCTTCAATTCAGGCATGGGAAGACTTTGGTATGGTTTCTGAAAGAAAAGTTGACTTCTGCCTTGATAACTCGAAGATTGTTGAGAGCTTTGACCTTGACCTTGATTACTTGAACTAGCTTGGTCATTAAAATTCTTTGGAGCTTTACATTCTCGTGAGAAATGACCATACTGATTACAGTTAAAGCATCTGGCCTTTGACTTGTCAAATCCAACGGTCTTGTTAGCATGAGGTTTGTAACTTCGGTTGACATATGCATGCTTTTGTGTACGATAAGCTACCATAACCATCTGCCAGTTAAGATCCATTTCCTCAACATCTACTGGATCCATTTCAAATAAGTCTTGAAGGACCACGTCCATTTGACTTAAATGACTTCCTTGGTACGCTTGAAAACTTGCCATAAAGGCAGTGAAAGCAGTTTTAGTTTCATCATCTTGCAATAAGATATTCATAACATCTTTCACCTTTGCTTGAACATTTGACGATGAACTTTCTGGTTGATTCTTCAGATTCTGATTTTGGCTTTGAACTTGAGCTCTTGGTGGAGATTGAGGTTGTGAATAAGTTGGTGAATTTGGAAAGTATGCTGAATCAGTATAGAAACTCGCACCAACGAATAAATCATCCTCATCTTCAAACTTTGTTGTATTTTGCACAAGAAAAGCATTATCCACAGTATTGGCAGGATTTACCACATACTTGTATTGAGTTTGTGAGGTTGATCTATCAGAATTTCTTGATCCTTCATCAATCTCAACTTCTTCAATTTTCCCAATAAGCAAATCTAATTCCATTGGGAATTTCTCAGTATGCTTCAAAAGAGTAACAGTCTGCTTCCAGGATGATGGTAAAGCACATAACAATCGATCATTCAGGTCTTGAAGTTCAGTTTTAACCCCGAGGTTTGACATCTCAGTAGTCAAGTGAACAAACCTGTTCATCATCTGGTGTACTGTCTCTCCATTAATGTGCTCAAACAATTCCAATTGTCTTTTGAGCTTTGATTTCTTCAAGCTTCTCAATTGTTCTCCTCCTTCACATATAGACTTCAATGCCTTGAAGCATGTATAACCAGTCTGATATGCATCCAATCTAGACAAAACTTGGAGTGGCAACCCCTTGCACATCAACGAATAGGCCTTGCTATCATTCTTTACCTTCCTCAAATCTTCAGCTGACAGATTATCCTCTGGATAAGGTGTAGTAGAATCTTTAGTATAGGTACTGGCACTATCTGGTTGTGTCTGAGTTGGAATGTGAGGACCCTTCTCAATTGATTTCCATAAGTCATTGTCAATAGAACACAAGTGATGTCTCAGCCTGATGGTCCAGTTTTTGAAATCTGCACGATTCAAAAGTCTAGGCACACGGTTATCAGAATCATCAGAAGGAGCCATTTTAACAATTTTTAAGGAAAATATTTTTGGTTTTTTGTTAATTTTTTGAAAAGAAGTGATTTAAAATACTAAAATTAAGACAAGAAATTAAAGACAAGACACGAAACAAGTATTAAACACAACTAAAATGAGTCACACGGCAACACAGTGAAAATCCTTCTTCAGCCGGCTAAACAGTGTATTTGTTCTTCACCCGGCAGAAATAAGTCTTCACCCGGCTAAATAGTTACCCGGCTCAACAGTTGTCAATACTTTTGTTCTTCACCCGGATGAACAGTTACCCGGCAATAAGAAAAACTTCACACGGCAAGTCTTTGACCCGGCAGAATCTTGACACGGCAAAAAGTCTTGTCCGGCTGAACAGTACACGATCACACGGCACTTTGTTAATTACCCGGCTACACAGTTTGAGTTTACCCGGCTGTATTTTCTCTATCACCCGGCGTAACAGTGTATTACCCGTCACAACAGTGTCTGATCCGGCTGAACAGTAACAACTTTTCAAGTCAATTTCTTCACCCGTCTAGAACAAATTCCCTTACACGGCAGCACAGGACCTAATTTCTTCTTAAATCTAAGTCCAAGGAAAATTGTCTAAGTCAAATATATCACCCGGCAAGTTAATCTTCAAGCAAGACTTAACTGTTCATCATCTTCTTCGTGATATTTTTCTGGGTTTTGTCTAAAATTTGTCCAATTAGTCCAAAATTCACACACAAGCTGTGAATCAATCCGATTAACAATCCCTTTAATCAATCAATCTGAAACATGTTCAATTTCTGGTGAATTTGTGAAAAATTCTATCGAACAGTGGTTTCACAATTCTTCAGATCTGATGATGATCTGATAGAATTTGCACAATCGTTGTGTATAGGAGTGATTATGATGATGAATCACAACTAAAAACACCAACAATTCATTCAGATCATGATATTTTGAGCAATATTGATGTGTTTTGCTTATGAACAGCGAAGAACACGATACCGAAAGCTCTGATACCAATTGATAGGTTCAATTGGATCGTTAATATCACTCAAATGATCAGAATAACATGTACAAACAAACGATTCAATCACAAACACAGTTCATACTCATAAATTCTCTTTGTATTTGATGATCAAGCAATTCGTAGTACAAAGTGCAGGAGAAACAAGGTCACACACAGTTAATTCTCTCTCTAACAGTGTAAAAGTGATCTAGCCTCTCTCCTAACACACACACACTACATGCTTATAGCAACAAAATACAAGTTTAAGGAAAATACACAATAAACCCTAAACTATTTACAAACATGTAAACAATAACAAAATACAAAGTAAATCTTAATAAGGAAATAGCCCTAACAAAAATTATGTATATATCTATAATAATATAATTTAATAACACTAATTACATATTGACCCGCTAATATTTAGTAGAATCTTAACACATTTAAGAGTAGTTATATTTTTAACTCTCTTCTAATAGGGTGTGAATGTGTCGGTTTATATTTGATAATAAAGTATAAAAATAAAACTTTAGGGTAAAGTTTGTAATTGCCTACAATTAAATACTTCAGTATTTTATAACCATAAATAACTTTCTTATACGAAATTATATTTTATAAAAAAACCACTTCATAAAATCAAGCATTTAGTTTTCTTTAAGTTGAGTATAATATTGGCATACTAAATGAACAATTTTTGTAAACAAATTGTATTCCGGTTTTACAACGGTTTTGTTTCAAAACTAATTATAACCGTTCATGCTTATATGAATATTTTTAGAATCATCACATGGGTGTTGTTTTCCCAAACATAGTGTTTCTTTCGTTATGACTATAACACACATGCACCCTATTCGGGTCAAAAATACTACCCGCATATATTTTCATAATAATCAAATTTATCTTTTTCTGTATCTATCTACTTAGTTTATAACTAATCATATAAGCGTTCAAATTTAACTTTTTAAAATATTTATTTATCCATATTAACGGGTGGATTACACTATAGTTATATTCCTCATGAGATATTCAAATTGTATATTACACATATATTACATGTGTTTAAAAAAATATATTTTATTAAAGTATATTTTACTCAAATCTGTGTGTCACAAGAGCACTATCATAGTCCATTTATATATACGAACGTCCTAACGCATGTTAATGAATATTTTTCAAAAGAATAAAAAGTGAATGAAATATAACTAAGTATGATTTGTTGTTGATTGTAGACATTTTGAAAACTTTCAAACCTACTAATAGTTTTGATTATACTGCAATCATGGAAACACAAAGCCGCTCAAGTTATAATCATAGCTTGAAGTTATCAGTTTCTGTGCCAAATACACTTACTTCATTTAACGACCAATAAACACATAATTTTCATTTATTTATTATGTGATGATCCATTAACAAAAAAACACTCCAAGCTAGCCTAACTCAGTCGTAAGAAAACCCTTAAGTGCCCCGAGTTATCTTTAGGATAGTCACATGATTCACGGTATACGGGAACACGGAACGGGATCGCGATTTGCTCATGCCAGATCACTCCGGTATGATGTACAACATATATAATATGGTAAGATGAACTAGTTAAACGTGGTGCTATTTAGAAAATGAAAATTATAGATGTATATGGTTATAAATGAAATATATATGGGATCTATAGGGACTAAAGTTGGTTATCAAAAAGTTTATGTATAAACCCTAACATCTCATAACTATTAAGCATTGTTGTGGTTGTGGTCACCGGAGCTCCTCCGGTTAGCTCCAACTAGACAAGCATTGTTGTATTTCCAAGAAGAGTAACTTAAATGGAATATAGTGAAGTACTGAAGTACCATTGACATTATTTTAAACAATGTTTATTAAGAAACCAATTCAAATGAGACACTAAAAACATATACTAATCAAACAACGAAGCTATGTATGCACCAAGAAGAGTTCCATTTCAAAGGATCGTCTTTTATCTCCTCGAAAATCTTCTTCGGATGTACCCTAATGTTGTTAAATACTTTCATTAATCGCTTTCTAAATACACCAAAATCTTTCTTGTAACCATTTGAGCCCTTCAAATTAAGTCTTTGAAGTTTCATGGTTATTATGATGTAGTCATGTTATCATATACAGTGTAAAAATAGTAAAAAGTGTGAGAAGAACACAATGGTACAGAAAAGACACAATGAATGAATTAAAAGTTCATAACTGACAATGTAAATCGAATTTTAAAAAAGTGTTTCAGAGGCATTATTCCCCTCGTCGTCCTACTTAAAAAAACAAAAAAAACCTTAATGGTTTATTGTGTCTTTTGTAAAATTTTGACACAAAAAAGAGGCAACGAAAATTAAAAACACAATGAAAATGCTGATTTTTATTTTTTTTGTTTTCGTTTATTTTTTTTAAGGAGGACGGCGAGAGAAACAATGTCTCTCAAGCACATATTTGGAACGGGAGAAACAATGTCTCTGAAGCACATTTTTTTAAATTCGATTTATATTGTGAATTATAATTTTTTAATGTATCTCGTGCCTTTCTTTTATTGTTATGTCTTTCTATAACATAATACCAAAAAAATGTAGGGGCGGCCTAGAGGGTGTGCAGCATGAGCGACCGCACAGGACACTCGTTTGACAGGGGCACCATCACCGGACCCGAGATCTTTATGTTTTTTCTTTTGTTTTCTGGCTGAGATCGAGTTACTTTGTCTTCTTTCCGACGAGCATAATGTAGAGAGGTAGAGAGTACTCTGGTTTTTTTTCCGGCGAACTTTATTGTTGCAGGGAATGAACCGTGAACGAAGAAGAAGACAAAGATAAAGAATTTTTTTCCTTTTTCTAATCATGTCAGTTACAAATAATAAAAATAAGTCTGACACATTTATGTGTGGTCAAAGTTAATTGTATACATGTGGGGTCAAAGAGTTAACATATAAGTTAAAATTTTTTTTTTAAGTTTTAAATAAGCCAGTAGTTTATTAGTTAAAATTAAATAATAGATGAGTTCACGATAATTAGTTTAGTTTAGTGACGAGACGTGTGATACTCAAATAAAATACTTTTAAGTTAAAGTCTCATTTGAGACATAAAACATAATGATTAGAGTAAAAAATGTTTGAAAAAACATGTTTCAATTTAAATTTAACGTGTATTTTCAAGTTTTTTAAAATCAAGGTGATGATGTGTTTGGGGCACTTTTTCGGACTCGCATAGGGCACCGAAATCCTTGAAGACGGGCCTGAAAAAATGATTTTGTATTATAACGTATTTATTACTTAAAAATGATATGCTTTATATTTAAGTTTATACAGTACACATGTAGTACATGCATATACGTGACACTACGAGAGATGTCTCTACGTTATCTTTTTCTTATATTGCAGTGGACACAATAAAATAACATTTGATAATATGTCGCCAGTTGTCACAAAACACCGAATCAATAAAGGGTATGCAGTGTAATTATTAGACTATCCCCATTGGTGAAAAATGGAAGGGTTGGGACACTATTTAAAAAAGAAAAAAAAACAAAACAAAATAAAACCCCCCAATCCGTTCACGCTCACAAACTAGGTTGGTCATTGAGATTGGGGACACTTGTCACTATCTAAATGGTTCTTATTTTTTTTTCATTTTTTCTTTATATTACACTATAATTAATTTTACCCTTAATCTAGTTTTTTATTAATATCTTCTTATAATTAACATTTTCAAACATTCTAATTATACCATCTTGATCAGTTTTTAATTACGAACGTAACGGTATAAATATTATTAAAAACGGAGTTCGTTTGAAAAAACGTATTTTTTAATACAAAGATAAATATTATTATCTAAAAAATCCAATATTATCTAAAATATTTATTTTTTTAGTTATAATAAATTCTAATAAAAAACAAAACTCATAAATTATATTTTTTTATTTAATAAAAATAGTGAAGATTGGGTTGTTAATGAGAGTGAAAAGTTGGGTAAGATTGGATTGTATAGGTGGAAGAGAGAGAAATTATTTTTTTATTAAAAAGTTGGGTTGGGTTGGGTTGTGAATGGGGATAGTCTTAGGAACCTTGGGGGTAGAATTCTAGTTTACTTACGTGGAAGATAAGGCATTTATTTAAGTATTTTGGGTGGATTAAAGAGAACTTATCTTACGGTGCACACTGCACGTGTTCAATCGGTGGCTGGGTTTACCAAATTTAATGTGTGTACTCTGTAGTTGTCTACATTTTAATGTAAAAAAGTCGATACAGAATTAATCAAGTTTTTATCTAAAAGAAATTTGCTTTAATTTGAAAATAGGGATTAAGTTATCAAACTTATTCATTTAAATAATGAAAAAGAAAACAATATGTATCAATCTCCACTTGTTTCATTTTCCACGATGTACTCAAGCTATCATTTGGTAGGATTTTAATCTCGATCTTTGCATTTTTAAATTTAGTCCTTGAAATTGCATGGTTATTACGATAAAGTAATGAAGGAGCCTCAATGCTGATGAAATATATCAATTGATGTTAGAGTTGTGATTTTGGTCTTGGTCCTTGCTGTAGGAACCGTTCGTACAAAAACACAATTCCTCAATAAATTCATTTACAATACAAAGAAAATAAAGAAAACAAGTACATTACAATACGATTACAACTTAAAAATTAGAAATACAAGAAATGAGTAGAAGCAGAAGCATAATCGTGGCTGAGGATTCGTGTTCAACACGGGTCCCTTAAAACAAATTTCGAGTCTCCCAAGAGAACTCGTTTGTTTCCCAGGGTACAACAGCCGAAGCAGTATGTACTGCCGGGATTGACTCACAACCCAAATTATACCTAAAAACATGAATATAATCAAAATATGTTGAAAGTTCTTTATAGAGAGATTTAGAGAGTGGAGTTATTTGGTGTTGTTTGGTGTGTCTTCCAACCAAGGCTCACCTTGGTATTTATAGGTAAAATGAGTCAAGCATCTCATTCATTACCCATAAACCATTAGTTGAAACATATATTCAACATAAATAATGAGTTGAAACTCGCATTAACTTCAAAAAGTTAAACACCAATCAATATAATATTTTGTATTTTTCACAAATTATTTTTGTGTTATAAAAAAAAATTCCAACACTTGTAACTTTGAATGCATCGGTTATATGTCATTATACTAAAACTATTCTTTAGCGAAATAATAGAACTGTTCAAATGTTCAATCCAAGGTGTCTATTATGGCGGATATCAAATCGGTTTCGTATTTGTGTATTAAGAATCATGGTAAGATAAATAGTTTAGATTAGAAGTCGTGGTGATATTCTGTTTGCTAGATTGATTTTATTGATATCAATCTGAATGGATGTTCAATAACAAAATATATGGTGAACATACTGTAACTTCAGATTTTCAAAAATCAGCCCAACCTTATCTTTAACTAGAGGTGCACAAAGTTTTTTAAAGAACCGGTTCTGATTCTAGAATCGGTTTCGGTTCTTGTTGGCGGTAAAGGAACTGGTTCTTACTAGAACTGGTTCGGTTCTGTAACCTGTTTTTAGTGTAAAAACTAGAACCTATGTTACCGATTCCGGTTCTTTAAAAACCGGTTTTTTTCTATGAGATGAGCAGAAATAATGGGTGTGTGTAAACGCTCACTCTCCATTGAGCTTTCATTTAGAAACTATGGTCATAATATTTTTATATTATTTTAGACTAAATAAGTAATAACATTAAAAACGTTAAATATTATAAGATATATAGCTCTTAAACATTAAATAAGTAACAATACTAAAACATACCGGTTTTTCCAAGAACCGGTTTTTATAGGAACTGGTTCCGGTTCTTTGGAACCTATAATTAGGAAAAAATAATAGAACCTATTTAGAACCTACGGTTCGGTTCGGTTCTTGTTGAACGGGTTCTTTTAAGAACCGGTTTTCGGTTAAGATAACGATTATATCGAAATAGTTAAGTATTTAAACATAGTAGAAGTAAAAAATAAACCGTTATATCAACTGTTATAACAAGTTTTAACAAATAAAAAAGAAATCTTGTAATAATATTTTATCTTATTGGTATGTGAAATCAACTTATCTCATACTCTAAGCATTTTCCCTCAAATTAGACACCTATATGAAATAGTGGTGCATGAAAATACATGTTCGTCAACCAAAACCGAATAAGTTTGAAAACTACTAGAAATGGTTTAGACTTTAGAACCATTTATAAACCGTGGGTTTGAGACCTGTTTATAATCTTGACCATTAATAACAAGTCAAAACCGAACTAAATAAGTCAAGAATTGGCCAAAACCATTCAAAATGGGTTTAAAAACTGACCAACAAACCGAACCAAATCGGCCGAAACGCCTAGATCTCATAAGTTGCTTCATGATCATAAAGTGAACTCAATTTCCCAAAGTATAATTCCATAATTCTCATATTGCTTGAGCTCAGAAAAAACTAAAGGCTCACAATAATGCCAAACAAAAATAAGCCCAGCACTAGCCCATGCAATAGAGGTGCATAAATAGGTTTTTTTAAAAAAAATCGGTTCCGGTTTTTGATGACAGTAAAGAAACCGGTTCTTACTAGATTCGGTCTTTTGTGCAAAAACTAAAACTTATTTAACCGGTTCCGGTTCTTAAAAAGCCGGTTTTTTTTTATGGGATGAGCATGAAAGTTGGGCTGCTGCAAATTTTCAATCTCTATTGAGCTTTCATCATAAATTTTTATATTTATTTAGACTAAATAAGTAGTAACATTAAAAATGATAATTATTACAAGATAGATAGCTCTTAAAATATTAAATAAGTAATATCACTAAAATAAACCCGTTTTTTCATGAACTTGTTCTTTTGCAGGAACCGGCTTTGGTTATTTTCGAACCAGAAATTTGGAAAAAAATATTATAACCTCTTCAAAACCTACGGTTCGGTTCTTGTATAACTGGTTATTCTATGAACCGATTTTCAGTTATTGGATCGGTTTTGGTTCCTATTATTTTGTGCACCTCTACATAGTAAGCAGTAAGCTAACTATGTAGAAGTGTTGAACTAGTTATAAAACTCAGGGGCTGTTTGGCAAATTTTGAATGAATAAGCGTTGAACCAATAAGAGGTCTGAACCATTAAGTGCTGAATCAATAAGATGTCTGAACCATTAAGAGCTAATATATTGCTTAACTATCCAAAGGTAAATGTCTTACAAATTCAGATAATAGCTTTTAACCATTCAGACTCATTATAATGCTTAATCATTCAGAGACAAATGTCTGAACCATTCAGACATTTGATCGTGAAACAAACAGTCTGAATCATTACGTGCTGAACCATTCAGACATCTGAACCATTAAGAGGCAGAAGCAATAGCCGCTCGGATTAAATGTTAGTACTTAAGGCTCAAGTTAACTATAAAAACAACTTTTTCCTCACAAAATTAAGCTACAACGATTATTTGAGTGTTTATATGACATCAAACAATAAATAATTATCATATTGCAATTCTTGACTAATTTTTATTATTATTATTATTATTTTCAATTATTTATAGGCACGTAGTGATGAAGCTAGGATTTTACGACAAGGGAGACCAAAGTTTTTAACATTTTGTTTGGGGAGGAACCCAATATATATAAATAAATCAACTACTGATCAACTACAACAATTAAATTTGAAGGGTTAATATTAAATTTATTTTATTTCTCTCCATCTAATTCAAATTTTCAATTTTCTTCTATCTAACTAACTTCTTTAATATCTACACTTAATTTTTATCTATAAATAGTAAACCAAATCTCTTTAATCATTTTCATCACTCTAACTCTTTCTCAATTTATCTAAAAACTTCATCTTTTTTAAACAAATTTTCAATAACAACTTGTGAGTTTTTTATTCTTTCTTTCATTTTTTTTCTTTCATTTTTTTATTTTTTCTATCATTTTTAACTTTATTTTTATTCTTAAATACTTGGAACACTCTCTGTGAATTTTACCATATATTTACCAAAGTAAATAAATTTTGGTAAATAGCCATTTTAGGGTACGAGTTATGATTATTTTTCTCAAGTTTTATAAAATAAATTTTTATTTTGTTTCTTAAACTTCATATGCCTTCATTCTACATCTTTTTTAAGCCACTAATTAATCTACAAATAAGAAGTGAATGAAACAAAATCACGCTTTTAAACAAGATTATGCTGGAGGACTTGTGTTATGGTTTAAAAATCGTGATGCTGTAAATCTTGGTTCTACAACTAGTTTTTCCACAATTCCTCACTTGTTGACTATACATGACACTATAAATAAATATATACATTACTATCTTCTAACCATAATTTAACCCAATCTGTGGTTAAATATTATGTGTCTTATATAGTCTAAGACTATGAACTGGACACTAAACTGAGTTTTCAAGAATGAACTGGGAGGTCGATCGAGAATTTAACATATAAAAACAAAAAAAAATTTAAAGGGGGAGCGGGCGCCCCCACCTCCTTAGGGTGGGTACTCCTTTGGAGGCTATGACCCTCCTTCGTCCCTTAAAAACTCGCCCATGTAGAGGTGAACCGAACGACAGGATTGATAACATGTAACCTTATACTTTAAAGCTGGTTTTTAATTGGTCAAACCCTAACAAAACAGGTCAATCCCAATCCTACCCACCTTAAAAACTCATTTTTAACTCGAAAACAGTTAGGAAAAAACCTGATTTGACCGGCACCCAATACAATTTAGGCTGAGAACCTGATATTGCACCTCTAAGCCCCTTCGTGGTTTCAATAACTAAGGGGCTGTTTGTTTCACCTCTTAATGGTTCAGTTTAGTGCTTAATCATTCATATTCAGCATTCAGAGCGTTTGTTTCACAAAAAAAGAGCATCTGAATGGTTCAGTTAAGTGCTGAATGGTTAAGAGATTGAAAGATGCTGAATGGAACTGAATGAAACATATACCAAACTTACCATCACCTGAAGTTTTATCTCAATATCCCTCTCATTGATAGAGCCACTTAACCATTCAAACCTCTTAACCATTCAACACTTAATCATTCAGCAGTTGCCAAACAGCCCCTAAGACTTCTAGATCTTAGCTCCCATTTGTCTGATCCAACAACAAATTCGATCACTTGGTCCATGACTGCAACCGAACCAAAGTGTCATTCTTGTCCAACTAATCAACTGATGTATCAAAAGAAGTCATTGATAAGTCTAGTTGCACACCAACCTGGTCATTAACTGGTTGATCTTCAACCTTGGAACACCTGATGGATGCTAATAAATAAAAAAACAACCGGTAAAACAAGTCAAAAGGTTGTTTTATTTAAAATAAATGTTTATTACTAAAAGATATCATGTAAAAAAAGTTCATAAATTAAACATTTTGGAATTTATATATATACTAGGTTTAATACCCGTGTGTTATACACGGGTTACATAATAATATTTATAAATAAACATATTATAATCATTATGTTTAACAATTTGTAAATATTAAATACTTAAGAATTTTGCACCCATCAACTTATGCATGGTGAAAATTTTCACTTAATTTCTCACCAAAACTTCCTATTATAAACCAAATATTTCCCCTCTAATATTTGCCCCCTAAAACCTTAATTTATTAGATAGACTAGATTGTACCCCGTGTGTTACACGGGTTAAATAACTAAAACATGTAACGATCATCAAACATATTAAACAAAGAATCATATCAAGACTAAACATTACATTATAAATCATTAGCACTCTAAGTATGTTCTCTAACACCCGCAAAGAAAAAAAACCACATAGGAAAAGTTAAAAGGCAAAATATTCCCATAAAATCTTGTCAAAATCTTGTAAATGGATGACAACTTATACTACTAAAAACCATAGGTTTTGATATAGAGCTAAAAGATCACCTAATTACCTATAAAAACAATGCATTTAAATAGTATTTAATACACCTTTTTACGTTCTTACTCAAATACCAATAAGCAAGAAACATGATACATGTATATTTGTTAGTTATAACATTTATTCCATTGACAAAAGTTATATTCCGTTCTCAACAAAAGTTAGCTCAATAAAAAATACCAATAATCAAGAAACATGCTACATGTATATTTGTTAGTTATACCATTTATTTTATTGACAAAAGTTATATTTTGTTCTCAACAAAAGTTAGTTAAGCTAATAAATAATCTAATTAATACTCTATAATTAAATTTATGTGATCAACTTGATAAAAATCCTTATTCAAATAAGTTTAAAATTTATGACGAATTCTTAAATATATCGATATATATTCTGTTAATGATAAGTTTACTAAAAATATGGTAGTTATTTTTGTATTTGATATAGAAATATATTAGTTTGATGAGTTGTATGTTGTGCAATAGAAGAAGGACTAAATATGATATAATTTTAAGCGGGAAAATGATACTAACAATGGCTCCATTGCATGTCATGTGGCATCAAAAACCCTCTTTTATTAGAAGGTATATTGATGATTATGAGTTAAGCTATGGAAAGCAATGTTTAATTTATTAGTTACTCTACGCAAATGGAGTTGACTTAATTATATCGATAACATTACACCGGTGCAATCATTGTCAACTATTCCATCGTATATACAATACTATACCATAGTATCATACCATTAATATAACTAGCTATATTAACGCTGTTGCGTGATAGTTGTTAAACATATTATCACCTATTGTAAACTCTACTCTACCAACATCTCACAAACAAAAATGTAACATCAAAAAAATATACAAAAACAAAACACAAAAAATAACAAATAACAAACGCACATATGACGTCAACCAATAGCAACACACCACATCAAACCATCAACCAATAGTAACACAACACCGCAAGTCACACATAAAACACTATTTCATGACATCAAACAATAGAAACACAACACCTCAAACCATCAACCAGTAGCAACATAACACCTCAAGCTAGCCACATACAAAACAATATTTATGACATCAACCAATAGAAACACAACACCTCAAACTACTAACCAATAGCAACACAACACATCGCACAATACACAAAACAAGTTGGAGGCAACATCTCAAACTATTGGTTGCTGGTTTGATTTTTGTTTGTAGGGTGCTGTAGGATATGCAAAAAGTAATACCCCGCTTAACAACTGTCACGCATCGCATGACAATCTAAATAACCTAGTTTTATTAATACATAATTATAGTTAATTAGTATTAGTATAGGCATCTTTGTCATAATAAAACAAGTAAAAAGTTATTATTATGAATGAATATCTCAAACAATACAAAATAAACAACTTTAATTTACTTATTATAATAAAGATTTATATAACATATACATCATAGCCTTAATTCATTGGACAATTTATGCCGTGTAATATATTGTATTAAGTTATGTCATACAATATAACTCTATAATAATACATACGAGAAAACGTGGGAAAACAAATAGTTAATATTAAAGTCCTAATTATTGGTTGGTTGTTAATAGAATAACATTGACTTAGTAAACTTGATTTTTAAACTATTGAGCAACTCCAAGAAACTTCATTTTCTAAAATCTATTTAAGGACAAAAGTAGTGCATAACAATTTCAAACACATATATATATATCCCTTCCTTAATTCGATCTTGCAAGTAGCAAAAATGGCAAATGAGGGGATTAACCATTATCCTATCAAAACTATAGTCATCTTAGTTCAAGAAAACCGGTCATTTGATCACATGTTAGGATGGATGAAATCTCTCAACCCGGAAATAGACGGTGTCACGGGAAATGAATCCAACCCTATATCCGTCAACGACCCCGAATCACGCCTCTTCCAAAGCAACGAGTCGGGCTACATCCAACCCAACCCAGGCCACTCATTCCAAGCCATTTATCAGCAAGTGTTTGGTGTGCCATGGAGCGAAGAATCGGCGTCTTCTAAAATAGCTCCAACCATGGAGGGGTTTGTAGAACAAGCCGAAAGCGTGGAGGTTGGTCTAGGGAAGATTGTAATGTCGGGTTTTAAGCCGGATGATGTTCCGGTTTATAGAGATTTGGTTAAGGAGTTTGCGGTTTGTGACCGGTGGTTCGCTTCGTTGCCGGCGTCTACACAACCCAATAGGTTGTATGTTCATTCAGCCACTTCACATGGTGCCATAGGTAATGATACGTTGAAGTTGATTCAAGGCTTCCCTCAAAAGACCATATTTGAGTCATTGGAAGAAAGTGGATTTTCTTTTGGGATTTATTATCAATATCCCCCAACAACACTTTTCTATAGGTACAATTAAACTTCCTCTAAACCTAGCTTAATTATTCTCCTAGTTATATAATTAGTTTTATGTCACACAAATTAATTAATTTGTGTATTAACTTTTTAATAGTTATTTTATTTTTATTAAATCTTTAGATTGCCATGTCATGATAATGGTGAACAAATAGAAACAAAATTAGATTTCACATGTAACATGCACTAAGAATTAATAGTTAATTTATTTTTTATATATCTATATATAGATTGCCATGTCATAATAGTAAGCAAATAGAAACAAAATTAGATCACATGTAAACATGCACTAACAATTAATAATCATTCTGGTTCTAGTTTTTTTAAAGAATTTCAAGGAGATATAGTAACCTATATTAATATTGGAGTTGGATAACAGGATAAGTCTTAAAACGGTGTTGTCTCATATATAGAGTTTATCCATCTACAAATTTGTTAATTTTTAATTAATATATAATAATTAATATAACAAATATGATTACCAAAAAATGGAAGGAACATAATTATATATGTTTGGTAAGCTCTTAACATTGGGTATACTTTGGGGGACAAGTCAACTTGTTGATTTATTTTTATATAAGCATTGATGTAACCTGGTAATTATTATTTTTTCCCTTGACAGATGTAACCAACTAACAATATAGTTTAAGGGCTGATTTTTTTTATATTTTAATGGTTTAATGCGGTGCTTAATAATTCAGATTCAGCATTCACAACGTTTGTTTCATAAAAAAAGTCTCTGAATGATTCAGTTAATTGTTGAATGGTTAAGAGATATAGAGATACTGAATGTGACTGATTGGAGCATATACCAAACTTACCATCATTTTATGTTTTACCCCAAAATCCCTCTAATTGCTAAAGCCTTTTAATAGTTCAGACCTCTTAACTATTCAGCATTTAA
Organism: Tagetes erecta; assembly: GCA_030867185.1. Lineage (NCBI taxonomy): Eukaryota > Viridiplantae > Streptophyta > Magnoliopsida > Asterales > Asteraceae > Tagetes > Tagetes erecta. Next base: position 77,386,779 of record CM061490.1, on the reverse strand, counting down.
TTATTTAGATTTTGCCAAACAGCCCTAACACCCATATCCAGACACTCCTAATTATATCTTTTGATTATGGGAGATCATATATGACACCATAACTTATCGTATAATTTTTATCGTATAATTTTTTCTAAACACGAATACGATAAAAAGTAGGTTACATAATAAGACATGAAATAACTTATTTTTAAAATAAAACAAAATATTTAAAAAAACTCATAAGTCTTAAATATATATTAAATGACTTAACATGATAATTCTAAGTCATAAAACAACAAAGTCCAAAAAATAGTATTTAATCGTAATAATATTTGATAAATATATATGGAAAAAAATTAAAAGTACATCCGAGTCTTTGATCTTTCTACTCATCTCCATCGAAGTTCATCTCGGCCTTCATTCTCCACTAAATTTTCCTTTTAAACAAATATGAACAGACGACCTATCGTGTTAACATATCTTTAACCTGTTAAGACATGATAATTTGTCACACCCCGACTCACAGGGCCCGATACATTGCATAATATCAGCCAAACAAATAAAGTAATACAGTGGAAGTCTAAAATAAAAGACCACATTTATAGTCCCAAATTGAAACTTCCATTAATATCTTAAAATATTAAAAACATTGTCTAACACTCGACATGAGTGTATTACATTGATACAACTAAGTCTAAAGATACTAATCCCAGGCATCTTCAACTTAGGACCATCTCCTATGTGGAGAGTCATTATCCGTCCTTCTCTTGCTAAGCCAATCCTAGCTAACGTCCACGGACATTCCTTTCACCTGCATCACGAGCTAAAAGACATCAACAACTATGTGTTGGTGAGTCGTAACCAGTGACGTGAGACAAATAAAGCATTTAGACATCATTCATTTATATATGTGTGGTGTGGTGATAAGTATACTACAAGTCAACTCTTCACTACGTCACTTAGCGACGTCAATTAGCATACCGCATACAGGATCAACAAAGGTACCTATATGGCAAATCCATGCCATAGTATTTCACAACGTCCCGGGCATCCGGTGCCTTTCCTGTTACGAGCAATCAGTCTACCTAATTGTATCCAACTAGACGCATACATATCCCGAGACGGAGCCGGTAGCCCCTCAAGGACTACCTCTTAGCGCGAAGCCCTGCCTTAATGACTTGCCCTGTGGTATGTAGTCACCGTCTCGTTCATTGAGACGACTCTTAACACGAAGCTTATTACCACGGACCAACTCATACCTCAACCGGACGAACCTGGAGTTGAGATACGTTGGATCACCAGGTGCGGTCCACTTATAATCACATATATTTAAAACATTTATAAACATTTCATACTTTACATACAAGCTCGGATACAACCTTGAAAACGTAAAACATGTAAAAGTGGGGCGGTTAGACTCACCTTAGATGAAGCCTATGTATCACAAGCTGGTGGCTAATCAAGGCAACCCTGTAATCATATCATGTTATCAGGATTCGTTCCTTTTGGAATAAACCCATCGGCATTCTTTTTACCGATGTGCATTACCTTAGTCATACTATATGACTTAGGCAATGACTTTAGTCCTTGGCATAATCATTCTACTCAGAGTGCCTGAGTCAGGGTTTCCTACGTGCTCATTATCAATCTAATTTTGAAAAGCCACATTATCATATCTTCGTGTTTCTCACACGATTCTGTCGTTAATTAAAAACATATTGCATTCCTAGTTAGCCGTGCACAAAAAAACCGGTTCCGGAACCGACCCGGTGTACCCGAACCGGAACCGGAACCGGTCGTACCCGAACCGTAGGGTACACATGGGTTCCGGTTTCTCCAAGAAAGTGGAACCGTACCAGGAACCGAACCGGAACCGATGGAACCGGTTCCACCTCAACCCGGTAAAAACCGGACCCGAACCTACCCGGAACCGAAAAAAACCCGGCTAAACCGGTCAAAACCCGGTCAAATACCCGATCATAGGGCTGGCAAATCGTGTCTTATCGTGCTTAACATGTTTCTGACGACGCGAGTAATACAAGTATCAAACACGAAAATGACCCGTTTAACAAATGGATTTTATTGTTTGAGCATGGCAGTTATCTATTTTATGCACCAAGAAGGAAATGTGTTAAACCCTAAGCTCCTAATTTCAATTATATTAAAAAATAAGAAAATTACATGTTGTACTTTTTTGCTTAACAGGTCTTATCGTGTCTAAACAGATGACCCAATTGCCAGCCCTACCCGATCATACCCGGAACCGAACCCGACCCTACCCGGTTCTTGACTTTGTTGACCAAAACCGGAACCGGTTCCTAAAAAAACCCGGTTTGTGCACGGCTATTCCTAGTAATATTACATGACTAGGAAGGTTCTATTCTAAAACCCTGGTATTTCCATGGACTTAAGTCATAAAAGTTCTAAGTACGTAAGGAGTCTTGGTGTTACCTCGTGAATCGGACAGAGTGGGGTTTAGATCTAAGAGTTTCCCTAGATTTGGACAGCACTCAGCCTTGTCCAAAGATTTGAGCTCACGCGTACGAGGAAGGACACCGTTTTACTATAATAACGGGTCTTGATTTAGAATCTTAGGTATAAATGAAATAGTAAGTAACTCGAAGGAAACTAAAAACGAGTCTTACCAAATACCGAAGATACCCCGTATGCATTTTGTGAACAAACCCGCACTCGAACCAAGCTTCCGAACGCTTCCGTTCTCTTCCGAAAACTCGTCGGGACTTCGTCGGAACCTTGCCGGATATTCCTGGCCGAGAAAGAGGAGAAGTGGAGATGGTGCAAGAAGTGAAGGGGGGTCGACCCCCTTTTATAGCTGGTGAACCTGCCCTACGCGATACACGCAGGGCATGCCTCCTCCTGCGCGTATCGCGTAGGGGAGGTGGTTTCGTCGAACACCGCGTGCGCCCCCTGTTTCACATGCCCGGTAACATCTACTCTAGACGATACGCGCAGGCCGAGTCTCCTGCTGCGCGTATCCCGTAGATTACATTTTTTTTTGAAGTCTTTTTATTCTCGTACGGGTCGGAGTGTCACATAATTAATGTGTCTTTTAATAACACGGAACCTGTTAAGTCAAACATGAAACCAGTTAATTCCGTAGCGTGTCGTGTTATCGTGTTCATGTCAAAAATTGTCATCCCTAATATATTTTATACATTTGGTTGTTTATTCTACAGAAATCTAAGAAAACTAAAGTACATAAACAAGTTCCATCAGTTTGATCTGGACTTCAAACGACACTGCAAAGAAGGAAAGTTACCGAACTACGTCGTTGTCGAACAAAGGTTTTTTGATCTCAAAATTTTGCCAGCGAACGATGACCATCCTTCTCACGACGTATCAGAAGGCCAAAAGTTTGTAAAAGAAGTATACGAAGCCTTGAGATCAAGCCCACAATGGAACGAAATCTTATTTCTAGTCATATATGATGAACATGGTGGCTTCTATGATCATGTCCCCACTCCACCCCACGACGTCCCGAGTCCAGATGGCATTATAGGACCTGAACCATACAAGTTCCAATTCGATCGACTCGGAGTAAGGGTTCCAGCTATCTTGATTTCTCCATGGATTGAACGAGGAACTGGTATGTAGTTTGTTAACTACCACAAGATAATATGTGTACGCGATTATACTTGATACGACGTTTGTGTTTGTTTGACTTGTATTTAGTATTGCACGAGCCATCGGGACCATCCCCGACATCTCAATATGAACATTCTTCCATTCCTGCGACGGTTAAAAAGATTTTCAACTTGAAAGAATTTTTAACAAAACGTGACGAGTGGGCGGGTACATTCGAAGGCATTCTCACTAGAACCACTCCAAGAACTGATTGTCCAGGTATATATATACATGATGTTTAGTAGAGTTACAATAAATGTTTACTAGTATATATAATATATTCAATAACTAGTATGTTTGTGGAAATAGTTACATTACCTGAGCCTGTGAAAATGAGAGAGGATGAAGCAAACGAAGAAGCAAAGTTATCAGAACTTCAAGAGGAAATGGTACAGTTAGGCGCGGTGTTAAAAGGGGACCATAAAGAGAGTGATTATCCAGACAAGTTAGTAGAAAACATGAAGGTTAATGAAGGGGCCAAATACGTAGAAGTCGCGTTCAAGAAGTTTTGTGACGACTGCGAGAAGGCTAAAAGCGAGGGAAAAGACGACTCGTACATTGTTTGTGACGGCCGGGAAGTATCGCAAACTCAAAAAACCTCAAAAAGCTTTGCAGATAAATTGTTTTCATGTTTAGTTTGTGATAATTGACTTATGTTGGTTTTGATTGTATCTACATAGAGCGTACATGCTTAATATATTGTTCTTGGTTTTGATCGTTGATTTATGTCAATTAATGTGATTGAAGCTGCATTTGAACACATTGACATTTATTTAATTTCTTAAATAACTTTCTTGAATGCTTGATATAAGTTTTAGAGTAAATTATTTTTTTGAGTATCCTTGATTTTAGGGTTTTAAATATTTGATAAATAGTTATAAGACTCTTGCCCTCTAATATCTGTCAAATTTGCCGTTAAAAATAAGCATGTACAAGGCACATGATGTGTGCTTTTGTAATTTAACTCAACCCATTATTAAAAAAAGGGTCATCCTATTCACACACCCTATATCCTATTCACACACCCCATGTTTTTTTATTTCCCACACCCTCAGGCGCCGCACATAAACATCGGCGTCGCGCCTGAGTTACTTCTTATCCCAGACACATCCTCGAACGTAGTCAATCACGCTTCAACACCCTTATGCGCCGCGCATGGCCCTCGGCGTGGCGCCTGGGTCATATATGCGGCCAACAACATCATCGGCGCCTAGGTCATATATGCGGCGCAAATGTCCAGGTTTGACCGAATTCCACCTCGTTTACGGCATTCCTCGGTTGACGTTGACAGAAAAGTGACTCAGGCGCCGCATCAAGGCCTATCTGTGACGCCTGGTTTTAAAACAGGTGTGTGGATAGAATTTTAGGGTGTGTGAATAGACAAGGTTTTTTGAGGCCTACCCACATGCAGGGCCGACTCACATGCAGGGCCGACTCAAGGTTTTTTGAGGCCTAAAACGAAAAAACATTTGAAGGTCTATCGTTAAAAACCTTCCTCTTTTACCAGAGATGATTTTCGATTGCAAACAACCTGAGATGATTTTATATTGTAATCGTCAATTTGAATTCGCAACAGAAAGTTAAAGTTTTAAAATTTGAGGCCTATGAAAAAGTGAGGCCTAAAGCAAGTGCTTATTTTTTTACTATAACGGGCCGGCTCTGCCCACATGAGTGGTGGCGGTGTTACCGTGCGAGTAGGCCCCTACCCGCACCCTTACCTGTGTCCACACCCACCACCCTTACTCACTTAACCATATCGATATTAGTGCCACAACACACATCTTTTCACCGGCCATTTCAGTCATTTATATACTTTCAAGTGCGTTAAATAATAACAATAAAAATAATAACAATAATAATAATAATAATAATTATTATTATTATTGTAAAAATAATAACATCTAATCTAATATAATTTGTAAAGGAGATCGAAATAAATATATAAAACAGATATAGTATGTTGAAGAGGCAATATTGAACGTTATTGGGGGACAACCACCCATTCAACGAAAGAAAACTCTATAATTTGGACTCATCAAACACAATTTTTTTTTAATTTATAGTTTTAACTGTGATGGACAAACAATGCGAGGAGTTGAGCCAAAGGCTGGATGGCTTAGATGCCACAATAAAAGAGCTCATGGAAGGAATGAAGATATTGGTAGCATCATCTGATCATATGAAGAATAATTTCCATGGATATGGAGGAGGAGGAGAAGAGCTAAATATTGAGGATAAAATGAACATGTTTTTCAAAAAGACTATCAAATTTCTTCATAGAATATGTGATCCCTTTTCATGTTTCAAGTTTACTACTCATGTGAGTATCGATTTCCTTTTACTCCTGCCCGGTATTAATAATACACGCTAAATTGCGTTTTTGACATTTGATCGAGGCTTGGTTTGTTTAACCTTTTATCTTTTAATATATCAGCCTCTGACGCAAAAGACCAACCATCAAGGGCCAAAAGTGTAGCTTAATCTACAACATATAAAAATTATTTGTTTTGATATGTATCCAAGACTCTTTTCTTGTTACTAACATGTAGCCCCTTGACACGCGGCGTGGTTTAGTCCATCATCATATTCCTCAAAGGAACATTGAAGACCCTATGGCTCAAGTAGTTGAGGTTTTGGCTAAGGATGAAAATGGAGTCGATTCATCGAATAAAATCATGAAAAATGAGGTTCGAAATCCAAATTAATTTTCTATGTTTCTTTTATAACGAAATTAATTCTCATCACTTTGTGTGTTGTTTTGTGTTACTAAATTTAGGAGGAGGATACTGATTATGATGTCTCTTCTAGTGATCATATTATAACACAATTACCTGTTTCCAAAGACAAGGTTGATCAAGCATGTGTTAATAGTAGCCAAGTAGTCATGAGTTCAATGTCGTTTGAGTCGCGGAGTGAGGACGTTGTTGATAAAAATGTGGTAGAGGACATGAATGATTCGTTTGATTATGAAAATGTTATGGAAAGATATAAGAAGCTCCAACATTTTGATACTCTCTCCGACCACTCGAATCATTATTATTCAAAACATACCTCATCAGTGAAGATAGAAAGTGTACGTGTGTATTTATTGGTTATTATTTTTTATTAATCATAATAGCTAATATTTACATTGGTATCTTTCATCACTTTCATGCGTAAATATGTGATATGTTTCAGCGACCAAAGGCTTGGCATAAACGGATAAAGAAAGAATGGAAGGATCTTAAGAAAGAATATCCCGGTGGTATGTTTAATTAATTTTTAATATAATAAATCAAGGTTTTTAGGGTAAAATTAAAAGGAAAACAATTGTTTTTGGGTGGCCGATTAAATTGAGGAGGAAACGATTTGAAGTGGAAAAACTAGAAAATGATTTGTGGGGAAAACCAATTGACCTCACTCTTATCGATACGACTTGGAGGAAACTTTCTAGTATTATTGATCCTTAGTTATATTAAATTTCATTCAAAGATCCAATCAGACTATATATATTGTCAAAAACCACTTGTGTATACATGAGTTTTAAACCGAGTTAATGATAAACAATACAATATTAAGGAAAAATGGATTGTTGGATAATATTAATCACGACTCATAGTTGGGTGAATGATAATCTAAACTTTTTGAGTTTTGTTATAAAGAATAATGGCAGCCTAACATATTATTAACTCCGTCTGTTTGACGTGGCGTGTGACGTGTTATATATATGGGAATGACTTAGGCATTTTCAGTTAGTTTTTATAAAAGATCAACTTTTTCAAAGTATCTAACCAAGTTTCATCTCTTTCTTTCTAAGGTATTCTGCCGACAATGTCTTTCAATTCAAATTCTTCTGTTTCAAATGACAATCGACTTCCAAAAGGTAAGTTACTTTGTTTGACCTTATCTATTCATGTGTTTTTTTGTTTAACCAATGTTGCTCTTATTCATGCCACATCATAACAAACAACAGAATTAACAATATATTAGACTGAGATTCTTATTATTTACAAAAATGAAAGATGTGATTGTTATCAGCCAAATTATTAGTTAATAGTTTGGATTATTAAATTCTAGTTTCTCAAATTAACGTAATAAAACAATAGTTTATTAATGCAAAACAATCTTTTGAGATTTATTGTTAATTTATGTGGTTATACAGAGGTCATCTTAGTTAGGGCTTACGAACAAAGGAAGGATCTTTTAACAGCCGTAATAGTTGGACCAAGTGAGACCCCGTATCACGATGGTCTCTTTTTCTTTGACGTGTGTTTCCCGAAAGCCTACCCTGATACTACACCTGTATGACATCTTTCGATCTCTTTCTTTTTAATAGCAATATTTTCTAGACGCATTAACCTTTTGATCGTGAAACACACAACTAAACCATCTAGAAGTTGTTTTATCTACTTGACACGTACGCACGCATATTATATAAATTATAACTTATTCAATGATCATCTCCTTTCAGCTGGTGTGGTATGACTCTCGTGGTCATTTTATCAATCCCAATTTGAAAGCATCTGGTGATGTATGCATGAAGTTTCCCAAAAAGATATGTTGCAAGTTGGAGGGGGTGGACATTGATTGGGAGCCTAAAACTTCAAATATCATCACATTTTTGGGCTTTTTAAAGAAACTTTTTAACAAAATGCCTTTACACAACAAACTTATATATACTACCAATCCTTTATATAGTAAACTTGATGCCTTGTTATACAACCAAAACGCCTTCCTTAAATCGCTCAATACAATGGTGTCTATTATCAAGAAACCACCAAAGGTAAGATTTTGAGTTCTTTTATAAGTTCGTTAACTTGTACGTTCCTATACATATATGCTCGTGTATTAAAGTTGTTGAAAAATGCATGCATTCATACAGAATTTTGAGGATTTTGTGATTGGGTATTTTCGCTATCGTGCAAATGATATCTTAAAGGCATGTGAGGCTTATAGTGATGGTGTGCAAGTTGGGTGTTTTGTCAATGGTGTACCAACCGAAGACAACAAGGGGACTTTTTCGATTACGTTTGATGATGAGTTAGATTCATGCATCAAGCCCCTCATTGTTGAATTTCAGAGAATTGGAGTCAAGGTGGATGAATCATTCATCCCAAGTTGATAGTTTGATGGTTACTTATGTGAGGTTTTAAGTTTTGAAAAAACATGGTGGTTATTAAATGGTTATCGGTTTTATTGCCCAAAAGTGTGATAATCAAACAAGATATTGCGAAGCTAGTATTGATCACATATTCATCATACAGTGTTCACAATGATGTCTGCATGTATACATGTATGCCTGAATGGTCATGACGCTTTGTAAAGTGTTTTGTCTATTCATAGGGAGGTTACCAAATTCTAAGCTTGACATAACTATTCCCTATATACTAATATATATTACATAATACTTGACACTAAATGCATAAACTACAAAACAAACCCTTTTACTTTATAATATGAGATGTGAGTGATAAGTATTCTTCATTTACCCTCGTAAGCACGAATGTCTTCATGTTGTGTCTCTTCATTTAGATCTTCAACTCCAAGCATCTTCCTCATAGTGTCAAATTTGAGTCTTTGTAATGCCTTGGTTAGAATATCTTATTTAATTCTGCTTTATACCACAACATAGATTTGTTCCCGGGCCGGCTCAACCTATTTGGAAGCCTTAGACGAAGTAGAAATTTGAGACCCTTATGATATATTATGCGTGTGGTTATAAACCATCATCCTTTATTCGGTGCGGGATAATAAACTAAATTGTTTATAGTGGGCGGAGTTAATTTTTTTTCCAAATCCATATATCTTTTTGGTGATTATTTCATATTTTAGAAATGAACCTTATTGGCTTTAGGTTAAGGCATCTGCTATATTCATTTCTTGATAAGTTTTTCATTGCCACATTCATATTTTCAAATTGACACTATGATAAATTATAATAAATGATGCGAACCATGTGGTATATAAAAATATGTATATATCGGAAAATCAGGTTTTAAATTTATGAATTGGAAAAACCTAATAAATTCACACAATCGGCAAGTGTACCGGCTGTATGTAGCAAGTCAAGTAAGTTCGGATATCGTACCTAAGGGATCTGAGTTTGGAGTCCTCTAATAACGAATCTCTATCGACTTCTAAACGATGTAAAATACTTGGATTTTACTTTTAAAAGTTAATTAAAACAAGAAAAGGACAATTTATCTATAAAATACCTAAAAATAAGATTTAAACCAAGGAAAACTATCTAAATAAACTAAGGGTAAAAACTTAAATAAACTGGAAACTGTTGGGGCTCGAAATTTAGCTAACAAGGATGCAATATCCCCTTTACGTTGAAACCAGTATCCTTGGCGTTTACAGGATCGAGGATCCTTACTGCTTATAATTATCGAATAACTAACTATTGTCTTCTGTGTGTCTTAAATATTTTCAATGCAGGTACCGTTAACAATGCTTAATCTACCTGAAACTCGGTCAAATAAGTCGTGGAACAAGCGGAGAACATGATCAAAACCCTAAAACGGCTAGTGGCATGATTTAAGTAGCTAGTTAGTTATCTATGTTTACAATAAAATGAGGCTAGATGGCTGATATCATACACACTCAACACTTTCTGATTTCATTTATCTTCTCTCTCGATCATTTCTGCTCACACACACAATATTGTAACAACCATCATAGTTCTCGAGTTGTAATTCTTTTTATCATTAATATTGTGGTGATAGACGATTGTCATCACCCAAGGTTTTTATGCCGGCGATCTTTTAAAAGATCAATGGCTTTTCCTCGTATAAATCATTGTGTTCATTAATTTCTTGCTGATTATCTATTAAAACGCACAACCTCACTTTACTGATTTGGTTTGTCGATTTTTTACCAAAACAGAAACTAAAGGCGGAAATAAGATAAAGGAGAACTATGAGTGAAATGATGACTATTTAGGCGGAAATCCTGATGATATTATGACAACTCTTGGTTTCCTGGATATGTTAGCATCGAATCTTAGAATATATCTACTCAAAACCATCTATGTAACAGCCTAGTGAAACCGCACCATGATATTGTCCGTTTTGGCAACGACACACCCTCAGGCGTCCGCCCTCACAGTTTTAAAACACGTCATGGTAAGGAAGGTTTCCACCCTCTTATAAGGCAGGCTTTGTTCTCCTTCCCAACCGATCTGATACCATCTGTAACATCCCAATTAAAGTTTTGTCTTTGTTATTTAATCTACCCTAATGCAGATTGAATGATCAATGATCATTTTTCTAGTAAAAATACTTGTCTTTACGAATTCTCCAAGTACAAGATGAACCTAACAATATGTCAAGAGATAGTGTTTTACAATATCAACCTAACACTATGTCAAGATGGTGTTTATATAAAATCACTAGTTCCCCAACTAGTGAGCCCCTTACAATTTATAGTGTGAGTATTGAATTATTTTCTTCTTCTTGCTCTAACTTTGTTGATTCTCTTTTTTGGATTGTTAATTGAGTTGAGAGAATACTTTGAATGCTTTGTATAATATATGCTTGAGATAATTTAGAGCAAAAGGTGTGACACCCGACAAATTCAGGTTAACCTCGTTAGTCAAACTATGTTAATCACGTTAACACAATTATACTTTTCATTTAATTTGGTGAATTAAATGTACAAACTGTTACACAAACGTACACACGAAACGATCACACGAGTTAATGCCCGGGCGTTGGTGAATTTAATTGATACAAATACAATAAATATATATCCTAAGTAACATGTGTGCTTAATTGTTAAACTTTCGAGTAATTACGTAGTTTACTGGTTTTAACCTTTTATGAAATTCAGTAGATTTTACGAGACGTGAAAAATACGTTTAAGAAAGAGCTTCATTGTGTTTACAAACCGTAACAAAACGTAACCCATGGATCATCCATGTGATCCATGGATGGCCCAAGGCTCAACTTAACCTAAACCTAACTTAATCATTTAACAAAAATTAAAACCAACCCTAAAAATCCCTCCTAACAGCCGTCACCTTTCCGGCCAGATTCCGGCCGGCTCCGACGTCTTCACGAGGCCTATTATATATCAAAATCTTCGTCTCGACGAGACGGTTCCAATGATAGTAAATATGTTTTCTAACTCGTAGCGATGAAAAAGTTATGGCCAGTTGAATATTTCGGCTGTTTTGGTCGTCAAGTGATGATGTTCGGTTGTGTTGGATCTTTGGTGGTGTTGTTGCTTGCTAATTTAAGTTATAAACACATTACAAGTAAGTTTCATTCCTAAAAACTTCATATATGTTTCAAAAATTGTAAGACATGAAACCCTAGTTCATCCAAAATTGTCAATTGATGATTTTGTTGTGGAATTGTGTATTGATTATAGGTTTATTTGATGTTTTGATGATCAAATAGTGAATTGAATCCATATTATTATTTTTGAGAAATTAGGGTTAATAGGAAGTCTTTTGAACATGAACCAAAATGCATGATCATGATGAAATATGATGAAATATATGTTTAGATGATGATTTGAATGAAGGATGATTATTTGGTTTTGAAATTACATGCTCGTTTTGCCATATTACTAAAAATAGTAACTTTTTCATTTGGTTCATGTGAAAAATGCATGTTGTGGACATCTATAGTTGTTGTGATGATACTAGCATGTTCGTATGATGAATTAAACGAATTTTGGTTATTTGAACGTGGAAATCCGACTTGATTTGAAATGACTTTCTAATTGTAGAAACTTTTTGTCATGAACATTCACTAGGGTCCATGATTAGTGGTTTAGTACACACAAACATAAATGAATTGCATAGGGAAGATTGTAGGCAACTTTGTAAATGGTAAACTAACTCTTGACATGGAAACAGTATGTAAAAGTGTTGTTTGGTTAATAACCCGTTGGTATGAAATTGATTGTTGAGAATCTAGAATGTGTGTTCTAGTTGACTAGGATGCTATGATAAAAGTGTTGCTATGTTATTTGAAACATAAAGACATGTGGACAATGATATGTGCCTTGAGATGATTACACATGCTACTTTGTCTTATATTGGAAACTGTAAGTTTTGACGTGTGCTATTGGGTTGTGTGTCATGGTATGACTAGTGTGTAGTAGTTGATGTGCATAATGAGGTTTGAAAATCTTTTGGATGTTGAATTGTGAAAACATGTTCTAAAATTTCCACTTTCCTATAAAGGAAACTTTAATGAAAATAGAAATTGAATTCTTTGAATACGTGCCTTGTGATGTGATTTGTGAACTTAATAGGAACAAATACTTCAAAAGAAACATACTTGCACTTAATAAATCACCAACGGGTCGTGGGTCAACTCGGGTCAACAAAAGTCAACTTTGGTCAAACTTGGTCAAAGAGTCAAACTTTTCTAATCTCGCACAAACCGTATGACTATTTAGATGCATAGGGTTTTATGACCCTACATGAACACACATTAATAGACCTACTGTTATTTAGGTTGCTGTATTACATTGTGTACTCTCAAACTGATTTGCTATGCAACCTAAGGTGAGTTCACTGAACCGTACTTTTTTACTATTCCACCCTTTTATGGGCTGGAAACTTGAACAACTACTTTTACGGATTTACAAATTATGTATGTCGCATGGCTGGATTAGAGCAACTTTTATTTTGTTCATGAAAGACCTCATGGATACCTAGTTGACCGTTAGTATTTGTGAAATAGCGGGGAAATTTTGAGTAGTACTACTGGGTTTGACAAACCCCACCCGGGCTAGTCGCGCTAGCACGACAGAAGGACCTGTCGAACGGGTGTTGAATGACCTAACATACTTACAGTGCATCCTGCTGGGATGTACGAACGGGCAAAATGCACTTAATGTGTACATACGTCAGCTTCGGTCAGATACATACGCCTCTAGGACATGTGCTGTAGACTAGCTACCTACAATGACATACTTAATTTATATTTCTGCTTGCAACTGAACATACTTGATTTCATACTTACTATGTGAACTCACCAACCGTCGTGTTGACACTTGTTAGTCTTTCACTTTTACAGGTCACTGAGGTTCAACGCACTTAGGGCATGGCATGGAGTCACAACTTTGCATTTAAACAGTTTCTTGCATTTAAAAACTATGTTTGGTTTTAACAAATATTTAAACTATGTTTCTAATGTTGGGCGCGTGTTTGCGCATTTAGTTTCATTTAATATTATTGACATTACATTTCGATTACGTTCCTCAAATTATTAAACGTTAACTCTGTATTAAATTTTCTCATTTAATGAGACACGTATATTTTAAATTCATATAGTGTCGTTTGGTGTAACTAATGACTGAGATCCTGGTTTGTCACACACTTAACGGTAAAACTCCGTTAGTGGATTTTGGGGGTGTGACAGATTGGTATCAGAGCCATTAGTTATAGCGAACTAGGTTTGCATTGCATTGCATTCTAGACTATAACTGTACACTGCATTAGTTGCACTTATGTGAATTCATTTGTGACCCATATGCATGTTATTTACACATACACACGCCTACACTAGCATTACATAAAGTGACCAACTTGTATTATGTGACACTTTAGGGCAATTTTTTTAGTGACTTGCTCTGCTAGTGAAGCTTGAACTAGGCGTGTATCTGTTAGCTTTTGAATTGTTCACTGAAGTATGCATGAGAAATATTTGACAATGACTTTGTTCAAAAGTTATCCCGCTTTTTAGACCAAAATTTTTTTTAGGGGCCTTAGTTGGGAAACACTTACATTTCATTATAACTTGAAACTTGCAACATTATGGCAACAAACTGATGTCATACGGAGCCTAATCAACACACTATTGAATTATCTACCTTGTTATGGCAACCAACCGGCAGTGACCGATGCCTAAGGTATAGAGGCACATGAACAACAGTAATGGATTTTTGTCCAGAAACTCATTCATACAGAGGTCTTGACTTGTTAGTTCTGCGACTTACTATGTGCTTTTACATGTCACTTATTATATGACACATTCGTGTGCTATAACATGTTACTTAATATGAGACACATTATTAGTTGTAACATGTCACTTATCGTGTGATCCACTACATGTTATCTACTTGATTTGATATTACTACTGCTTATACACATCGTACACTCAGTTTGTGCCTGGACTAGTAGACTTACACTTAGTATGAACTTACACCATACCTGATACATGCGACCCATTGATACATCACACTGATAGTCTGTTAGTGTCTTATACATCTAGTACAGTTGTTTCCTACTTATAAGTCTATCATACACCTTCAATACTTGATATGGGATAGCAAAAGCACATGGATGAATGTCAATCAAAGAACATAACTAAACGTAAGATTGATTTATCTGTAGGGACAAACTAGGGTGATTGTGTAAGGTGAATTGACGATTACGGGTGTGCAACGTAATGGTGAATTTATAGGTACATGATGATCCTGGCAAAGTCTGCCATGTGGATGATACCCAAAAATAAACACAAAAGTGAAGAACCAATCAATACAAATTCATCTGAAACAAACATCCATCTCTAGATAACGCACCGATGTCAAGTCTATGCTTGACTTAACCCATAAAATCCATATATGGATGGTATACAATTACACTACAACGTTTGATGGCATATGATAAGTTTATCTTTAAACTACAAACATTTCACCTTATACACCTAAATTAAAGATAATTAAAATCTTGCCTTGATAACACATAAGTGAGAACAAAGATCTATGTCGACAAACCTAATAATGTCTAACTACTACTATATTTCACCCCTAATGATGATGATTCATTCTGCATATAAACAATCTGAATACTCCAGTTAAAACATTTACCTTACTTAAATCACAAAATTATAAATTCCAGTCTGTGGACTATAACCTTTTAGCACAACAGTAATATCTTAACATCATTGTTTCTGCAAAGGATTGTTAAACAAACTTTATAATTTTTAGGACTCCATGGAGAGCCTTATAAAGCTAACAACCTATTCGAAAATAACCTCTTGTTGATATGACGAACCAACTGCGTAATATTTCCCATTCAAAGTCACTTCTTGTGAAGTAAATCTTTATCACTTAAACTTTCATGTGAATACCTCGTAACATACCAGACTAATCCTGGAAATACTTCACCTAATCGTAACATTTCTTTTCTCAATTATTCAAGATAAACAGAATTTAAGTTATTTCTGATAATAAGTTACCTAGAAATAATTCTGACTCATGACGTTCCAATTGTTAACGATGCACTGGCGAACCACACGTGTAGTATGCATACGTTTCGACCTAGTTGGATAACTTGTCTTGGTCCAGGGCTCTTGTAAACGTTAACTAATACACCAATCTGCATCTCTATTGTTGTAAAACACGTATTGGATTTAATTTATTTTATTATTATTATTATTATTTTCCTCTTTAAAGAACCTATATTTAATTCAAAAACATTATCTACATTTTGTACATCGTAATATATATTCAAACCTCTTTACCTGCTTGGTAGAGCAGAATCCAAGTTAAGCATTCTTAAAGTCTCAAGTTTGTGATTATTCACATTTGAACCACATAAAATTCTAATGCATAACCGAAATTACCATATATATATTATAACATTTCCATTTCACTTAAAGTATATTCCCTTCTTCCAACTCCTTTGAATGACTTAGTAAAGTAGACAAGAATGTTAGTAGGTGATAGGTACGCCTTTAAGGTGCTGGTGGCGTGGCGGGTTAGCTGCGGTACACCCTATACATAAACACTAACAGTACGTTGGAAGTGGGACTGGAAACCAAACCAATAATTAACCTGGGAAACTCAAACAGATCATTCTCATACCTCATAAAAACACATAATTTCTAATAATGTTATTCAATCTATCATTCATAGGGTAACATGCTATGTACTCAGATAGTTATAACTTTCATACAAAACTTATTCACAATAATAACAAAAACCAAATGTTTCGTAACTGACACACGTAAATAAAATTATGATTTCGAATATATTCCACGACTCTAAGAATTCTGGTGATGATTACCACCGTCAACAATAAACCAACACTACCAGCTGATGTTCTGAGGGAACTTTACTCATTACGATCCAGGGTAACCACTTTCTATTTTGTTTCATTCCCGGTACACCTTTGTAACTGCCAAGAAACATAATATTGATACTCTGATTATCCTTTGGCACTTTGAATGTCTGACGTCCCTTCTTAGAAACTCCATTATTCTTGAATTCCTATAGTATACGTAATTAGCTTCCTTGATCAAAAATGGTTTTAGTCGCTATGTAAGAAACTTTAACCTAGTTGTTCTAACCCATGAATGTCTTAATGGGGAAACTATATACTTAATACGCTATTGAAGCCGCACTACACGAGTAATGATATAACATGAGATTCTTTTCCGACTCCTTAGTGAACCTAGAACTCTAGACTTTAACCGGACTGATATACCTTATCATCTTTTATATACCCAAATGGTGAGACTAAACACTATCGTATGATGAATCTCGTTATAAAAATCACGGCTGGAATATTACTATTTTGAACCTGGAACCCTTACCTAGTATGTTAGAGAGCTAAAACCACGAATAATAAACTGGACTAAAACTATATCTTCATTAAGAATATCCAAAAACTGAATCAACCTTCACTTGGTGCCGGCTTACGAATCTCATGGGAACTTGCCCCTATGAGAAAATGGTTTGCGTATCATATACTCCTCCACACGCTTTTAAAGATTACCCTAGAGTTCAATTAAAATATGTGCCCATAAGAACACCTATTTTTCGGCTATTTTTGTGGGAATTAAAATAAGAAGATACAATAGAAATTACTTATCAACAAGAGCTTGATAACACGGTAACAAAACCCATAAAACTATCTAGATTAAAACACTAAACAATAAATTAAGAACTTTGTAATGATATGATCAACATAAAACTGTGATCATATGCAGGAAGTGGAATGAAAAGCTGAGATATGGTAGCTGTAACAACTATGAAAACAAATGTAGGGAGAAGTCTAAGATAGCATTCAATACTAGAATAAACCCACGCCTTTTGTTACAACCCAACACCAAGAATGGAATATCTTCACAAATGGTGCTTTATTATTATAGAAGAGGTTGTGAGCGTCACAAAGTTACAACTTCAACAAGAACAAGGGCCATCTTCAACTATACTACATTACAACATCTCCCTTCCATCACCCTAGGTCATATAATCGTTTTTCCCCTCAATCACAACCAATGATATACTTACCAAAAATAGAAATAATTATTAAATTTCTTGATCATTTTTACTTAAAACATACAATTCTAAACATATAAGTAGTTTCGTTGTTCATCATTCTCCATCTACTCATAGGGTTTCTATGATATCCCTGATATTCGTGTTTTGACAACGCTCCTTTAATAAAGCAAAGTACCTGCACACGGTGGATAGTTTACTTCCCTCTTTACCTCGTACGTGAGTTGTCTCACTTTAACGATCTATATCAATAAATGAATTCTTCAGTTAGGACTCTGTCCTCGGGTAGCTAATAACAGCGTGAAACTCATTAATCCAAATCCCCGAAACATACAGTATAGAAATCGCTATTTATAAATCCCATCCAAAAACTTTGGAACTCCATCAAAACCATGATACATTAGACAACTTAAAATCCTAGGGTATTGGCCTTCTAGATCATTGACTGGATCAGTATTAAAAGATAGATATGGTACACAACATTTCTGATGTCTTCAACCTAATCAAGCTCTTACGTAATGAAACACTCGTCGTTCCAATCGATGAACAATAACGTTTCACGGAAAATCAGTTGAAATATTAAGCAAAGAATTCAGAACACTCAAACACTTTAAGATCACTATAGTCGAAGTTGGCTAGAACTTAGAAGCATCTTTAATTATTTCAAATGACAACATCTAATACTAATACTATTGGTTAAATTTTCGGGACGAAAATTCTTTCAACAAGGGAATGATGTAACACCCTAGAATTTCATATTAACTCCGTTAACTAAATCCCGTTACTTCTGTTAATGAAATTATACTCCACATTTAATTAGTGAAATTAAACGTGCTACTTATTACACAAACAGTTACATATAACAAACAATCCAAGGAATTACCAGATCAAAGGTTAATACACGAATGTTGGCGAATTAATAAAATAATAATTCCGAACAACTAAATAAATATAAAAATTTAGTGAACTTATATGTTACTGGACTGAAATGTTTTCGGATGTGACAACTCGAAACTTATTTTAATGACCATATACAATTTTCGGGACGAAAATTCCTTCAACAAGGGGATGATGTGACACCCGACAAATTCAGGTTAACCTCGTTAGTCAAACTATGTTAATCACGTTAACACAATTATACTTTTAATTTAATTTGGTGAATTAAATGTACAAACTGTTACACAAACGTACACACGAAACGATCACACGAGTTAATGCCCCGGCGTTGGTGAATTTAATTGATACAAATACAATAAATATATATCCTAAGTAACATGTGTGCTTAATTGTTAAACTTTCGAGTAATTACGTAGTTTACTGGTTTTAACCTTTTATGAAATTCAGTAGATTTTAGGAGACGGGAAAAATACGTTTAAGAAAGAGCTTCATTGTGTTTACAAACCGTAACAAAACGTAACCCATGGATCATCCATGTGATCCATGGATGGCCCAAGGCTCAACTTAACCTAAACCTAACTTAATCATTTAACAAAAATTAAAACCAACCCTAAAAATCCCTCCTAACAGCCGTCATCTTTCCGGCCAGATTCCGGCCGGCTCCGACGTCTTCACGAGGCCTATTATATATCAAAATCTTCGTCTCGACGAGACGGTTCCAATGATAGTAAATATGTCTGCTAACTCGTAGCGATGAAAAAGTTATGGCCAGTTGAATATTTCGGCTGTTTTGTTCGTCAAGTGATGATGTTCAGTTGTGTTGGATCTTTGGTGGTGTTGTTGCTTGCTAATTTAAGTTATAAACACATTACAAGTAAGTTTCATTCCTAAAAACTTCATATATGTTTCGAAAATTGTAAGACATGAAACCCTAGTTCATCCAAAATTGTCAATTGGTGATTTTTTTGTGGAATTGTGTATTGATTATAGGTTTATTTGATGTTTTGATGATCAAATAGTGAATTGAATCCATATTATTATTTTTGAGAAATTAGGGTTAATAGGAAGTCTTTTGAACATGAACTAAAATGCATGATCATGATGAAATATGATGAAATATATGTTTAGATGATGATTTGAATGAAGGATGATTATTTGGTTTTGAAATTACATGCTCGTTTTGCCATATTACTAAAAATAGTAACTTTTTCATTTGGTTCATGTGAAAAATGCATGTTGTGGACATCTAATAGTTGTTGTGATGATACTAGCATGTTCGTATGATGAATTAAACGAATTTTGGTTATTTGAACGTGGAAATCCGACTTGATTTGGAATGACTTTCTAATTGTAGAAACTTTTTGTCATGAACATTCACTAGGGTGCATGTGTGACACCCCGCCCGGCGGCGGAAACACCGGGCTGTCATTGGAATTGGATATCAATAGTAAACAAAGCACATGGTATTTATTTATTAAGTTCAATAATGATGTAGTAAGTTTTGAACCTAAGTCTTAAATGAATACGACAAAAGTAATAAAACCGAAACAGTAACTGCAATTGTCTGATTTATTATTCTAGGTCCAAGGCAATCCTATGTCTTGGCAAAAGCAGCAAAAATAATCAAGCAACACCTGAAATATGTAAAAATAAAGTTAGCTATTTAAAGCTAGTGAGTAAACCACAATTTGAATACATAAATATATAGAAATTCGAGATCATCATAATATGTTGCGCAATCTTACATGCATAGCTATTTCATATCATTCTCGACCATGACACCTTGAACACACATTGAACACACATTGAACACCATCATTGTATAGCAACTTGTAATCATTTGTCATGAGGAACCAACTCATGTTGTAAATTAAAGATAACCTTTTTAGTAACCGTCACGTAACCGTCTCGATATAGGTTATCAATAATTATTTTTGCAACTTAGGGACATAGCATAGCAACTTGTAACATAGCAACTTGTAACATTGAAATTGAATGGCCGGGTTTAAATCACCTGTTTTTAAATACATGCAGGTGGGTTTGTCAAACCATTAGCGCTAACATTGTACCGGTGGGATTACTAAGTAACAATACTACTTTAAACTACCACATAAGGATTGCATCTTGCCGCGGAACAAGACTAATACATTGAATGATCTCATTTGAAAAACAAATAGAAAACTGAAAACATTGTATAGTAATCGAACACATTTCAGCCCTAAAAAGTAAAAGTAAAAAAACAGGGGAGTGAATTTACTCACCTTGAAACTCGGGCACAAAACAAATAGTATATAGTCTTGAATTGAACCGAGGATCGTCAAGATATTAGAATCACCTAATTAAATGACAATCCTAACTTTGAAACGAAACAATAGCAACAAGAATTATAATCAGAAAATCTAGGGTTTCGGATTTGGGATTTTAGGGTTTTAAATTACAAATTGGAAATTAGGGTTTTAAAATACAGATTGGGAATTAGGGTTTTGAAAGATAGTTTTGGAAATTAGGTTTCAAATTGCGAATTGAGATTTTGGTACGAAACGTAACAGTATTTTTCGTATTAAAAGAATCTATTTTTTTTGTTTTATTGAAATAATATTTGTAATATATACTCCTAAAAATGTAAATTTATTATTTGTGTATATGTATTAAAAAAACTTATATTTATTTTTTTTATGCTTTAACATAATATTTACTTGAAATATGTTATTTAGGTTATTTAGAAAATATAGATTTACATTTAAAATGTGTAAAAATAAGAAAGTTGAAGAAAATTGGTTGTGGGACTCGAACCCACGACCTTACTATCTATATCACAAGAACAAACCAGCAGACCATATCATATTTTGTTAACATTCCCAACTTTTAAAAGTTTTAACAACAAAACCCATTTGAACACAAACCCTAAAATCAAGAATCATCAAATTGAATCAGATTTGTACAATGAAACCAGAAATTGATTAGGGGCTTCGAATCTATGAATGATATGGATCATTTTCATATAAGTAACTTACTGGATGGTTGACGAATTGGGTCAAGAGGGTTGAAGAACAAGAACACGACGGGTTTGGATTCGAACAGGGACGTAGAGACTTCTAGGATGCAATTCCTTTTGCAGAAACAATCCTCAAGATGCCACGAATGAAAGCCCTAAGTCAATTGAAGATGAAAACCATGTTTAGGTACTCGGTTGATGATGAACAAGAATGAAAAAAATGGAGATTACTTACTGATTTGCGGTTGATGATTCGAGAAATTGGAGATTCAGAGAGTTAGAACGAGTCTAGAAGGTTGTTTTTGTCGAATGAATTGTGTTTTAGTTGCCAGGAAGTAGTAGAACAGTTACGAGTTTGATTACGAGTTATTTGGATTAATTGGTTGTTAATTCGTTGTTATTAATTCAATTGAATGCTAGAAACAGCTTATAATCGATTATATGATCGTTTTGATTAAGGTAATTTACTGAATCGGACGTTTTGAAACGATTGGAATTAATGGGTTTTGATTTCGGTTTATGAAACAAGAAATTGAAACACCAAATGGTGTTTAGATAACGATTAAGGGTTCGTAACTTGCTTAGAATAAGGTTAGGATGATTTTTCGTGGGTTGAATCGGGTTTAACGTAGCTAAATCGCAGAAATGGGGGTCGCCGGAAAAACGGCTCCGGTGGCCGGAGTTGCCACCGGAATTGCGGGCAGAAGAAGAAAAGGGACCGGGGGGGTTTGGGTAATTACTATTTTACAGTTTAGGTCCTTGTTGTTTGGAATGTTTATTATTTATAGTTATAACTTTGATACTAGTTTGAAACTTTACACTTTTGGCCCAAAGTTAATTTACAAATTAATTAACTAACTAACTTAACCAAGTTGAAGCGTAACGATTATATAAGTGACGTTTTTACGTTTTTCCTTCGTTCTTAACGTTAATGGTGATTTCAAGACTTTAATATGTTTTTATCTTTAATAATCTTTATAAAATTTCTTTTATAAAAATACAATATATATATAACGTATATATATACTTTGAAGATTAAATAATTGTTTTTAGTATTTAATTTGCTAAACGTTGAATAATAATTTGGTCGTTTTATATTAAAAAACGAGAATGAAGTTAGGCTCGACATATTTATATGTATATTTTAAATAACGAAGCGTTATAATTAAAGGGAGATAAATACAAATTCATTAAAGATGGATGATTTCGGGTCTGAGTCGGGCATTCGGGTTCGGGTTTGGGGCAGATGCCACAGCATGATTAGTGGTTTTGGACACACAAACATAAATGAAATGCATAGGGAAGATTGTAGGCAACTTTGTAAATGGTAAACTAGCTCTTGACATGGAAAAGGTATGTAAAAGTGTTGTTTGGTTAATAACCCGTTAGTATGAAATTGATTGTTGAGAATCTAGAATGTGTGTTCTAGTTGACTAGGATGCTATGATAAAAGTGTTGCTATGTTATTTGAAACATAAAGACATGTGGACAATAATATGTGCCTTGAGATGATTACACATGGTACTTTGTCTTATATTGGAAACTGTAAGTTTTGACGTGTGCTATTGGGTTGTGTATCATGGTATGACTAGTGTGTAGTAGTTGATGTGCATAATGAGGTTTGAAAATCTTTTGGATGTTGAATTGTGAAAACATGTTCTAAAATTTCCACTTTCCTATAAAGGAAACTTTAATGAAAATAGAAATACTTCAAAAGAAACATACTTGCACTTAATAAATCACCAACGGGTCGTGGGTCAACTCGGGTCAACAAAAGTCAACTTTGGTCAAACTTGGTCAAAGAGTCAAACTTTTCTAATCTCGCACAAACCGTATGACTATTTGGATGCATAGGGTTCTATGACCCTACATGAACACACATTAATAGACCTACTATTATTTAGGTTGCATTGAACCGTACTTTTTTACTATTACATTGTGTACTCTCAAACTGATTTGCTGTGCAACCTAAGGTGAGTTCACTGAACCGTAATTTTTTACTATTCCACCCTTTTATGGGCTGGAAACTTGAACAACTACTTTTACGGATTTACAAATTATGTATGTCGCATGTCTGGATTAGAGCAACTTTTATTTTGTTCATGAAAGACCTCATGGATACCTAGTTGACCGTTAGTATTTGTGAAATAGCGGGGAAATTTTGAGTAGTACTACTGGGTTTGACAAACCCCACCCGGGCTAGTCGCGCTAGCACGACAGAAGGACCTGTCGAACGGGTGTTGAATGACCTAACATACTTACAGTGCATCCTGCTGGGATGTACGAACGGGCAAAATGCACTTAATGTGTACATACGTCAGCTTCGGTCAGATACATACGCCTCTAGGACATGTGCTGTAGACTAGCTACCTACAATGACATACTTAATTTATATTTCTGCTTGCAACTAAACATACTTGATTTCATACTTACTATGTGAACTCACCAACCGTCGTGTTGACACTTGTTAGTTTTTCACTTTTACAAGTCACTGAGGTTCAACGCACTTAGGGCATGGCATGGAGTCACAACTTTGCATTTAAACAGTTTCTTGCATTTAAAAACTATGTTTGATTTTAACAAATATTTAAACTATGTTTCTAATGTTGGGCGCGTGTTTGCGCATTTAGTTCCATTTAATATTATTGACATTACATTTCGATTACGCTTCTGCAAATTATTAAACGTTAACTCTGTATTAAATTTTCTCATTTAATGAGACACGTATATTTTAAATTCATATAGTGTCGTTTGGTGTAACTAATGACTGAGATCCTGGTTTGTCACACACTTAACGGTAAAACTCCGTTAGTGGATTTTGGGGGTGTGACAAAAGGGGTGAAGAGTAATGTTGAGAAGTGAGTTTTATTTATAGCCGATGTTAATGAAAGAGAAGATATTTTTATGAACAAACGACGGAGTGTCTGAAGCGCGCTTTGTCTTCTTCTTTGATCTTTTGAACGTTGTGAAATGTCACATTTCTCATTTTTCTCTTATTCTAGATTTTAACATCCCATGCAACTTTGACACCTTAAAATATGGATTCCTTTTTTATTTCTCTTTATTACTCAAGTTGGCATGTTTGTGTTTTCAAGACATGCATGCAAGACTTTGAATAAATGTTACTTTGTTACAAGTCCTTACAAGAACTTTGACTTTGACTTAATCCATAAACCTTCATTCAGTCTTTAATTAGTAAGCATTTGAAATAATTTTGATGATAATATATGACTTACAATATAATGCCATTTACATCTTAATTAAATAAATGTTCAAGGAACTTGTATGAGACATATATTAATTTTTAAAAAACTAATACTACTTCATGTCACAAATTTAATTTATCATTATTAAAATATAAGATAGTACGTAATTATTTTATACTTAGTCCCAACATATATGATACTAGTCAAATTATTGTATAGTGGATTAAAACACACATCCAATGCCCTCATCTAACCTTATTTATAACAAACACCATCCTCAACCACGCCATTTTAGTATTCACATAGAGATTAAACCTCCAAGTCTCTATTCAACTCAATATTTAGCCCTTTATGGGATCGACACTCATTTCAAACCTAAACCTTGATCACCATTCACTAATTTGTCGATCACTACATTCTTGTAACCTTTAAGAACCAAACTGAAAAACTATTATTAAATCAAAATATGACAATAGAAATATTAATATATCCTAGCTTCAAATATTAAAGATGAAAATAAAGTAATATATCAAAATATGATGATCAAAACTTAAATCTTTCACACTATGATTGATCATCCAAGTTGATGCATCATATAATCTTTCAACTTAGAAGAAGGAATTTTAGCTTCGTCCACTTTGACTCCAATTCCGTTCAATGCAACAACAACGAGCTCTATACAATAATCCAAATCTTCATAAAATGTGTTAGTGAAGATCCCCTTGTTACCCTCCTCCGGTGCACCTTTAACAAGACACCCAACTTGCACGCCCTCGCTATACGCCTTATATGCCTTTAGTATATCAACCGCACGATTGTCAAAATGGCCAACCACAAAATCTTCAAAATTCTACGTACATGCATATATAGTCCAACTTCTTCATTAGATAACCATTAAGTACTTACTACACAACTAGGAACAAGATAACAAGTAAACTAACTGAAAATCTTACGTACCTTAGGTGGGTTTTGCATGATACGTGCCATTATGTAAAGTGTTATTATAAACAGTCTTTCGTTGTATTTCAAGTCGAGAGCGTCTATGAATAAGGATTGAGTTGTATTATTGTGAAATGGATAAGGATTGAATGAAGGGTTTCTATTGAAACCACTATGCAAGAAGATTAAAAATTTGAGCATATTGGAAGTGTGAGGTACCCAAAACTGCACCTTGGCCCACTTACAACATTCTTTTTTGTCGATGAGTAAGTTAACATCACCTTTATTTAATATATTTGGGTGGATTGAATAACGATAAGTGTAAAACTGCGCCAACTGAAAATACAAAACCATCGAACAAGTTAATTAAGGCAGGATTATATATATGTTTGTGTTAATATATATAGCAACTCAAGAGGTGTATTAAGCATTTACAATGTCAAACAATCCTCACGTACCATCAATTGTTAACAATGTTAAGTGGGAAAATTCCCAAAATGTCCCTTTTGACCGTTGACTTCTCAAAATGTCCCATTTGACTTCGATTTCCATAGGCGTCACGACTATAGTCGTTTTAGTCGACGCCTACGGATTCTAACAAATAACAAGCTTCCATGTGTCCAAAGTGGTGGACGCCTATGGGCTTTGTCGGAAAACGACTATGGGCGGACGCCTATGGGCTTTGTCGGAAAACGACTATGGGCGGACGCCTATGGGCTTTCTTGGGAATGGGCGGACGCCTATGGGCTTTGTCGGAAAACGACTATGGTTGTCCACCACTTTGGACACGTGGAAACTTGTTATTTGTTAGAATCCGTAGGCGTTGACTAAAACGACTATAGTCGTGACGCCTATGGATGGCGAAGTCAAAGGGGACATTTTGGGAAGTCAACGGTCAAAAGGGACATTTTGGGAATTTTCCCATGTTAAGTACCATGCATACTTGTGGCCATGATCAAACTATATATCTACGTATTCTAATAATTGAGTAACTCATTCACATGTCAACAATTTAACTACTCCATATAGAAATTTGTTTAGGTGTCATGCTCTTATTTAATTTGATGTACGATTTGAAAGCGGGTCATGGTATGCTCCATATTCGAAATAACCCGATATGTTCTAATAAAAAATATCAATTATCATGAATTATCTATTAACTCGATATGTTCAAATAAAAAATTTACCAATTATCATTAATTATCTCATAACCCGATATGCTTAAATAAACAATTTACCATTATCATAAATGATCTCGTAACATGATATATTTTCAAATAGAAAAATTATCAATTATTATAAATCATGTCCTTTTTTTAGTATATGATTTTTGTTTGGAAAATATTTGTAAATATCCAAACCAATTTAATAAAAAAATGTTATAAATAAATTTAATTAAAACATATAAAATAAATACACGGGTACTAATCTAGTTTGTACTTTTCTCTATTGATTATTCAGTCACCTGGAAGTGAGAACGAGCTAAAAATCTATGAGTTAGAGAATAATAAAAAAAACCCAAAAAAATTAGTTTTAAATTTGGAAAAAAATTAACGGTGTTAAGTGTTTTTTTAACTAAGCTCCTTAAAAAAATATATTTGAAAGTTGGGATCTCTAGCAAGAACTTTCGCAGTTGAGATTTTTTCCAGCCAACAGGTAAATGTTAGGATTTTTAAAATCCAATTTTCCTTTAAAGTTTTAAAAAGTATTTTATTAGGAAAACAAAGTGGTCGCAAAAATGCACTCTAGGTCAAGAGACCTAATACTTGGAACCTCAAATGCTTAGCAAATCCTTCTACAATTAATTTGTTTGAATATTAAGAGTAAGCTTCAATTTTGATCGATGTGTTTTGATACCATTAACAGTTTCAGTCTCACCTTAACAGGTTTGGTTCCTGTGTTTTTATTTTCTAACAGAAATGGTCCTGAACACTAACTACATCCAATTTTTCGTTAAGTCTCCATCACATGGGAGTAAAAATGTCATTTCTCCCACTATTTTTGGCATGTAACTAAATAAAATTGTTAACTTACATGATGACCTAGATAAAAGAGGGGAGAAATGACATTTTTACCCCTCAGATGCGGGCACGTGTGAGAGACTTAACGAAAAGTTAGATGTAGTTAGTGTTCGGGATCATTTCTGTTGGAAAAGAAAAACACAAGGATCAAAACTATTAAGGTAAGACTGAAATTGTTCATAATATCAAAACACAGGAACCAAAACCACAATTTACTTGAATATTAATATTAAACAAATATATCTATATGCAGATATACTTTTATAAATTAACCGGAGAGGCGTATGAAATTTTGATGGCCTAAAGCTTAAGATTATTTTGTAACACAATCAAGCCTAACATTTTTTTCACGTACTCTCGTCCTAGAAACAACTACAACATTAAAAACCGGCCTAGCTCCTACTTTTCCAAAAAATACAGATAAAAATAGATAAAGAATGATGACATACGGGTGGCGTGTCGGGATAGGTTTATGGGAAACAGACGTCAAAGAAAAAAAGACCATCATGATATGGTGTCCCTTGTGGTCCGATTATTACAGCTCTTAAAAGATCCATCCTCCCTTCATAACCCCTCACAAACATGCCTTCTATATATAACCAACCACATATATAATTAAATTAATTAAGCAGCATATAAAATTCACACTATCTTCTTTTGCTAGCTAGCATTTTTATTTTAATTAACTGACATATATATATTAATATACCTGGCAATTGCCTCTTAAGATCCTTCCACTCTTTCTTTATCCTTATATGCCAAGCTTTTGGTAGCTGCATGTAACATGTTGTGAATTGAATAAAAGTGATTAAAGATAACAATGTACGTATTTATTATTACTACTATTAACGTTATGATCTGATAAATACACATGTACGTACGTACACTTTCTAACTTCACCGATGACGTATGTTTTGAATAAAAATGGTCTGAGTAGTCCGAGACGGTATCAAACTCCTTGAAGTTGTCATATCGTTGCTTAATATCGTCATAATCAAGCGAATTCTTCATGTCTAACATGTTCGTATCAAGAACATCATGATGTGATGACTCGGAGGAGCTAGCGCTTGAAGTATCAAAACATGTCTTGTTTGTAGACTCAACCTTATCTTTTGAATTAATTGATTGTGTTGCAACACTAATACCCTCCTAAAGTATCACATGTACAACAACAAATAAGCTACTGATGAGATCGAGTATCTCGTTATAAAAGAACCAAATCATATATATTTTCTAAAACATGTGTTGTACGTACGTACGTACATTTTCGGTTGCTTTCAACGTAACCGTAGATTGCCCATCGATGACTCTGATTTGATCGTTAGCTTGAACCTCATCTAATCTGACTTCAGTGTTCCTTAGAGTAATATGCTGGTGGACTGAATCATGTCTAGTATCAATGGGCTGTAACTTGTAAAATGAAGACATTTAATTCGGTTGATAGATCAAAACATATATTTTTATAACTAAAATAATATACTAAATAGCTAGATTTAGTGGTTTTTAACTTTACCAACTATTATGTTTTGGTCGTTGACGGCCCCAACTAACGAATTAGCTGCTAATGTAAAAATTACTTCAAAATGTTGTTTTGAACGACAATTTTTACATCCGATTGAAAACCCGGCCGTTAAGTTTAAATTAACATCTGATTGAAGCATCATTTCGTCACCGTTTCAAAGTTATTCTTCCGATCAAAAGCTCTAAAAAAACCAGTATGCAGTTCGAAAAAAATAACTTAACATAGTTAAATTTGATCCGTCACTAGGTATTTCGTTAGATAGATGAAACCGTCAATGACAAAAATGTGATGGAAACCTACTAAATGTGATAATGATGATATTTGCATAAAGTAAAAGACTTTAGTAATATATGCTCACCATAGTAAATTTAAAACATGAAAAGGGATTACAAAACCTAGAGAGAATATCTAAGAATTTGTTAACACTGCTTTTGTCATAACTATTTTGATTGTTCTTTATCTGATCATGCGATGCTAGTAATAACTTCATTCCTTGTGTGAGCTCTTTTATTGTGGCATCAAAACCATCAACCCTATGCCCGAGCTCCTCGTAGCGCTTTTCCATTACGGATCGATATTGTTGTCTATAGAGATCGATTTACAGAAAGTTCGATCAGTCTCTATTGACAAGAGATATATAATGCTTGTTGCTTATATATATGCAACCAATATATGTATATTAGATCAAGAATTGATCAAACACATTGCAGAGCTAGTTTATATATTTATAGCAAATAATAATTTGAATAACCAATATAGTGTCTATTTTTTGTTTACTCCAAATCGATCTATAGGAGTTTATTTCGAGAATGTGTGGGTGTCCTAAAAACGATCTCATGACTTTTTAAACAAGACTTTCCAATTTTGTTTTCATTTAATTAAATTAAATGAATTTTAAATTTATTTATAAGTACCAAAAATATAACTAGAAGGCACGTCATATCTATATCTATACCTTCTAATAATAAAAGAGTGTTTTAGATGCCAAGTGTCATTCAACGAAGCCATTGTTGGCTTTTTTTCCCGCTCAATTGTCAATAGCAATATTTTACACGCGGATCTTGATTTTACCCGACCCAGTATCTTATAACCCACAGTTTGACCCGGCCTATATAATCACTCTATTTTTCTAACATCCAGTTTCTCATTCGCTTTCATCATACACAAACCCTAAATCTCTCCTTGCTGTCACAGTCGTTACTCGTGTTCTTCTGAAATCGGAACTAAAATCCACGCTACATCTTTAGTGATTTTGTTTTAGGTTGTTTTTTATATGTAAATATGTAAAGCTCGATTCAAGGTAATTTTGATTTCAACTTTATTGTTGTTGGTTTTCTTAAATCGACATATCTTTGATTATCTGGTACTAATATTGAAACCACGATTCACATCTACAGGTTCGTTGCATCTTATCTTTTAGTATTGATTTCTTTTAATTTGTTTCGATTTTGACCCAATTTAGGGTTGTTATTGACTTTTCTGAGGATGATTTGTTAGGACTTTAGTGGATGCTTTTAATTTGTGTATTATGCTATCTGGTTTGTTTGTTTTGTCGATTATGCTTCTTGGATATTGAAGATTGTTTAGTAAAGATTTAAATGGTTGATCTTTTAGGCCACAAAAGGTCAAACAAGCCTGGTTTGACGATCTTTTGATTTGGTCACACTTAAATAAAAAAAAACATGTTTGATCGTTGGCTTGGGCTCGATTATTATAACAATAAAATAGATATCTATTTTCAATTTAAAAATCATCTAAAACAACGTCATAATCTTTCATGTTCAAATTGGGTCATGGTTGTGATTCTTTTGAATAAAAGAAGTAGCATTGTCTTTCAAATACAAACATCATGTATATTTAGTCAATTACACTACATATCAATTACTGATTTTGAAGAAGCTTGATATTTTATTTGGTGATGTGTGGAAGAGGACCTAAAAATGTCTTGTATTGAGTTGCTAGAAAAACAAATTTGCCATACAGGCTTTTAAATTGGAATGCCCATTGATAGGGTTTTAATGGCCAACATCATAAAGGATATGAAGTTGAAAAACTTAATATTAGATTGTTTTTTTTAATTTGTATAATTAAATGGTATTAGAAATATCATTATAATGTAGCTGATGTATTCTATTATATGTTTTTATGCAGGTTGGTTTTCTCAAAGATGAGCACTGAAATGTTGTGTTACATACCCATTGGGCAATGTTTTGGCTTGAAAGAAAGAGAGAAAAAGAAAAAACAATATGATGTTTTATTATTTGAAAATGCATGTTGAATGGAGAAGCAACGACCTTGGACTTGGGGAAATGGTGCAAACATTGCATCGTGCAATGTGTAACCTGGTGATCACATTTTTTGCTTCAAAACAAGGGTTGGTTTTTTTCACAATGCATAATATTATCACTAGATAACTTGGTTATGTTAGGATTTTGTTAAGATTTTTTTTGGTTCTGTTTGACTTCCATTGACTTATTGTTATTAATTATTTCATTTAATAATATGTAACTTTGTTTCAAATAATAAATTTTAAAAAAACTCGAGATTTTTGAATTTCTCACGACTTCACCCGTGTAACACACGGGATATCAACTAGTCTTCTAATAAAAGAGGGTTTTAGAGGACACTTGTCATCCATTAGAGGCCTTTGGAAAATAATTTTTCCGCTCAAAATTTTTATAACATTTTTATTAGTTGAAGATTTGCATTCCATAAGTAAATTATTTTTTAATTAATTCTAAATTAACAAGGTAGTCAAATAAATTTTTTTTCCAAAAATATATTATGCTTTAAATTGATTTGTTTTGAAAATACAAAATTTATATTACCTATGAATTCATTTGCGTCCTTAATCAATGTGTTTTTCATAATGTTAATTAAAATCGACACATTGCATTCATATGTTCCATAAATATTCAACATTGCAAAATGTAATGTTTTTAATCAATGCGTCTATATTGCTAAGTCAAACTTTGAATGAGATACTTGTCAAATATAAGCATGTCTATTGTTCACATAAGATGATTTTTTTATTGTTGTAGGTAGTTCGTTTTTTAGCTTTAACAAACTTTTATTTAACGTGATAATATGCAACTTATTTTTAAATGTTTCTTTTTTCTAAAGGAAAAATTCATAAAACAAATAAATTTTATATTTTGTTCCAATTAGGTCAGTTAAACTTTGTTTTGTTTCAATTAGATAACTTTAGTTTAAAATGTGTTTTACTCATAGGTAATTAACTTTATAATAGGTAAACATTGGTAATTAACATTATAAAAGGTACACTGATTTTAGGTGAATTTGTGACACGTTTTGTGTTTTTTTTCTGTTATCAACTATATTTCATAGTTTTTGTACATGTTTTTTCTGCCATCAAATTTTTTTGGGATCAGTTTTGTGTATTTGGGACTCGTTTATTCTGCCATCATTTTTTTATAAAAAATTTCTCAAGTTTTAACATTTTGGGACACTTTTTTTAGACTTTTTCTACAAATTTATGAAAAATTTTGTAGTTTTTTTTTTTGAATTTTTGAAATTTTTTAGAAATATTTATTATATTTTATTTAAATTGAATATTACAAGGCTTGATAGTTGGTGGTGAGAAATTAGAAACAATTGTTCTTTAAGTTGTCCAACGGCAAGTTAAAGTTTACCTATTATACAAGTTAATTACCTAAGATTAAACACGCTTTTAAAGTTAAATTATCTAATTGAAAGAAACAAAGTTTGAATAACTTAATTAAAAAAACAAAAATGAAACTTCATTAATTATATATGTTTGCTATGTCCCTACCCGTGTAACACACGGGCGTAAAACTAGTAAAAAATATGTTTGTGTTTTGTGTTTGGAATCAAAATCAGCAAAATTAGAAAATTTTAATATTTTTTTAAAGAATCTATCTAATAAATCAAAGTTTAGGGGGACAATTTTTGAGGAAAAAATTATTTGTTCTATAATAGGAAGTTTGAGTGGTAAAAAGTTTTATGGAATTTTTCACTATGCACATGTTGATGGAGTCAAATCATTATATATTAAATATATCTAAAAACTTAAAATAATATTATAATTTCTTTATAAATATTATTATTTACCCCGTGTGTAACACACGGATATTAAACATAGTCTATCTAGTAAATCAAGGTTTTAAGGGGTAATTTTTTGAGGGGAAAGTTTTTATTTTATAATACGAAGTTTAGGAGGTAAATTAAATATTTTCACCATGCATGAGTTGATAAGCTAAATCCTTAAATACTAAATAATCGTAAATCCTTAAACATAATGATTATAATTTCTTTATACATATCATTATTTAACCCGTATGTAACACACAAGCATTAAACCTAGTAGTCATTAAAAACAACCATTTTCCAATAACTCCAACAACAAAATTTGTAATCAAAATCACAAACCTCATGTATAAAAACAATTTCGTGTATAAAATCACCAAAATACATCAAATATCATTACAGTTAACAAAAATGACGTGCGAGAAAAGATGTTAATAGATGACACACTAAAGATGACGGACGTCAAAAGATGATATGCACTTTTGCTATATATAAATCCCCACTCATAATCTGGATTACGGGTAAGAAATCTACCTGTACTAGAAGATCTCAAGAATTTGCTTTCCTCATCAGTAAGCCCATCACAAAAAGCTTTAATTAACTCCCACTTCTTCATTTCATGATGAGGACATAACCGAACTAACTCTTTGTACCTTGCCCATGCTTCATGCAATTGCTCCCCCACTTGCTGTTGAAAAAGTCGAATGTTCTCAATAGCATCACTTGTCTTCCCCATTGGATAAAACTCATCAAGGAATTCTTGTTGCATTTGTCGCCAAGTGAAAATACTATTACTTGGAAGCATGCGGTACCATTGTTTTGCCTTCCCAACCAAAGAAAACTGGAATAACCTCAACTTAATCTCTTCTTGTGTAAAGTGTGGTCCACCAATTGTGCTACATATTGCATGGTACTCATCTAAATGAAAGTAGGGCTCTTCAGTTGCATTACCCGAAAACTTGGGAAGAATTGTTAAATAATTGGAGCGTATCTCGAATTGTCTTCCCTCTTGATATGGTATCACTATGGGTCCCGGATTATCATTAACCGCCGGACGGAAATGGCTATCAACTCCTTCATCCAGATCATCATATCCCCCGAATCCCCAATCATTTCCGTTACCTTTGTATTGTTGATACAGATTTCTTCCATTGAGATTATTAGCATTGTTGACATTATTAATCCCATTGTTTGTGTGTTGCCCATATCCTCTAACACCATGATTATAGTTATTGTCCCACTCATTGTGACATCTGCCCCGAACCCGACTCCTGACGCCCGACTCAAACCCGAAGTTGTTTATCCTTTAATGTATTCGTATTTATTTTTCGTTAAATGTGATTTTTCGTTACTGAAAATATATAAGTGTTACGTCATTTCTCGTTCTTAATATATAACGATCGAAATATTATCCAATGTATACTAATTAAATACTAAATACAATTTATTAAACCTCCAAAGAAATATATATACTTTATATTAAAAGAAAACATATATATATATAGTTTATAAAAGAGATTTTATAAAAATTGTTAAACAAAATTGTTTCCGAGTCTTCGAATAGTCATTCGACGTCAAGAACGAGTTAAAGATATAAAAACGTCACTTGTATAAACATTACGTCTTAACTTGGTTAGGTTAGTTGGTTAATTTCATTTAAACACTAACTTTAGACCAAAATTGTCAATTTGCAAACTTATATTAAAACTTATAGTAACTAAATAAACAAAACCAGAAACCACAGGGGCTATAATTGTAAGGTTTTAATTACCCAACCCACACCTGCGCAAACCCCCCCCTTTCACGCGTTTCCGGCGAAATGCCCTTTTCCGGCCAAATCCTCTTTCCGGCGAGCCTAAATCACGCGTATTGACCGTTTTCTAATCACCAAAATCTCGCTAATCCTCTACAAACCTGTTCCGAAACATTCCTTGTATACAAAACGAGTGTTTTCAGCCTAATTAATTCGATTGATTTCGTGATTTAAAATATATTTTACCATTTCCGTTTATAACCCGTAATCAACAAAATCAATCCATCCTTTACACTCTAAAACACTCGCATAACACCATTTCATCACTTAAACACCCCATTTCGCTCTGAAAAATACCAAAACCAAAGCTTCAAACAAATTCCGGCGACCGTGGTCGTTTACCACCTTCACGTCAGCATTTCAGGTAAATCTTGGTTCGTTTCAACCCTTCCAATCATCTGCATCTATCTAACATGTCTATTTCATCTCACATCCATTCCAGAATTACGAATTTGGATCCAAAACAGTCGACATTCTTGCTAAACGAATCTATATCAAACCTTCACTACCAAGTAAGTTTCTTATATCAAAATGATCACAATACAATGTGGATCAAAAGCCCTCTTTTGGATTGAGATTATATTAACAAGATCGAACGAATTTGATGGTTCTTGATTCTAGGGCTTGTAATGTTAATATGGGTTTTAGTTGTAAATAAACTATAAAAAAATTAAAAATCAGATTGTTTAAACAAAAGTTGAAGTGGTCTGGTGGTTGTGTAGACTTCACTTTCAACCGGAGGTCGTGGGTTCGAAACCCACAACCTGTTTCATTTAATTTTATTACTTTTAAACATTTTAAAACATTTAATTATATTTCCTAAATAACCTAAATAATACAATTAAGTTAGTACATTTTAAATCATGAAAATTTACAACTTCAAATACATATGATAATGCTTTAAATTTATAAGTATTATTACAAACTTTAGTAAAAGTAAATCCGTATAAAATATTTACAATACGAAAAAAAAAATACGATTACGTTTCGTACCAAAATCCCAATTCGTGTTAAAACCCTAAAATCCCAAATCTGAAACCCTAGATTTTCTAGTTTTGATTCTTGTCGCTATGTTATTGTTTCGTTTCTAAGTTAGGGTTTTTCCCAATTAATTAGGTGATACTAATATTTGGGCAACCCTCGGTTCGTTATTGTTGCGTTCCTATTTCGGTTATCTATTGCATTTCAAGGTGAGTAAAATCACTCCCCTTTTTACTTTTACATTTTGGGGCTGAAATATGTTCAATTACTATACAATGTTTTCGGTTTTCGTTTCTATTTTCAAATGAGATCATTAAATGTGTTAGTCTTGTCTGCAGCAAGATGCAATCCTTATGTGGTAGTTTAAAGTAGTATTGTTACTTAGTAATCCCACCGGTACAATGTTAGCGCTAATGGTTTGACAAACCCACCTGCATTATTTCAAAACATGTGATTTAAACCCGGCCATTCAAATTTCA
Source organism: Tagetes erecta (assembly GCA_030867185.1). NCBI lineage: Eukaryota > Viridiplantae > Streptophyta > Magnoliopsida > Asterales > Asteraceae > Tagetes > Tagetes erecta. The sequence continues at coordinate 77,350,008 of CM061490.1, read as the reverse complement.
ATGTTACAAGTTGCTATACGATGATACAAGTTGCTATGCTATGTTGCTATGTCCCTTAGATGCTTAAATAATTATTGATAACTTATATCGAGACGGTTACGTGACGGTTGCTAAAAAGGTTATCTTTAATTAATAACATGAGTTGGTTCCTCATGACAAACGATTACAAGATGCTATACAATGATGTTGTTCAATGTGTTCAATGTGTGTTCAAGGTGTCATGGTCGAGAATGATATGAAATAGCTATGCATGTAAGATTGCGCAGCATATTAGGATGATCTCGGATTTCTATATTATTATGTATTCAAATTGTTGTTTACTCACTAGCTTTAAATAGCTAACTTTATTTTTACATATTTCAGGTGGTGTTTTGAGACGTTTATGCTTTCGAGACATTTAGGATGCTTTTTGGACCTAGAATAAATCGGAACTAAACGCTATTAGTTGTTGGCTTTTATTTCTGTTTTAATGCTATTTATATCTCATTTATGTCACAACAATTACTGCTATAATGATATTAAAATATGTTTTTAGTGTGCCATGTGCTTTGTACTATTGATATCCAATTCCAATGACAGCCCGGTGATTCCGCCGCCGGGCGGGGTGTCACACTCATCATCACCTGGGCCATTTTCATCCTAAGGATTTTCACCTGCATCTCCATACCAGTCGCTTCCATACCCCTGTCTTTGATAATTACCATCATCTTCACCATAACCTTGTTCGAATTTCCCCGGATTTCATTGAAACAGTTGATCATCATATTGTTCGAACCGGTTCCTAGGACTTTCTTGAGCTTTTCTCGTAGGACCCCTACTAGAACTCTAGAAGAATTGTCCCTCTTTGTTTTGTTTTGGTTTGGTTTAATGGTTAAGGTGGATTTTTAACTTGGTTTTGGGGTAATTCGGTTTGGTTGGGTGGTGGTTGTTGGTTTTGAGGCGGTTGTGGATCTTGGATTATTGGTGGGTCCATGTCTTGGCTTCTTGTTAAATTTCTTCAGCGAATGATGATGATTTTACCCCTGAATGATGCAAAACACGGTTATATCTCGCAGTCTTCTCGATTTCTGAATCAAAGATCAAAGGTGATGTCTTACCCAAGTATCGTGTATGCATGCAACCTGTCACCTGTACACAAAAGCACAACCCGCGTAACACAAAAAAAATTTAAAAAAATAAAAACAAAAATCAAATTATCTAAACACCAAGCGCACCGATTCCCCGGCAATTGCGCCAAAATTTGATCGTTGTCAAAGAGCCAATCAAAGATAAGTGTAAAATGTGTGTTCTAATCACCTTAGCTAGCTAGGGTAAGTAGAGTGTCGAACCCCGTGAAATTAGTGGTCAGTGTATAGATTAACTTGATTTACAAAACAAATGATTACTTAATTAAACTACTAAAATAATCTATTGCCTCTTGGCTGTGAAAAGTTAGAAGAAATTATTAAACTAAGAAATAAAAAAAATATGTTGCAAGAAAATAAATTGATTGTTGTTAACGATTGGGAAAAATGGATCAACTCCGGGGTTCAAGTAATAGATTGATATACACCTAGGGTTTGCCACATTGGAAATTATAGAGACATAACTAGTTTACCTGTTCTTATTGAAGCGTGATTACATTTAGATGCACGAGTAGTTAACTTAGATAGATCAAAAATCAACTATGGATTGTGATGGTCAAGACTACGCTAATGCCGGACCTAGTGATTTCATTTGTAACACAAGTTAAAGAAAATGTATTGAACAACCTAGTAATTGATTACTAGTGCATCAAAACCAGTGAATGACAAAGAGGTTTTCAAAACAACTAACAAAACCATTAATCAATAAAAACCTTTAAACACATGAACAAGATCAAATATCCAAAAACATTCAAAGTTCATGTCCAATGTAATAAAACCCTAGCTGTAAAGTATTCAACCACTAACCATCCACCCGAAGATGATGATCACGGCTGGTTTAGCCGCTCATAACGATGATTTGATCTTCGATCTTGGTTTGGAATTGCATGTTTGATGTTGGAATGATGTTGGAATGAAATGGAATGATAGAAAATTCGTTCAAAAACGTTCTTGGTGGCTCAGTATGAAGTTAGGGTTTCAAAAATATTATAAAACCCTTTAAATAGCCTTGAAAATCTGTACCAAAAATAAAAATGACCAAAGGACGTAAGCATACTACCTTCTACTCAAAAAATGACCTTAAGGTCTGCCTTGCATCCCTTAAACGATCAAAAATCACTTATGTCAAAATGGACGTAAGCTTATGTCCTTTAGGACGTAAGCTTACTACCGTTTTCCAAACTTTCATATTTTTCTTTGTTTCTTGATTTCTTTCCATCCACATGCTAACCAATCTTCATTAAAGTGTTGATAATCATCATTTTAGCTTCCTACACCTACAAACCAAATATATATCAAAGTAAATGTGTTCGAGATGATAATTAAGTTAAAAACATTAAGTTAACAACTTAAAATACATATAAATCATGCACGCATCACACCCCACACTTATCATTTGCTTGCCCTCAAGCAAATCCGCTCGAAACTCTAAACAACAATACATAAACCAAAAGCCCTTACTATGTCTTAGCTATGGTCCAAAGTCATACCTCATTCCCGATTACTAAAACATGCTTAAATAGCAAGTAAAGGATGTTACATTTATTTCAAAACAGAATCCGCCTAACTAAACCTAACAAGCTTCGGGTTTTTAGTTTCATGCAACACACCCCTCACAATTTTTCACTCCTCTCAGCTTATTTGTGGATTGGTAAAAGATGTACCATTATCACTCAAAGAGCTCCATATAAAACTTTGTTATCATAGGCTTGGGTGACAATCAAACCTCCACAGTAACACATAAATTAAACACATATCAAAAGGACTTACAGGTCTGAGGCTTAGGCTAAGGTAGGAAAATTGGTTGTGAAAAGTAGCTAAAAGGAAAGGTTTAGGTCAACTGTTGACATTCTTTATTTACCAACTAAGAACTTTAAAAATAATCACTAACACTTCAAACACATACCACCAAAATTTTGGGTACATAGCTAACCCACTAACTCATAACTTTCAACTTCTTTTGCTTTTCTAATTCTTTCTTTCTTTTTCACTTCATTTTTTTTTCATCTTTTTTTTCTTTTCCTTTTTTTTCCTTTTTTCTAACTATTACCATAAACAAAAACCAAGAACTACCAAGTGTGACACCCCGCCCGGCTGCGGAAACACCGGACTGTCATTGGAATTGGATATCAATAGTAAACAAAGCACATAGTAATTATTTATTAAGTCTAATAATGATATAATTACATTGGGACATGAGTCTTAATTGGAAACGACAAAAGTAATAAAAACCGAAACAGTAAATGCGAAGTCTTTATTATTATTCTAGGTCCAAGGCAATCCTATGTCTTGGCAAAAGCAGCAAAACAATCATAAGCAACACCTGAAATATGTGAAAATAAAGTTAGCTATTTAAAGCTAGTGAGTAAACCACAGTTGATAAATAATAGTATAGAAAATCCGAGATCATCATAATATGCTGCGCAATCTTACATGCATAGCTATTTCATCATATTACTCAACCTTTGACCATAGAACACATAGAAACACAAATCATAGACCCTGCAGGGTAACCTTTAGCAACAAGTCATGAGGAACCACTCATGTTACAATTAGTGATAACCGTCATTTAATCGTCTCGATGTGTAAGTTATCAAAAATTGTTTTAGCATCGAAGGGACATAGTAGCATAGCACAAGCATCATAGTATAGTAACTAGTAAACATAGTATAGAATCGCCGGGTTTAAATCACCTATCGATGTTCTAAAGTGTAGGTGGGTTTGTCAGAACATTAGCGCTAACATTGTACCGGTGGAAATTACAAGTAATATACTACTTTAAACTACCACATAAGAATTGCATCTTGTCGCGAGTCAAGACTAACACATTTTATGATCTCTTTTGGAAAACAAATAGAAAATTGAAAACATTGTATAGTAACTAGAATCATATTTCAGCCCCAAAACGTAATAGTAAAAAGGGGAGTGAATTTACTCACCTTGAGACTTGGGCTCGAAATAAATAGTAAATAGTATGAAGTGAACCGAGGATTTCCCAAATACTAGAATCACCTAAGTAAATGAGAATCCTAACTTAGCAAAACATATCGTATAGAACTGGAATTGAAACAATAGGAGTCAATTGAAATTTGGAATTTTAGGGTTTCGAATTGGCACTTGGGAGTTTTTCGTTAAACGACCAAAAATATATAAAATCATTTATTCCTAACGATAGCAATAATAAAAACAATTATTTTGATAAGCGATAGATTTTTAATTACATAATGTCAAAATGTATTATATATCTTAGAGATACTTTAAAACGTCACCTTATTTTTAAAGTATAAAACGTATTTCTAAGAATTAAATTTATAAAACTAAATTTAACTAAAACCATGGTTTTGATCTACTTTGTAAGATTTTAGTGCTCTAAAATATATATGTATAACATAGTATTAGTATTAGATTGAGTTACTTAATGTATTATATATCTTAGAGATACTTTAAAACGTCACCTTATTTTTAAAGTATAAAACGCATTTCTAATAATTAAATTTATAAAACTAAATTTAACTAAAACCATGGTTAGGTCCCTGGATTCGTACCCAGGTCACCCTGTACACCAACAGACACACAAACCAGACGCACTAACTTTCATTTTTGTTTAAAGTTGGACCGGAAATGTTTTTAACATCTATAACACAAACACCCTCAAATCGCATAAACCCTAGAAATCAAATCCACCAAATTGAGCTTGAATTCGATAACCATATAACAATCGATCTTAGGGCTTTTGATCGGCGTTGAAACAAGAGTATTTTGACAGAAAGAACTTACTTTATTTTGTACGAAAAGGATCGATGAAGACGTAGAACACAACCGGCGGGTTTGAGAATCAATTGATATATTTAGGCTGTTAGATTGCAATTAAACTTCCAGATTGCTTTATGATGTGATGATGAATGAATCCAAAAGATCAATTTCAGATAACTGAGACGAATTGAAGTGGAACCAGGGAGTTGCAGGTTACGAGCAAAGGAGGAATCAAGCTCATGATTTTGATATTATTTTGTTACAATTGAGATGTTAGGGAGAGAAAATGAGTTGAGGGGAGTGTTTTGGATGATTCAATTTTGTTAATTACATTGCAAAATCAGTCGAACGGGTTCGAGATTGATTAGGTGATAAATTGGTTTAATTGGTTGTTAAGTTGACAATTAAAACTAAATTGAACGTTGTAGACAGTTTCTAATCATCAAGGGAAACGATTTGTTTGATTCAGCTTCGATTAAAACGCACAATTGAATGATTTAGTTAAATGGGTTTTGAGTTAGTAACCGAACAATGTAAAACGAGATCAATATTGCAATAAAATCAGTTTTAAAGGCTTGGTTAGGTTCGAAATTGGTAGGGAAGCATTTTACCGTGATTAAATTTGGTTAAAATGGGTTAAAATGGTGCGATTTGTGTTCGCCGGAGATGGGTTGCTTGGCCGGAAATGTCGCCGGCGACATTGGAACCGGAAACACGGGCTCGAGAGGGGGGCTGAGTTGGTTTAATGTAAATTTACAGTTCTGGTCCTTTAACATTTGTTTGTTATTATTTTGTTATTATAACTTCTAACATAGTTTAATACAACTTTCAAGTTTGACAGTTTCAACTCGAAGTTAATTGAATCTTTATTTTAACTAACTTATTTAACCACGTTAACTTGTAATGTTTATATATTTGACGTTTTTATGTTTTTACTTTGTTTTTGACATTGGAAGGTTTAGACTTAGGAGCGAGCATATATAATAGTTTGTATAATATCTCTTTTTATAAAATAAAATTTATATATTTTAGAATTTATCATTATAAATAGTAATTAAATAAGTTAATTCAAATAATAACTCATGATTAATATGTTCGATCGCTTTTATTGATGACAAGAATACATGGAAATTCAACATGATCATTTATATTCATAAACGAGGCGTTACGATTTGATGAATTAAATATGAAATACAAATTAATGAAGATAAATAGATTCGGGTTCGAGTCGGACATACGGGTTCGGGTTTGGGGCAGATGTTACACTAAGTAGAATGTCATCAACAGTGGTAAATGGGTTATATTGGTTAATACTAATGATTTGTCTATCCCAAGAATTTGGTAAAGGTTAATATGTTGGATTGGGTTAAGGGTAATGATTTTATTAAAAAAAAAAGGCTAGGAAAGGCTCAGCGGGGCTACTAAGAGAAAATTATGAAACATGCAAACACAAAAATGGTGTTTAAAGAAAAAGGGATATCCTTGGGTTGCCTATATCCTCTATGTGCTTTCATCACGTCCACTATCTTCGCATGTATCAAATCACACAAGTTCTAAAACAAAAAATTATATGTCCTACACTCATCGAATAAACAATTTAGGGTGGACTATAATCTAGTATAGGCTCAAAGCAAAATCTCACCAAGTTAGGATATTGGGTTGCCGATGTGTGCATGACTTTATTACACCAATAGCCTGTTAACCCTAGCTAGACAATTCTCAAATATTTTCTAAAAAGCTTGCTAGACATGATTGTTTCTAGATTTAGACCATGACTAAGAACCCTTACATACAACAAAGTAGGAATCAATTAGTATGATTTATTTGTCGTTTTACGTGATTTTACACATATAGTCCCTCCAATTTTGGTTTGTTTAGTTTTGATTTATAACTTTAATTCACGTTTACAAATTACAATTTTGACCCAAAGTTATATTTATGAATTATACTAACTAACTAAATTAACCGAGATGAACGTAATGCATATAGAAGTGACGTTTAATTATCATTAGCTCGTTTTTTACATTGGATGATTATTTGAGACTTTAATAGTTTATATTTTTGTAACATCTCTTTATAAAACACAATATATATATATATACTAGTTTAGTACCCGCGCTACGCTCGGGAACACAACATTCAAGTTATGTTTTTAATGATATTCATGAACGTTCCAATAAGTTTTGAAACAAAACCATGGTAAACCGGAACACGAAATATATTTTTAAAATTAAACTTTTAGTATAACAATATTATACTCAAATTAAAGAGAATAAAATACTCAGTTTTATGATGTAGTTTATTTTTTTAAAAATCCATATAAAAAAGTTATGTATATTTATAAAACACTGAAGTCTTTAATTGTATAATATTATTAATTTTATCCATAAGTTTCATTTTCACACCCTATCAAATATAAACCGACTCATGTACACCCCTTGTAGTAAAAGGTTAAAAGTATAAATACTTTTAAATTTTTCAGAATTCTCCAAAATATTAGGGGACCAAAAATGTAATTAGTTTATTATAATATATTTTATATACATATTTTAAATAAAAAAATTATTATTATGAGATAAACTCTCAAATGATGCCACATAAGCCAGAAGCTTTAAAATGGTGCCACATAAGCTTTTTTGGTTTTGCTATATTATATAAAGATATATTGGGAGATATAGTTTACTAATACTTAGGAATTAATTTGTAGGCGTTGGGTAAATAATGTAGTCGTTGAGATATTAAAGACGGGAAATCAATCATAACGTTCAAATTGCATTTATTCATATATATATATATATATATATATATATATAATTGCAAAGCATTACATTTAAATGAAATAAATACGAATGCATAAAAAGATAGATAATCTCAGGTTTAAGTCGGGCATTTGAATTCGGGTTCGGGGCAGATGTGACATCAATGCTCTAAAAATTGAGGACAACATCATATCTCTTGGTTAAAAAAAGATTGGGAGTTCAAATAAATAAAGGAAGTACCAAGAGTAAATAAGGCTGAAGAAGATAAAAGGTTGAGAAGACAAGCTTATTCATAGTGTTATTTGCAATGAGAGAGAAACTAAATTTAGTAACTAACATCATGTTTAAATTTTTTTACTGCCAAATTTCATTAAGAAGATACTTGCAATAAGGTAGAAACAAAACATAAAAACAAAAAGGTCAAATTAAAATACAAAGCCACACCAGGATTTCTAATCTAAACTCTCAGGCATTTTTTCTCTAGTTTTCATCCATATGAAGGAAAGGGCTTTGATGTTCCCCATGGTATCCGCATTACCTTTCACTTCGTTGTAGAAAATTTTTTCGTTTCGAGCCTTCCAAATACACAAAAGTAGTTAACAGGGGCGGACGTATAGTCAACCTAGGGGTAGCCCGGGCTACCCTTCAACTTTTCACGCCAAAGGTAAAAAAACTTTTTGAACGGTGCTTTGGTTTGTACGGTTGAAAAAGAAATATTTGATAAAGTAACAGACGAGAATGTGATGATTCGATTTCAAGCAATCCTTTTAGGTATGTTTTTTTGTTTGTTTATCAGCATTATTTTATTAGTATTGTATGAACATACGGAAAAAAAATTAGAGGGATACCCCTTAACTTTTAGCTAGCTCCGACACTAATAATTAAGATGGGGTATACTAATAATTAAAAATAGAAAGCGAGTGTCAATTGAAATTATCCATAATCCATTCCTTAAAAATCACCACCCTTAAAAATTCAAACAAAATATAATACTCTCGGCTTAATAATAATTATCTATCTATCTGTCTGTCTGTCTATTATTATTATTATTATTATTATTATTATTATTATTATTAGAGTAATTATTATTAATATATATATATATAGAGGGATGTTCACATACATAGTATTAGAAATCTAAGAAGGCTAAGAAGCAATAAGAGATTGACGCATTTAGGAAAATTAGGATAGTGGGTATTTTAGTCATGCCCACTTTTTTAAATATTCTCTCTCCACATGCAAGTCACATATCAATTCCTCCACTTTTTTTAAACGTTTATAACATTTACATACGACATTATTTTTAAAAAAAAATTACATCATAAAAACGAGCATTTTTTCACATTTTTTCAGCTCATTGTGTCTTCCGTCAGGTCATTGTGTGATCATGTCATCTGTATGATTGTTGTGTCATTCATCGGGTTAACACCGTTAACCAATTGTAGTCCATATCTGTTAAATTTTGATTGTCTTTGCTAGCTCGTTCGTAAATAAAATCGTATAAGTTTATGGGTCATAATTGTAATTAACTAAAGTTAATTTTATTAACTTTGTTCCTCAATTAAACAAAGTGATAACCATAGGGACCATATTACAATTATTACAAGGTTAACATTATTAAACCCAAACCCCCTCCTCGTCCCCGTACAGTCGAGTTTTTTTCCATCTTCGTGAAACCCTACCAGCCCTGCGACATCTCCTGCCGCCGGTCATAACCACCACTCGCACCGCTTGATTGCCGTTTGCGATCACCATCGTACACGAAAGGTAACGGAAAAGAAGTAGAGAGCAGCACCTGTCCCACAACTTCATCGCCATTGCATGTCGCAATCGCAGTCGCATGTCTGCAACTCCGACGACATCAAAATCCATTAATTCTTGTATCCATTGGTCGACTGTGGTAAGATCATACATCCATGTATCTTGTTTTGATGTTCGTTTTTATCTCCGTATTCGATTTGGATTTCGGTTTCGACAGGGTTTACGGGCTGCTTTAGATTGACCAAAAGTACGATTTATATGTGTTTATATATACAGTGAATGTATTGTATGTATATGAATTATGTATGTGTTGTATGTATTTGACGGTGTGTGTACGTATGAAGTTGCAGTAGTGTGTTGTCGTTGTATTTATGTAGTTGGTATATTTAAATGAAGGCAGTAGCGTGATTTGAATATCTCTGTTAATCGAGTAATAATAGTTGCCTCGAGTATACGTGTAACGTAAATATATGTATGGTTGTAGCTAGATAGAAGAAAACGACAATTGTATATATGTACATGTAGAAACAGCAATAGCATGATCTCGTATGAATATATATAAACTGTGTATAGGTCTACATTGATGTGCTGGTATGCTATTGAGTATCAATGTATATAACATGTGTATGTGTTGGTATATAAACGAAAACAGCAGGAATGAAAAAGAATGTATATGTGATGCCAGCAAAATATATATATGTATGCGAATGTACTGTTTATTTGTGACTAAGAGCAGCATGATAATATGTATTGTAGGTGTATTGAATGTGTGTATTGTGTGTTAAAATGTTAGGTACTGTATGTATTGTATGTATCTTATGTGTTGTAATTTTGTATGGATTGTATGTGTTATATGGATTGTATGAATGTATAGCGTTAATTAATGTGTGTTACTATTATTGTAAGCAACCGAACCCAATACTCGAAACCCTAGCGAATACCATATAATATATATATTATTTACATGTTTCAAGTTAATAATTAGTAAATATATATTAAAGCAGGTCATAGGGCGATCTAGGTTCTTGTGTTGCATTTCTGTTTGCGGTTTAAGTTTGCTGTGCGCTTCAAAGGTGAGTTCTTTGCCCGCTTTTAAATCTTTTTCGGGGAGAAAACATACAAATGATTTTACAGAGCCTTCGGGCAATTATTTTACAGCGCTTTCGGGCGGACTGTATTTTTATGCCTTCGGGTAGGTTTCGGTAAAAGTATAAATGCCTACGGGCAGGTTTCGGTAAAAGTATAAATGCCTACGGGCAGGTTTGGTAAAAGTATAAATGCCTACGGGCAGGATTTTATTAGGGCTTATAGTGCTTTACACGAATTGGAACCACATTCAAGTCCTTATAAAAGTTCGAGGTTGATTAATATATGATAGCGGGGAAATTTGAGTAGTACTACCGGGTTGCGACGGCACCCCACCCTTGACTGGGCGTCATGTGGTGCAGATTGTCCTTAAAGGTTATGGGTCATCCTGGTTAGATGGCGACAAGGCAAAAGTAACGTTTAGCTTTCATCTCGACGTGTTGACAAGCAATAAGCATACGGTCTTGCAAACCGCCTAATAAAATGGATTTTGTTTATTTTGGTTATAAATGGTACTTTTTATTTATGTATAAATCTCATTGAACTCACCAACATTATGTGTTGACCGTTTTAGTATGTTTTCTCAGGTAGCTAAGGAGCTGAGCACGTAGGACATGCATGCATTGGGTCGTCTTTTGGATTATTTTAAAAATTAAATTTAATATCTACTTTATTTTGTTAATTTGGTTTATTGTTTTGTGTGCGGGATTTTGCGCACCGGATTTATTTATGCTTCCGCTAAAAGTTGGTTTTAACCTTTAAACTCTGAACTCTTGGTTATTTACAAAGTTATATATTTTATAAACGTTGAGTCAAAGTTCGTGTAACTAATGGCTTGAGATCCTGGTATGTCACACGCCTAACGGATACCCCGTTTGTGGAAAATTGAGGGTGTGACAGCGGTTGAGTCCTGCAAAACAGAAAATGGGTGACAGAAAATATCCGGGCCTGTGTTTGACACAATTCCCTTAAACAGATTCTCGGTCTATTCCCAGGGTACACCGGAAGCTAACAGTGTGTACTGCCGGACGTGATCACTTGCCTGAAACGAAACCGTAACGGTACTGTGCGCCTGAAGATCGATCGAAGCTGATGTGTTGGTGGACGTTGTTGCTGTGTTGTTTGTTGATGTATTACACAAGTATTTGTAAGTAACAAACAAATTTCAAGAGCCTTGGTTTATGACAATTCAATTGTCATAAACTCAACTAACTGCTTAATGAATGACCAATTATTATCATAAAAACTGGAAAAGAATTCCAAAGGTTGGCCGGTTTGTATTGTTAAAACAAAAACGAACCGGGTCCGATTCTGACTTTTCGGAGCTGCATTCGTGTCCGCAGGTCGCGCGGGCGTCGCAAGTCTAATGCGATTTCCAACCTCGAATCCAGTTTTCTGCACCCCCCCTGCGCGCGGGTAGGCTCTTGAGTAAAACACAACATGACAATTCAAACATGTCTTGGAGGTTGTTGCTTATAACCAAGCTTGAGTTTGGTCTCCCCTCCTATGTGGGACAAACTTAAACTTCAACCAAACCAACACCTCTCATTCATATATTTTTCCAACAATCCCCCACATGAATGAAGGTCGATCTCAGAAACAAACACCATTCCGATTAAGTTTCAGTAGTTGAGTCTTGCATACGATAGGTAGTTGTTACCCTTTGAACTTCTCTTATGAAACGCACTTAGTCTACTGGCTCCGAGTAGACGGTGATGTCCTTGAACTCGTCTGCCGTTTATGTAGGCAACAGTATATTTCACACAAGACTCTCCCTGACAAAGTCAAGTCCTCATAGTTATGTTCGTTTTGGTCATGAACATTTGCCTGGTTCTGCGAGAGCCATTAGGTATTGTGCCCCGTCAATACCTTTCGAAGCGACCCCACTTCTCTCTTACATAGGTGATTCTTTACATGTGACTGTATTAGTCTGAATCATTAAAAGCCACATGCTTATCCTCATACCTTGTCACTTTTAGGAATGGACTAGGAAGGATACTAAAATACTAGTAGTAAGCTCCCTTAAAAACGCAGGGTTTTGTTAACCTTTTTATTAGTTAATTCGCCCCCACAGTGACCTTACAAGTTCATACAAATAGGTTGTCCTATTGAACTCGGATCTTGGGATCTCCAGTCAGCCGAGTTAGGTTTCCTTCATATAAACTTATCCTTTCATGGGCTTTAGTCCCATTCCCATTGACGACTTCTGAACTAACTCTCTACTTAGGCCTCTTGTTAGTGGATCCGCAATGTTATCCTTTGACTTCACATAGTCAAAAGTGATAACTCTTGTAGAGATTAGTTGTCGTATCGTGTTATGTCTACGTCTTATGTGTCTGTCTTTCCCGTTATACATTGTGCTATGAGCTCTGCCAATTGCCGATTGACTATCACAATGAATACATATGGCCGTTGCCGGCTTAGGCCATATTGGAATATCCTCCAAAAATTGACGTAGCCATTCTGCTTCTTCACCCGCTTTATCTAAAGCGATGAATTCCGATTCCATCGTGGATCTAGCAATGACCGTTTGCTTAGATGATTTCCACGATATGGCTGCACCTCCAAGTATGAAAACATATCCACTTGTTGCCCTTGAGTCATTTGTATCTGATATCCAGTTTGCATCACAGTGCCCTTCAATAACTGCTGGATATCCAGTATAGTGCAGCCCGTAATCCTGAGTGTATCTTAAGTACCGGAGCAGCCTGATCATACAGCTCCAATGAGCTGAACTCGGATTGCTCGTGTATCTACTTAGCTTGCTCACGGCATATGCTAAGTCTGGTCTCGTACAACTCATAAGATACATCAAGCTTCCAATAATTCTTGAGTATTCTAATTGGTGGACAGGCTCTCCCCTGTTCTTAGCTAGATGTTGACTTGTGTCAATTGGAGTTCTAGCTACATTAGAATCATTTGCATTAAATTTCTCAAGAATTTGCTTCACATATTGGGATTGGCTTAAGGAAAACCCACCTGGAATTCGAGTGATTTGAACACCCAAAATCATGTTTGCCAAACCCATGTCTTTCATGTCGAATCTTGCTTTCAAGGTGTCTTTCAATTCATAGACTTTACCATCTTTTCATTACTTCCAGCAATGAGCATATCGTCTACATATAAGCACAAGATGAGATATCCATCTGGTGTATCTTTCACGTACACATATTTGTCACATTCATTGATCTTAAAACCAGAATCAAGCATGACATGATCAAACTTTTGATGCCATTGTTTTGGGGCTTGTTTTAATCCGTACAAGGATTTGACAAGTTTGCATACTTTATTTTCTTGTCCCATGACCTTAAAACCATCAGGTTGTTCCATGTAAATCTCTTCCTCTAGATTTCCATTTAGAAAGGTGGTTTTCACATCCATTTGGTGAACTTCCAAATTTCGGATGGCGGCGATAGCAAGTACCAACCTGATGGAGGTTATTCGCGTCACCGGCGAATATGTATCAAAATAATCTAGGCCTTCATGTTGGTTATATCCTTTAATCACCAACCTTGCCTTGTACTCCTTAGTAATACCATCTGGCTTTGGTTTCTTCTTGAAGACCCATTTGTAGCCTAGTGGTTTACATCCAGGAGGAAGATCCACTAGTTCCCATGTATGGTTTTGCAAAATAGAGACTATTTCACTTTTGATGGCCTCCCTCCATTGAGGTCCTTCTGTAGAGTTCACAGCTTCTCTATAGGTTTGAGGTATTTCTTCAACCATATAGGTAAGAAATCAGGTCCAAAGGATTTTTCAACCCTTTGTCTCTTGCTTCTTCGAACACTTTCTTCCTCAACCTCAGGTTGTCTTTGAGGTGTATCATTTGCAACCTCGTTGTTTGGTGCAATTTCCTTAGTTTCAACCGGTCTTGATGGACTCGGTTCTTCATTTCCCAAACATGGAAATATATGTTCAAACCATGAAGCATCCTTTGATTCAATTATGGTGCCTTTGTTTTTTCCAGGATTTTTAGAATCATGCACAAGGAAACGAAGTGCACCACCAGGACGAGTGTATCCTATAAATACACAATCCACGGTTTTTGGTCCTATTACTAGGCACTTTGGTGGTGTTACAACTACTTTGGCTAGACACCCCCACACTCGCAAGTGTTTGTACGATGGTGTGTGTCATGTCCATAGTTCATAAGGTGCTTTATCCTTGTCCTTAGTTGGTATCATGTTCAGGACATAATTTGCTGACAGCAGTGCTTCCTCCCACATGTCCTGACTTATACCAGAACTTATCATCATGGCATTCATCATTTCTTTCAAAGTGCGGTTTTTTTCGTTCCGCCATGCCATTAGATTGTGGGGAGTAAGGAGTCGTGAATTCATGTATGATCCCATTCTTTGCACAAACATCAGCAAAAGGTGAGACATACTCACCGCCTCGATCGCTCCTCACAAATATAATTTTCCGGTTGAGTTGGTTCTCAACTTCCTCTTTGAATAAGATAAACTTTTCAATAGCCTCGTCCTTGCTTTTAAGCAAATAAACATAACAATATCTAGTACTATCATCAATGAACGTTATGAAGTACTTATTCCCTCCACGAGTGGGAATCGCTTTTAAGTCACACACGTCGGTGTGAATCATGTCAAGAGGTTTAGAGGTTCGTTCCACGGTTTTGAACGACGTTAATCGCATTAGACTTGCGACGCCCGCGCGACCTGCGGACACGAATGCAGCTTCGAAAACTCAGAATCGGACCCGGTTCGTTTTTGTTTTAACAACACAAACCGGCCAACCTTTGGAATTCTTTTCCAGTTTTTATGATAATAATTGGTCATTCATTAAGCAATTAGTTGAGTTTATGACAATTGAATTGTCATAAAACAACGCTCTTGAAATTCGTTTGTACTTACAAATACTTATGTAATACATCAACAAACAACACAGCAACAACGTCCACCAACACAGCAGCTTCGATCGATCTTCAGGCGCACAGTACCGTTACGGTTTCGTTTCAGGCAAGTGATCACGTCTAACAGTACACATTGTTAGCTTCCGGTGTACCCTGGGAACAGACCGAGAATCTGTTTAAGGGAACTGTGTCAAACACAGGCCCAATATTTTCTGTCACCCCTTTTCTGTTTTGCAGGACTCAACCGCCAACATGTTTCTTCTCGTTTTTTTTTTTGCCTCTACACAAGTTTCACATTTATGGTTTGAGTCTATATGAAACGTTGGTATGTAATTTAAATTGATCAAACGACGAATTGAATTAAAATTAACATGACCTAGTCTACCATGCCACATATTTGAATATTCAAGTATATAAGCAGAACTAGTACCCGTTTTATTCATTTCACCGACAACCATTAAGGGCATATCCCTTACCAACATACACACCACTTTTGGTCAACACGACCTTGTCGGACTCAAACACAAGTTTAAAACCAAACTTATTCAATAACCAACCCGAAACTAGATTCTTACGAATCTCGGGAACATACAAAACATTGGTCAAAGTGAGTTCTTTTCCCGAACTCATTTTTAGAATCACAGTTCCCTCGCCTTTGACATCAGCAGTTGCAGAATTTCCCATGAACAATTTTTCCCCATTAGTAACCTCCTTGAAAGTGTTGAAGAGGTTCTTATCAGCACAAACATAGCGGGTAGCCCCGATATCAACCCACCATTCTTTGGTATTCAACCCAACCAAGTTAATCTCACTAATCATCATGGTGAGATCAGAAATCATAGCCACAAGATTTTCTACATCATTAACCATGTTGGCTTGCTGAGGAGTCTCTTTCTTCGGCTGCCTACACTCACTAGCCCGGTGACCTGGTTTGTCACAATTGTAACAAGTTCCTGAAAACCTTTTTTTCCCACACCACCTTTAGGTCCAAGGTGGAAACCTTTCCCATTATTCTTTTTCCCAACATGACCTTTTGTTTTATTACCCTTACCAAACCGACCATGTTCAACAACATTGGCCTTTGCAGATTCGGGACCATCACTCTTCTTTTGAGCAACTTTATTGTCTTCTTCAATACGAAGACGAACCACGAGATCTTCAATGGTCATATCCTTTCGCTTATGCTTGAGATAGTTCTTGAAATCAACCTAACTTGGTGGCAATTTTTCAATGATAGCAGCAACTTGGAATGTCTCGCTAAGCACCATTCCTTCTGCATGAATATCATGAAGAACAACCTGCAATTCTTGAACTTGACTCGTAACAGTTTTAGAATCAATCATTTTAAATTCCAAGAATTTAGCCTCCACAAATTTCTTTGTGCCTGCATCTTCCGTTTTATACTGTCACACCCCGACCGATGGCGGAATCATCGAGGCGGGCGAATACATGAATCAAATAAACAATTAAATCAAAACATAATAAACAACTTTTTATTAAACTAGGTCCATGAATCCTATATGGGAAGCATCTTGAGATAATCAACTACGCTGTAACACCTGAAATCATGTGAAAAATAGTATTTGTCAGCTAACGAATTAGTTGGTGAGTAAACACAGGTTTGCATGCATACGTATATATATATATATATGTATATATATATATAGGGACTCTCAAATGAGAACACCTTTTAACTTGAGTACAAAAAGTACAAATTTTAACCAATAGAATTTTGTCTAAAGTTTTAATTAATTATTATTTTAATATAATAGGCGGTTACTAAGCGGTTACCGAGCGGTTATACATGTTTTTTTTGTTTGATGCATATATGCACTTTTTAATAATGCATATATGCACATAGGTCCTTTTACACATATGCAAAGATGCACAATGCATTTTCTCACGTTCCGAACTCGTGTTTATGAAAAATCGACTGAATATTTTATGAATTTGAATTGAATGCGTTATATACTTGTTTAATTTCATTCATAAACTAAAAATTAAGGAAAATGTGATTCTCTTATTTTAAATGTAACTACCTTATTTTTAAAAATTAAAAAAGAAAAGAATTAAACTGATTGGTTGAGAATGTGTACTTTTTGTTCTCAAGTTAATTTGTGTTCTCATTTGAATGGATCCCTATATATATATATATAGATTGGGGATTTTCTAAAAAGGCTCAAAACTCTAAGAAGTGTAGGAAGCAATCAACAACAAGCACATGGCCATGAGATAAAAAAAACACGGAGGGGCATCTTCGTCATTTATACGCGCGATGCTGACTTCGAAATCCTGGTATCACTCGCGATGTTCAGTTATGGTGTATTTTGACGTTTATTAATTACGAACATCTGTTCAGGTATGGCGTGTTTTTGACGTTTTTCGTTTTAATTTTGAATCCATAATCATTCATCTATGACGAATACTGAAAGCGATGATGTTATTGTTTGTTTTTGACGTTTCCGTTTACTAATTACGAACGTCCGATCAATGTTCAGTTCTTCTGAATCATTGTGTTTTTAACATTCTGAATCATGGTGTTTTTAGTGATCAGTTGGAATGTTAAAAACACCATGATTTAGAAGACATAGATCCATTTGATAGTGCTAAGAAACACCATGAGAAAAGTTAGAATGTGTGAGAAATAAAACACCAAAAAAATCAATTGTTTTTACTGTGATCAGTTCAAACATAAAAGACACCATGATTCAGACGACACAGATCTAAGAAACACCATGGGAAAAGTTAGAATGTGTGAGAAATAAAACACCAAAAACGTCAACTATGTAAAAAACACCATGATTCAGAATACACAGATCTAAGAAACACCATGGCGTTTGAATTTTGTATTAAAAACGCACGGATCTAAGAAACACCATGGCGTTTGAATTGTGGTGTTAAATACGCACAATGACAAATCTACCCTCAAATCCATCTCGCGCGTGACCAAAACATCAAAATAATTACAAAAATGCCACCGCGTCCATCTGGGCTACGTTCCAAAGACTCCCATAAGTCTTTGGCAGTCTTGTCCTTGCAGTACACGTTATATAATGCATCAACCATGCCATTAAGGACATAGTTACGACACAGGAAATCCGAATGATTCCAAGCTTGAACCGCGCTCACAGTTTGAGCATCCATCTCCCCATCAGTTAACAAGGGAGCGGATTCAGTCAAGAACCTTGCTAGGTTCAACGTTGTCAAATAAAAGAGCATCTTTTGTTGCCAACGTTTGAAGTAACTTTTCTGGTTTCTCAGCATAACTAAGGTTATGCAACGGTGCAACGACCGGTGTGGTGGTAACAGTAACCGCAGATGTCATGACTGCAGACACTGCAGAAACACCAGAAGTCTGAATGGGCTGGGTGATTGTAGGCTGGGATTCCATTCTGAAACAAAGAAAAGAACAGTTAAATAATCTGTTTAAGTTTGTTAGAAATAATACGTATAAGGACAAAAAAAACGAGAAGAAACATGCTGGCGGTTGAGTCCTGCAAAACAGAAAAGGGGTGACAGAAAATATCCGGGCCTGTGTTTGACACAGTTCCCTTAAACAGATTCTCGGTCTGTTCCCAGGGTACACCGGAATCTAACAATGTGTACTGCCGGACGTGATCACTTGGTTGAAACGAAACCGGAATCTAACAGGGTAAACCTCAAATCACATGTGTTGCACTTCAAATCACATGTGATAAACTTGAATCACATGTGCTAAACCCTCAAATCACATGTGATAAACTTTCAACCACGACAATTAATTAGTTTACAACACCTTGTTAAAATTTAAAAATCACATGTGCTAAAACTAGAATCACATGTGCTAAACCTTATATCACATGTGCTAAACCTTATATCACATGTGCTAACCTCAAATCATATGTGTTAAAACTAAAATCACATGTGTTAAACCTCAAATCACTTGTGCTAAACTTTCAATCAAAGACAATTAGTAAGTTTATAAAACCTCAAATAAATATGATAAAACTTAAAAATCACATGTGCTAAAACTAGAATCATATGTGTCAAATCTCAAATCACATGTGTTGTACTTTCAACCATATCAATTAACAAGTTTACAAAACCTTGTTAAAATTTAAAAATCACATGTGCTAAACCTTAAATCTCACGTGCTAAAACTAGAATCGCATGTGCTAACCTGAAATCACTTGTGCTAAACCTCCAAATAAAGAAAGATAACATGTTTACTAACTTCAAATAAATGTGCTAAAAATTAAAAATCACATTTTCTAAAACTCGAACCACAAGTACTAAACTTCAAATCACATGTGCTAAAGTTTCAATCAAATACAATTAATACGTTTACAAAACCTCAAATCACATGTGCAAAATTAGGATATGTGCTAAATCTCAAATCACATGTGCTAAAACTAGAATCACATGTGATTCTAGTCTTACCTCATGTGATTTAAGGTTTAGCACATATGATTCTAGTTTTAGCAAATGTGATTTTAAAATTTTAACAAGGTTTTGTAAACTTGTTACCTGTCGTGGTTGAAAGTTTAGCACATGTGATTTGAGGTTTAGCAAATACGACTCTAGTTTTAGCACATGTGATTCCGGTATTAGCACATGTGATTTAAAGTTTAGCACATGTGATTTGATTTTAGCACATGTGATTCTAGTCTTAGCACATGTGATTTTTAAGTTTTAGCATATTTATTTGAGGTTTTGTAAACGTGCTAATTGTCTTTAGTTGGAACTTTAGCACATGTGATTTGAGGTTTAGCACATGTGATTCTAGTTTTAGCACATGTGATTTGAGGTTAGCACATGTGATTCTAGTTCTAGTACATGTGATTTAAGGTTTAGCACATGTGATTCTAGTTTTTGGACATGTGATATTTAAATATTAACAAGGTTTTGTAAACTAATTAATTGTCGTGGTTGAAAGTTTAGCACATGCGATTCTAGTTTATCACATGTGATTTGAAGTACAACACATTTGATTCTTGTTTTAGAATATGTGATTTTTTATTTTTAAAATATGTTAATTGAGGTTTTGTAAACGTGTTAATTGTCTTTGGTTGGAAGTTTAGCACATGTGATTTGAAGTTTAGCAAATATGATTTGATGTTAGCACATGTGCTAAAAATAGAATCACATGTGCTAAAACTAGAATCACATGTACTAAAACTAGAATCACATGTGCTAAACTTCAAATCACATGTGCTAAAAACTAGAATCTCATGTGCTAAGTTTTTTAGTATTTATATAAATTTCAAGTTTAAAACATGGGATTCTAATTTTTAGCACATATGATTCGAAGTTTAGCAAAGGTGATTTAACAACATGTGACTTAAGGTTTTAGAAAATGTGATTTCGAGAAACCTAAACCCAAAAACCTAACCCAAAAAACTTAATCATAAAACTAAACCTTAAAGTTAAACTCTAAAAGGCAGTGTTTTGAAAACCGGACCGGCCATTCGGACCGGTTGAATCGGGAACTGGGCATGGAACCGGTCCGTTTTAGGGGTTTGAACCGCTCTAGTCGTGAACCGGCAGGTCGCAACGGTCCGACCGGTCGAACCAGAAAACCGGACGGTTGAACCGGTGGAAAAATAGGTTGGACCGGAATGTTTTAAATTTTTTCTATATTTTATGTATTTATATTTAAAATATTTTAAAAATCATCCGGTCTTTTAATCCGGGCCGACCGGTCGGGACGTTGGACCGGTAAGGAGACCGGTTTGATGTCCGGTCCGGTTCTGAAAACATTGCTAAAAGGTAAACCGTAAAATTAATAAAAAATAAGCAAGTAAAAAAAATTAATAATAATTAGCGAATTTAATGATAATAATATTAATGAATGGGAAATAATAAAAAGTTAATGCTCTAGCGCAGTAGTTTGAGCATTTTGTTTGTGAGTCGCGCACCCAACGTCACGAGTTCGAATCCCACATTCAGCCCACCGCTCACCAAAGAAGCTAAAATTAGGGGTGTAATGAGCCGACCCCGAGCTCGTTAAGGCTAAAGTTCGGATTGTTTTAGTTTAACAGAGCTCGAGCTCGGCTTGTTTTGAGCTTTACTTCCAAAGCTCGAGCTCGGCTCATCAGAAAGTTTTAAAGCTCGAGCTCGGCTCGGGCTCAACTCGTTTAGTATTTAATTATTTTATATTATTGTATCTCTAATCTTCTTTATTCCTTCCCGCGTAAATAACTAGAATGAAAAAAAGGGAAACGCCAACGCATCCGGGAAAAAACAATTAATCTCTATCAATAAACCTGCCAAAGAACCGAACCATAGAGTACTTAGTACCAGTGTCATGGAAAGATATGTTTTTAGATCTCGCATTGATTTATTTATAACATACATCTTATATATAACAAATAAAAACTATTTAATCTTTTTTATCATAATTTTATAAATAATTTTAATTGTATTTAGAAATAAATATTTATAGAACTAAATTAAAAATAAACAAAAAGCTCGTTAAGGCTCGATGAATTTTTAATGCAAAGCTCGAGCTCGATAACAAAATGAATATTTTATAGGCTCGGGTTCGAGCTCGTTAAAGCTTGGATCGAATGAGTTTAATTATATTTAGAAATATAAAAAAGTTACGACAAAAACGTTAATTAAAAAATTATTTAAATATCAATCTTTTTTTAATGACAATCTAAATACCAATCTTGATAAACCTAATCTCAAAACTAACCCTTAAATATTTAAAGAATAATAAGTAATACATATAAAAAAAAATAAACAAAAATATAAAAAAAAACTGCGAATGACATTAAGTTAATACAAAGCGAGGAAAATATCAAATTGGTATTGTAGTTCACTGGTCAATGTCGTGAAACTGGTTTTGCGAGGTCCCCGGTTCGATTCTCTTAGTGCTTGGTTTTTTTTCTTTTTATTTAAGGTGCATAGCATAGGATTGGAGGGTGTAGGTGTTCCCCACCCTTAGATGATCCAATGGCCCAGAATTGTTCCCTAGTTCCCCGATAAAATTAAAAAGGGTTCCCTATTGAACTCTCCCCTATATATATATAGGGGCCAAAACTCTAAAAAGGCTAAGAAGGAATCTGGGGCGTCATATTATGATGTTTTGGTTACGCGCGAGATGGATTTGGGGGTATATTTGTCATTGTGCGTTTTTAACACCACAATTCTAACGCCATGGTGTTTCTTAGATCCGTGTCTTCTGAATCATGGTGTTTTTTACGCTTGAACTGATCACAGTAAAAACAGTTGACATGTTTGGTGTTTTATTTTCACACATCTTTTCATGGCGTTTCTAACTTTTCTCATGCTGTTTTTTAGCACTATCAAATGAGATCTATGTCTTCTGATCATGGAGTTTTTAACATTTGAACTGATCACTAAAAACACCATGACTCAGAATGTTAAAAACACAATGATTCAGAAGAACATAACATTGATTGGAGGTTCGTAATTAGTAAACGAAAACGTCAAAAACAAACAAAAACATCATCGCTTTCGGTATTCGCCATAGATGAATGATTATGGATTCAAAATTAATAAACGTAAAAAAACACCATAAGATGACGATAACGCAGTGTTAAAAACACCATGATTCAGAAGAACATATCTCATTTAGCGTCAACGCGTAAAATGACGATAACGCCCCGCCGTGTTTTTCCCCTCATGGACACGTGTTTGTTTGTGAATGCTTCCTACACTTCTTAGAGTTTTAAGCATTTTTAGAAAATCCCCAATCTATATATATATATATATACTAGGTTATAGACCCGTGTTTAACACGGGATTAAGTTAGAATAAAGTTTAAATAGTTATTTACCTTTGAATAAAGTCTAAATAAAATCTAGTTTCAAAAAGCTATATAAATGTGAAACATTAAGGAGAGCAGGACACCTCATCAATGGGTTAATGATATTATGCCAACTAAGCATTTATGGGATAGACATGCTAAGAGTTTAACACTTGGCAAAAGGAGGTTTGCTTTATTATATTTTATAGATATTAATATATGTATGGATATCTTTGAAGAGTTTATAGAAAAAACAAGAAGTTCGGGTCATGCCACGTTTTAAAGGTAGTAAACACACATCTCAAAATTTGCCACCCAATGTTCTAGTGTTGTCATCTGGTGAATAAGCAAGCCGACTTATGTATAAAAGAAATATATATACACTCACATACACATAAATGGAAACATTGTTTTGAATATAGATGCTTGTAGAATCTTGTTTACTATCACAAAGTTAATACCATCTTCATATACACATTATCTTTTGTTCTTCCAAAAAATTACAAACATCTTTATTTAAAAAAAAAGAGACAACACTACACGTTAAGAAGAAAGGGTTCAAGAGAAGAAAGTTTTTAGTTGTGGTGAGTTCATACAACTCCTTAAAATAATTTACGATGATACTGATTATTAGTAAAGTTGTATGTGTATACTTTCTATGTGAAATAATTATATTTGTGGTGGTTGGTATTAATGGAGTTAAGTGGTTGAAAGGTGAGTTACAAATATTATTCTTCTGTTGTTAAGCACCATTGAGTGACCAAACACAGTTGGGTGAAATTAATATTCTTCTGTTGTTAAGCCATTAGAAAATGACCAAACATAGTTGGGTGAAATTAATATTCTTCAGTTGTTAAGCCATTAGAAAATGACTAAACATAACTGGGTGAAATTATTATTCTTCTATTGTTAAGCCACCATAGAGTGACTGAACTATAGATTGGGTGAATTATTGTTCTTCTGATGTTAAGTCGCTATCGAGTGACAACACACAGTTGGGTGAAAAAGGTTACGTCATAAAATGGCTAAACCTTGATTGGGTAATATATAAATATCTATACATACATATATATATATATATGTATATGATCCGGGAAACATATTATTTGTAATATGAACTCACTTAGCATTCGCTAATTGTTTTAAAATATATTTTCCAGGTAAAGCTACAATGCAAGAGTAAAAATGTGACACCCGGCAAAATTCCAGATTAATATCCGTACTAGGACAAAAACTAAATTATATGTTATAGCATTATTAGTAGTAAATTTAAAATATGTCATTTGAGTCTAGCCAAGCCCAAGTAATAAATGTTATTGCATTTAAAAATATAAAGAAAAACACTGTGTGGAGTCATAGTGTAGTACTGAGACGAACGTTGGTGATGACCCGGGAAAAACTTTAAAAATCCTAGAATGGATTTTTATGCTATATTAGCATGAGTAAAAATATTACAAAGGAAAACAAAGGTAAAAATAAAAAAAATTAGTATTCGATTTGTACTGCTGACAAGCGCGTACATTTCAGATTTTGCCTGTTTTCAGAAAAATATCATTTTGAGTAGTTCATAATTTTAATATGAACATGTGAGACTCATTAAAATAAGTTGTAAGTATTATGATTAATACTATGGAATACAACTTCTAAATCCATGGGATTTGGACAAAGAGTTTTTATAAAAATGGATACTAGGTATCCTACTAATTAAAACTCAATAAATATTACTCCCATTAGAAAACTTACCCATTAATCATCTTAATGATTAATGCCTACAAGCTACAAATAAATACCACCCTACAATCCTAACACTCTTTTTAACCAAGATCACGACCAAAATCATCACCATGGTCACAAATATTATTTGTGATACTAACCAATAATACTTACAAAGATTTTTAACACAAACCAAGTAACACTACACATTAGTATTATACCACCTTACACTCAAATTACTACCAAATATCACAAATAAAATTAATACTTACATGAGTCATTACTCTATCTTCACCTATAGTAAACTACATGTTGCCACATTCAATCCTCATCATCACATGAATTTGCACAACTCATCAATTAACTCACCATTAAGTCACTCATAACTCACATTCAACTCATTTCTCTCTCTATCTACGGCATATACACACACCCACCAACATTCTCCATTTCCATCATTAATCACTACAAAAATCCTTCAAAATCAAGAACACACAAGGTGTTTCAAGAAAAATTGATGATAAAGAAGTGAAATTGAAGATGCTTTGAACATGAACAAGCCAAGAAATCAAAGAAATACATACTTGCAAACTAGAGTAATCAAGGTATAAACTCAAATATTGATTTCTTGTTTTAAAAGAATGATTCATCCTTGAATCATAAAGTTGTTCATCAAATCAAACACTTCTAAAAATGAAAAGAATCAAAAGAGAAATGTGTGTATACATACATATATACGAACATGTATATGTATGTGGGTGTGTCAAAAATGTATTTTTGATAAATAAAAGTTATGGGTTTGATGTTAAGATGATGTAAAAATATGAAATTTGTGATTTGATCATACATGGAAAGTGTTATTTTGTGATCAAATGAATATGTGTATGTGTATACGTATGATGTGTATATACGTATGATGATGATGATGATGATGAGAGTATGTTAATGAGTGTGGGTTATGTGATATAGGAGTCTTGGTAAATTTGACTAACATGATGATGAAAATATTAGTGTAAGAGGATGATATTGTGAGAAAATAGGTTATTAGACTAAGTATTATGTGATTAAATGTTATTATTGTTGGATAAATATTTGGTTTAATTAAAGTTATGGTTAATGAAATATAGTAGTAAATAAGTATTTTGGTGATTATGGTGCAAAAATGTGGTAATAAGCCAATATATATAGTAATCTAGAATTGATTACTTGAAAATAGTAATTTTGACTTTAAAAAGTCAAAATATGTATATGCGTGAATATGAGTGGAAAAAGTGTTAAAAATGCTAGCATCAATTGTCATATGAGCATGAACCATGAAATTGTCAAATTTGATCAACTTAGAAAAATGATACAATTACATGCTCTAAAATGATTAAGTAAAATTCTGGATATTTTGTGATATTAACCATGTTATGAGAGTGTAGAAAAATGTACATGTTTTATGTAAAAAGTGGAAGTAAGTTGTGGAAGAATTGTATAACAAAACTAGATGTTTTACTAGTAAAAATACGTCGTTTTCGACTCAAAAATGGGTTTAAACTTGAGAATAAGATTTTTACAGCTTTTACATGATTATTTATGTGAAAATATATGTATAATCATTACGTGATGAAATTTGGTGGTTTAAGCATTGTTTAGTAACAAACTATGTATGAAATAACGGTAAAACCGACTATTTCGGCTTAAACCATAAGCATGTGTAAAATAATTTTTAGACCAGCACCTTTTGATTTATAATCAATGTGGATGAGCATGATTATGTGTGTCTAAAGTGGTATGAATAAAAAGGGTAGTTATGTGAATAACTAGATACGAAAAATGCTTCGGTTATGACCGAAATTACGTATTTTATGTGAACGGTTTTGAGTCAAGTTGCAAGAGTTAAAAAGTGAACTTGAATCAGTGTTTTGACCTTAATATAAGTATGAAAATTGATACTTAAAGTTATAAAATCAAAACACCAAAAACGACTAAAAATAAAGTTAGTCGGTTGCTTAAAAATTCACGTTTTTACTCGGTCTCGAAGTGAAATGAATAAAGTGTTAATCTCATAAGTTTTCATTCAAGATATTGATTCTTAAGAAAACATAACACTTTAAGAAAAATAATATTTATTTTATATAAATATTAAAAGTATGGATTTTTGATAACGAAACCGAGAATTATATATGATAAATCATATATGTGTAATTTTGTCAATGTTTGACAATTGATAATGACCAATGATTGTCTTTAAATATATTTATATAAAGAGATGACTTATATAAATACTATTTGGAAACGGGTCATAAATGGAATCACCAACGTATCGTTAGATCGAAATGATAAATCATTTCATAAAAAATGTCTAGAGTTGATGAACAACTTGGATGACCATTGTACGACTATTAACGGGGAAACCCTTGGATATATAGGGTGTTAGTAGATCGGGAATGTATAAATTTTGGGCTCATAAGTGCTATCAAAAACTTGACGGAAATTAAAGGTGAGTTTCACGGCCCCATTTGTAATACGTTTTGATTTCAAACTTGGGGGAAAAACATGTGAAATATATTTGATTATGATTCAAAGTAAGAGATGGAAAATATTTTGATTTATATGAAAAACCATAAGTTTACAAGATGTTCTCGCGGGAAAAACCCTCAAAAATAACGCAATCATTAGCCTCGGTGACAGGGGTCCTTGGATTATATTGGTAGATCTATCGGGTGTACTGACAGCCCACTCCCGTACCGGTAGCTCCGGTCAATGACGACGAGAGATTATATAATTGCAATGTCGGAGGGTAAATGTCATGGATTGATTACGGGTTTATGGTTGTTTCATATGACTTAAACTTTGCAACTTTAAGTCAACAAGATTGGATAAATATTGTCTCTTATTAGTACAATCATAATTGGTTTTGTTATGGACTACGTATCCTAAACCTGTGAACTCACCAGTCTTGTACTGATAAACGTTTTTAACATGTTTTTCAGGTGACTAAAACGTTTGTTGTGTGCTATGGAATGGAATGGTTTTGGTGTCAAGCGCCATGCTACGGAAATGTTGTTTTGGGACCGACTTTTAAATAATCACTTTTATAAAGTGGAAAACCGTGTCATAAAAAGGATATTTACAACAATGTTTGTAATAATATTATGACGTTTTAACTTTCCGTAACTTTTGAAATGGTTGTTTGACTATAATAGGATGGTAACCAACTTCCGTTACCACCGACCCCATTAGTTATACTAATCCGCTGCGTAAAACGGGGTGTGACATAAAAGATAGGATTGAGCCTTGGTGGAATTGGGATCGAACGTTATGTTGTAACCCAATTTTGGATGTATTAATTATGGGTTATGTATGTTATGTTGTAATTTTACTCAACTTATCATGAAAAAAAATAAACTTTATTATTGTTAAGGTATTTACAAAATTCTTCCGCTGAAATAAAAAAAATGATTGAATATAGTTGTTGGACCGTTTTAATAAAAGATATCATTTTAGTAATAAAGTAAAATTAAGGGTGTTACACTTTTATAATCGTGACACAAAAATAGTTGGGTAAGGTTATAATAAGACACAAAAACGTCTGGTAGATTTTTTGAGTATCCGTTATAAAAGGCTCGGTGGAGAAAAATAAATTACAAGTTATGGTTCATTTCTATTGTATATGTTAGATGAATCTAGGAGTATATTATAAGTCAGTAAAAAATAATACATATTAAATTACTAGATTATACCATGTGTGTTACACGTGTTAAATAACTGAAAATATTTAATAATTATCAAACATAATAAATAAAAAAATCATAAATCATTAACATCTTAGGTATGTTTTCTAACACCCCCAAAGATTATAAGAATTAAAATCCACATGGGAAAAATTAGAAGACACATGATTCATAAGCATAAAAAACTAATAAAAATCTTACAAAATGATGACAACTTATACGACTACTAATTATGGGCTTTGGAATGGAGTTAAGAGATCGATTGCCTAATTACGTATACATAAAACAACAAGCTGCTGTTAAAATACTTTTAATGGTGTTATGTTTATTTATGTAGTTTTTTTCATATTGAATATCTTTTAATGGAGTTAAGAGATTGATCGCCTACTTACGTGATTGTTATGTGCAAACATATATTGATAGAACATTCTTTATACTTGTGTTTTTAATCTTTTTCTCTACAAGAAATAAAATTATTCCCAATGCTATTTACAGTAATAAAATTATTTAAAGCTCGACCAGTGAAACTTTCTTTAAGCTCTAGAAATGTCTTAGGTTCAAACCAGGTATATGTAAACATTTTATGTAATTTAAGAGTATGATAGTTTCACGGACAAAAAAGGTCTTAAGCCCACCTATGACGGGCAAATATAAATTAATTATGGTGTATACTTATTAGTAGGTTACATGTGTGTGTGTTAGTTTCCATTATAAAAAGAATACATAAACGGTTAGGCAAAAGTGAAGAAAATTATGACATGTAAACGATGATTAAAAGTCACATATGATTTATTAGCATCACCCTCCACAAGGTCTAATGGATCAAACAGATCAAAACGGAAACTAAAGCATACAAAAAAAATGACTCAATCACTAAATCGGGCAAATAGACGGCAACTTGAAACTTCCTCTTCTACACGAAAACAAACTCATTTAAATCGATAATCCCATTATTGGACATTTTGAAGTTGATATGTGTTAAACTAACATTAAAAGATATCATGAGTATTGAGAAAAATCATCTTTAAGCAATATGATTTAAATTGATAATCCCATTATTCTCTCTTCTATGCAAGAAAGCTTACCAGTGAGTATCAAGAAAAGTCATCTGTCGCAACAAGCAATATGAGTTTTTTAGCGATACTTTTACCGGTTGTGACCGCAACCGTTGAAATGTGTTTTTCTGTATTAAAGCTTGTCAAGACGGATTTCCGCAATCGAATGGGTGACTACTTTTTCAGCGATGCTTTGGTTTGTACGATTGAAAAAGAAATATTTGATAAAGTAACGAATGAGAATGTGATGATTCGATTTCAAGTAATGAAATAACGACGGGGACAAATCCTTTTAGGTATGTTTTTTTGTTTGTTTATCAGCGTTTTTTTTATTACTATTGTATGAACGTACGGAAAAAAATTAGAGGGATACCACTTAACTTTTGGGCTAGCTCCGACACTAATAATTAAGATGGGATATACTGAAATTAAAAATAAAAAGCGAGTTTCAATTGAAATTATCCATAATCCATTCAAGTAATATAAGGATACAAATCAATTAAAAATCACCACCCTTAAAAATTCAAACAAAATATAATACTCTCGGCTATCTATCTATGTATCTAAGTTAGGCTTTCAAAGTCTCAACTCCATTTGCCCATAATAAAAAAAAATTGATTTAATTGCATATTTACCCATATAAACACCTCTTAAATGCATATTTCCCCAACTAAAAAAATCAATTGTATATATATCCAATGTTAACTAAATGTCTTTATTAAAAATGAGTATATTTGCAAATTAAAGTTGCTCATAAGAGGAAATATGCAATTGATTTTTTTGGCTGGGTAAATATGGATTTAAAGTGTTTTAAAGGGGAAAATATGCATTTAACCTAAAAAAATTACATTTGGTAGGAAAATTAAACAACCTAACCTGACATTACATTTTAAAAATTTAAGTTATACAATACACTAGGTTATAACCCCGTGTGTTACACGGGATTGATAAAAAAATCCTAAGTTACCTTTTACATATTACTCCTACATTGTATAATGAAAGATGACTAATATTATATTTACAATTTGCAAATGTATATATAACTGAAATTATACAAATTGTTAGATTTACAATGTACAGATGTATGGTTTTTAAACACTTCTAAATATCTAAAAATCAAAGCCTATAGATCCTACTAAATACATATCTACAAAAATAGAAACTAATAAAAAAAAAGAAAAAAAATCACCAAAAATCATTCACAAAACTTCACTCTCTTCAAAATTACAAACATTTAGGTACAATCAGTCTCCTTACGTAGGTCCAATTTAAGACTACAAAACTCAAAACTTTAGTATAGATAAAATTTCAAACATGTACCAACATGTTCATAAAGGTATATGCACATCCTACACTTACTTTTCAACATCTTTTCACAATCCCAAATGCATACAAAAATGAACTTTAAGTATATAATATGTGAATACAAAGCAAATAATAAACGCATCAACGTACTCATAAAGATATGAGCGTATAAAACCTTTAGGATGGAACAGATGGATTAAAGAGCAATTAAGTTGTTGTTGAGGAACCCTAAAGATGACGAGGTTGGTGCCACCGTAGCCGGTGGTAATGTTTGTTAAAACTGCTTCAGAAGAATGATCAACAATCATTCGGGTAACATCACCTTTAAGAATGAACATTTGCAACAATTACAGTTGACTAATCCTTACAAACATGTATAATCTAACTCAAGAAATCATTGAAATTAGAAAATAAAGATGAAATATAAAATTAAGAAATAATATTGTACATATGCAAATATTATAACCGTCTTTAGTTCTCCATCAAACCTAGATACATAAGCTTCTCAAGAAGCAATCATAGAAAAATAATGACACAAAACAATAAGACATTTCTTGCAACTTTTAAATTACATATGCAAATACTACAACTCATCTCGCAACTTTTAAATTACATAGTTTCGACTTTAACCTTTAGACTTTGTGAAATTGCCCTTTGACTCCAAACACTCTAACCCCTCACGCTTGTGAAGCACTAAAACTAACTTTTTAATTTCTTAAAGTTTCAACTTCAACTTCTAAACTTTACACTATTTGCTTCGGTGCATTTTGACAAAAAAAAAAGCGGCCAATGTGTGTAGTTATATAATTTGTAAATACTTAACCCATTAATATAAATGAGTACACTAACAACTTACCCATACTTTCAGCTTTTGTAATAAAACATGAATAGCCGTGTTCATTGTAGATCAAAACTAAAAAAACAGGTTCTTAATTTTCCATCATAACTCTAATATCAAAGCCCATTTTGAAACAACAACAGAGTTGAAAGGGAGCCAAATGTGAGAGATCACTCTGAATCCATATCAAACCCTTGAAGATCAAATCATACCCACGGCAATTACACAAGTTCTAACTTATGTGTTTTGTTTTTCTTTGGTTATTTAAAACAAATAAGATAAAAAGAGTAGATGAATGAACTATTATGGTAATTTGGTTAGTTTACTTTGTTACAATCACTTACT
Source organism: Tagetes erecta (assembly GCA_030867185.1). NCBI lineage: Eukaryota > Viridiplantae > Streptophyta > Magnoliopsida > Asterales > Asteraceae > Tagetes > Tagetes erecta. Next base: position 77,317,924 of record CM061490.1, on the reverse strand, counting down.
TTTTAAAATATTTCTTAGTAAATGCTCTGTCTTGATAAAAATTGATGAGAATATCTTCTAAATGTTGATGCTATTGGTCATATTTCTAGATTCTTTTTGGCTATTTTCTACTTGTTGTTTATGTTACTTCAATTTTTGGTGCCAAAGTTCAACAAAGGTGCCAAATGAGTGGAACAAAATGAATAGCTGCAGTTTTTAAATGCAAAGAAACTTAATAAATTACTATCACCGTAAACATACATCATACATGTTCCTATTTGAATAAGCTCATATTTGATTATGCAACTATGGAATAAGTTCATGCCTTTGCCCTTTGATGGCCTGTAAGTCAAGGTGCTATTTTAATTTGTAACTTGATAACATCCTGGGCTTGGTCCAATAAGCTCAAATGCCAAACAATTTAGTATCATTAATGAAACTATAGATTAGGTTTAGTAACTACAAACAGAAAGAGATACAAACTTCCAGAGGCCTTTGAGAATGACACTGCATGATACAGATTTCTTCAAAATAGGTTAAATTGCAAAGATCACCACCATTAACTTTACCTTCTTATATATTAATTTCTCTACGCAAAAATCAATCCTAAAAACTAAATAATCAAAAACCTAAACAAATTAGCAAATGATTCAACCAATTTTCACATTCTACATTTAATCTACTAAAAAATGAAAGGTATATTGGTTTTCACTGGTCCCAACTATCACCTTTTGTCTTCTACTAGTCCCAACTTTTAAATTGGTTGTCAACGGTCCCAACTTTTATCACGTTGGTAACCACTGGTCCCGTCGTTAAATTTTTTTTAACGTCGTTAAGTTTTTTCCAAATTGAAGACCGATGTTTTAGACATTTTGATCGGAAGGATAATACGTGTCGATTGATGTAAAAGTTTTCTCGAAAAAGCTCTCTGAACGATAAAATTTTTACATCCGATTGAAGCACCGTTAGGTTTAAACACCCGATTGAAGCACTATTTCGTTGTTCGGAGCGCCGTATTGAGGTAACTTTTCCATCAATCGACTTATATTATCGTTCCGATCAAAAGGCTTATAACATCGGTATTGAATTTGGAAAAAACTTAACAGCGTTAAAAAAATTTAACGACGGGACCAGTGGTTACCAAGGTGATAAAAGTTGGGACCGTTGACAGCCAATTAAATAGTTGGGACCGGTAGAAGACAACATTTAATAGTTGGGACCAATGAAAACTAATATACCAAAATGAAAATACCAAAAACAATCGTACCATTCAAATTTCAAAAGGATATAATAAGTGATATTGCTTGTAGTTTTAATTTCTTCAGATATCAATAGTTTCTTCTTCAAACAGCAAATGGAGATTGAAATCTTACGCCTAGGGTTTTAGAATACAAATCTGCTGGAGGTTAGGAAAAGTAGGGAGATGGATAAGGCGTTTATGAAATTTGGAAGTTGGATTTTTTAGAGCTTGACACGTTTGATTAGAGGCTCTAAAAGTTTGCCAACTCAGCAAAATTTATTCTGCTATATTAGATTAGAGATTAAAATAGCTAATAGAGAATAAAAAATTATAAAATATGAAAAAGATAAATATGAATTTATTTTTAAACTTAGATTGACTCAAGAAATAGCCGCCAAATCAAATGTCTAATCCCCTAGCGTATGACCCTATTCATCTTCTTTTGGGTTTCCCTCTATAACTAGTTGGTGGCTCGGTGGTTGTTGGACTTGGTAACAAAACAAGTTTTGTAGCAGTAAATGATATGATTGGAAGGGACTTAGATGGTGTGCGGCATGTGTGACTGCACAGTGCACTCGTTTGAAGGGGGCATCAAATTTTTTAAAAAACAATTATTAGATAATTTTTTTATAAAATTTATATTTAGTTAATAGTCATGTAACAAATAAGCAAAAATTTAATGTTCACATCTAAAGCCTAAAGCCCACTACAACTAATTAACTAAACATCTAACAGCCCGCACAATCAAATAGATTATGGATTGATGAATATTGGAAGCCCACTGCTGTCAAAAACGTAATTCACTAATTTGAATACTTTGATTTTCTTATGTTTATTTATCAAACGTTTGTTTTTTGGTTAAAAATTTACTTTATATAATTTACTGCGTTGGTGCTTCGAGTTGAGGGGCATGGGGTCTTTTTTTCTCGTCTCGCACAGGTCACTCAAATCCTCATGTCCGGCCCTAGATATGATTGTGTTATTTTGGCACCTTCACTCTCACTTTTTGCATGTTGCAACCCACCTATTCCATCCTTAATTTGGTAACTAGATGTGAAATGTTGTTTGAATCCGTGCTGTCCCATACGCCTGATGCGGCGCGTCAAGGCTTGAACATCTTTACTTGTTCTTGAGTTTAAGTTTCAATCATTTTATATATAGGCTAATGGCATAAGGTTCACTAATGGTGACCTTATTAAGCAAGCGATCAAATGCCAAACTATAGTCTTGTAGGGCGTTGGTTTGAATGAGAGACACTAATTATTCCATGGCATTCTCAAACATGGCATTAGAGAAACAAGCCGAAATAGTCGGTATATATATATAGTCTTCCCATGATAATTTCGCAATGGTAGCCTCGCGGCTGAAGAAGTATTCACAACGGTAGAACCTTCAATGTTGTGTTCGTTCTGATCTCTATAGAAATTCCCTCTGCCCCTACCGTACTCCAGCTTGGTAGTTTCCGCCGCATGTCTATAGTTGAGCCCTGATATTTGACGGGCGACTTAAAAGCAGCTGTTGGCACAAAGTAGTCAATTCTTATTCCCTAGATATCGTCATTGCTTCTTATCTGGGAGAGGAAGTTCACGACCCGTGGGCCTTATAAAAATTTAAGCGACTAATTTGAAATTGCTTAAACATTTGATAAATTTTGAACTAACGAAAGACATCTAACCTTCTTTCGTATCCTTTGAACGTTATTCAAGAACCCGAAAATTGCTCCAATGTCTATGTATCTATTATACACTTGTGTTTAAATATTTAATGAATTATAACATCTTCATGAGCTTTTGCTTCTGGGTCATGTATTAAAGCACAAACATAATTCCTACAGAAAATTTAAGTTAGCGGTATATAGAATTTTGCATAATTTTGGGTACCATATTTAACTCACCATAGAATACTTATTTTATATAAATTTCAATTAATTATTTTATTTTATACAATATGATGATAGAAAAAAAGACATTTAAGCAGGGTAAATCCTTCAACGTTTGGAAGAGATATATAAACATATTGGCAACAGGGCATTTGGCTAATGTTACACGGTCACAAGAACATTAATACGTGCTCTGTTTATGGTTCATTTCTATTGTATATGCTAGATGAATCTAGGAGTAATTATTAAAGAGTATATTATAAGTCACTAAAAATATGATATGTATCCATATGAAATTTGTGGTTTTAAGTCATCAACATCCAAATTGCAGTTTTTTTACAGCAAATTACATATACTATTATACTACTCTAAGTTAAATTACATCAAATATCTTCATATCAAAGATAGAACTCATGACCTCCCATATAAAAGACAATGTCTTACCAAATGAGCTGGTCTCACATTGGCAACATCCAAGTTACACTTAGAATTGTAACACCATTACATTATCAAACTCTAATCCCAGGAAAACACGCTAAGCCATGAAAATAGATAGGAAACAAAGTATGTGCTTTAATTATTTCACTCAAGTGTTCATATATAGCTCAAGCTAAATCATTAGAATAAATAGCCACACTTGTATGTGTTTGAGATGTATATTAGGGATATATTCTAGAGATATCTTGGGTTCTCTCTATATAAAGGGATCTCTATTATCAATAATAGTCATTCATTATCGTATCATAATCACTATTAGTATGTTTGCCACTTTGAATGGTAAAACAAACAAACAAATCAAATATGGTACCATAGAAGCTCTTTAGGTTGAATCTCCAAGAGGCGTTAGCTCTTCGCAACCAAATTTAGATACATATATTCCCAGTACTACTGGAAACAAAATTAGCAATCGTTATCTTTGGTTATTATTAGATGGCTAAAGAATATGTATAAACCCTAAGAATCACTTGGTAAGGACGTGAATTAGGGTTTTTGATGTTATAATTGGGTAGGATGTATGTAAATAAAAAGTGGGTTTTATACTGGGTCAAATATGGTTTTATGAAAATGTGGTAGGGTTTAAAACAGATCCACGTGCTTTTTTATGCCTTGGGTTTTTTGGCGGGACTTTGATGCTAACAATGGCTATACTGAATGGCATGTGTCCTCAAAAATCCTTTTTTTATTAGAAGATATAGATTGATTCAGTAATTAATAAAAGAATTTTATTTAGTTTAATGAATGGTGTTCCTACAGTAACTTGATTGTGCACATCTTGATGATCTTTCAGCCAATTCAATAATAAATTGTAATGGGTATGACGTAACATAGCTCAAAAGTGACACACTTAAGGATTGAAATTGTCTCATTTAAAAACCTCCGATTCTCCTACCATTAGACCACAAAGATATATAGTGAGATATTCGTATACGGATTTCTCTAAGATACGTACGTATACTCATAAACATGTGGTTATGCAAACTTTAAATAAAGTTAAAAAGTTTTTAGAAGTATATAATTTCAATTTGGTGGTGAGGAAGAGAGACTTCTATTTAGCACTTATACTTATTATATGGTATACTAGCCTATATGCCCGCGTTAACACACGAGCCGAAGGAAAAAATTTTAATGTAACATTTTACTAACACTATTGTTGTCAGTATAAATTGAATTAAAATAAATTTGATACAAAAATAATAATAATAATAATAATAATAATAATACAAAATTAAATAACACTATTATTGTTCGTATAAAATGAATAAAATACATGATACAAAAAAGAATAAATAGAATATATTTTTTTACAAATCTCTAACTACTTTTTTGTATACAACATTCGTTGTTTTATTTGAAACATTACCATCACTATCTAGTATAACAACTGTTAGGCCGTCTCGTCTTGTAACTCTTGATAATGCCACATATAACTGACCATGAGTAAAATCTGGTTCTTTAAAAAACAAGCCAACTCTTAACAGTGATTGTCCTTGACTTTTGTTTATGGTCATTGCAAAACACACATCAAGGGGAAATGGTCTTCTTTGTAGCTTAAAAGGAAGTCTTTTGTCAGTTGGTATCAAAGAGATCCTCGGAATAAAAGTTCGAGCCCCAATGTTACTTCCTGATATAAATTCCGCTTCAATAACTCGATTTCCCTATGATACCACTTGTAATCTAGTTCCATTACACAAACCACCTTTTTGGTCAATATTTCTAAGAAGCATAACTGGAACACCCACTTTTAAATCATACAAACAATAGCTCTTAATAAATCTAGCAAACGATATAACTTCACAAACCAAGTTTCAGCTTCTTATACAAATTCATAACAAATTGATAAGTAACACTTTCAAACAAAAACTACAATTTTAAGTTAAACTTGCATTGATTAGCATATAAAGATGCTATAAGAAATAGATAAGGTACGTTACGTTCAACTGACTGGTAGCAATTGGTTGCATATTCATCTTTGTGATTCTTAAGTTTGAAAGGAAGTGAAAAGTTGGATGAATGATTTTAAAGCTGAGGTTGTTATTTATAATAGTTTGATGGTAAGACAAAAAAGACGAGTGATGTTATTTAGGGTAATATGTAAGTCAATTTTAAGTCAATGTAAACGAACCGAGTCGAGCCCGAGTTCGTCTAGGCTCGAGCTCGGCTCGTTTCAGCTTAACCAGGCTCGAGCTCGGCTTGCTTAAAGCTATAATTTCAAAGCTCGAGCTCGCCAGGGGTGTCACACCAGAAACTTCTCAAGCTCGAGCTCGACTCAGGCTCGGCTCGTCTGGTTTTTTATTATTTTATTTTTAACTATTTATATTTATATAAATTTTTAATTATTAATATTTAATTTTACATAAACTTTTAATTATATGTATTTTATATATAACAAAATTCATATTATATATTTTTAGTCATAACTTATAAATATTTTAACTATTAATAATAACATATATTTATAAAATAAATAAAAAACATATAACCGTCATTAGAACTAGTATATATAGATAGTTTGATTCAATTGTAAAGTGTGTCTTTTCTTATCGATGTAAACATATATTCTTATGAATGAAATCATGTTCTTGTTTGTAATCTTGTGTTGAATTCGATCCTGTGGATATGAAATCCTGTTTCGAACATGGTATCAGAGCGTCAGGCTCCAAGATTGTAAGGATTTGATTGGATTATGATCGAGAAGATCATGGAACTGCAGTTAACTTTTTTGTCTTTGAAACAGGGGAACAAAACACACAGGAAGAAAGACGCCGTCTTCGATTTGATGATTAGAACGACTGCAAAGAATCAGAATGGACGATTGGTAGTTTCTACCCACCGATTAGGGACTAGAAACACAAGAAAAGAAAGTACAAGATCAATTATTTTGATGCAGCAATTCAAGGAAAGATGAATCGAAGACGAAAATGATTGGTTTGTTTGATATAGACTAGAACAAGAAGAAATTATGATGGAATCAGCATGATCGATGCAGACCAATAAAAGAAGAAAGACTTTTAGGAACTTGCAATGGTTTGCTCCATCTTAGAAATAAACAAATGTTTTAATATTGTAGTACCAAAAGGAAAAGAACAAAGTTGTTCTTTGCTGGTTTCGACTTTCGACAGAAGGAAAAGGAAACAATTGTTTTGTTTTCATGATGTTATTTTTCCACTGGAACATAAAGGAAAAATGATGTTGCAAATTAATGTCTTGGTTTGTATGAAACAAACATAGAAAGGATCTTTTATGTTAGTTGTATACTAACAACTCAAAGAATGAAGAATTGAAATGCTCTTAGAACAAAAGGATTGGATTACTGGTAAGACAGATTTTAAGGACCGGAAAGGAACATGAAACCAACGATGTGTTTCATGTTTAGTGGTGAAAAGAAACCAAAGGAATTGTTTCATGAAGAAACAAAAGCACCACATATTGGAATTGGTTTACCAAGGCTCCGAAGGATTTACGGGTTTGTTGAAGACAACATGGATTACCGACGTACTGGTATGTTGTAAGACGCCTCACAAAGATCAACCAAGAAAAGACGGGATTCTGCGCAAGAAAAGCAAGGATGGAATCGCCTAAGGACTTGAAGTGTTGAAGATTGTTGGAAGGCCCAAATGAATTGGAAAAACAAGACACGTAAAAGGTTCGTTGCCTAGAAAATGCATTGAAGCATGGAACCGGAGCATGAAGATTCGAATAACAAGACTTAAACAATTAGGGGGGAATTTGTTAGACTTTTAATTGTATTAGCCTTGTTAGAAAAGTTTAGGGTGCTATTTAGTAATAACACAAAGTTGTATTTAGATTGAATATGTATTAGTGGAATAAGTCCAGGGACTAGAATTGTAAAATAGGAATTCATATTAGGTTTAGAATTATGAAGCGGTGTCTGCAAACTACCGCATCACACACAACCAAAGGACACGACGGATCTTGGAGCAGTTTCTGGCAAGGCTAACAAACGCGACGATAGTTGTTGATGTTAGTTATATAACCGTCATTAGAACTAGTATATATAGATAGTTTGATTCAACTGTAAAGTGTGTCTTTTCTTACCAATGTAAACATATATTCTTGTGAATGAAATCATGTTCTTGTTTGTAATCTTGTGTTGAATTCGATCATGTGGATATGAAATCCTGTTTCGAACAAAAACCCGCGTGAAATTGTGATTGCATAAGAAGTGAACACGTCATTAAAGCCTTCTCCAACCAACACGTGTCCAAAAACTTCAAAGGGTGTGTGATGGAGTGACACATCACCCCAAATTTATTCCTTTATTATATATATATATATATATATAGAGTTAGGTTCAAATGAAAACACACTTTATAATTAAAAACACTAAAAACCAAATAAGTCTATTTTCTTATATTTTTTAGTTTTATAAAATGAAAAAGGGTATAAAAGGAACATGAAACTAATTCCTTAAATATCTCAATATATTTCTAACTTCTTTTCTAAATTTCTATTATATACAAATGACGGTTTCATAAACTATACATTCGCACACACTTTTGCAGACCAATTTGAAGACTTTTCATTGCCGATCACTATCACCATCACCATGATACCATCATCGCTGCCACTAACCGTCACCATAGGACCATCACCAGCGCCGATCACCAACACCACGACATCATCGACGCTACCGATCATCATCGTCGTCGACGATCAGAATCACCATGGAACCGTCATCGACACCGATCGCCATCACCACCAAACCACCGCTACCGGTCACCATCAGCACGACCTTGGTGCTGATCATCGTCCATTATTTATAAGGTTTAAATATTTGTTTTGTTTATTACTGTGTTGTAACATACGAAAACTCTGCAACGTTGGTTACATATTAATTGTCAAATTGAAACTCTAAAGTTTAGCAACAGTGTAGGTCGAGTGAAGATGGTAAAAGTTATAAAATATAATAATATATTTTTGTAACTATTTAGTTTACTACTTAAATTTACAATAAGGCAATTAATTTCAGCTCTTTGTTTTGGTAAGGGGCCTAGATGAAAGTGTTGATGATGGTTCAAAGAAGTATGAAAAAAAGACGACGATGGGTATGAAAAAAAAGACGACGATTGTGTTTAATTAATGTTGAATACGTATACGTATATGTTGTTAGCCTACTTGTAATGAACTGATTTGGTTAATAGTCACTTTGAATTAACAGGTTTCAATCATCTACAAGTTCAAATGTAGGTTAGAAATATTTTTGTATAGTGATAAAAGAGGCTATTAAAGACAACTAGTAACATGTTATGAATTGTTTTTTTTTGTCAGATTTCAAGTAGTTTGGGGGACGATTCGTTAAGACGCAATTTGTGTGTATCAATTTAGGAAATCAATATCAAGTAAAACTAACTTTGGTGTTATTTTACTTTGTAAACCTATCCTAGTACATGATTTGGTGGTCGATTCTGACAACGTTTTGTATAATCTGGTAGTATACATATACGTATAATCTATGTTTGATATAGTAGGACAACATGTCGAATTTTCCCAATTGTTTAATTGATAGGGGTAAATAGAATACATATATGTTGTACAACGTGGATATGTATGTGCACTGTAACTAATCCATCTTACATGGGGGTTTGTTAATATACGTATACGTATATGTTGTTAATATACGTATACCTTCAATTCTTTAAACCATCAGAAACCAATCATAGGGTTTCCTTTAATATGTTTTTATACATGTTTATGCAGCATTTAAAGAAGACGATGACAAAGAACAGTGGTGGTGGTCTGATTTAGGTGGTGACGGTGATCGAAAATGGTAATGAATGATGGTAATCGGGAGTAGTGATGATGATTGACGACGATGATGATGATTGACGACGATGATGTTGATCGGCAGCGGTGATGTGGTGCATTAATGGTGATCAATATTGGTTGTGACGATGATGGCGATTTGAGTGGCGATGATGATCTACAGTGAACATGACGAACATTGTTCTTACTTAAACGTAACACTACTTTTACGTATACGAAATTGTACTTACTGCTACCCATATTGTTTGTTTATTTAATACATACTTACTTTCGGTGACACTTCACTTGTATTTGCATCGCTATAACCTTATTTCATGTCATTTTTGTAATAAATATACGTATCTCATGTCATGCATGCAGTTCTTTTATTTTTTGTATACGTAATTTATCAAGTTTAATATACGTAGTCGTGTCTATAAACCAATTGATCTTTAAATACGTACATGTAAGTTATGATCGAAAATCAGGTGAAAAATAGAGAAATGAAAATAAGAGAGAGAAAATACAAGTAAGAGAGAGAAAGATGAAAGAGAAATGAAAATAATGGAAAGTTATGAGTTTTTACTTTGACTAATATACCCTTTTGTATTAAAAAATATTATTTGTCAATAAATATCAAATTCATAGATTCTCTTTGGTTTTTAGTGTTTTTAATTATAATCTTGTTTTCAATGGATCTCACCCCTATATATATATATATAGATATCTAGATATAGATATAGATGGTGCATATAAATCAGGTTAGATGTTTATCATGTTATGAGAACTGAATCAAACTATAGGGACTGAAACTGTCTGAGTATAAAAATAGACGGGCTTAGAGGATTTTTGCAAGCTGTATAAATAAAAGCCTCATCTATCGTTGCAAATCACATTTCCCCCATTCTTCTAGCATATTTTAATTTTAAGAATGTCTGCTTCTTTTGAAAAATGTTCTGCATGTAAAGTTTTAAGACGGCAATGTTTCATAGATTGTCCCTTTAGAAATGTATTCACACATCCAGAATTCACTTTAGTTAAAAGATTTAACAATCTTCGAGAGGTGGAGGAGAACCTTCTGGTTCTCTCCGGAAAAGAAAAGGAAGACTACATACGAAGCATTAATCACGAGAATTAGGATTGTTGGTGAAGAAGCAGGAGCACCATAGCCAGAAGAGAAGAAGAAGAAGAAGAAGAAGAAGAAGAAGAAGAAGAAGATGAAGATGAAGATGAAGAAGAAGAAGATGATGATGATGAAGAATTAAGAAGAAGAAGTAGTAGCTAGGATTGTTGGTTTTAGTTATTAATTAGGATTGTTGGTTTTAGTTATGCAGGTCTCATTTATGTAGTTTCCGTTTAACTGGAATGAATATTTTCTGCTTTCTTTTTAGTTTTTATTCCAAGTGCTTCTTATCTCCACAACTCCATCATTTTTTGACATCTATATCCACTATCCTAGTTTATCATAAACATAAAAATATAAAACACACACTTGTAACATAAGCGTTCAACCAAGAATAATTAACCGGCTCAAAGTTAGAAATATTGTTAACGCCCGCCTAGTGCAATATCTTTTACGACAATTTTAATAAAACCAGCGGTAATTATCGATCTGAAATCTATGCTTATACTTTTTATGTAAATAATTTTTCTCAGTGGAAAATAATATGAACATAAAACATTTTAGCAAAAAAGAATTTATAAAATACAAGACAACAAAAATCCCAATCACAAGCGGCTGAATGAAAAAGAAAAAAACCTACATCCAACTTTCTTATTATGGTACTAAAGGTGGTGATTGAAAAGGAAAAAAAAAAAAAAAACCTAGCTACATCCTGCTGGTTGAAGCATTATGATTTTAAATAGGAAATGTCTCCCTAAGTGTTTTTGTCTTTTACGGAATAAATGTAGATGGTGATTAATGTGATTAGAGAATTAATCACTTGTTGAGAAAAAAAAAAAGAAAAAAAAAGCCTTGTAAATAAGGCATGCACGACCGAAAGCTCGAGGATATTAGTTAATTGTGAATGGGTTAAAAAGCACTAGTTGTGGTCCGTCTTCAAGTTTATATATTAACTCTTGAGGTGTTTTAAAAATATATATACTTGTCACCACTTTTTTAGTATTCATTTAGTCATATATTGCTATCAGCCTATGTTGTGCGTTCTTACAACTATGTTGGGATTATGACTCCATTATACGCGTTACGATTTGTACATATGTTTTTTCCTAATTTATATGCTAGTTTTTTTTTTTTTTTTGACTTTTTGATGTTAGGGCACCATACTTATTAAATTGGAGAGCATTGATGCCCCGCTTTGGCTAGACTGGCCGGTGTCTTAACCCGCATGTAAATATTGTTAACAATAATTAATCTGCTAATGAGATAAATCATACTTTAAGTTAATAAATAATCGTTTAAAACACAAAGGATTCAACGAAACGAATGCTAGAACCGAACGCATTTTTTTTTTGAACGGCGACTTTCAATTTTTGCAACCATTTGGTCGCATCCCCCGCAATGAGGAACCCACCACCCCACTCCGGTTAATATGTTGTCTTAACCGGACCCATTTGACATCGGAACCGAACGCATTTTAATTATGTAAAATTAAATAATATGGTAAAAAAAAAAAAAAAAACTGGTGTAAGTGGTTATTAATTGTCTTGTTCTCATAACAAGTCATGCATTTGAATTAAAATTTAAGAAAGGCTGATGGTTTGCTTTCTTACCTGAGGGAAAAACAGATGCATATTTTGAAGTAAAGGACAGATTCAACAAAATAAAAACAAGTGATTAATTCTCTAAACACATTAATCACCATCTACATTTGTTCCGTAAACGACAAAAACACTTTAAGAGTTCAACCATTTTCTCTTCACTTATATCATATCCAAATCAGTATATGAAGCTCCAGCAATACCCATTATTAGTTAGAAAATAACACAACTAATGATGTTATAAATCGGGCAAATAGACGACAACTTGAAACTTCCTCTTCTACACGAAAACAAACTCATTTAAATCGATAATCCCATTATTGGACATTTTGAAGTTGATATGTGTTAAACTAACATTAAGCGATATCATGAGTATCGAGAAAAATCATCTTTATGCAATATGATTTAAATTGATAATCTCATTATTCTCCCTTCTATGCAAGAAAGCTTACCAGTGAGTATCAAGAAAAGTCATCTGTCACAACAAGCAATATGATTTTTTAGCGATACTTTTAACGCGGATGGGGCCAAAGAGATTAGTATGTAACAATTCAAGTGGATTTGAAATTGAATTTTTAAGTTTCAGTTTTGTGGTTTCTTATGTTGTTTGCCCTTTTCACATGTCATACATTTCTCTATAACAAAAAAATCTTTAAATGGCAAACCTCTAACAAGATTATGCTTAACTAAGTTATTAATATTACTAAAGTTAACATGACCAAGTTTACGATGCCAAACAAAGGATTCAGATAACGATGCTTTTGGCAGGAGACACGTCATTGTGAAAGTGGAATATTCTTTGGAGTTCAAGTTGAGCAAATAAGTATCATTTTTCTTTGGAGCTTTCATAATAATCAGATCATCTAGAATCAAGAATTATGTCTTAAGAAACAGACACTCATCAGATTTAAAAAGCACAGGTATATTTTTTTCACAGATCTGAGAAACACTTAGCAAGTTGAAGTGCAACTACGGAACATAATTAACCTTCTATAATGTCAGCGATCCATTTGATACATCACTGATGCGTGCAAATATATATATATATATATATATATATATATAAAATAACAAATAAACACCTAAGTTTTAAATTTATAAAACCAAGACAAACCAACTATTTCACACACAACCGGTAGTGAACCGGTCGAATGTAATATAGCGTACGTAAGTCCGGGTGCCAACCAACAGACTCTATATACTGCAATTAAATTAACTAATTAAGACTCGACTAACAAGACACGAATTGCTAAGGAAAATATATTTGATGGGGGGTTTTTGCTAAAAATAGAAACTTGCTAAAAATAGTAACTTACTAAAAATAGTAAATAGCACGAAAGATGAGAAACGAAAATAGATGAATCAAAGCAAACCACCTAGACCCGACTCCCTAGTTGCTTTAGTTATTAGTTTGTTGGAAAATATTTTGACATTGGACTGGGATCGTAAAATGATCACTTAACCCAAACCCTTACAAGGCCCTCGACCCTTTTCAAGAAGAAACTTATAGGTTTTGTGTCAAGTTATTTGAGCAAACCAATTTATTAAATAGACTCCCTCACAGTCGTCTAAAGATTATGATTTAGTACCTATGTCGATTATTAATCTCACAATTGAATAACCTAAGGTAATTACTTTGCTTCAATTGATATTAGTAGACACCGTAATTGAACCAAACCTAATCTAATTCTTCACATAAATAAGCCTAGCAATTCACCTACTTAGACCTACCAATTAAACTATCACCTCGAAAACCCTGAATTTCGACTTCTTTTCGTCCCCTCAGGTGCATGAGAGGCTAGGGTTTGAGAATATGTGTTTATATAGCGAAGCGGGCCAAAAAATGTCAAAACTTTCTGCCGAAATCGGGTCACCGCGTCGCGTGGCGACGGAGTGGGTTTGTGGACGCGTGGTACAGCTCAGCATACCACCGTGGAGGTAGCACGCCGCGCTGCGCTGCCAGGGACAACCATGTGTTCGCGTGGCGTGGTGATGGGGTTCCGGCTCTCGGTTTCGTTCGTTTTCGCGTACCGGCTTGCTCGTAACTCCGTATCGTGCCCCGTTTTTGCCTCCGGATTTGATTTTCCACAAGTTTTCCATTTCTTTATCAACATTGGACCTACGAAACACAAAACATCAGTTGCATGTAAAACGCTATAAAAATCGACTCGAAACGACTTGAAACGTAAACAAATGCAACACGGGGTTTATGTATATTTTGCACATTATCAATCACCCTGACCGATCATCTTTCCTCCTTTCTTGTCTTCAACAAAAGACATGTATACGCCATTAATTATCCTATAGTTAGTTAGGAGATCCTTCAATCCCGTCATGTGTCTGGAACATCCGCTATCAACGTGCCAGAAGCTGTTAATAGGCCTTCTCGAATGATCCTGACAATAAGACAAAAGGACCTGTTAGAAATAGGAACCCAAGTCTTGACCGACTTGGGTCTTTGAAATAAAGAATTTGTACAAAAATGGTCATTTACAAAATGACAAAGTCTATTTCTTAAACTACAGTTATTTACAATATTATAATATAATTCCGGACGGTTCTTAACAACATGATCATCTTTTCCACATCAGAAACAGTGTGATTAATTTAGACATATCTTTTTATGTTGCACAATAGGACTATGCTCCATACAGATTTCTTCATCAAATTCTGACACATGCATTTGAATCAGAATCACTGAAGATAACATGCATTTCCTTGGACTTACCTTTTGAAGAACTGGATGGCTTACATGTTACCTGTGCTCAATTGGTCTTTGAAACGTTTTTCTCTGTTGGATTGGATATACGAATATGAGTAAAAGTGGGGATTGGTTCAGAGACAAACTTCTCAAAGCAACTTTTATGATATACCTCAGCATCACTTTTAGGAATAATAGTGCAATCAACATCATTCATAGCATTCATATCCCAACCATTGTTCAATAAAAAAACGTTTCAATGTTTCAACTACATGAATTACTAAAATTGTTGCTAATACAACTATTGTCTAAAACATACTTCTTGAAATTAAGACTAGAACTGAGATTAGAGCTTCCAAGGCCGTTCGTTCCACCATATCCATATTCTTCTCACACCTCCTTATGATTTACTCCTTCTAAACTTGCAAACAAACTTTTAGTATTTTCTTCAATAAAATAATTTACTGGATGAGATTTCGGCATAGGAGAAAAACAAAGAGTACTGGGTGGAGGATGAATATAAGGAGTTTCTTCATGACCTAGTTCTGATTTGATACTAGCTCCTCTTTGTCTACAGAATAGTTCATTTTGTTTCATACTTGATAATGTCCATTTATCCAGCTTAGTTTGAAGTTGGCTACTTTCAAATTATGCTAATTTCACTCTCTCACTTAAAACATTTATTTATACATTTCTTTCCAAAAGATCTCGTTTTAAATGATCTAATTCCTAAAGAGCTTCATTAAGTTTTACATAATTTTTTAGTTCATTTTTCTTGAGTTCGGAGTTTATGGTGTTTAATTCAGCTTGATTAGTGATGTGATCTAAATTATATATATTTTATATAAATAATCTCTACACTTTTTGGGTACTTTTAGGCGAATTATATACTCTTAATCGCTTCATAGCACTTTAACGTGAATGTTTTTAGTTTGCGACATAATTCTTATTTAATTTATTATATCAATTTATTAATTCATTGTTTGCTTGAAATAAAAAAAACGCAGGTTATGTGTTGATGGACTTGGAGTTATAAATTAATATTGACTTGGAGGCCCACTTAAAGAATTATTAGGGTTGCGTCAATAAAAAGAAAAAACGAAGTGGCCGTGGAGAGGAAGAAGGGAACGAACGGACGAGAGGAGAAAGAAAATAAAAAAACAAGTATGCCGTTCGAAAGAAAAAGAAGCTAGCACACAGGCACGTCAAATTTATGAATTAATTTAACCAGGCTAGCAGGTAGCTGAATTAATTTAAGCTAGCAGACAGGCTGCTGAATTATTTTTATTCTTTTTCGATGAACGGTAACTCTGTTTATGTTTCAGTTTTTGTATCTACTTTGATTATGGTAGGCTAATCGTTTAAAACTACCTAGGCATTGTGATGATTTGTTAACTTGGTTTGATTTTGTGTTTGGATACTTTTGTTTATGGTTTATTATGCTTGATTAAAGTTTCAACCTTTATGGCTAATTGATGTGTTTTGCATGTTGATGTTAGTTTAAATTAATATTATTAGTCCACGTTCTCTTGGTGATTGTCTATGTCACGGAATAGGGTTCGTTATAGCCATTGACTTGCGTTGTGGTTGTTTATGGTTAACCTGCAGTAAAACCATAGGATTAATATTATTAGTTAAATTAATAAAAGTGTGTAACCAACTTAGAAATCCGTGAGGTGATAGGTTGTTAACTAGTAAAGTTGGTTAATTTGCTAGGTTTAGGTCTTTGTGAGAAGTCCGGCTTAGTTTATATTAATACACTTGCTTGTTAAATCAATTAGTTATGTTGAAATGGCTTTAGAGTCCGTATCGTGAGATATGTCTTTAATTTAAGTCAATTAAGCGTAATTCGATTAGGTAACTGTGAGGAAGCTTAATCCCGTAACCGGTGTGGTAATAACTTGATAGTGATACTTTAGGTTTCTTCTCGAGAAGGGTCGAGGGTCCTAGTTAGTGTTGCCTTTAAGTGACTAGTTTTAGATCCCGGTTCCATAAACATTAGTCCAAACATGATTGATGGTTAACGTTAACAATGATTCTAGCCTAGGTGGTTTGTTTTCTCTCATCTGTTTTAAACCCGTCTTTAAATCGTCAGTTTCCATTTTTAGTAAGTTTCCTAATTTAGAAAGTTTATATTTTTAGTAAGTTTCTATTTTTAGCAGTAAAACCCTCCTTCTTAAATAATCTTTTAATTAAAGTTCGTGTCTAGTTTAGTTGAGTCTTGTCTAGTTATTTAACGTAGTATATAGAGTCTGTGGGTCGACACCCGGACTTACGTACACTATATAACATTCGACCGGTCCACTGCCGGTTGTGTGTGATTTAGTAGTTTGTCTAGGTTTTATAAATATTAAAACTAGGTGTTTATTTGTTATTTATTTTTATATATATTTGCACGCATCAAGTTTTTGGCACCGTTGCCGGGGACTCTTAGTAATTGCGTTAATTAACTTTGTTGAGTCTTAACTGCTACATACGTGCTTTGTCTTATTTGTTTTATTTGAGTCGTAGGATTAGTTTTATTTTGCTCTGTTTTTCCTCCCCAACGAGTCTTTCTTGTTATTTAAACATGTGTGAAATTTGCGGAGGACCTCACTTTACTTGTCTATGTCCACAATATACGAGGTCCTCTGCACCACCTCATTTTGCTAACTCTTTTGGCCATTTGCAGTCATATTCATCACAGGCCAGTCCAATTGACCCATATTTTCCACAGTCGGATCATAGTGGTCAATTCTTTGATAGCAACTCTGCTAGGGGTAGTGATGGTGCTCCAAGTAGGATAGAAGAGTTGTTGACCCAGTTAGTTGCTAATAAAGCAACTACTCAAAGAACGTTAGTAGAACATGATAACTTCTTGCAGAGCCAGTTGATGATGGAAGATACTAATAAGGCTTTAAGGGATATCATGAGGAGGTCGAATGAAGAAGAGGAGTTTCAACATGAGCAGCTGCATAAGAAATCAGGTAATAATAACTCATTTCATACATTCTCTTTTGAATCTTGTAATATTATTTCTGAACCACAAGATATTTTACACTTGTCTTGTGAGGATGAGGTTTTGCAGGAATTCCAAGTACAACCGGAGACGACAATGGACGTTTCAGTCCCACCTCCAGTTCGTCAGGAAGAAAAAGTAGAAATGAACAAGTGCTCAAGCATGAAAGGAGAACTAATGAAGGTGCAGGAGGTCATGAACACTCGATGGCAGTCACTAAGTGCGGCAGAGAAACTTCATTATCTAGCAGAAAATGGGAGGCTTACGAACGAATTAGCTAATCTAAGGATGGCAACACACGAAGCTGCTCAAGAATCGGATATCTCTACTCATGATGAGAGCCAGGAGATGGAGTATGCCGGTACAGAAGTACATGATGAAGTTGATCTCTGCGAAACAGGTAAGTGTTCTGACCAAATCTCAATTTGTTCCGATATCCCTGAAACATTTACCTTACCTGTTGTTGAATTTGAATCTCCATGTTCGTTTGATATTTCACACTTGTTCGATGAGGTTAATGTGATGCAGGATCTACATGTTGAAGACGGGCATGATGAATGCAGGAAGGAGTTTGTTCCATATGGGGAGAATGAACTTGATGACGAGTTGGTGGGTTTACCAGCTCTAGAAGATGAAGGATATTTTGACCCTGCTGGAAATCTCGACTTATTAGAGGCGTTATTGGAAGGTAAGTCGACATTGGAAGTCAAAGAATCACCAGGTGTAGGAGAAGAAAAGGTGCTAGTAGAGAAAGAACACCACTGCTGGCCCGTGGTAAAACTGGAGAATGGATCTTCACCTAATACACCACAATCACGGGAGAAGGAAAGGAGGAAAAGGAAAGACCGGGAAATGAAAAGAAATGCTTGTAAGTTGAAGCCACCTAAATCTGAACATGATCGGTCATCAAGTTACATGCCACGTATCCGGTTCTTTCCAGGTAAGTTTAAATATTGGTGGTCTGACCCAGTCCGAGTTTTAATTTGTTTTTCAATATCGTTTTCAATTCCACTTTCAAATTTATATGTATTTATGTGGATCGGGAGGAATTAAACGGATTGGATAGGGTTCAGATCAAGGAGAAACCTCCTGATTAAGTTTAAGTGTGGGGAGGTTTCTCATTGGTTTACTAGTTTGTAGAGTTAGTTTAATTTTCTTCTATCGAGTCAGTTTTTATTTTATTTTATTTTAATTTTATTTTTGTCGAGTCGGTTTTACGCTCGGGTATTCTTTTGTTTGTTTTTGCAGGTTTAAAATCATTCTCACCCGTACTCAATCTCCATTCGGGTGAGTTTGTATTTGTGAAGACGAAGATGAATCTCGAGAGTGTCGGTGAAGCTCGATCGCGACCGAAATGCTATACGATCGGAGCCGAAGTTGGAATGAAGACTTGGAGCATACGCGTTCTGCAAATAACCAGCTAAGTCTTTTCCAATTCACCTATCTATCTTTTTATTTCTGCATTTTATTTTTATTTTATTTTTAGATGTTTTCCATTTCTACATTAGGGACAATGTAGAACTTAAGTGTGAGGATGGGAAATAGTCATTTCTGAGTCTTGTTTGTTTGTTTTGAGTCTTATAGAGTCATAAAAAATCCAAAAAAATTGGAAAATGTCTTTGTTTAAGTTGTGCACTTTAATAGAAAATGACAGGAAACTGATTTTGGTTTTCAAATGAGTTGTGGTTTTTAAACAAAGATGAATTTGGATAAAATTTTAGTAACCCAATTAGCTGAAATAGTTTCCCTAAGTGTACTAATAGAAAGTTAATTTGTCGTGAATTTCGTGGGTCATCATCTTAGGAGGAATAGGAAGGCCTTAACTAAATTAAATTAGGCACCATTGTAGGCTTTAGAACTTAAATAGGTTAAGGGGTAGTGTCATTTTAGGATTTATAACACACTTCTTGTGAAAGAAGTGGCGCATCCGCAAATAAAATGTCCACCGGGTATAGTACTGAAAAGCGCTCAAAGTAGCTGCTAAATAAAAGAGCTCAAAGAAGCCAAATCAAAAAAAAAAAGAAAAAAGAAAAAAAATGAAAAATATAAGGCAAGTGATCCAAGACCTCATGTGCTCTACCTCCGGGATAGCGACTTGGATACGACACCCCTGGGTGAGGTGATCTTGTTTTATGAAAAAAAAAGAATAAACAGTCTATACCCACAAAATTCATCCATCAAAATCCACCCTAATATGACACTAGTTCTTAGCTTAGTTAAGTTCTTTAGGTTATTTTGGTAGGAAAACCTTTTTGGTTTATCCGGTGCCTCGTCAAGCAACAATAATCGGGCTGACTTATTTTTCCTCTGTGTGAGACCTTGTAGACAAATGATCTAATTAAATTGAAATTAAACATAAGGGGAAACTTAATTAGCTAGTGTTAGGGTGTTTAAATAAAACGCACCGATGTTTATCTGATTTTGTTTCTTGTTTGAAAACTGTAATGAAATGTTGAATGCTTTAATTAGTTATGATTCTATGTGCATGCTTTTTCAGGGACGAAAAAGGTTAAGTGTGGGGATATTTGATGTGGTCTAAATTATATATATTTTATATAAATAATCTCTACATTTTTTGGGTACTTTTAGGCGAATTATATACTCTCAATTAAATTTAACAAAAAAGTTAACTTTGTTAGTATTAAAATGGAGAACATATACAAAACTCAGGTACTAAAATAGAAATTTACTCTACTTTAATGGTGTTCTGTTTATTTATGTATTTTTTTTTCAAATTGAATATCTTTTAATGGAGTTAAGAGATTGATTGCCTACTTACGTGATTGTTATGTGCAAACATATATTGATAGAACATTTTTTATACTTATGTTTTTAATCTTTTTCTCTACAAGAAATAAAATTATTCCCAATGTTATTTAAAGTAATAAAATTATTTAAAGCTCGAGCGATGAAACTTTCTTTAAGATCTAGAAATGTCTTAGGTTCAAATCAGATATATGTAAATATTTTATGTAATTTAAGAGTATGATAGTTTCACGGTCAAAAAGGTCTTAAGCCCACCTATGACGGGCAAATATAAATTAATTATGGTGTATACTTATTAGTAGGTTACATGTGTGTGTGTGTTAGTTTCCATTATAAAAAGAATACATAAGCGGTTAGGCAAAAGTGAAGAAACTTATGACATGTAAACGATGATTAAAAGTCAAATACTCCGTATTATTTATTAGCATCACCCTTCACAAGGTGTAATGGGTCAAACAGATTAAAACGGAAACTAAAGCATATAAAAAAATGACTCAATCACTAAATCGGGCAAATAGACAGCAACTTGAAACTTCCTCTTCTACACGAAAACAAACTCATTTAAATCGATAATCCCATTATTGGACATTTTGACATTGATAAGTGTTAAACTAACATTAAACGATATCATGAGTATCGAGAAAAATCCTCTTTAAGCAATATGATTTAAATTGATAATCCCATTATTCTCCTTTCTATGCAAGAAAGCTTACCCATGAGTATCAAGAAAAGTCATCTGTCATAACAAGCAATATGATTTTTTTAGCGATACTTTTGCCGGTTGTGACCGCAACCGTTGAAATGTGTTTTTCTATATTAAAGCTTGTCAAGACGGATTTCCGCAATCGAATGAGTGATGACTTTTTGAATGGTGCTTTGGTTTGTACGGTTGAAAAAGAAATATTTGATAAAGTAACGGACGAGAATGTGATGATTCGATTTCAAGCAATAAAATAACGACGGGGACAAATCCTTTTAGGTATGTTTTTTTTGTTTGTTTATCAGCGTTTTGTATTACTATTGTATGAACGTATGAAAAAAATTAGAAGGATACCCCTCAACTTTTAGGCTAGCTCCCACACTAATAATTAAGATGAGGTATACTAATAATTAATAATAGAAAGCAAGTTTCAATTAAAATTATCCATAATCCATTCAAGTAATATAAGGATACAAATCAATTAAAAATCACCACCCTTAAAAATTCAAACAAAATATAATACTCTCGGCGATCTATCTTTCTATCTAAGTTAGGCTTTCAAAGTCTCAACTCCATTTGCCCATAATAAAAAAATTACCTTTGGTAAGAAAATTCAACAACCTAACCTGAATTTACATTTTAAAATTTTAAGAGTTAAACAATACATTAAAATAGCTAATAGAGAATAAAAAAATATAGAATATGACAAAAGATAAATATGAATTATTTTTAAACTTAGATTGACTCAAGAAATAGCCGCCAAATCAAATGTCTAATCCCCTAGCGTATGACCCTATTCATCTTCTTCTTCTTTTGGGTTTCCCTCTATAACTAGTCGGTGGCTCGATTGTTGGACTTGGTAACAAAGCAAGTTTTGAAACAGTAAATGATATGATTAGAGGGGGCTTAGAGGGTGTGCTTCATGTGCGACTGTACAGTGCACTCGTTTGAGGGGGGCGTCAATTCTTTTAAAAAATTATTATATAATTTTTTTTATAAAACTTATATTTAGTCAATAGTCATGTAACAAATAAGCAAAGATTTAAAGCTCGCATCTAAAGCCTAAAGCCTACTACAACTAATTAACTAAACATCTAAAAGCCCGTACAATCAAATTGATTATGGATTGATGAATATTGGAAGCCCACTGTTGTCAAAAACGTAATTCACTAATTTGAATACTTTGATTTTCTTATGTTTATTTATCAAACGTTTGTTTTTTGGTTAAAAATTTACTCTATATAATTTACTGCGTTGGTGCTTCGGGTTGAGAGGGCGGGGGGCCTTTTTTTCTTGTCTCACACAGGTCACTCAAATCCTCATGACCGGCCCTAGATATGATTGTGTTATTTTGGCACCTTCACTCTCACTTTTTGCATGTTACAACCCACATATTCCATCCTTAATTTGGTAACTAGATGTGAAATGTTGTTTGAATCCGTGCTGGCCCATACGCCTCATGCGACGTCAAGGCTTGAACATCTTTACTTGTCCTTGAGTTTAGGTTTCAATCATTTTATATATAGGCTAATGGCATAAGGTTCACTAATGGTGACCTTATTAAGCAAGCGATCAAATGCCAAACTATAGTCTTGTAGGGCGTTGGTTTGAATGAGAGACGCTAATTATTCCATGGCATTCTCAAACATGGCATTAGAGAAACAAGCCGAAATAGTCGGTATATATATAGTCTTCCCATGACAATTCCGCAATGGTAGCCAGGGACGGATCCAATGACTTAGCGGCGGGTTCACGGGAACCCACCGCGTTCGAAAATTTTAGTAGAAATTATATAGAAATTTTTTGAGTGAATCCATAGGAAAATTTAGAGTGAACCCATATAATTATTGAAGTCTAAATATTATCAATATCGTTCTAATAGAGCAGCTGGTTATAACGTGTGTTTGTAACTTAAATGGTCATGGGTTCGATTCTCCATGCCATTTTTTTATGCGAATTTTTTTTTAGGGTTCCAAATATCTAATCTAAACTCTCTTTCATTCTAAACCTAAAAACAGTTACAGCCTCACATCCCTCCCTTCGTCTCTGCCTCTCTTCTTCTCTTCACAAATCTCAACCTCGGCCATTACCCACCACGCCTGACGCCACGGCGCCGCCAGTCCACCACCGCTGACCGCCCACCACTACGGAGCTGCAGGCTGCACCATCACTGCTGTCTGCTCAGCCATCCAAAGGTATAAAAAATCATTCTTTAATAGTTTAATTGTGTGATTGAATGTGTAAATGTTTGATTGAATAAGGTTGGATGTTTGATTGTTAATTTGTTACTTCAAGTCTTCAATATTTGAGGTTTGATTCAATGTTTGATATATACAATGTATAAATTTTGTTAATTTGTTTTTAACATGATTAGGTATCATGAGTATTGAGAGATTTTTCAAAAAACAACCACCAAACCATGAATCATCATCTTCAAGTAGTAAACCCTTAAAAATTGATTTGAATGATCTTCCATGGGATCCTGCAGAAAGGAAACCAATTTCATCTTATCATCCTAGTCAAAAAGATGAAATTAGACGAGCCTATTTGCTTAAAGGTCCATGCCAACCAACAGGGCATGATTTTCCACAAAAAAATTATACTAGTAAACTAAGACGCTTTAATCCGGAATGGTACACTGGTAGACATGGAAATTGGCTAGAATATAGTGTCAAATCAGATAAGGTGTATTGCTTATATTGTTACTTGTTTAAAGAAAGAGGACAAAATGAAGCATTTGGGGATGACGGGGTACAATGTTGGCAAAGGGCTAAAAGACTTGATGTGCATGTTGGTGAACTCAATAGTTTTCACAACAGAGCACGCAAAAAAGGGGATGACTTACTTAAACAAGCTCAATCCATACATGTTGCATTTGACAATCAAAGTAATAAGCAAAAAAAGGAATATAGAACCCGGTTAAGTACTTCGGTTATACTTACTAGAGGATTGTTGAATGGTGGGTTACCTTTTCGTGGTGATGATGAGTCTGAAGACTCCTTATATAGAGGATATTTCATAGAGTTTTTAAAGTTGTTTGCAGAAATAAATGAAGAAATTGCTAAGGTTATATTAAGCAATGCTCTAGGGAATTGTCAAATGACAGCTCCATCAATTCAAAATGAAATTTGTAATTGTTTTGCAGAAGAAGTGTTAAAGAAAATATTTGAAGAATTTGGTGATGATGTGTTTTCCATATTAGTTGATGAATCGAGGGATATATCTAAAAAGGAACAAATGGTTGTGGTTTTAAGATATGTAGATAAATATGGTTTTGTGAAGGAGCGATTTATTGGTCTTGTTCATGTTATGAAAACAACCGCTCTATCTCTTAAATATGCAATTGATGAATTATTTGCTCGCTACAGTTTGTGCTTGGAAGGGTTAGAGGCCAAGGATATGACAATGCAAGCAACATGTCCGATGAGTTTAATGGTTTGAAAGCTTTGATTTTAAAAGAAAACTCTTCGGCTTATTTTGTTCATTGTTTTGCTCACCAATTGCAACTTGTTGTTGTGGCCCTTGCAACCAAACACCATGAAATCTTTAAATTTTTTAGAGAAGTTTCAGATTTAATAAATGTTGTTGGTGCATCTTGCAAGCGAATAGATTTGATAAGAGAAAGTCAAAGAGAGAGACTAGGATTGGATCCGAAAGTTTAAACCGGGCATGGAAAGAATCAAGAGCTATCACTTGCACGAGCCGGAGATACACGTTGGAGTTCTCATGAAAAAACACTTCTCCGTTTACTTGCTTTATATCCAAGCGTTATTGACGTGCTTGAATATATAGAAACTTCGGGCGAAAATAGTGCTCACCAAAGTCAAGCACATGGACTTCAAATATACATGAAAACTTTTAGTTTTGTATTTTATTTACATTTGGTGAAGCATATCTTGGGAGTTACTAACATATTGGGTGAAGCTCTTCAAAGAAAAAATCAAAATATATTGAATGCAGTTGAGTTGGTTAGATCAACCAAAGAAGGATTACAAAGGTATCGACTTGAAGGTTTTGACTCACTTTTGAAAGATGTCACATCCTTTTGTGACAAATATGAGATTGAGGTGGTTAACATGGAAGACGAGTATGTTGACCCAAAATATAAAAGAAGGAAGACTAACATCACCAATCGTCACCATTATGTGGTTAATAATTTCAATACGGTTCTCGATATGCAAATTCAAGAGCTTGGCAACCGTTTTAATGAGGTAACTACCGAACTGCTTATATGTATGAGTTCTTTGAGTCCGTGTCATGGTTTTAGTGCCTTTAATAAACTAAACTTGCTAAAGTTGGCTGAGATGTATCCGTATGATTTTACTTTTGATGAGAAAGACAAGCTTATCTATGAACTCGACAACTACATTGCTAACGTGAAAGAAGATACTCGGTTTGCCAACTTGAATGGGGTAAGTGATCTTGCCAAAACCATGGTGGAAACAAGAAAACACATTGATTATCCGTTGGTTTATCGTTTAATTAAGTTATCATTAGTTTTGCCGGTTGCAACGGCAAGTGTTGAAAGATGTTTTTCTTCAATGAAGCATGTGAAGACGGAATTGCGTAATAGGATGGGTGATGGATACATGAACGATTCTTGCGTTTGTTACATTGAAAGGGAGTTCTTACAACATGTTTCGATCGAAGATGTAATGCAACGTTTTCAAAAGATGAAACCTCGCAGGGAACAACTTAAGGTAGTCTTTTTTCTTAATTTATATTATGTTTTTTTTTTTATTTCTAAAGACGATGGTTTTTTTAATATTTGACTTATTCTGTCACATTGTTATTATGTTTTGAACCTAACTCATTAACCTGATCCGAACCGTCGAACCGACCCGAATATTTTTTATGTCCGGTTCTATTAAAACTAGAACGCCTAAAAATAGTAAACCCACGGATAAAAATTCCTAGATCTGTCACTGATGGTAGCCCCGCGGCTGAAGAAGTATTCACAACAGTAGATCCAACCTTCAATGTTGATGTTCGTTTTGATCTCTATTATCAATAATAATCATTCATTATCATATCATAATCACTATTAGTATGTTTGCCACTTTGAATGGTAAAACAAACAAACAAATCAAATATGGTACCATAGAAGCTCTTTAGGTTGAATCTCCAAGAGGCGTTTAGCTCTTCGCAACCAAATTTAGATACATATATTCCCAGTACTACTAGAAACAAAATTAGCAATCGTTATCTTTGGTTATTATTAGATGGCTAAAGAATATGTATAAACCCTAAGAATCACTGTGATGGTAAGGGCGTGAATTAGGGTTTTTGATGTTATAATTGGGTAGGATGTATGCAAATAAAAAGTGGGTTTTATACTGGGTCAAATATGGTTTTATGAAAATGTGATAGGGTTTAAAATAGATCCACGTGCTTTTTTATGCCTTGGGTTTTTTGGCGGGACTTTGATAAAAGAATCCACTACCACAACCAATATATGAAGAAGCCAGGTCAACACATATAACAGTATATTAATGTTAGCATGTTTTAAGATACGTATATGTTTAAATCATTGCACATAATCTAAAGGGTTTTTGGATTTAAACACCTCTAACTATTGGTCATTGGCCACTGTCACACTCAAAGTATCATTTTGGAGAACCTTGAAATAATCATTCGCACCCATCCAACGTCAAATATAGGCACGTCAAGTGAGAGCTCTGAAGGTTCAACCTACAATGATTTTCACCATGAGCTACAAAAAAAGTAGTAAAATCAGGTTGGCAAATGACTTACTTTATAGCCTGGATGTTTGTCCAATTTGAGAAGTGCATAATAGCCTCGAAATTCTCTTTCTGTAGGCACCTCAATTCCATTTTTCCTGTGATCATCATACAGTTGGAATAACTCAACAGATGTTTTGTTCATCTGTTCTATGTTAAGATGAGCATCAAATCCCTCTGAAAAACCTTCTCCTTTCGTATATTCACATAATTCATGCATCGCAATGATATGAAGCCGTATCTGACACCCACCAACAGCAAAAATTAATCACAATCAGAATTCACCAATTTAAAAAATATGGGCAACATAGAATATGTAGAGGTGGCAAAATGTGCAGTGTAATCAGATTAGGTAACGGTCAGTCAGAAGAGATAAACTTTTATCCAGATCAGATTTATCTAAAACTTTTAGTCTCTTGTAAGATAAACAGGATGCCAAATATAATTACAGAAATATATTATTTCAAAAGTAATCCAAACTTCTGCAATGAGTTAGAAGTTAGACGCATAAAAAATTCACTTCCAATTTATTCAACACATTTGATCTGTTTCCTTTTTATGCTTTTCTCTTTTATTTTACCTGCTTGACGCATTAAAACAATTAAACTGAATTGGCTGATCTACGTGTAATATGTTGCACTTGCCACCTTTAAATTATATGATGCCTCAGGAACATTGCTGCCTTGGGTAGCATATACATTGTACAGACTACAGGATACGTCAATTGTTCAAACTAGGTATAATTATGTCACTATATCTAGCAATAATGATATTGTATTTGTTTAAATGCCAGATTATGAAAATAGAACAAACCATCTGCTCCAGCATAGTAATAGCTCCTAGATTGAAGATATGCTGCATCCTGAGGTCCATTCTGATGGCTCTCATCCTGTCCCATAGAAAGTTGTATAAACCGAGAAATCTATCATCATATGGTTGGTTCAGCAAGCTCAAAAGATAATCCATTGTCTTTTTCAAAATTTCCATTGGTCTTATCAGTGAAGCTTCCCTCTCAGCAGTCCTAGTGTACTGGAAGAGACTTGTGCTCAGTAAGCAATATAAAGACTAAACAAAAATCAACCCCATTTACAGGCCAATTTGGACTACAGTTTATCTCGAATGGAAGAAACAAAAGTATTAGCAACAAAGGGTACACCAGATGATCAAACAGAATGAAAGTATACAACCTCCTAAACCATGTCTATTCATAGATTTAGATCATAACTACTGTAATAATACTGTTTTCCAATCATATGTTTAACTCATTAATGATTTATAAGAAAAATTAGAAGCAACAAGATGCTTATGGGCCCACTTGGCATGGCCTGTTTTGGCCCAACACGCTTACCTTTTTAACTGCAAGAGATTCAGTTGTATGGTTCCTATCCCCGTCCAAACGTTCATATTGATCAAGATCTCCTTTCCTCTCTCGCTCTGCTCTTTCTTGCTCTGAAACATCAAGCAGCAAAAACTAAGTGCAAGGTTGTTATAAATCATTCGCATTAAGCTGCTTGGTGCTTGCAATACTTGGCCGCTAGATTTTTAATTGCACTAAATAATAAAATTCATGCCCCACCCCCTCTACATGGATAAATAAGTGATTAAATATCAAACTACAAAGAACTGACGTTTCAGAAAGTCAAAACATGAAACCATATTAAAACTAAAGACAGTGACATCCAAGGTATCAACTCGTTTGATTAAACATGTAGGGTTCTCACTACTCAAACGATGGAATGCTCACAATTGGGTAAGAAATAACACAATAAGATGATCATCATAATACTCGACATAAGAAAAGAATAGGTATACCCGTTACAACGTAGCTATTGCTTCATAATCATCAATTGTTCCCTTTCATTTCAAGATTATGTTATGACAAGGTACCTAAGAATGTAATGCATCTTGCATATAAGTACCCTGTACCCAAATAAACTCATGTTGGTTTATAATAATTCAACCATACATTCATGGCCTCTGGCTAGTCATCTTAAGAAACACACTCATGATCATTACAAACAAAGCTCATGCACGTCCATGGGACATGATTTAGAGGAGTGGATATCGTTTCTTTTTAAAATCTTGTATCTTTGAAATTGAAAGTCAAAGAAATCATATTTTTCATGAACAATACATATCAATGTAATTATAGAAAAAGGCATTATGAGCATGCTCTGTTTGAGCTAGTTTAAGCTTTCATAATATTAGAAGAGCTCATACTAATGCTAGACGCAGCAATTTCATTTACTTTTATCTCTCAAAAAGAAGAAACAACTTTATTGTCATGAACCACCAGACGGAAAGGTTGTTGCTTCTATGATTAACTGTACTAGGATCATCATTGTTGGTAAATTGGGGTCATATCCTCTTAGGATTATTTATTATATTTGCTGGTGAAATAATAATGACACTTAGACAGATGTACCCTTAGAATCAGCATAAACTCACAGTTACCAAGTAACCGGAATAATGAGTATACATGCATTATATCTCTTGATTCTATTTTAACTTCTAAAAGACTAAATAAGTATTAAGTCTTGAATAACTGATTTCTTCTATTTTCTTTTGTCGGTATGGGATCGTGATATGTTTCTTGTAGCTTTATTTCTTATACGTAATCTAAATGCTGTTCATATGCTAGTTCTTTATACGTTAAAATAAAAAATACAAAAGTTTCTTTATTTCTTATACGCTAATCTAGAGTACATGAAAAACGCAGGATGTCTTGTACCTGCAACGATCATCATGCAGATGTCCCACAAGTGGCCTTAGAATAGTGATATATGCAGTTATGTACATGCATGATTAACTTAAGAAAATGTCCTTGTTTGTCCATATGCCATCATTGTATATTTAAATGCATACTCCATTTGTGATCTATTAAAAAACTAGATGAAAACAAAATGGCCTCCTTACATGTGTGACATCCTATGTTATGTGGCACTTACACCATGCCTATATATATGTTCCTTTATTCAAAACAGAGTCTTCTTTACCACTTAAAATTGAAATATCTATTTGTTATCTAGAAGAAAAAAGGTGTGCAACGAAAAATGAAACAAACATGAGTGTTATATATCAGGCATGCAAGAAGTGCAAACTGGTTGGAGCTTCAAGAAATGTATTATTAAAGTTAGCCTTAACAAGAAGAGATAAAAGAACACCTGGACACATATCTGGACAGTATCCAATGATGACTGTCGATGACTCTTGATCTTCCCCATCGGTTTGTAAGTTGCTATTACGTAAATGTCCTGTTGTCGCATCTGAAGCTTCGACCACAAACTTTCTTTTGTCCATACCAAGGAAATCAGCTTGTTGTGACCTTTTGTTTCTACTGACAGTATCACTTGGCTCAGGTTGGCTAAGTTCGTCTCTAAAACGGGCCAATCGCTTCACTTTGGCTTGTAATTCTCTACGGTTGATTATTAGGATAAGAAAAGAAACAACAATGAAGTATTAATTCAAACATTTTAATAAGTATATCCATCACCTCTAGTCCATAGCATTATACCTTTCAGCATCATCATCACGTACAGAGTTGTTTCCCCGCAAACCTGGATCAGTATATGGTCGAGTCCAAACATTACTATTGGGTCTTGTGCTTAATCTGGGAGGAGACACTGAAGGCCTACCCAACAAAACATAAGGGAAAATGTTCAAAACATGCACTGTGATAATAGGATAAAAATGGGCATGCTTATATATAGAGGCATTCACCAAAAGAATACATATAGACAACAATATGGGTCAAGCTGATATATATAGAATATTCAGAAAACTTATATTACATAGTCATCCTATTTCTAGAAACTAGAAATATCTACGACCAGTCTAACACCCTATAGTTGACAGTCGACACGCTAACTGTTTACATAAAAATTTGGAGATAAAGTGTTACGATCAACTAAGCCATCCCATATACCACCTCTGGTTAATAGCTTCATACCTTTCAGTGTCATCATGAGCAGAGTCGTTCCCCCGATCACTTGCAAAAGGTAACCTGGTCCGTTTTGGAACAGGTATTTCGCTTGGATTGGTTGCAGGTTTATCAAGATCATTATATGCTGGATTCCAAACATGACTACTGGGCCTCGTGCTTAATTTAGGAGGAGATTCAGAAGGCCTACACAGCAAAACATATAGAAAACTGTTAAAGAAATAAAACAAGCACCGACATGATGCGAAGAGCTACAATAGCATGCTTATATCATCCGTCCATTGCAATTATATAGAAAACGAAGCATATATACAAAGCGTTAAAAGGCCACACAAAACTGAGTAACAATACCATGCTTATATCGTCCACCAACTGCAGATATATACAAAAAGCAGCTTCTATATAAGCATTAAAGGCCACACAAAACCTATTAGACAATTAATGTTAGGTCAAAGAAAAGGTTCTGGTTATGCTTGTTATATCCGGTCTCAGGGATAAATACAGTGGGCTAAAATCTATTCACCAAACAAAAACTTTTCATTAAACAATCTTCAAGTCCCTGAAATTAAACAAACTCTACTTTCTGTCCAAAAACTTTGCGATGATAAATGTATAGTTTGAAATTCACCCCACTTTCTTTGTTGTGAAGGCCAAGTTCACACAAAATACCCTCCTCACGGGTCCAAGTAATGGTGGCCTCTACTCCTTTCAACCATCTGGGTTATGGGAAGAAAACTGGGGGCGTGAATGTTGAAGTTCAGCTTTCACGGATTTGTTGCAGTTCAACACATCAAGACTTAACGAAGCACAAGGATTGTTTACTATTTGGTTTAGATACTTTTGATTCGGATTTTTTTCCATAATGATTTTTGGGAACAAAAATCATTGGAGGGGGGTATCAAATAGCATAGGGTTAGTTGGAATAACAGCATAGTATGAGTGATGTAAGTGTAACTAGTCAATTGTACTTAAACAACAGAATGAGTAGAATGAAGGTAGCTAATGGTTTTGGGATTATCTACTCTTCTTCTCTAGATTTCTTCTTCTTCACTATTTATTCCAATCATCAAGCTCGGATAAAGCACAAGACTTTCCAAATTTTGGTTTTGATAGTTTTGATTAATTGTTTCTCCTTATTATGATTTTTGAGGAAAAAATACTTTCATGGAGGAAGCATTGTTATATACTGAATAGTAGAAAGGCTGGTTTGTAATAGTTGAATAGTATAGGGTGTCTTTGATTACTTGTTAATTGTACTTAAACATCAAGAACGGATCTACTGAGCATCGATGAACTATTAACCAAAACTATCAAAACCAAACTATGAAAAGTCTTGTGCTTCATCCAATCTTGATGATTGCACTAAATAGTGGAGAAAAGTATTTCCAACTTCCTAAATAGTCCAAATTAAACAAGTAATTTCTCTAGATTTACTACCATTACTACCCAATAATAGCATGTTTGACTCAAATAAAACATACCATTACCAATAAAACAAACACAGCGTTATACTGAATACAAAGAAAAACTTGCCTCCCCACAGCAGTTGTTGAGTGTTGCAGAACATCTTTGTAAGTAGGAAGCAAAGGTGGTGGTGATCTTGTTCTTTTCAAATCTTGAAGTTGGGTTTTGGCAAGAATATCATCATCATCAGAAGCTCTTGACGGAGTTTCATTAAACCTAAACAAGATGAGACCCATCCCATTGGCAAGTACACAAAATCAAATACATATATGGGGTGGGTTTATTGTTTCTAGCTTAAGAAGAACGTACCAAGATGATGGTGACCCAAACAAAGGTGTTGGTTGTTGTTGCTGTTTGGAAGTACCATGACCTGAGTTCTTGTCAAACCCACCAGACCACATCTGAATTAGGGGTGTAAATGAGTCAAGCCAGCTCGCAAGCTACTCGAGATCGACTCGGTAAAAAGTTAGTTCGAGCCGAGCCTTAACGAGCTCGAGCCCGAGTTCGAGCCTAGAATAATGTTCGTTTTGTTATCGAGCTCGAGCTTTGCAAACAATACTCGACTAGGCTCACGAGCCTTATCGAGCCTAGTAGGAAATTATTTTTTATTTAAATTATTTAATAATTATTTCACTTTATTAAAAAATAACATAACAGGTCTTTGTTATCGAGCTGGTTGTCGAGTTTTTATCGAGCTCGAGCCAAACATTGGTTTGTTTAATACAAAACGAGCCTTATCGAGGCGAACTCGAGCTTTTTTCTGCTTTCACGAGTCGAGCTAGAGCTTTAAATTTAGGTCCGAACCGAGCTCGAACTTGAGCTTTAGGAAATTCTAACGAGCCAAGCTCGTTAAGTGTCAAGCTCGGGCTCGGCTCGGCTCATTTACACCCTTGATCTGAATCAATCACGATATGTTGAACCATCAAAGGTCTGACTATAAACAGCAGCAGCACACAACACTAAGTGTTATCATATTTCAATGGAAACACACACTGTACTTACTTAGCTTGCTAGTTGCTACACACAATAGATTGATTTCGCATTCAGGGCTTATCATTACCAATTAACTAAAATAAACCCACACACAAGCAATGGACTAACAATGTCAGACACATCAACATAACCATAACCATAATCATAACCAAACAAATCCCCACTCTATAGAAAAAAACGAATTTAGCTATTGTTTTAGTTATTGTAACAACCTAAGTAAAAATCTCATAACAGTGAGCGCATCAAGTTCGACATGCTAACTGAATAAAGATGATACCTTTTAATCGAAAAGTATGAATCAAGTGCACCAAATCTTCGCCAATTAATACAAACCCCTGATTGTTTAATTCAAATGATTGCTGTTTAGTGGTAGATTAGGGTTTGAAAATGAATCAATTTGCAAATTATGATGTTTGTCGGGTGGGTAAAATAAAAGGAAAAAGACCCGCCCGCTTGAAGATAGAATAAATTTAAGATCGGCCTAAAATTTATTCAAAACCTTACCTTTTCAACTAGCGTGTTCATTATTCGAATTATTTGAAATTCAATTCGAATCGAATTTGATTAAGATCATTCGAATTCGACTTTCAGTCATTCGAATTCGATTCGCATTCGATTCGAATAATTTTGTTGAATGTGGATCGAATACGAATATGATTTTCTGTATTCGCATTCGATTCGTCCAATTCGAATAAGAAATTTATATATTTTTTAATATATCTAATTAATTATATATATGTGAATATGATTTAATGGGCTTGAAGTAAAGTTAAAAATACTCAAACCTAACTCATTACCCAATCTTAATTGTTGTTTCTGCATATGAACATGTTGCTTAATTGTTGTTTCTAAAGGTTTTAAACTTGTTTATAGTCTTTTTTTGTGTTTGATTATCAAGTTTTACACCTTTTGTTAACATGTTTTAGACTTGTTGATGTGTTAGCATTTTACATATTGTTTGGGTGATGTTTTGCACATTGTTTGGGTGATGTTGTAGGCTTATGTTATGTTGGTGCTACATTTGTATTGTTACTTGATGTGTCTGTTTATTTATAATTTTTTTAAAGCGAATACATTCGAATCTATTCGCATTCGATTCAAATTCGAATAACTTAATCGAATCGCATACATAGATTTTTATTCGAATGTGGATCGAATACGAATACAGTTTTTAAAAGTCCCAATTCGACTAATTCAATTCGCCTAATTCACCCAATTCGCATTCGATTCGAATGAACACCCATACAATTTCAAGTAGCCTCTCATAGTCTCATTCATGTTGAATTATTTGTTACAAGTTTGGTATATTTGCTATGCTCGGGAACATAACAATCAAGTGGTGATGTTAACGATATTCATGATGGTTTCAATAAGTTTTGAGATAGAATCGTGGTAAACCGAAACACGAGATTTATTTTAGATTATTTTTTAGTATATAATATTATAATCAAATTAAAGAGAATTAAGTGGTCAGTTTTTATGGTGTAGCTTATTTTTAAAAATAATTTTGTATAAAAAAGTTATGTACATTTGTAAACATTGAGATTTTTAATTGTATGTTATTATCAACTTTATCCGTAAGTATTATTTTATACCTTATCAAATAAAATCGACTTATGTACACCCTAGTAAGAGAAGGTCGAAAATATAACTATTCTTAAACTTCTCAAAATTTTCCTAAATCTTAGGGAATCAAAATGTAATTAGTGATATTATAATATATTTTGTATATATATTTTTTTTAAAAATTATTGTTATCAAATGATGTCACATAAGCAAGAGGCTTTGAAAAGATGTCACGTAAGCTTTTTTCGTTTTGTTTTATTATATAAGATTTGTGGCTTTAAAATTTAAATAAAAACTATATACACCCACATTTTTAAACTTTTTTAGTTGTTACACCTATTCGTTAAAGTTTTTATAAAATATAACTTTAGCATTTTTTACAAAAGTATATTTTTCATAAATTTATAATTCATTTCTTATAATGTTGTATTAAACTATTGCATTTTAGTTGGTGATATCGATTAGGTGTGTTCAAACAAGTCGAAAACAAAAAAAAAATCGAAATAAATGGTGTTTGTAACCCAAAAAATGAACCAAGTTGCAAACTTGGTTTTTGGTTAGGTTACTAACCGTATTCAAATTGTGAATTAGGTTTTCGGTTATAGAAAATATGGTTTATTTGGTTCGATTATTTGAATAAATTATATAATGATTGGTTTAATTGGATGACCGGACCAAATAAACCTACTAAAGTGGTTGAATTCGGTTCGGTTAGACCAATTTTTTTCCATAACCGGATAAACCTAGTAAAGCAGTTCAAATTGGTTACTTTAGGCAAAAAAATAATGAGTTCACGACCGAATAAAAAGATTTCATAACCGAATATATCAAACCGAACAAACCCGTTAACCGAACCGTTGAATATCCACACCAAACATTTTTTACGTATGCATATTATTAATTTCATTTAGAAACGCAATTTTTTTAATGAACAAAGACAAAAAAAGTTTATGGAGAATTTTTTACAAGTTTTAAAAGATTTTTTTAGAGGAGGGTGTGACAAGTATATAGGGTGGGTGTGTATAGACACTCCCATAAAAAAATGTGATGGTCGTAATTAAAAAGCAATATATTAAGTCCAACAAACAAAAATTAAAGTGGTAACTAAAGCATAAGAGCAAGTTATGTTTCTGAATGGTTTAATTTAATACTAAATTATTAATGGAACTTAATGAAGTATATACCAACGTTATTATCATCTTCACTTCTATTTCAACCTCCATTTCATCAATGAAGTCTTTTAATGATTCAAATTTTATCAAACATGCACTAATTTTAATCTACATGAATGTATGAAGTCGGGTTCAAGTACAAAAGCTAATAAATTTAGGAAGGGTATAAGGGAGAAGGGAGTGGTGAGCGAGGAAGGAGCGAGGAACCACCTTGTCA
The DNA here is from genome assembly GCA_030867185.1 of Tagetes erecta. Classification (NCBI taxonomy): domain Eukaryota; kingdom Viridiplantae; phylum Streptophyta; class Magnoliopsida; order Asterales; family Asteraceae; genus Tagetes; species Tagetes erecta. Next base: position 77,281,583 of record CM061490.1, on the reverse strand, counting down.
CAAGCTCGCCAGAGGAGGAGTGGTCCTCGTCTCCTCCTCGTCTGCTCCCCACCTCTCCCCTCACAGCACTATCTCGCCCAACCTCTTCCACAAGCTTCCCTCCTCGCCCACAAGCTCTCTCGTCTCCCTCCTCGTCTTCAACCTCGCTGACCACTCCTCCCTCCCTAAGGGAGGAGGGAGTGGTCGTCCCAAGGTTCTCACAATGAACCTTTTTAACCAATCAGAATATAGCATGCTACTACACTCTTTCTCACCTCTTTGCACTTCTTTGGGGTGGGAATGATCCTCCCAAGGTTCCCAACAAGGAACAAAATTTTATATTTTAACATTTAAATATTAAACATAAAAAACATAACTTTATTAATTTGTAAAAATAAAACACAAATAAAAAATAATAATGTTAATAAGAAATGAAAAAAAAATAATAAAAAAGACATCACCAGTCTACATTTTGCAACCTATGAATGTGTTCTACAAGATCAAATCGTAGTCTATGATGCATATCGGTAATACTCAACTCCCAAATGATGTTAACGTCCAAAGATGCATCCGTTGGGGGATCGGTTATGTGTACTGGTGAGAACGCTTTACCTTCGTCTTTAAGGATCATATTATGTAATATGCAACAAGCGTACATTTCATTCTTTATCTTGTTACGACTATAAGCACGTGTCGATCGACGAATAATACCCCATTTACCTTTTAACACACCAAAAGTTCGTTCAACGTCTTTTCTTGCAGATTCTTGAACTTTCTTGTATTTTTCTTCTTTTTCGTCCGATGGGTATAAAATTGTTTTCACAAAAATTGGCCACTTTGGGTAAATGTCATCTACAAGATAGTAGCCACGGTTGTAAGTAAGATTGTTCAACACAAACGAACACATTGACACTTTTCCTTGAATATCGGCTTGCAATAACGGAGAACGTTATAGAACGTTGATGTCGTTGTTTGAACCAGCGGTTCCAAAGTAAGCATGCCAAATCCACAAATCATTTGAAGCAAACGCCTCCAGTATCATCGTTGGGTATTGATGATCACCTCGGTGAAATTGTCCTCGCAAACTAGTAGGAAAATTTCTCCAATCCTAGTGTGTACAATCTATATTACCGATCATCCAGGGTATGCCATGCTTTTCCTCGTGTGCTTCGTACAAAATTGCACTGTCGTGGCTTGTGGGTGCATGTAAAAACACTTTTCCATATAAAAGAATAAGCATGTTGCAAAAATATTCAAGACATTCACGTGAAGTCGTAGCGGACATACCTAAATATTCATCAAACTCGTCAGGAGGGTTACCAGTTGCGAGTTGACGAATCGCCGAGGTGCATTTTTGTATCGGAGTGAAGCTTTTTCTATTACTCGCATCGTAAGTGTCTCGAAAATAATCACAATTTGCCTTTATGCCATTAACTATTTCCAAAAATAGTTCCTTTGACATACGATATCGTTCTCTAAACGTCTCGGCATTGTATTTTGGATCCTCGACAAAATAATCATTCATGAGGACCTCATTAGCTGCCACACGATCACGATGCACAAATGTTCTAGTTGACAGACTAGCATACTCATCTTCTTCCAACGCGGCTTGTAGGTTGAGCATAAATTCTTCGCCGCTTGATTCAGATGACGAACTACCATCGGAACCATCAAAAAATTATTGAATTATTCGAAGTGTATTCATTTTGAGAGATAAAATATAGGAGAAATACCGAGTTTTGTGTGTGAAATGTATGAAGAGAATAGAAGGAAAGATGTGTAAAAATATGTTGAAATTGGGTGGTTTTTATAGTGTAAATATAAATTATTTTATTATTAATTTTTTTAAACAGTAATATTACCGTTCAACGGTAATATTATAAACGGTAACATGCATCTCGTCCACAAGCTCTTCACCTCGTGTTGCACCTCGTTGCTCGATCTCGTTTTGCAAGGGATTGTGAGCTCGTGTACCTCGTCCGCCAACCTCGTCACCACTCCTCCCCCCTAAAGGATTTTCTAGCTCATCATAAAATGGCCAAGCGAACTTGAATTTAACTAATTCTAGTGCCATTGGAACAAGGTCGGGGAACCCTAGTATTTAGCTTTTGGATTTTTAGTTTGTACGTTTTATATTTTTTGTGATTTCAGCTAGTGACGGATTCATGATTTATTTTTAGTGGGTGCAAAATTTAGATTATGTAAGAATGGGTCAAGATACAATAGGTCGGGTTTAAGAGGTATATTAAAGTTTTTGAAAAATTTCAATACTTTCAAAATTTTGACATAGGAATTATGATATTATATTATATATACATCGATAATACAATGTCGGTGATGGCCACATGCCAATCACCGACTGTCACGTGACACTTTGACTTTTTTTTAAATTTTTCGTAAACTGTTTGTTGTTAAATATTATATGGTAGGAAACAATGTAACTAATGTGTGCTTGGTCTACTGGTTAGTGTGTGTTTGTTTAGTGTTGGAGCTCCTGGGTTTGAAACTTAGGAGACAAATTTTTTTTAATTCTACTTTGATACTTGATTTTAAAATATTTACTACTTAAACCCTTAGTTTATTGACATATTTCCGGATGAGTTATAACTTTTTTTTTCTAACGTGTAACGAAGTCACATATGAAAGACTCGGCCGCCGCATATGAGACTTTTTTATCAACGAACGTGACAAAGTCAAATACGTAAGACCCGAATGTGTGACCCAGCTGCTGCAATGTTGTACGAGACATGAGACTTTTTTTATCAACGAATGTGACGAAGTCAAATACGTAAGACCCGAATATGTGACCCGGCCACTGCAACGCGCGACCTGGTCTTAAATCTAGTTGAAATTAAAATTCAAAATAGTAAGTATTTAATTAGTCAATAATTAAATAACCGATAAAGTAACCATTGGTTTCTATAATTCATTATCATTTCTTTACTTTATTAACTCTTTAACTAGAGTCTACAATTGAATAACATAGTTCAAGTGAACATCTTATCGATGTTTTTAAATATCAAAATAACCTCTAGTTTGTAACATTTGTTACCCTAGTATGGTAATTATTTAACTACTTCATAATTAAATAACCTAATTTCAATTTAATATCTTTAGCCTTTAGGTTTTGGATTTATTTTTTATTATATTTTCGTAGTTCTGGTTTTGTATTTTGAAATTTAATCTTATCATGCCATGGTCTTGTGGGGCCTAATTAAAAATTGGTTGGGTGCCTAGTTAAAATTTAATAAAAACTATATACGGAGTATAATTTAACACTTGTGGGCATGATTTTAGTTGGTGCCTATACCCCCTAAACTTCAACATGGATCCGTCCATGATTTCAGATTTTCAGCTTATTTTGTTTTTTTCTCGTCTTTGTGTCTTTATGTTTGTTATCATATCTTTATTTATGCACGTAATTTTTTTTTATGTTGTTCATTGTGTCTTTATATACTCGAAATTTCTCTTGATCATGTCTCTTAGGTGTGCCATTGTTTCTTTTAGGCGCGTCATCTTCATTGTATCTTTGTTACACTACCGAGATTTTAGACCCTTAATTTATACCACAAATCATCCCTATATGTATATTCTATATCTATTATATTATATATATTTAACTAGAATTTGAGCCGGGGCTGCACGTTGCTGCAGCCACGACCGAAATGTGTTCTAGGTAGCAACATTGTCTGAACCGATGTGTTAACATCCACATATTACATCTGCAATATTTTAAGTAGCATCCACCAACTTCATATTAAGAAGCATGGTGTGATGTGGTGTTGTAAGTAGCATCCACGTATTGTTGTTGATCTTGTAACATTTCTACACACGAATTAGCGGGCTGAAGTGGCTTTCCTCTTGCAGAGGAGACGTTGTTTCGATTGCATAACTGTGGATGTTAGTGATATAGTTTTTAGTCATTTAGAGAGAAGATACTGTTGTGGTTTTAGAGGTAGTATCATCTTACGTGTACGTCTATGAAGAGAAACCACAAGTAGGGCTTCTTTTTCTTGTCAGAGGCATACGGGCCCCATTTCTTGATAGCCTCTATCTCAATAGGCTTCAGAGACATTTCTAGTTTAATGTTAGAGACATGCTGGATTGACATCTTCAAATGATTTGCCTATGTCAAAAAAAGAGTAACATGAGCATTGTTAATTTGTCATTAGGCTGTATATTTTAAAAGGGCATATGAATGTAACGGTGAATCAAAATAACATATCACATGTGTAGTGGATAGGACCGTAGAAGAGTAAGTATGGATTTTAAATTAAATAGAATTGTATGTGCATGCATCATGTATTGATATGTACTAATGTCAAAGTGCTTACTATTTACAATAAGCAAGTTGTATCTTCCTGGTATGTTGCTATACAATGTCAATTTAGTATATATGCAATGTAGTTAGTAGATTGCATGTAAAAGAAGCACATATGTTGCTATACAATGTCAATTTAGTATATATGCAATGTAGTTGGTAGATTGCATGTAAAAGAAGCACATGTGCATGTCTACAATGTAATTAGCAGAAAGCAAATAGCATATGAACATGTTTATAATGTTATTAACAGAAAGCGGAAACAGAGATTAGTGTGGTCAAGATGCTGATGCAAAAGACGTAGTCGAAATTATGGATATCTATGGTTTTGAAAGCTTCAAGGTTAACATTTACATAATGGTACTGATTTTTTTATAACAGTTGACATACAAATAAGTGATCGAATAGCCAACACGAGGATGACTAACCCAACCAGCCCTACAACAGTTATGGTAAACATAACTATTCAACGTACTTTTACCAACAACACATTCGACATACCAAAATAGAGCACCACAAGTCCAACAAATGTAGGAACAATCACCATGGTTTATATAGTCAGATTCTGAAACATACGAAGTACCAGTGACTAACGGATCCATAGGACAACGCCTACCAACGAAATACATAATTAGACTACCAACACAACATAGGCTTGATCAAAGTAGAGAAACCTTGGGTGCTGTTTGTTTTTTCAGCAGGAAAATGTCTGCAGTCTGCAACAAGAAGACTGTTTGTTTTTTTAACTTCTGCAATCTGCTGGAATAAACTGGTGGTGGAGATGGTGGTGGGGGACACTGATGGTGGTATTAGATGGTGGTTGGTGGGGTACGGTGGTGAACGGTAGATGGTGGTGGTGGGGGCAGTGGTGGTGATACTGGATTGTGGTGGGTGGGGGACGGTGTTGGATAGTGGGTGGTGGTGGTAGGGGACGGTGGGTGACGGTGGACAATGATGGGTGGTGGTGGTGGTGGTCGTGGTGGACAATGGTGGGTGGTAGTAGTGGTTGTGGTGGATAGTGGTAAGTGGTGTGGTGGACAATGGTGGGTGGTGGTGGTAGTGGATAGTGGGTGGTGGGGGGCGGCGGTGGTGGTACTGGATGGTGGTTGACAGTGAGTGGTGGTGGTGGTTGGTGATGGTAAACAATAGTGGGTGATGGTGGTGGTGGACGATGGTGGGTGGTGGTGGACGATGGTGGGTGGTGGTGGTTGTGGTGGACGATGGTGGGTGGTGGTGGTGGTTATGGTGGACGATGGTGGGTGGTGGTGGTGTGGTAGACGGTGATGGTGGTGATGGACAGTGAGTGGTAGTACTAGGTGAAGGTGTTTAACTCGCCTCTGCAAACCTTAGAAGATCTCAGATTGGTTGGTCCAAGTCTGCACCAGGAAGAGGTCGCGCAGACCTTTTTTAATGAAACGTCTTCGAAAAAACAAACAGTCTGCAGATGACAATGTCTGCCCGTGGTCTGCGCGGCGTAGACATAAGAGGCTGCGCAGACCTTTTTTGAAAAAACAAACAGCACCCAAATCTTTTAAACAACAACAGCCCATAAAGAAGAAAATAATAAGAACACCACCATAACCAAAAGACTATACACGCCAAATTTCCTATAAGAAAGTAGAAAACCTCAAGCAACCATACAACAACAACCCAAAGAGTAGAACCAAAAGTAGAAGTCTCCTTACATACAACAACAACAACTTATCTAAAGCTGTGTGTGACCAAATATCATCACACACTGCATCCCACAACAATGATTAAAAGCACAACAAACATCACCAGTTTATAGTTAATAACCAGCCAAAATCCTCGACATCTTCGTTTTCTTCTTAGACCCTTACAACTAACAGTAGCATAAGGAGTTAATACAACAGCAGCCCACAACAGTGAGTTGTAAGATAAGACTCAATTTCTTAACTTCTGTTTGTCTATATCATATCTTTGTGCCTTGGAGTATAATAATTAATTCATGTATTTATGATTTTTTATCTATGCAACTTGCATTGATACTTTAACATACCATATGCTAAAGCAGCCACAAAGTATAGTGATCTACATAAAATAATATGACCAACTATCATCACAAACCGCAACCCACAATAGTGACTCAAAGCACAACAAATATACGACTCATCATTCGACAATACCTTTACCAGTCAAACCAATAGCATTATAGAAACAGCAGAGTAGCCAAACCAACAGTAGTAAATAGCCAGCAAAAATAACCTAGAACTTGACGATGCCTTTAACACAGTCAAACCAACACCAGTACATCAATAGCACAATCCAAAACCGTAATCAGTCAACAAAACAAACACACATTAGACAAGACCAACAAACATACAACCATATAACCTTAATTACATAGCAATTGACACATAGAATAAGTATCACATAAAATACAACAACAATAGAGGCAATAAGACAACACAACATGCCAGATACAATGAAAATAAAGAAGTGACACTCACCTGAAAAGATGCAACACGACAAGAACACCAACACAACCGTGGTGAATTAAAGTGCCAACCCAAATAGAGATTCCAGAAACTACAAACAGGAGACAACAGTAGATCGAGAACAACTCCAAAATCCACTACTGCATGATAAGATCAAACAACCGCTAGCCGTACCGAATCGACAACTACCAATATCAGCAATTCGTAAAGAAAATCACCAAACGAAGACAGCCAGGCAAACAACAGCAACACTCGCGGCCATTACAAACTTCTAACACCTGCATCAACAAATGACAACCATCACTTAACAACAATAACATTAATGCATGTCATAATCGACAAAGAAAAAACTTAAATCAAAACACGAAAACCACCAAAACACATAAAATTAACACCGATAATCAAAATAAAAAGAGAAAACAACAAAAAAAAAACGAAATCAAGATGAAAACAAGAGAAAAAACTGAAATCGTTCGAAATCAAGATGAAAGAAACGAAACTAAGACTAAAGGAATCGGAAATCGTTGATAAAAAATGAAAAAAAAGCACGAAATCAAGATGAGAATAACATTAAAAAACTGAAATCGCTCGAAACCAAGATCAACTGAACAAACAAAGATAGAAAAAACCCAAAATTTATACCAAAGGCCTAAAAGAAATGCACGTGCAATCCATGTGAATCTTCACCGACTTTATAAAATAGTAGGGATAATAATAATAATAATAATAATAATAATAATAATAATAATAATAATAATAATAATACTCAAACCCTTTTCTTTACTTTTGACCCATAAACTTTTGTTGATTGATACATTGACAACCCTCCCCCTAAAGTAACTTTGGTAATTGGCGGCTTTGAAACCATCCTTTTCGACCTAATAACTTAACACCTTAAATTCCTAACATTTCAGCTTGACCCTTCAACTTTTGTTAACATTCATTTTTAACAAAAACCCATTCAACTTAAACCCTCAAATTTATAATGTTTCAACGTGACCTCCTATAATGTCACCAACATAATGCGTGTAACTAAGTAATAAACGTGTTTCATCGGACGCAGACGGGTCTTGTAACTAGTATAACCTCACTTTGTAAGAAATGAAATAGGGAGTATGGATGCGACATGTATACATGTGTGTGCCACACATAGAGGTCTCTCCACCTGAGCCACACCGTTAGCCGTTTAAACCATGTTGCGCATCTTTATAGATGGCATTAGAACACTCATTAGTGCCATGTGCGTATGCTACAAGAGTAAGAGTAATTCAGTGTGTTAAATTATAAGGGTGTGATTCTTGTCTCATAGGCCCCAATTTGCACCTAGTTTACAACTTGACCTCTCGTAATGTCACCAACATAATTTGTGTAACTAAGTCATAAACATGCTACATCGCAGTCTAACGAGTCTTGTAATTAGCATAACATCATTTTGTATGACACAAAAGAGAGAGGAATATTTATATATTATTATGTGTTATTTAGACCACATCAATCCACCAGGTCAAGTCATATGTTTGTTAAATGTCTAGCATGCAGGAAATTATAGGAAGAATACCAAAGGTTTCATCCCCACAAACAAAGGATCCATCCACCTTTGATACCCTCCATATTGTCTTCAGGATCATAGATCATTAATCCTAATATTTATTGTTCTGAAATTACAACCATATTGATTTTATCAAAAGTTTCACATAAAAAGTGGGCTCAAACTTTCATCATGTCTTCATCTCCCACTATTTCCTCACCGCCTGCACCTTCCTCCACTTCTTTGCCCTAATCCTTCTGACCCTGATCCACTACAACCTCCTTTTGAGTTTCATCGCCACCCAATGCGACACCCCGCCCGACGGCGGAAAACACCGGGCACGTCAAGTGAATTGGATATCAATAGTACAAAACACATGACACACTATAAGCAATGTTTTAATATTATTAAAGCATAATGTCTGACATAAATGAAGCAATAAATAGTCTTAAAATCATAATAAAAGCCGACAATAATAATGTTTATTTAATTCTAGGTCCAAAGCATCCTAAATGTCTTGAAGCCTAAAAGTCTCAAACTCCACCTGAAACACGTGTAAAATAAGTTAGCTAAAGAATTAGCTAGTGAGTAAAACACAGTTAATAGTACGTAATATGAAATCCGAGATCATTATAAATATGTTTCGCAATCTTATGTGTATAGCAATTGCATTATATATCTCAACCGTGACCATAGAAACACATAGAAACAAGAATCATAGACCCCGCAGGGTAACCTTTAGCAACAAGTCATGAGGAACCACTCATGTTACAATTACTGATAATTATCGTTTAACCGTCATTTAACCCTCTCGATATATATAAATTATCAATAAATGTTTAAGCATCAAAGGGACATAACATCGTAGCACCAAGTATTACAAATAGTAACTAGTAACCAACACATAGAATCAACCATAGAATCGCCGGGTCTAATCACCTATCAGGCCATTAGTGTAGGTGGGCTTGTCAGGCCATTAGCGCTAATATCATACCGGTGGAAATTACAAGATAATATAAATACTATTGTCTAACACATAAGTTCGCATCATGCGGCCAAACAAGATTAACACATCTAATGATCTCATTTAGAAAAATAGACACAAAAGAAAAGAAACTGTAGTATCATAGGAACACGTATTTCAGCCCTAAAAACGTAAATAGTAAAAAGGGAGTGAGTTTACTTACCTCGAAATGCAAAGATAACAGAAAAAGAAACGCAACTATAACGAACCGAGAGTCTCCCAAATATTGGTACCACTTAATTAATTGGGAAAAATCCTAACTTAGAAACATAACAATAGAAACAAAAATCACAAATCCGGGATCTAGGGTTTCGGATTTGGAATTTAGGGTTTTAGATTAAAATTGGGAATTAGGGTTTTAGATTAAAATTGGAAATTAGTGTTTTAGATTAAAATTTGGGATTTTGGTACGAAATGTAATCGTATTTTCGTATTGTAACTATTTTTATATGAGTCCCTTTTTTTGTTTTCTTAAAATAGTATTTGTAATGAATGCTTATAATCCAAGAATTATTATTTATATATATATATGTATTTTAAGATTATAAGTTTCTAAGCTTAAGAATATATTTTACATGTAATATGTTATTTTAGGTTATTAGAAAAGTAATGTTTTAAGGTGTAAAACTTACAAAAATAAGAAAACGAGGCAGCGGGTTTCGAACCCATGACCTCTACGTGCACAACAAACAACCTCCACCACTAGACCAGATTCGTTTTTATGATAATAAGCTTGCCTTTTAATTGTTTTAATCTGTTATAACTATCAATACCCATTCCCACAAGTTAATCAAGTCCAAATCAGTTATAGGGCTTTTAATCCCTGTCATCTCGTGATTATTTTGATGTATTGAACATACATGTTGGTGATGAATGAATACGGATTAAAGAAGGAGGAAAAGTCGAGTGTTTTGGATCAAAATTCGTGAATCTGGAACGATATGAGATAAAATTGATGATTTAGATAGATGTAGATGATTAGTAGGAGTAAAACGAGACCAAAGATTACTTGTTACGATGCCCAGAAGTTAGAGATTGGTATGGTCGCCGGAATAAATATTCTTTGGAGTTTGGTGTCGGTAATTGCAGTGAAAAGATGAAGGTTTTGGTGTATGATTTATGTTAGTCGAGAGATTTAAGATGATTTGCAATGATTTAATCGATGATAGAGTGGCTAATTCGGGATATGAGATTTTTGAAATAAAATCACGGATTCGAACCGGGTTAATTGGAGCTGTGATTACGCGTTTTTGGTTAATAAAATGATTCGAAAATATCTTAGGACAAATTTGGAATGATTTGCGGTATTTTGGAATGGTTAAACACGTGTATAAGGGCTCGCCGGAAAACGCATGTGGCCGAAAAAAAGGGAAAAAGGTCGCCGGATATGCGACTGGACAGGGGGGGGGGGGGGAGAATTGGTTTTGATTATTTTTCACATTCAGTCCCTGTGGTTTGTTTTAGTTTAAGTTTGGTTAATAACTTCTAAATTCAAGTTTTAAAAATTACATTTTTGACCCAAAGTTAGTTTTATAATATATTAACTAACAAACTTAACTAAATAAATTGTAACGTTTATAGAAGTGACGTTTTTATAGTTTTAGTTCGTTTAAGTCATTAAAAGACTATTCCGAGATTTAGGGGCGATTTTCCTTTAAGCATTTCTTTATAAGATTACTTTTTATAAACTATATATATATATATATATTGGAGATATAATTTATTACATCTTAGTAATTTATTGGTAAACGTTGAATAATAACTCGGTTGATAAAAATATTAAGTACGGGAATAACGTAAAATTCAACATATTTATTCATAACTATAATGAACGTTACATTTTGAAGAAATTAATACGATTACATATAAAAGATAAACAATTTCGGGTCCGAGTCGGGCATTCGGGTTCGGGTTTTGGGGCAGATGTCACATCCAAATTAGTCAAAGTCTGCTCCCATTTAGCCAGATTCCATTCAGGCATATCGAGATCGGCCGTTGCGACTTGCTTTGCCATCTTTATCCTTGCTTGGATAACCAACTTCACATCCCATTCCTTGGCCTCATCCACAGCAGCTTGAACCTCTTTAAGCACTCTGGCCTTCTCCTCCTGTAGGTCCTTTGCAAAGGTTTTATTGTCCTTCTCCAGCTGGACTATGACCTTGTCCCTTGCAGCTGCGATATACATCATATCAGATAACTTGACTTCGAGCTCTTTAGTACTGATGCATGCAAATGTATATATAAAAACTAACAACTAAAAACACCTAAGTTTTAAATTTATAAAACCAAGACTAGAAGACTATTTCACACACAACCGACAGTGGACCGGTCGAATGTAATATAGTGAACGTAAGTCCGGATGTCGACCCACAGACTCTATATATTACGTTAAAGAAACTAGACAAGACTCAACTAGACACGATTTTAATTAAAAGATTTTTTAAAATGGGGGATTTTTGTTTTCAAAAGCTAATAAATTACAATGAACTAAAGTAAAGATGACAAAAAAATTGGCTTTTGAATTTAAATCAAGATGGAAGAAATATTACCTAGGTTATGGCTCATGGTTATGAAGTGTTGGATAAATATGGACTTGGTTTTAGAAACGGAACTAGGATCATTAAGTACTACTTCTAAGGTTGTCCTAAAGATCTTGGATTGTTCTCCGGGTGTGACTGTCGGATCTGCTAAGAATAGATAAAGCTCACTAGCTGGTTAAATTCCCTCTTCGTTTTTCTAACAATAACTAAATACCCTATGATCGGCTCCCCTCTCGGATCTGCTAAGAATAGATAAAGCTCACCGCTCCAATATATCCTAAGACACAAGGGGTAGTTCTTAAATGATTTAATGACACGAACGTACAAATTACCTAAGTCCTAGGGAAAGTTCCCCTCGTACCCTTTACTCCTAACACTTTTGTAACTATACACGCAGACTAATTCTCACTTCTCATATCTTGAACTAGGTTAAACAAAGGAATCTATGGAAATCCTAATCAATATTCTTATGGTTTTTACGTCTAGAAAACCATTCAATAACCATAACACAAAGTCAACGATCTAGATACACAACTATACATGAAAGACATTCACAAAGTTGCATAAGGAAATTAACTCATAAATCCACACAATCAAATATTTATCAACACACCATTAAAATCAATAGAAAACCTTTAGATAGTTATGGACCCGTTTCACCAAGAACCAAGTTTCAATCTTTTCATCAAAACATCACAACCAATTATTCATAACCTAAGTAACTAAACATTTAGCCTCTAAACATTGTTAAAAACATAGAATAAATCAAGTTCAACAAGTTTATAAGTTTAAAGTAAGGAGAATGAGAAGAAAGCATGTAAGTCACAAGCGGGTCGGATAAAAACTACCCGATTCCGACCTCCAATACTTGATTCCTTGCTCCAATGTTGAAACCCTAGCTTGAAATCAACCTCTAGCTGCCCCCAATTCGTCCCCAAAGTCATATCCCTCTTTTTCTTTTAAAGATAGTTCAACTAGGGCAAAAACTAAACTTTAGCGATAACTCAGTTAGGTGGCGGTACCGTGGCATAGTCGGCATCAGGTGGCGGTATCGCCACCTGCCCATTTTAACAAAAACTTCCTCAACTTGTTTCGTGTCCCATTTTCAGCTTGTAACTCCGTTTCACGTCCGGTTTTTTCCTACGTTCTTCTTTTTTCTCTCTCTTTTCAACCCTTCATAAACTTGGGACCTACAAAACACACATGAATCAGTGGTAGAGAAAACCTAAAGAAAAGCTATTTAGAACGACTTGAAAACGGATAAAAACTATACACGAAAAAGAATTGCTTCTTCCAACTAGAATCATTCTGGGTTGTTTTTAAAACATGAATGGGCTGATGAGGTTTTGATTTCAAAACAAAGCGGCTAGAACCATGTGTAACCAGCGTGTAAAGATATGAAAGTTCAGCGACGCTGAAGACAAGATTTTCTTTTGAGATGATTTCTTCGATTGTGAACAATGTCCTCCAAATCATCTGCATCGCTTGAATGTAGCTTAAACCGGTCAAATCAAAGAAATCTTCAGTCACCTTAGGAAATGGGTATGAAAAACCTATTTGAAAAGGCAATGATGGGAAACAAATCCATATCTTTGAAACCGCATCACTTTGAGCGAATGGATCATAGGGACGAAACTCGGTTTCAGGAGGAAAGCAAGAGGTGAGTTTTTTGATTTCTGGATCTGTGAACTTACTGAGTTCTTTCAACGGATCTTTTAAGAGTTTTTGAGATTGCAAAAGCTCATCGACATCTATTGGGTTAGAACTTAGAACTAGATGACGCTAGGACATTGCTCTTAGTCATGGTTCTAATAAGGATTTAGTGAAAAATCAAAGAATAAAAGATGAAGGAAGAGGAAACGATACCTGATAAATCTGGCAAGAATGAGTTATGAAGGAGGGTTAATCCTTTAAAAACTAATAGTGAGAGAATCTTGGGATAACGACCAGTTGCAAGAGTCACGTCAATCTTACCGGTTATAGTGGCAAAGCACGTTAGCAATATGACAGCTGTTTCACACCTACAACCAGTCATATTGGGGGCAATTGTTAGGCTCGAATTTTGGCTATCAAGGATGCAGTATCCTTAATGCGCTAAATCCATTATCGTTGACGCTTGCAGGATTTAGGATCCTTAATGCTTATAATTGTCGAATAACTAACTATTGTCTTCTGCGTGTTTTATGTATTTCAAGTGCAGGTAACGTTCTCAAAGACTCAGTCCTCCACCAAACTCGGTCAATATAGTTGTGGAATTAATTGGGAACGTGGTCAAGTCTTTCAACGGCTAATAACATAGTTTTAGGAGCTAGTTTGTTATTTTTGTTGACTATATAATGAGGCTATGGCTTAGCTCACGACACACGTGATTTTTCACACTTATCTTCCTCTCTCAACTGAATTCTCTGCTCACAAACACATTCTTGTACCAAGCGACCATAGTTCTCGAATTGTATTCATTATTTCTACATCAATAAATCGGTGATAGACGATTGTCATCACCCGAGGTTTTTATGCCGGTGATCTCTTCTTGATCAAGGGCTTTTCCTCGTATAAATCATCGTGTTCATTATTAATTTCTGCATATTATTCATTAAAACACACTACCTCACTTTACTAATTTGGTTTACCGGTTTTTTTACCAAAACAACGTGTATTGTGATTGACGATTAGTTTGGGGTTGGCTCAAACTCGATTGGCCTTTAACGCCTATACCGCTTGATATTCTTGGGTTTGTGGGGTTTTCTGGTTTCTTTCCATGGTTCATGTGTGTAATAAATTGGATGATTTGTATAAAAAAGTAGGGGAGAATAGTTGAAAATATGTGTAAAAGTATGTTGAAATGAAGTGTTTTTATAGTGTTTAAAAAATAGAGTAATTTTTTTTAAATATATTGAAACGATAATATTACCGTACAACAATCACAATCAACGTCATTATTCACGAGCTCGTCCATGAGGATAGGACCTCATTTCGTTCCTCGTTTGTTCTCCTCGTGGAGGTGGATGTTGTTTTACACGAGCTCGTCTAACTAGTCACCATCCTCGTCTGGTACTCCGCCCAACCTCGTTGTACAAGATTTGAATTTGGGATTAAGTTCTTTTGCAATGGCATTAAATGTTTAACATACGTATTGCATCTTTAGATGTTCTAAAGTTGATTTTGTTCTAGCTTGTAACATGTGTTATGGGTTTCCAGCTTTAGAATCTCATAATCAAGAACAACATGTATCATTTTCATTTCTTGCTTATCTTTATCATGTTTTCGACACAATTTTATATTTTTTATAAGAATATATTATCTTTTGCTTATTTATTTATATTGGGCATAACATGTAAAGTTAATGACGCGGCTAAATAGGAACAAATTAAGCCAATGTAACATAAAATAGAAGTTTTTCAAATTAGGTATATTGATTTTAGACAGTCTTAAGTCTTAACTATCATATTTTGGTTTTAAACAGTTCCAACTATTATCTTTTGGTTTTTAGCAGTCCCAAGTATCAAAGTGGTCGGTGACGGTCCCAACTTTAATCACTTTGGCAACCAACAGACTCCCTTTAATTTTTTTTAAAAGCGCTAAGTTTTTTCGAATTCCAAACCAATGGCCTAGGGCTTTTGATCGGAAGGAGAATACAAATCGATTGATGTAAAAGTTACCTCGAGAGGGCGATCCGAACGATGAAACGGTGCTTCAATCGTATGTATAAACCTAATGGTACTTCAATCAATTTTGACGTTCGGAGCGCCGTTTTGAGATAACTTTTATATCAACCGACTCTTATTCTCCTTCCGATAAAAAAACCTTAAAACATCGGTCTTGAATTCGAAAAAAACTTAACGTCGTTAAAAAAATTTTAACGCGGGCCTGTTGGTTGCCAAAGTAATAAAACTTGGGATTGTTACCAGCCAATTTAATAATTGGAATGAGTAACTCCAAAAGATAATAGTTAGAACGGTTTAAAACCAATATAACTTCAAATTATATTTAAGTGCATGTGAACTTGTAGACCACTTAATAGATTATTATAGTAATAAAATATTTTTAACATACCCTATACAATGAATTCAATTTCCTTTTATTCAGATGTGATAAATTCATGTAATTATTCATACTTCATAGGTGTTTGCATAAGTGTATTTGATAATTTCAATGTTAAATTATTATTTTTTAGATGTGTAAGAATTATGGCACATATAGACTAAATTGATGGTATCTTTTTTAAACAATAAGCATAATAACCTTTTTAAATATTATTTGAATTAGAAAACAAAAGTAATATATAGTATATCACGAGATGACCAGTGGCGCAGCTATGTAAAGACCAAGGAGGGTCAGGACCTTCCCATTTTTTTTCAGAATAAGTGTCGGTTTGTGGGTCGGTAGATGATTTTGTTTATGTATATTGGGTTTGGGCCTCCCTAAATGAAACCAGAGAATAAATACAGTTTGATTAACAAAAAGTGCCGGAAATGATACCGGAGAATAGACAAAAGCTGAAGACACAATTCGAGAAGCAGATCTGAAAATTTGAGAACTCATTCTCCTTCGATTGAATGAATTGAGAGTTTGAGGAAGATCAGAGTATACTATGATTGTTGAGGGATATTTGAGGTTAGCAATGTTGGTGAAAAGAAAGAAATAATGAAAAGGAGCCACAAGGTTTGTATTATTTGGTAAAATAAACCTTTGGGTTTTGAACGACCATAATTAACCCCTAAGGTTTTTTTTGTTTTTTTATCCACTAGATGTTTAATAATTAACTTTTGAGTTATAATTCTTCAACTAGGTACCCATATTCCCTCTCGTAATATTATAGATATTTTAGATCTCTCTTAGTTAAAATAACCAACTAATTTTATTATGTGTAAAACATCTTTAAAACGAACAAATAAATTTTTGAATTTTAAAGTTAAACCCGAATCAGTGATCCAAACATATTTATAGAAACAAAGCATTTGAAAAAAAATTATAAGTTCCGTGATTTTGGCCCCTCTTATTATTATTATTATTATTATTATTATTATCATTATCAACTTCATTAGAGTTCTTATAATTCACATAAGCTTTTAATTGAAAATCTGTCCTTTAAACATGTCACCATTATACAAACAGCAGCTGCAGCTGTTTTAAACATTGATTGTGTTCTGAAAGTGTTGGAAATGTAGGAAATCATCATATGTAAACAGCTGCATATCATAACAGCAGCAGAACATTATCAACACATAACAGTAGCAACTGCTGTTTTAAACATTGATTAATGAAATCTGATTTTGAAATCTGGGTCAAAGGTAATGTTTTGAATCCTTGAATTTTGAAATTTAGATTAAAGTTTTAAAGTTTGACATAGAATTGCATCTGTGTGTGTGTTGTATGAATGTGTACATCACCTGCTGTTTTTGATCAACCAATACAAACATCCAAAGGCATACTTATATTGATTGTTTTTAAGAAAAGGAAACTGCTTTTTGACCCAAAAAACGGTTAACAAACAGGTGTGACCTGCCCATTTCACAATCTTTACAAAAAACATAAATATAAGTTAATTTCTGTGCAAGATCACCAAAATCATATTTACATGCTGAATTTATACAAAAAGTGTGTCCTGAATATGTGTCTGTGTTGTGAATTTTGGAACTGAATTTAAGTTGCGTATTTTGATCGGGGGGTTACAAACATAATTTTGGAACACAGATGTTGTAAGGTGACAAACTTCAAACATAATTACAGTCACTCAGATGTTATAATGGTGATATGGAAACTGTTAGTTTATGGTGTTGATTTATTTCAATTCAGTGACTGATTACGCTTCTAATTATCTTCTCAAGTTCTAGGAATTACTCTAATTGTACCAATCTATTGACCTTACGTTGTTAATTTATGCACTACATGTTAGTTTATGCAATACTGTTAGTTTATCTGAAGACCAATTGTTAATTTATGCAATACATGTTATGGTCAACAATTACAATCACTTAGATAACAAACTATTGATTTACTGAGTGAAAGCAAGCAATACAAATGAAACACAAGTCGAGAGCCGCAAAGGGACAAAAGGTAGAATAGAATGAACTTTTAGGATCACTAGACTAAAACATGAGTAATATTAACCGAAAAGCCTACATTCTTTTCCTTTGATACCTTCTTCAAGCTGTAACTTAACGGCCTGGTTTCGGCAACCTGGCCTGTTGTGTGTTAACACCATTCTAATCTGATCCGTGTGTGTGATTTGATTGGGGAGGGGGGGGGTAAATTCGAGGAACGCTGCTGTTGTATCTTGTTCATAATCTAATGCCATCTATATACTTGATTACACTACTAATTATCTCCTCAAATTGCGGGAACTATGCTAATTGTACCAATCTATTGATCTTATGTATGGCAATCTCTTCTAAGCAACATCTGAAGACCAAGCTAATCTGATTTGTGTGTTTTTTCTTTGTTTTTTGTTTTTTTTGGGGGAATCCTATGAACACTGTTATTGTATCTTGTTCATAATCTGATGCCATCTATATACTTGATTTTGCAGTTGTTGGTGATTTTATCTCTGCTAAAAACCAGGTATGCTCATTGAGCAATTAATTTGACCTGTTTACAACACTTAGGTTCCGTTTTGACCTGAATGTGCTGTTCATTTTGATGCATTTTTACAACAATTCTTTTTATAATTTACTGTTATTAGACTTCATGAATGTGTGTATGTGTTGAGCTGAATCAAGACAACCTATGCAACCAGCAGTTACAAATGTGCAGCAAAGTTTTATTTAAGATTTTTATTACATGATAATAATTACAGAATCCTTGATTTGAAAGGCATTTACATGAAACAAAAAAAGGTATCTTTTAATTCAAAGCCCCCTGAAAATAACATACGATCATTCGGTTTTCCAACAAAAAAATATACCTTTATTAATCATTTCAGAAAATACAAAAGATGATGTTACTTGGTAGCTCAAGCTACTTACCCCAATTTCCAGCTCATTAATTAATCATTTCATTCAAATTATCTGCTGTTTTGATTACTTGTATCATGATCATGTTGTTGTGATGTATGTTGATTTAATCATTCAATATCAACTTGTGCCATGATTATATGTGAGCTGATCATGATCTGCACATGTTCATGTTATTATCTCTCGCACAACTCACATGTAATCTCTTGCCAGGGTTCTTCAACTGGTTAGGATTTCATGTTTTGTTCCTAATGTAAAATTAAGTGTTTAATATTTTTCTTGTGTTTGTTCCTCACCACAAACATATCCTCTTTCCATGATCAAAATATCATTTTCCACCACTGAACATGTTTTGTTTTAGGGAACATGGATGAGAATTGGAGCACGGGTTACTGCTGGACAGAATTACGGAGGCTTGATGATTATAGCTTTCATATACAGGCTTATCATAACAGTTTTGTGCCGCTTTTAAAGCTCCACCAGGTATTTGAAAGAAATTGTATTTTAAAAGACACTTCAAACAAGCTTTCTCCGAGTTTTAAACAATTATTTTGTGATTTGCTGCAAGTTACTAAATCCTTAAGTTCTTGCCGAATTTCATATATTCTTGTTTCATACAGTGAGAGTTAACCAAAGAGGTTGTTCACTTGTTCATGTCCGACTCTTTGTTGTTGTTTCAACTAGTATTTTGAAAACCGGACCGATTGGACAAGGAACTGGGTATTGAACCGGTCTGTTTGGACCTAAAAACCGGGTGGTTGAGCCAGAAAAAAAAGAGGTTGGACCAGAAATTTTTAAAGTTTTTTCTCTTTTATATATTTTTATTTAAAATATTTCCGACATCATTCGGGCCTTAAATCCGGGAAAAAAGAAACATTGGTTTCAACTTAGAGGAGTTAAGAAAGAAAGAAAAAAACAAAGAAACAAAGATAAAATGAACCGAGAAAGAAGAAGGAAAATAAATAAATAATAAATAAGAGTTAATAACCATTTTTCTCTCTAAGGTTTACCTTTTTATTTTTTGTCATTTAAGTCTAAAGTGTTTTTTTCTTTCTTATGGCCCTTACCTTTTAATTGCATAATATAGTGAAGAAATATGATAAGTATAAGAATTAAGAAATAAAGAACAAAAAAAGAAGAATAAATGAACCAAGAAAAATGAAGGAAAACCGATATTTTTTTAAATGTATGTTCATATCAAGTTTGTAATTTGATTTATAAAACGAAAGGGAAAATGCCACAGAAATGTAACCAAGTTTACACACTTTTCCGTTTAAGTACTCAAACTTTGTTTGTTTCTCTAAAGTCACCGGGTTTCGTTAAGTTTTTCAATCCTATTTAATAGTTTTACAAATTTTTTATTTTATAAATTTGAGTTGGGAAAATGAAACATGTAGAAACCTTTGGATACATAACTTTCCTTATAGAGGCACCCACTTATGCAGTTCCATCCTTCGTAAATCATTGATTAACTTGTTTAGTTGCACAGACTTGTGGATTTTTGTTGTCTATTTTACTTATTATACGGGGTGTGATTCATGGTGCAGGTATTGTTATCTGTTGGAGAAACTGGCTTAGGAAAATGCAAACAGATGGTTCGCATCATTGCACATTCAGTGGTGGCTGGTGACAAGTCTATAGTTTGCGTTCAGCCAAATGAGCTTGCTGCCGCATCACTTGACTATACAGTTAAGAATAATAGCAATGGGTGTAAAGTCATCTTTTCATCATCTGAGTTGGCTTCTAATTCAAAGGTTATAAGCATGACCAGTCAGTGCTTACTTCAACACTACATGAATGATAAGAATTTTTCCTGGGCCTCTTACTTCATCATTGACAAGGCACATGAAAGAAGCATGTGCACTGTTCTTCTTTTGGCTTTACTAAAAGATCTATCATGTAGGAGGGCTGATCTATATTTCCTCATAATATCAACACATGATGGTGTAAAACAACTTGTTGAGTATTGGTGCGGCTCTGGTACATATCAGGTGGTTGGTCAAAGTTCGGGTAACAAACGTTCTGGAAGAACTGAACCTAAAATCCTTAGGGATAATTTTGGAACTGCCATTCTCAGAGTTCTAGCTCTCGGGACACGTAAGGTTGAGGAGTTTGATTTCCTTGATGTGCCATTCAATGCAGCTATCGAGACTGCAATAAAAAATCTGATTGAGTTGGGAGTGATTGCACTTAAAGATGGTATTTATAAGTTAACCAAAGATGGTCAGTTGTTGGTGAAATTAGGAATTGAACACAGGCTTGTAAAACTACTTCTGAATTGCTCTGAAGAGGGTTTGGGCAAGGAAGGACTTGTTCTTGTTGCGGGTTTGGCAAATTCCAGCATTAGCATGTTCTACAGAGGCGTCAACGAGGAAGAAAAACAAAATTCGGATTGTTTAAAACTACGCTTCTGCCATACAGGGGGTGATATATTTACCTTTTTATCAGTATACAAAGAATGGGAAGATGTCCCCTGGAATGCGAGGAAACAATGGGGTTGGGATAATAGCATTAATATAGAGTCTATGATGATATACGAAAAAGCAGTACATGAAATGGAAAGGTGTTTTCAGGAGGAGCTCCATATCACGATCCCAAATAAGTGGCATTGGGATCCCGTATCGGTCACCGAATATGACAAAATTCTTAAAGATGTCATGCTCTCGGCTTTAAAAGATAACATAGCAATATATTCAGGAAGTGATAATCTTGGTTATGAAGTGGCATCAACAGGAAAGCATGTGCAGTTGCATCCTTCTTGCTCTTTATTGATATTCGGTGAGAGACCAAATTGGGTTGTTTTCTGGGAAAGAATTGAAAATCCAAATCAGTACTTGGTGTGTGTCACTTCTGTTGACTTTGACTCCCTGTGGACTCTTTCCCCCGCTCCATTTGATATTTCACAGATGGAAGGGCGAAAACTGCAATCAAAAGTGTTAACTGGATTGGGAACCACATTACTTAGAAGATTATGCGGGAGGTCGAATTCTAGCCTGAAACATCTTGTATCTACGATCAAGGCTACAGTTAATGATGACCCAATCCAGGTTGAAGTTTCTGTTGACCACAGAGAAGTTTACATATTCACATCTTCTCAACAAATGAGTAAGGTGACTGAGATTGTAAATTTAGCGTTGGAGCGTGAAGGAAGGTGGATAAGGAATGAATGTATCCAAAGATGTGTATTCCCCGGTGGTGTAGCTCTATTGGGTTCAGGCGCCGAGATAAAGCATTTAGAACTCAAAACGAGATGTCTTGCAGTTGATATATCCGTACTCAGTCCACATAAAACTATCGTGGAGAAGGATTTTTTGTCTTTTTTGGAGAAACAAACATCTGGTGACATCTGCATGGTCGACAAGCTTAATCCAGTTAGTCAAGATGACAAAAGGTGGAGCCGGGTTACCTTTCTAACCCCTGAAGCTGCTGAGAAAGCTATAAAGTTAAATACAATTGATTTCAATGGTTGTACACTGGAAATTGCTCCCTCAGGAAGCATTGAGAACAAAATTTTGTCATTTCCAGCTGTCAGAGCAAAAGTATATTGGCCACGTTGGAGAAGTAATTGGTATCACATGTCAGTGTGGGGGCCTGTAGGGGATCCGAGCCCTACGGATCTTGAAAACACACTTTTGAGAGAGGTGATCTCTTTCATGCCACCCGGGAGTGCAAAGAATGAATTTGTCAGTGTTCATGTTTTCCCTTGTCAAGAGAGTGATGATATGATAGCTGAGATTACTTTTGATGCAAGTTTGCATTTGGAGGCAGCACAAGCACTGGAACATATTGATGGGAAAATATTGAGGGGTTTGACCCCATTACAGACGACCAAATGTGTGCAGCTGTTTACTAGCACTTTATATTGCTCTGCTCCTGTGTATATGGTTATCAAGGACCAAGTGCGTGCATCGTCGTGGGCAGAAGGTATCTTTTGTTCTTTCTCTCCATATTATGAAATCTTAGCTTATGTGTAAAACCCTACTGCCCATATGCATTTTTTAGTGGCAGCGAATATTTAATCACGAGCCTCAATTAATTTTATTATCTGAAACTGTCATTTGTCTTTATATGATATCTCCCCGGAATATGAGCATCCAAAAATAGGTCCACTTTTCTTCTCTGTATCCTGTTTCATTTTTTTTTGTGAGCTGCCATTTTTCTTCTGTTTTTCATAACTTAGTGTTTTGGTAGTTGTTAAGGTGTTTGCGGTTTGGTTATGGTGGTTTTTAGGTCAAGCCGTGAACCAAATAGTTAGTAATTTATTTATGTACTTACTATTACATAAGGTCGGTGCAAAGCACCGGCCAATCACGTGTTGCCGCGCAACGATTTAGTTTTTAACGTATTTAAGGTTTTAAATCCTGACTTTTGACGTATTTCGGTTTTAATACTCGACTTTTACTAATTGTCATTTTAGCCTCTGATGAGTTTTCGACTTTGATCTACTCTACTTGGGCATATAGTACGACTCCAACATTTTGGATTTGACATGGTTATCGTTTTGACCTCTAACTTTTGATATTTCATTGCTTTTTAACTTTTTTAACATGTGATACATTACGGTTTTGCGACGTGACGTACGAGATATGAGACTTTTTTTATCAATGCATGTGACCAAGTAACATACACAAGACCCGACTTCGTGACTCGGCCGTTGCAACGCGCAGCCCGGTCTAAAATCTAGTTGTTTCTAATTGCTAATAAACTAAATTCTTTTAATTACTTATATGACTTTACATCGCAACGTGCGAGACATAATGCTATTTTTTTTTGTCTATTTCTCACGATATTATTGTGGCGAATGTAACATGTGCACAAACGCGTTGTGTCGCGTTGTGTGAGCTTCACATGTTAATGTGACCATCATAACGCATGGACACCACATGTTAATGTCGTCATCATAACGAGTGTAACAAAGTAAAAAACGTGACGTTGTGGCTGCAACGCACGATGCGTGTTGAAGTGAAAACACGTCCACTAAGACCCGACTTCCGCATCACGCTGGGTAGGTCATAAGCTAGTATTATGTTAAGTAAAAATTTAAAGAACAGCATATTTCATCACTCACACTTTCATTAAATCACTTCAGTAAATTATTAACTCTCATTAATTGACTTCAATTAATTTAGTTAGTTTTATTTGGTTAAAGCTAAATACAAAATTTTTATTTAATAAATCAAGGTTTTAATAATAACTTTTATACGGGAAAATGAGGGAGGGGGCATTAGAATAAAGAAAAATAAGAGGGAAAAATGGGGTGGCTATCAAGGTAGTACCATTTTAGATTCTATTTTTTTTTTTATTTTATTATTAATTAATTTTGTTATTTTGGTTTATCTATTCAATTTTTAAACTTAAAATATTAAAAAAGTTTGTTTACTTAAAAAGTATGGTTAAAAAGTATGGAAAATGAATATCTGTATTTATTTATTAACAAATTAATATATATATATCCTCACTTGTGGCCTAGTGGTAAGATGACTTGGGTTCTTCATAGGAGAGCTAAGTTTAGTTCCCACTAGTGTCACTTTGGTGGACATTGGCAATAAAGCTCGTCCCGGACTACCACCCGGCTTCATGTATGAGCCTAAGGGTTTTACGTGACATGGTAAAAGGTTCATGCGTGGTTTTTCATGGAACAGTTGGGTTGACGAGTTTCAACTCCAATCAATGTGGCCCGTAAGGGGAGGGTTGTGGTGAGCCTCCGCTGCGTACGCAATAATGGGGAGCCCTAATGCCAACGAAAAACACCTATTGGTGTTAGAGGCAGGTTTCGATCTCAATCCTTACACATCTGAGTGCTTCGGTCATAGGCCGTTGCACCAACTGTCGTTTTAAAAAAATGCAAAATCCATAAGACATAATTTAAAACATATAAAAATTTAAAACTTGTTTATTTTTATGGTCCGGTTCAGTCTTGGTAAAAAGCATAAATCAAACCGTCCCTGACGGTTGAAGTTACGAAATCAACCAACCAAAAGTTTAAACAAAAACTAACCGTGAACACCACTAGTTATAAAGAACCAAACCATCCCTTCGGTTTGCACTGGTTTTAACAAAACGTTATGCATATTTTAGCCACAAACGTTATGCATATTGATGGAATGACATTGTTTATATATTGTAATGATGGTCATCAATCTTTTTTGTAGGAACGAAGCTAGAAGTGGTGGTAAATGAGAACAAGACATGCCATGTTAACATATTTGCCAAGGCTACGATCATAGTTGCAGAATTGGGAAGGCGTTTGGAACAACTTATGAATGGAAGAACCATCATCAATGATGAGATCACTCCACCTGTTTTGCAACTTCTCTATTCTCCAGAAGGTTTTGATCTTCAGAAGTCTATCGAGAAGGAAACTGGAACTTATATACTATTTGATAGATTAACCCATTGTTTAAAAGTATTTGGTCCTTTAAACATGCTAGATCTAGCCCAGCGTATGTTGGTTCGGGACCTTGTGCAACTACATGAGTACAAACAACTAGATGTTTATCTCAGGGGCCCCACTTTCCCACCATGTTTTATGAAGATGATGGTGCAAGAGTTTGGCCCTCGACTTCACCTACTGAAAGAAAAATTTCCAGGAGCAGAGTTCAAGCTAAACACGCTGCGGCATACCATCTCGGTAGGTGGTAATAAAGAAGATATAAAAAAAGTGAAAAATACGATACTTGAGATTTTACAAACCACACCTTTCACTTCCAGTCAACATCCCTGTTCCATTTGTTTCAATGACATCGAAGATGGTTACTCTTTGGAAGAGTGTAACCACGAGTTTTGTAGATCCTGTTTGATAGAACAATGTGAATCGGCAATTAAGAACCATAGGGGTCGGTTTCCAATCTGTTGCGCCCACGAGGGTTGTGAGGCGTTGATTTTAGTGGTGGATTTCAAATCACTTTTGTCCACCCAACAGATTGATGATCTTTTCCGGGCTTCGCTAAATGCATTTGTTGATTTGAGAGTTGATAACTACCGTTTCTGTCCTTCTGCTGATTGTGATTCAGTTTATCAGGTTCAAATTGCAGAAGAGAAGGGTCTCGAAAGGCCATTTGTATGTGGAACATGCTCAGCAGAAACGTGTACACGATGCTCCAAGCAATACCATCCAGCTCTATCATGTGAAAAGTACTTGGAATACACGAATGATCCAGATCTTCCGTTGAAGGAATGGGTGAACAACAACAAGAAGGTGAAGCACTGCCCTGCTTGTAATTGTGTTATTGAGAAGGACGGTGGGTGTGATCACGTACAATGTGTATGTGGGAGTCACATATGTTGGATGTGTCTTGCGAAATTCAAGACCAATGAAGAGTGTTATGCACATATTAGGTACGAGTGCTATCTACAAGGTTAGTGCATCATGCTTAGTTTTCTAGTCATACCTAATATGTGAGTTGTTAATCATAGAGAATGACATGGATTGCAAGCCATTTGACATTTAAAGACAGTCATCTCAATTTAAAAAGTTATTAAAAAGACTTTTAAAGACTTGATGTTTATTTGAAAGGCAACGTTAATATTCTAGGAATTATGTATTGATGTATTCATATTTTAAGATTTTCCGCTGCAATGTTTTAATTAAATGAATGTTTTAATCTATTTTAGGCTATGTAAGACCAACTATGCGGGTTTTCAAGAACTCTTGAGCTTGGATCTAGATATGAGATTGTTATGTGATATTATGATTAATCATGTGGAATCTCACTGATCATGTACTGATGATTGAATTTTCATGAAGATCAATGCAATGTTAATCATAATTTGTAGGTTATTTTATTGATTATGTGAAAGTTACAAAAGAATATGGATATCAAAGGATAGAAACTCTTGCAATTAATCTAAGTGTGTGTGTTATATATGCTCATACCACACCCACTTCATAATTGACTTAAAGTGAAATAATTAAAGCACAACATGATTACACAAATATTTCAAGTAAAATACAAATAATTATATGTTCACATGTCTTCGCTCGTGGTTTCTCGTTACTTTGATGTCGATGATCATTAAAAACTCTAAAAACCAAAAAGATTATTGTAGCTTTTTAGTAGATTTGACAGTTTTGTAATTAAAGTGAAATTAGGTGTCGGTGTATAAAGAAAAAGGGCATTTTTGGTCGTAGGTAGGCATGTTATTTTGATGATAACTGCCAAAATCACAAGAAAATAGGTCGTCAATTTAAATCTAATTTGAAGCTAATAATACAATTCTGATTTGAAATCAAGTAAATAGATTACGTTTCATGGTTATTAATCAATTGGGCAACTCAAAATCAGGGACTAAGAAAAAATCAAAAGCGATTAGGATTTATGTGTGATTATTAAGAAGATATCCAATCAGGGCTTTTTGGTTTTACATTCAAGAGGTGCGTAATCGTTTGCATTCATAGAACTAAAATCGGTTTTGTTTCCATGATCTAGAGATTGATTTTATGGACTTTTGAGTGTAGTATATGAATACCAATGGGGACTAAAGATAGTTTAGGTGTTTAATCTATGTAGAATGTCACAACATACATATATGTATACTTGGTGTGTAATCTATGTAGAATTCTACGGTTTGTTTTATGGATAGGTTTACATCCAAAACTTCTTAACTAAATATTTAAACCCTTTAACAGTAAAACCTCACTAATGCATAACCAATGGAAGATAAAAACAAACCATGTAGAGCTCTGGAGGTTGGTTACATTTGTATGACATTTCCTCTTTCAGGGATAACTTTGTAAAAATGTAACCAAGTTTGGTAACTGTTCCAATTAAATACCTGAAACTTTATTTGTCTCTCTAATATCACTAAAGTTTCATTAAGTGTTCCAATCCTATGTATTAATTTTACGATTATTTGAATTTTTAATAATTGACTTTGTCAAATGAAATATGTATAAACTTTGGATACTATTTTGTGATTATTTTTGTTCAATTTGACTTAAACTCAGTAAATTTAGAACTTTGTTATTAAGTTGCAAATTTTTAGTCTTCACTTTTAGATCTTGATTCAAATTGATTTTTTTAAAAACTTTTACTTTTTTATAATCATAATTCATGTATGTTTCATATGCCCAACTCAATTTTAAAAAATTCAAACATTTGTAAAAATATTACATAGGATTGGAACACTTATGAAACTTCAGTGACTTTAGAGAGACAAAAAAAGTTTGAGGTATTTAATTGGAACAGTAAGTAACTTCAGTGACTTTAGAGCATCGGCTCGAGATAAATTTTACATCAATCGATTCGTATCGTCCTCCCGATCAAAATCCCTAAAACATCGGTCAGAAATTCAAAAAAAGTTAACGGCGTTAAGTTAACTTTAACGGAGGATCAGCGTAGGAAAATAAGTTACAAGTTGGGATTGCTACAGAGAATTTTTTAAGTTGAGATTAATATCGGCCAATAACAAAAGTTCGGATTATTAAAATCCAATAACCCATTTTTAAAAATTCAATTAATCGTAAAATTAATACATAGGATTGGAACACTTGATGAAACTTTAGTGTATTAGAGAGACAAATAAAGTTTTAGGTATTTAATTGAAATAGTTGGTAAACTTGATTACATTTTAAAAAGTTACCCCTTTGTCAAAATACTAAATTGATATTTTAATTGATGGAATGTTAATGCAGCTCATATGAAAATGTAGATAAGAAGTTCAAGTACTCATGATTCAAGAATTGCCACTTAAGAAGATTCGGAGAATATATAATCAGTTTAATTAGATGACAATGACAATTTGGTAAAATAATTTAGTAAAATAATTTAGTTGAGAGTTAATATGTTATTAACTTACCACCACCACCACACGTACTAAAATAATCTTCTATTATAAAAAAGACAATTTTTGGAGAGTTTTTGGGGGACGGCTGATACGAACGAGAAAGAAGAACAAGAAGAAGAGCAAACCATCCATTATTTGAAGCTATTTTATCATTAAGTGTTGAAGATACACGTTCGGTTTGTATATGTTTTGCTTATTTAATCTTAGATATTTGATGTTATTAGACTTTATGAATAACTAAATTTTATACAATCTAGACATATGAGGAATAGTACTATTATTAATCTTAAAACTAGCGTTCAACCAATTCTTGAAACCAACCAGAGATAAGATCGTCAAGTAGTCTTTGCTTATAGGATTTTGGGTAATAATTGCACGAAAGTGAGTTACCCCTTAGTATCTATAAGATTATTGCTATTCTGTGTCATTATTGGTATGTTTAGGTTACTCACATCTCTTACACTTTTGGATGTATCGTTTCTGGTGGGACCGAGAGGATATCCAGATTTTGAGTACTTAGTATTCTTAGAGTGGTGAGACCGATAGGAGATCCATTTTACAACCCGGTGAGCTTCACACGTCCCTTAGGATTCCTTTAGTTTTGTTAGTGAGACTGACAGGAGATCTAGAATTCTTTAGGTTCCCGAGTTAATCGATTTTTAGAGCCGGTATCATTCAAAAATCTTTTACCCGAGAGCATTAGCATTACCAATATGATTCTTTGTCTAGATAGTTGTCCCCTCATACTTTTCGTCTCTAGTTCGGCGTTAGTTTCATTGTTGATCTTATTTTTATTTAGTATAATTTATTAATTCAACATTTATATTACTTTTAATCTTTATTTTTAAAAGCATATTTTCTTACTTAGCTAAATTTGAATTCTCAAAACCCGGCTAAAACTCGACAACTGTTTAATACTGAGAGCCGTCTAACGTGTCCTTAGGTTCGATACTCGGATTTACCTATATATGTGACATCTGCCCCAAACCCGAATCCGGATGCCCGATTCAAACCCGAGGTTTGTTTATCTTTTAATTATAACTCGTATTTATTTCCGCAAAATGTAACGTTCATTTTAATTATGAATAAATACTATGAACGTCTCGTAATAACCTCCTAACGCAATAAACGAACTAATGATGATAAAACGTCACCTATGAAAAACGTTACGTCTCAACTTGGTTAATTTAATTAGTTGAATTATGTAAAAACTAACCTTTAGGCCAAAAATGTAATTTCTGAAACTTGACATAAAGTTTAATAACTAAAATGAAACAATTATAAAGCACAGGGACTGTTTGTGTAAAAATAAAGTAATTAACCCAACCCAGCCCCTCCCCCCTTCGTCTCTCCCGTTTTTCCGGCGAGATTTCTCGCCGGCGCCGGCGAGCTCCGGCCAACCCAAATCAACACGTTTTTGACCAATTAAATTCCAGAAAATCCGCGGAAATCGTCTCTCCCATGCCTCGAACCCCCTTTTTCAACCGCAAATCCCGCAAAACGGTCGCCAAACAGTGCCGACCAAGATCCCGAAAAGCCGGCGACCCAATTATTTCGTTTTTCCAGCTTCTAACCACCATGAAATCATTCATAAACGTTCGACTATCCATTCTAAACCCCCAAATCATTTCCAATCTCTCTGATTTTGACCGAAACAAAAACCCAATAAAAATTCCGGCGACCTCGGCAATTACTCGCATTCCGGCAACATTTCAGGTACTTTTTGGTTCCATTTTGATCCTCTCAACATTCTACAACTCTCTAACACTTAAATTTTATCTCATATCAACTCCAGATTTGCGAAAATCACTCCAAACAGCCGCAACTTGTTCTTCATCCAAATCCATACCAAAACTCCACCAAATCGTAAGTTTCTTATACCAAATGAACCGCAAATCCATGGGGATTAAAAGCCCCATGGTTAATTTGTCTGGGATTATCAAGTTCGATCGAATTTGATGGATTTGTAAACTAGGGCTCATATGGGAAATTGGGTTAGGGTTCAGATAACATGTTAAAACAATTAACGTTCCAACTAATAACAAAAACGCGCGCCTGGTGCAGTGGTTAGTGCGTGTGTGTTTGGTAGGTGAGGTCACGGGTTCGATCCTCCTCCTCACCATTCTTTTTAATATTTATTTCTAACCACTTAAACCAACCCTTTAATAATCTACTAACCTATTAATAGTTAATAATATGTTTTAAGAGCTAAAAAAACATGTATAAGTTTATTTCATTTTAACAAAGGTTAAAATTTCTAATCTTCATACCAAAAACATGTTTTTTATATAAAATAATTGAACGAAACGTTCGAACGTTCAAACCCGTTTAAAAACTTTAATTTCTAAATCCGAAACATTTGACTACGGACTTAACTCCGGTTACCACGGTTCCATTTCTAAATTAAAATCTTTATACTTTTATTTATTTATACATTATATAACTTTTATTAATCAAATGATTAAGTTAATAATATGTATTAAAGACTAAAATGTATAAGTTTAAATAAAGATTCTAAGTATTATTACCAATATATTACTAATGTTTTCTAAAATAGATTCTTGTAAAAATACAAAGTTTTAAAGACTAATAAATCGGTTTCGTATAAAAATACTCGGTTACGGTTCGTACCAAAAATCCCAAATCTCTGTAAATTCTTATTATTCCTATTCTAGTTACTATATTATATGTTTTCTAAGTTAGGATTCCCATCATTTAGGTGATACTAATATCTGGGAAATCCTCGGTTCCAATTGATTAATTTCTATACCATTTCAGATTTCGTATTCAAGGTGAGTAAATTCACTCCCCTTTTTATACTATTTTTGGGGCTGAAATATGTCTTTTTCTATATTACGTTTTCTATTCTAAAAGAGATCATACAAATATGTTAATCTAGTTCGCGGCTTGATGCAACCTTATGTGTTAGTTAAAGTAGTTTTATTGCTTGGTAAACCCACCGGTACAATGTTAGCGCTAATGGTTTGACAAACCCACCTGCCTGTACAACATCGATAGGTGATTTAAACCCGGCCTCTCTAATTCCATGTTTACTATGCTATGACGGTTGTTGCTATACTATGATGCTATGCTATGCCATGTCCCTAAATTGATAAATAATTATTGATGACTTATATATCGAGACGGTAAACGACGGTTGGTTAAAAGTTATCTTTAATTATCACATGAGTGGTTCTCGTGCTAAAATGGCTATACGAAATACTATGGGTTCTAAAGTGATTGGTGTGCTATGTGATTCTAGGTGTCCTGGTAGGGTAATAATTACGAAATTGCTAATTATATAAGTTTGCGCAGCATATCTTGTTGATCTCGGATTTTCCATATTATTATTTATAAATTGTGTTTTACTCACTAGCTTGTGAAGCTAACTTTATTTTCACATATTTCAGGTGGCTCTTGATTTATGACTTATTTCCAATTACGTTCAAGACATAGGAGCCTTGGACCTAGTGAAATAAAAATAAAGACTGTTTAATTTCTGTTGCTATGGATTTGTCGATTTATGTTTAAAGACTTGTATTTCCTAAACTTAAGATAATTCCTATTAGACTTACTAATTAAATACCATGTGCTTTGTTACTATTGATATCCAATTCCATTGACGCGCCCGGTGTATTCCGCCGCCGGACGGGGTGTCACAGTTTGGTATCAGAGCCATGGTTATAGTGAACTAGGATAGGGTATTAGAAACACACCGACCTAGACTATAACATAAGAATCCTTAGTGCAAATAGTTGTGCCTAGAAAACTCTTCTAAACTTATTTTATTTTCTTCTACGAACCTTTCTTTGCCTTTTCTTTATCTTATTTCTTATCCGATTTCGCGAAGGAGCTACAAGAGACTCGTCTGTGTGATTAGGATCTTTCTCTTTGTGGAATCTCGTCATCGTCTTGAGTGAGTTTGAAACGTGAGAAACGTGTGCAATCTGGAAGGGGAAACGCCTGTATCACGGACATCCTGTCTAAGGAAAAGCATTTCGTATAAATCTCTTTAAGAGACCAGTATGCTTACCTGGGGATGGACGAGATGAGTGTGACCCTATAGGCTAAAGCACACTTTCTCGAATGCGTTAAAAACGAACTTAACACCTTGATAAGTCTAAAGTGTCCAAACCCAGACACATTCCTAAGCCTTCAAATTCCATTTAATCGTTTTTTTCTAAGATTATCATTTTTTATGATTTCTAGTCATTTTATGAGTTCTACATGATTTTAAATATCACACCAAATTATTTGTTTGCGTTTCCTTCTAAATGATTGTTAAGGGATGTTTTCTAAAGTAATCCTATGATATTTCTAAGTAGCATTCAATTTCATCAAGTGTTTACTACGATTTATGTTTTAACAAAAACGGAATATTCCATGTCTCACGAAATCGTTTTCTCTTTTGTAGAATGGGATCTAGACAACGACTTGCTAATATTATTGCGACCCAAATGGGCGGTATCTTGCCC
The DNA here is from genome assembly GCA_030867185.1 of Tagetes erecta. Taxonomy (NCBI): domain Eukaryota; kingdom Viridiplantae; phylum Streptophyta; class Magnoliopsida; order Asterales; family Asteraceae; genus Tagetes; species Tagetes erecta. The sequence goes on along the minus strand of CM061490.1, from coordinate 77,248,518 downwards.
GGTCTCGTGAATCAACTCAATGCTGCGAACCAAAATAACGGGCCTAAGTGCGCACTGAAATATTTCAGCTCTTGCGGGCCGACTAAATTCTTTGGCAACGAAGGGGCCACGGGACTTCTCCAGTGGTTCGAAAGCATGGAGAGTACCTTTATAAACTGCGAATGCCCCGAAAATCTTAAGGTTCGTTATGCCACTAGCGTTCTCCAAAAGGGTGCTCTTACTTGGTGGAACGATGAAAAACGCAGGCTCGGAGAAGCTGCTGTTACTGCCTTGACCTGGGCTGCGTTCAAAACCACAATGACTAGCAAATACTGCCCTCCCAGCGAAATCCGAAAACTAGAGGGTGAATTTTGGGCACTCAAACAAGATAGCGGGGAGAACGTGGCTTATAACGGTCGTTTTTCTCAGCTTAGCACTCTTTGCCCAAACATGGTTACTCCGGAATCTCGGGGTATTGAACAGTACATCGGGGGCCTACCAATGACAATTCAGGATGCTATTTGGGGTAGTAAGCCAACTACCGTGGGTGAGGCCATGACTCTAGCCGGCCGTCTTACTGAAAACCACGTACAGGCCGGTACTCTGTTCCGTAAAGGCAACAAAAAGTTTAAAGGCTCCTCGAGCAACGATTCCAAACCCACTGAAGGAGGTTCTTACAAGAGCCTTAAACCCGAATCATCATCTCAATCTAAGAAACGAAAGAATAACTCTACCAACTATGCACTTGTTACTCCTAACCCTCCTGTGGCTCAGCAAGGGGGTAATGTTAACCGCAAGCCCTACACGGGAAATCTGCCCAAGTGCAACCATTGTCCGCTTCATCATGCTCCTAATACTCCGTGCCATAAGTGCACAGTTTGTCAACGTTTCGGCCACGTGGCTAAGGATTGCTGGAACGCTCCGAATAATGCAAACAATAATCGGGGAAACCAGGGTCGTGCCTGTTATAACTGTGGTGATCCAAACCACTTCCGGAACAATTGCCCACAGCCCATTAATGTGAATGTGAACACTAACGCAAATGCAAATCAAGCTGGTCGTGCTAGGGCTTTCAACATTAATCCTAATCAAGCCCAAGCAAACAACGATGTGGTGAACGGTATGTTTCTTGTTAATGATCGTTATGCTTCCATTTTATTTGATTCGGGTGCCGATAAGAGTTTTGTCTCTCTAGATTTTGCTTCTTCCTTTACTGTTAGTCGTATGGGCCTTGATAGACCTTATGTGGTAGAGGTAGCGAATGGGAAGGTTATTACTATTAGTTCATGTTTTATGGGGTGTATGCTTAATCTTTTGGGTCACGTTTTCCGTGTCGATCTCTTACCTATGACTCTCGGTAGTTTTGACATTATTATCGGTATGGACTGGTTATCCGCTAACGGTGCGGAAATTTTGTGTCGGGAAAAGATTGTTCGAGTTCCTCTTCCATCGGGTCAAATTCTGAACATCTCGGGGGAGAAATCTTCTATCGGTTTGAAAATCATGTCTTGCGTCGAAGCCCAAAAATATTTGCGTAAGGGCTATGTTGCGTTTTTGGCTCGTGTTGAAGTTAAGAAAACGAAAGAGAAGAAGCTCGAAGATATTCCAGTTGTGCGGGATTTTGCGGAGGTTTTTCCCGAGGACGTAACCGGTCTTCCACCCGCACGACAAGTTGAGTTCCGTATTGATCTTGTACCCGGTGCTACTCCTGTAGCAAAAGCTCCTTATCGTCTTGCACCTTCCGAACTCCAGGAGTTGGCTAGTCAACTCCAAGAGTTATCCGACAAAGGTTTCATTCGTCCGAGTTCCTCTCCATGGGGTGCTCCAATCTTGTTTGTCAAAAAGAAAGATGGCTTGTTCCGTATGTGTTATCACCGTCAAAAATCGTTATCCATTGCCGCGTATCGATGATCTTTTTGATCAACTCCAAGGTGCAACTTGCTTTTCTAAGATCGATCTCCGTTCTGGTTATCATCAATTGCGTGTTCATGAAGATGACATACCGAAGACTGCGTTTCGTACGCGGTATGGTCACTTTGAGTTCACGGTCATGCCTTTTGGTTTAACTAATGCACCTGCTGTTTTCATGGACTTGATGAATCGCGTGTGTCGACCGTTTTTGGACAAATTTGTTATTGTGTTTATTGATGATATTTTGATCTATTCCAAATCCAAAACCGATCATGAGCAACATCTTCGTACCATTCTTCAAATGCTTAAGCAAGAGCAACTCTATGCTAAGTTTTCCAAGTGTGAGTTCTGGCTCAAGGAGGTTCAGTTTCTGGGTCACATTGTTAACGAAAACGGGGTTCAAGTGGATCCCGCAAAAATCGAAACCGTCAAGAATTGGTCAGCACCTTCAACTCCAACTGAAATCCGTTCTTTTCTTGGTCTAGCGGGTTACTACCGTCGGTTCATTGCTAATTTTTCTAAGATTGCTGTTCCTCTCACGTCCTTAACTTGTAAGAATGTACCTTTTGTGTGGGGTCCCGAGCAACAAAAAGCGTTTGATATTCTTAAAGACAAATTGTGTAACGCTCCGATTCTTACTCTTCTCGACGGTCATGAAGATCTTGTTGTGTATTGTGATGCTTCGAAACAAGGTCTTGGTTGTGTTCTCATGCAACGGGGTAAAGTCATAGCTTATGCCTCGAGACAACTCAAAGTTCATGAAAAGAACTATGCCACTCACGATCTTGAACTGGGTGCTGTGGTTTTTGCTTTCAAAATTTGGAGGCATTATCTCTATGGTACCAAATGTCTCGTCTATACCGATCATAAGAGTCTGCAACACATTCTGAATCAGAAAGAGCTTAATATGAGGCAAAGGCGTTGGGTGGAATTGTTGAATGATTATGATTGTGAAATCCGTTACCACCCTGGCAAAGCTAATGTCGTCGCCGATGCTCTTAGTCGTAAGGAACACGTCATGCTTTCTTGTGTTTCTCTCCGTGTTGATCTCAAGTCTCAAATCCTTGATGCTCAGCGTACCGTTGTTTCCGAGGGTACCTTTCGTGATGAGATGACCATCGGTAATGATTTGCAGTTGGAAACTAAAACTGATGGTCTACTCTATTTTATGAATCGTCTTTGGGTGCCTTCTCGGGGTAGTGTTCGTACTCTTATTCTTGATGAGGGTCACAAAAGTCGTCATTCTATTCATCCTGGTGCGGACAAAATGTATATGAGTCTCCGTCCTCACTATTGGTGGCCTGGGATGAAGAAAGATATTGCTTTGTATGTCTCCAAATGTTTGACATGTTCAAGGGTCAAAGCCGAACATCAGCGTCCTTCCGGTCTTCTTGAGCAACCGGAAATTCCTGTTTGGAAATGGGAGAGTATAGCCATGGATTTTATTACTAAGCTTCCTCCTTCTAATGGCTACGATAGTATCTGGGTTATTGTGGATCGGTTAACAAAATCTGCTCATTTTCTTCCTATCAAGGAAACTTACTCGGCTGAAAAGCGTGCCCAACTCCATGTTAAAGAGATTGTTTGTCGTCATGGGGTGCCACTTGATATTATTTCTGACCGTGATGGTCGTTTCATGTCCCGTTTCTGGAAGGGTCTTCAGGATGCTATGGGTACTAAACTTAATCTCAGCACAGCTTATCACCCTCAAACGGATGGTCAAAGCGAGAGAACTATTCAAACTCTTGAAGATTTGCTTCGGTCTTGTGTAATTGACTTTAAGGGTAATTGGGATACTCATCTGCCGTTGATTGAATTCTCGTATAACAATAGTTATCATTCTAGCATTGATATGGCACCGTTCGAAGCTCTTTATGGTCGTAAATGTCGTTCTCCTTTATGTTGGACCGAAGTCGGTGACTCTCAAATTACTGGACCCGAAATGATTCAAGAGACCACCGATAAGATCCGAAAGATCCGTGAGAATCTTCTAGCAGCTCGTAATCGCCAAAAGTATTATGCCGATAAAAAGCGAAAGCCTATGGAGTATGAAATTGGTGATATGGTTTTGCTCAAAGTGTCTCCATGGAAGGGATTTTTCCGTTTTGGTAAGAAGGGAAAGCTAGCTCCTCGATATGTGGGACCGTTTAAAGTTCTTAAGAGGATTGGTAAAGTTTCTTATGAGTTGGAACTACCCGAGAAATTGGGTGGTGTTCATCCTGTGTTTCATGTTTCCAATTTGAAGAAGTGTCTATCTGATGAGAATCTCATTGTGCCTATCGATGATATCCGAATTGATGAATCGATGCAATTCATTGAACGGCCATTGGAGATTATGGACCGTGAAGTCAAACAACTCAAGCGAAGCCGGATACCGATAGTCAAAGTTCGTTGGGAATCTAAGTGGACCCGAGTTTACTTGGGAACGTGAAGATCAAATGAAAGCCAAGTATCCGCATCTTTTTGCTTCATCTTCTTCTACCTCGGTTTGAACAAATTTCGGGACGAAATTTCTATAAGGAGGGGAGACTGTGACATCTGCCCCGAACCCGAATCCGGATGCCCGATTCAAACCCGAGGTTTGTTTATCTTTTAATTATAACTCGTATTTATTTCCGCAAAATGTAACGTTCATTTTAATTATGAATAAATACTATGAACGTCTCGTAATAACCTCCTAACGCAATAAACGAACTAATGATGATAAAACGTCACCTATGAAAAACGTTACGTCTCAACTTGGTTAATTTAATTAGTTGAATTATGTAAAAACTAACCTTTAGGCCAAAAATGTAATTTCTGAAACTTGACATAAAGTTTAATAACTAAAATGAAACAATTATAAAGCACAGGGACTGTTTGTGTAAAAAAAAAGTAATTAACCCAACCCAGCCCCTCCCCCCTTCGTCTCTCCCGTTTTTCCGGCGAGATTTCTCGCCGGCGCCGGCGAGCTCCGGCCAACCCAAATCAACACGTTTTTGACCAATTAAATTCCAGAAAATCCGCGGAAATCGTCTCTCCCATGCCTCGAACCCCCTTTTTCAACCGCAAATCCCGCAAAACGGTCGCCAAACAGTGCCGACCAAGATCCCGAAAATCCGGCGACCCAATTATTTCGTTTTTCCAGCTTCTAACCACCATGAAATCATTCATAGACGTTCGACTATCCATTCTAAACCCCCAAATCATTTCCAATCTCTCTGATTTTGACCGAAACAAAAACCCAATAAAAATTCCGGCGACCTCGGCAATTACTCGCATTCCGGCACCATTTCAGGTACTTTTTGGTTCCATTTTGATCCTCTCAACATTCTACAACTCTCTAACACTTCAATTTTATCTCATATCAACTCCAGATTTGCGAAAATCACTCCAAACAGCCGCAACTTGTTCTTCATCCAAATCCATACCAAAACTCCACCAAATCGTAAGTTTCTTATACCAAATGAACCGCAAATCCATGGGGATTAAAAGCCCCATGGTTAATTTGTCTGGGATTATCAAGTTCGATCGAATTTGATGGATTTGTAAACTAGGGCTCATATGGGAAATTGGGTTAGGGTTCAGATAACATGTTAAAACAATTAACGTTCCAACTAATAACAAAAACGCGCGCCTGGTGCAGTGGTTAGTGCGTGTGTGTTTGGTAGGTGAGGTCACGGGTTCGATCCTCCTCCTCACCATTCTTTTTAATATTTATTTCTAACCACTTAAACCAACCCTTTAATAATCTACTAACCTATTAATAGTTAATAATATGTTTTAAGAGCTAAAAAAACATGTATAAGTTTATTTCATTTTAACAAAGGTTAAAATTTCTAATCTTCATACCAAAAACATGTTTTTTATATAAAATAATTGAACGAAACGTTCAAACCCGTTTAAAAACTTTAATTTCTAAATCCGAAACATTTGACTACGGACTTAACTCCGGTTACCATGGTTCCATTTCTAAATTAAAATCTTTATACTTTTATTTATTTATACATTATATAACTTTTATTAATCAAATGATTAAGTTAAGAATATGTATTAAAGACTAAAATGTATAAGTTTAAATAAAGATTCTAAGTATTATTACCAATATATTACTAATGTTTTCTAAAATAGATTCTTGTAAAAATACAAAGTTTTAAAGACTAATAAATCGGTTTCGTATAAAAATACTCGGTTACGGTTCGTACCAAAAATCCCAAATCTCTGTAAATTCTTATTATTCCTATTCTAGTTACTATATTATATGTTTTCTAAGTTAGGATTCCCATCATTTAGGTGATACTAATATCTGGGAAATCCTCGGTTCCAATTGATTAATTTCTATACCATTTCAGATTTCGTATTCAAGGTGAGTAAATTCACTCCCCTTTTTATACTATTTTTGGGGCTGAAATATGTCTTTTTCTATATTACGTTTTCTATTCTAAAAGAGATCATACAAATATGTTAATCTAGTTCGCGGCTTGATGCAACCTTATGTGTTAGTTAAAGTAGTTTTATTGCTTGGTAAACCCACCGGTACAATGTTAGCGCTAATGGTTTGACAAACCCACCTGCCTGTACAACATCGATAGGTGATTTAAACCCGGCCTCTCTAATTCCATGTTTACTATGCTATGACGGTTGTTGCTATACTATGATGCTATGCTATGCCATGTCCCTAAATTGATAAATAATTATTGATGACTTATATATCGAGACGGTAAACGACGGTTGGTTAAAAGTTATCTTTAATTATCACATGAGTGGTTCTCGTGCTAAAATGGCTATACGAAATACTATGGGTTCTAAAGTGATTGGTGTGCTATGTGATTCTAGGTGTCCTGGTAGGGTAATAATTACGAAATTGCTAATTATATAAGTTTGCGCAGCATATCTTGTTGATCTCGGATTTTCCATATTATTATTTATAAATTGTGTTTTACTCACTAGCTTGTGAAGCTAACTTTATTTTCACATATTTCAGGTGGCTCTTGATTTATGACTTATTTCCAATTACGTTCAAGACATAGGAGCCTTGGACCTAGTGAAATAAAAATAAAGACTGTTTAATTTCTGTTGCTATGGATTTGTCGATTTATGTTTAAAGACTTGTATTTCCTAAACTTAAGATAATTCCTATTAGACTTACTAATTAAATACCATGTGCTTTGTTACTATTGATATCCAATTCCATTGACGCGCCCGGTGTATTCCGCCGCCGGACGGGGTGTCACAGTTTGGTATCAGAGCCATGGTTATAGTGAACTAGGATAGGGTATTAGAAACACACCGACCTAGACTATAACCTAAGAATCCTTAGTGCAAATAGTTGTGCCTAGAAAACTCTTCTAAACTTATTTTATTTTCTTCTACGAACCTTTCTTTGCCTTTTCTTTATCTTATTTCTTATCCGATTTCGCGAAGGAGCTACAAGAGACTCGTCTGTGTGATTAGGATCTTTCTCTTTGTGGAATCTCGTCATCGTCTTGAGTGAGTTTGAAACGTGAGAAACGTGTGCAATCTGGAAGGGGAAACGCCTGTATCACGGACATCCTGTCTAAGGAAAAGCATTTCGTATAAATCTCTTTAAGAGACCAGTATGCTTACCTGGGGATGGACGAGATGAGTGTGACCCTATAGGCTAAAGCACACTTTCTCGAATGCGTTAAAAACGAACTTAACACCTTGATAAGTCTAAAGTGTCCAAACCCAGACACATTCCTAAGCCTTCAAATTCCATTTAATCGTTTTTTTCTAAGATTATCATTTTTTATGATTTCTAGTCATTTTATGAGTTCTACATGATTTTAAATATCACACCAAATTATTTGTTTGCGTTTCCTTCTAAATGATTGTTAAGGGATGTTTTCTAAAGTAATCCTATGATATTTCTAAGTAGCATTCAATTTCATCAAGTGTTTACTACGATTTATGTTTTAACAAAAACGGAATATTCCATGTCTCACGAAATCGTTTTCTCTTTTGTAGAATGGGATCTAGACAACGACTTGCTAATATTATTGCGACCCAAATGGGCGGTATCTTGCCCGGTCTCGTGAATCAACTCAATGCTGCGAACCAAAATAACGGGCCTAAGTGCGCACTGAAATATTTCAGCTCTTGCGGGCCGACTAAATTCTTTGGCAACGAAGGGGCCACGGGACTTCTCCAGTGGTTCGAAAGCATGGAGAGTACCTTTATAAACTGCGAATGCCCCGAAAATCTTAAGGTTCGTTATGCCACTAGCGTTCTCCAAAAGGGTGCTCTTACTTGGTGGAACGATGAAAAACGCAGGCTCGGAGAAGCTGCTGTTACTGCCTTGACCTGGGCTGCGTTCAAAACCACAATGACTAGCAAATACTGCCCTCCCAGCGAAATCCGAAAACTAGAGGGTGAATTTTGGGCACTCAAACAAGATAGCGGGGAGAACGTGGCTTATAACGGTCGTTTTTCTCAGCTTAGCACTCTTTGCCCAAACATGGTTACTCCGGAATCTCGGGGTATTGAACAGTACATCGGGGGCCTACCAATGACAATTCAGGATGCTATTTGGGGTAGTAAGCCAACTACCGTGGGTGAGGCCATGACTCTAGCCGGCCGTCTTACTGAAAACCACGTACAGGCCGGTACTCTGTTCCGTAAAGGCAACAAAAAGTTTAAAGGCTCCTCGAGCAACGATTCCAAACCCACTGAAGGAGGTTCTTACAAGAGCCTTAAACCCGAATCATCATCTCAATCTAAGAAACGAAAGAATAACTCTACCAACTATGCACTTGTTACTCCTAACCCTCCTGTGGCTCAGCAAGGGGGTAATGTTAACCGCAAGCCCTACACGGGAAATCTGCCCAAGTGCAACCATTGTCCGCTTCATCATGCTCCTAATACTCCGTGCCATAAGTGCACAGTTTGTCAACGTTTCGGCCACGTGGCTAAGGATTGCTGGAACGCTCCGAATAATGCAAACAATAATCGGGGAAACCAGGGTCGTGCCTGTTATAACTGTGGTGATCCAAACCACTTCCGGAACAATTGCCCACAGCCCATTAATGTGAATGTGAACACTAACGCAAATGCAAATCAAGCTGGTCGTGCTAGGGCTTTCAACATTAATCCTAATCAAGCCCAAGCAAACAACGATGTGGTGAACGGTATGTTTCTTGTTAATGATCGTTATGCTTCCATTTTATTTGATTCGGGTGCCGATAAGAGTTTTGTCTCTCTAGATTTTGCTTCTTCCTTTACTGTTAGTCGTATGGGCCTTGATAGACCTTATGTGGTAGAGGTAGCGAATGGGAAGGTTATTACTATTAGTTCATGTTTTATGGGGTGTATGCTTAATCTTTTGGGTCACGTTTTCCGTGTCGATCTCTTACCTATGACTCTCGGTAGTTTTGACATTATTATCGGTATGGACTGGTTATCCGCTAACGGTGCGGAAATTTTGTGTCGGGAAAAGATTGTTCGAGTTCCTCTTCCATCGGGTCAAATTCTGAACATCTCGGGGGAGAAATCTTCTATCGGTTTGAAAATCATGTCTTGCGTCGAAGCCCAAAAATATTTGCGTAAGGGCTATGTTGCGTTTTTGGCTCGTGTTGAAGTTAAGAAAACGAAAGAGAAGAAGCTCGAAGATATTCCAGTTGTGCGGGATTTTGCGGAGGTTTTTCCCGAGGACGTAACCGGTCTTCCACCCGCACGACAAGTTGAGTTCCGTATTGATCTTGTACCCGGTGCTACTCCTGTAGCAAAAGCTCCTTATCGTCTTGCACCTTCCGAACTCCAGGAGTTGGCTAGTCAACTCCAAGAGTTATCCGACAAAGGTTTCATTCGTCCGAGTTCCTCTCCATGGGGTGCTCCAATCTTGTTTGTCAAAAAGAAAGATGGCTTGTTCCGTATGTGTATCGATTATCGCGAGCTTAATAAACTCACCGTCAAAAATCGTTATCCATTGCCGCGTATCGATGATCTTTTTGATCAACTCCAAGGTGCAACTTGCTTTTCTAAGATCGATCTCCGTTCTGGTTATCATCAATTGCGTGTTCATGAAGATGACATACCGAAGACTGCGTTTCGTACGCGGTATGGTCACTTTGAGTTCACGGTCATGCCTTTTGGTTTAACTAATGCACCTGCTGTTTTCATGGACTTGATGAATCGCGTGTGTCGACCGTTTTTGGACAAATTTGTTATTGTGTTTATTGATGATATTTTGATCTATTCCAAATCCAAAACCGATCATGAGCAACATCTTCGTACCATTCTTCAAATGCTTAAGCAAGAGCAACTCTATGCTAAGTTTTCCAAGTGTGAGTTCTGGCTCAAGGAGGTTCAGTTTCTGGGTCACATTGTTAACGAAAACGGGGTTCAAGTGGATCCCGCAAAAATCGAAACCGTCAAGAATTGGTCAGCACCTTCAACTCCAACTGAAATCCGTTCTTTTCTTGGTCTAGCGGGTTACTACCGTCGGTTCATTGCTAATTTTTCTAAGATTGCTGTTCCTCTCACGTCCTTAACTTGTAAGAATGTACCTTTTGTGTGGGGTCCCGAGCAACAAAAAGCGTTTGATATTCTTAAAGACAAATTGTGTAACGCTCCGATTCTTACTCTTCTCGACGGTCATGAAGATCTTGTTGTGTATTGTGATGCTTCGAAACAAGGTCTTGGTTGTGTTCTCATGCAACGGGGTAAAGTCATAGCTTATGCCTCGAGACAACTCAAAGTTCATGAAAAGAACTATGCCACTCACGATCTTGAACTGGGTGCTGTGGTTTTTGCTTTCAAAATTTGGAGGCATTATCTCTATGGTACCAAATGTCTCGTCTATACCGATCATAAGAGTCTGCAACACATTCTGAATCAGAAAGAGCTTAATATGAGGCAAAGGCGTTGGGTGGAATTGTTGAATGATTATGATTGTGAAATCCGTTACCACCCTGGCAAAGCTAATGTCGTCGCCGATGCTCTTAGTCGTAAGGAACACGTCATGCTTTCTTGTGTTTCTCTCCGTGTTGATCTCAAGTCTCAAATCCTTGATGCTCAGCGTACCGTTGTTTCCGAGGGTACCTTTCGTGATGAGATGACCATCGGTAATGATTTGCAGTTGGAAACTAAAACTGATGGTCTACTCTATTTTATGAATCGTCTTTGGGTGCCTTCTCGGGGTAGTGTTCGTACTCTTATTCTTGATGAGGGTCACAAAAGTCGTCATTCTATTCATCCTGGTGCGGACAAAATGTATATGAGTCTCCGTCCTCACTATTGGTGGCCTGGGATGAAGAAAGATATTGCTTTGTATGTCTCCAAATGTTTGACATGTTCAAGGGTCAAAGCCGAACATCAGCGTCCTTCCGGTCTTCTTGAGCAACCGGAAATTCCTGTTTGGAAATGGGAGAGTATAGCCATGGATTTTATTACTAAGCTTCCTCCTTCTAATGGCTACGATAGTATCTGGGTTATTGTGGATCGGTTAACAAAATCTGCTCATTTTCTTCCTATCAAGGAAACTTACTCGGCTGAAAAGCGTGCCCAACTCCATGTTAAAGAGATTGTTTGTCGTCATGGGGTGCCACTTGATATTATTTCTGACCGTGATGGTCGTTTCATGTCCCGTTTCTGGAAGGGTCTTCAGGATGCTATGGGTACTAAACTTAATCTCAGCACAGCTTATCACCCTCAAACGGATGGTCAAAGCGAGAGAACTATTCAAACTCTTGAAGATTTGCTTCGGTCTTGTGTAATTGACTTTAAGGGTAATTGGGATACTCATCTGCCGTTGATTGAATTCTCGTATAACAATAGTTATCATTCTAGCATTGATATGGCACCGTTCGAAGCTCTTTATGGTCGTAAATGTCGTTCTCCTTTATGTTGGACCGAAGTCGGTGACTCTCAAATTACTGGACCCGAAATGATTCAAGAGACCACCGATAAGATCCGAAAGATCCGTGAGAATCTTCTAGCAGCTCGTAATCGCCAAAAGTATTATGCCGATAAAAAGCGAAAGCCTATGGAGTATGAAATTGGTGATATGGTTTTGCTCAAAGTGTCTCCATGGAAGGGAGTTTTCCGTTTTGGTAAGAAGGGAAAGCTAGCTCCTCGATATGTGGGACCGTTTAAAGTTCTTAAGAGGATTGGTAAAGTTTCTTATGAGTTGGAACTACCCGAGAAATTGGGTGGTGTTCATCCTGTGTTTCATGTTTCCAATTTGAAGAAGTGTCTATCTGATGAGAATCTCATTGTGCCTATCGATGATATCCGAATTGATGAATCGATGCAATTCATTGAACGGCCATTGGAGATTATGGACCGTGAAGTCAAACAACTCAAGCGAAGCCGGATACCGATAGTCAAAGTTCGTTGGGAATCTAAGCGTGGACCCGAGTTTACTTGGGAACGTGAAGATCAAATGAAAGCCAAGTATCCGCATCTTTTTGCTTCATCTTCTTCTACCTCGGTTTGAACAAATTTCGGGACGAAATTTCTATAAGGAGGGGAGACTGTGACATCTGCCCCGAACCCGAATCCGGATGCCCGATTCAAACCCGAGGTTTGTTTATCTTTTAATTATAACTCGCATTTATTTCCGCAAAATGTAACGTTCATTTTAATTATGAATAAATACTATGAACGTCTCGTAATAACCTCCTAACGCAATAAACGAACTAATGATGATAAAACGTCACCTATGAAAAACGTTACGTCTCAACTTGGTTAATTTAATTAGTTGAATTATGTAAAAACTAACCTTTAGGCCAAAAATGTAATTTCTGAAACTTGACATAAAGTTTAATAACTAAAATGAAACAATTATAAAGCACAGGGACTGTTTGTGTAAAAAAAAAGTAATTAACCCAACCCAGCCCCTCCCCCCTTCGTCTCTCCCGTTTTTCCGGCGAGATTTCTCGCCGGCGCCGGCGAGCTCCGGCCAACCCAAATCAACACGTTTTTGACCAATTAAATTCCAGAAAATCCGCGGAAATCGTCTCTCCCATGCCTCGAACCCCCTTTTTCAACCGCAAATCCCGCAAAACGGTCGCCAAACAGTGCCGACCAAGATCCCGAAAATCCGGCGACCCAATTATTTCGTTTTTCCAGCTTCTAACCACCATGAAATCATTCATAGACGTTCGACTATCCATTCTAAACCCCCAAATCATTTCCAATCTCTCTGATTTTGACCGAAACAAAAACCCAATAAAAATTCCGGCGACCTCGGCAATTACTCGCATTCCGGCACCATTTCAGGTACTTTTTGGTTCCATTTTGATCCTCTCAACATTCTACAACTCTCTAACACTTCAATTTTATCTCATATCAACTCCAGATTTGCGAAAATCACTCCAAACAGCCGCAACTTGTTCTTCATCCAAATCCATACCAAAACTCCACCAAATCGTAAGTTTCTTATACCAAATGAACCGCAAATCCATGGGGATTAAAAGCCCCATGGTTAATTTGTCTGGGATTATCAAGTTCGATCGAATTTGATGGATTTGTAAACTAGGGCTCATATGGGAAATTGGGTTAGGGTTCAGATAACATGTTAAAACAATTAACGTTCCAACTAATAACAAAAACGCGCGCCTGGTGCAGTGGTTAGTGCGTGTGTGTTTGGTAGGTGAGGTCACGGGTTCGATCCTCCTCCTCACCATTCTTTTTAATATTTATTTCTAACCACTTAAACCAACCCTTTAATAATCTACTAACCTATTAATAGTTAATAATATGTTTTAAGTGCTAAAAAAACATGTATAAGTTTATTTCATTTTAACAAAGGTTAAAATTTCTAATCTTCATACCAAAAACATGTTTTTTATATAAAATAATTGAACGAAACGTTCAAACGTTCAAACCCGTTTAAAAACTTTAATTTCTAAATCCGAAACATTTGACTACGGACTTAACTCCGGTTACCACGGTTCCATTTCTAAATTAAAATCTTTATACTTTTATTTATTTATACATTATATAACTTTTATTAATCAAATGATTAAGTTAAGAATATGTATTAAAGACTAAAATGTATAAGTTTAAATAAAGATTCTAAGTATTATTACCAATATATTACTAATGTTTTCTAAAATAGATTCTTGTAAAAATACAAAGTTTTAAAGACTAATAAATCGGTTTCGTATAAAAATACTCGGTTACGGTTCGTACCAAAAATCCCAAATCTCTGTAAATTCTTATTATTCCTATTCTAGTTACTATATTATATGTTTTCTAAGTTAGGATTCCCATCATTTAGGTGATACTAATATCTGGGAAATCCTCGGTTCCAATTGATTAATTTCTATACCATTTCAGATTTCGTATTCAAGGTGAGTAAATTCACTCCCCTTTTTATACTATTTTTGGGGCTGAAATATGTCTTTTTCTATATTACGTTTTCTATTCTAAAAGAGATCATACAAATATGTTAATCTAGTTCGCGGCTTGATGCAACCTTATGTGTTAGTTAAAGTAGTTTTATTGCTTGGTAAACCCACCGGTACAATGTTAGCGCTAATGGTTTGACAAACCCACCTGCCTGTACAACATCGATAGGTGATTTAAACCCGGCCTCTCTAATTCCATGTTTACTATGCTATGACGGTTGTTGCTATACTATGATGCTATGCTATGCCATGTCCCTAAATTGATAAATAATTATTGATGACTTATATATCGAGACGGTAAACGACGGTTGGTTAAAAGTTATCTTTAATTATCACATGAGTGGTTCTCGTGCTAAAATGGCTATACGAAATACTATGGGTTCTAAAGTGATTGGTGTGCTATGTGATTCTAGGTGTCCTGGTAGGGTAATAATTACGAAATTGCTAATTATATAAGTTTGCGCAGCATATCTTGTTGATCTCGGATTTTCCATATTATTATTTATAAATTGTGTTTTACTCACTAGCTTGTGAAGCTAACTTTATTTTCACATATTTCAGGTGGCTCTTGATTTATGACTTATTTCCAATTACGTTCAAGACATAGGAGCCTTGGACCTAGTGAAATAAAAATAAAGACTGTTTAATTTCTGTTGCTATGGATTTGTCGATTTATGTTTAAAGACTTGTATTTCCTAAACTTAAGATAATTCCTATTAGACTTACTAATTAAATACCATGTGCTTTGTTACTATTGATATCCAATTCCATTGACGCGCCCGGTGTATTCCGCCGCCGGACGGGGTGTCACAGTTTGGTATCAGAGCCATGGTTATAGTGAACTAGGATAGGGTATTAGAAACACACCGACCTAGACTATAACATAAGAATCCTTAGTGCAAATAGTTGTGCCTAGAAAACTCTTCTAAACTTATTTTATTTTCTTCTACGAACCTTTCTTTGCCTTTTCTTTATCTTATTTCTTATCCGATTTCGCGAAGGAGCTACAAGAGACTCGTCTGTGTGATTAGGATCTTTCTCTTTGTGGAATCTCGTCATCGTCTTGAGTGAGTTTGAAACGTGAGAAACGTGTGCAATCTGGAAGGGGAAACGCCTGTATCACGGACATCCTGTCTAAGGAAAAGCATTTCGTATAAATCTCTTTAAGAGACCAGTATGCTTACCTGGGGATGGACGAGATGAGTGTGACCCTATAGGCTAAAGCACACTTTCTCGAATGCGTTAAAAACGAACTTAACACCTTGATAAGTCTAAAGTGTCCAAACCCAGACACATTCCTAAGCCTTCAAATTCCATTTAATCGTTTTTTTCTAAGATTATCATTTTTTATGATTTCTAGTCATTTTATGAGTTCTACATGATTTTAAATATCACACCAAATTATTTGTTTGCGTTTCCTTCTAAATGATTGTTAAGGGATGTTTTCTAAAGTAATCCTATGATATTTCTAAGTAGCATTCAATTTCATCAAGTGTTTACTACGATTTATGTTTTAACAAAAACGGAATATTCCATGTCTCACGAAATCGTTTTCTCTTTTGTAGAATGGGATCTAGACAACGACTTGCTAATATTATTGCGACCCAAATGGGCGGTATCTTGCCCGGTCTCGTGAATCAACTCAATGCTGCGAACCAAAATAACGGGCCTAAGTGCGCACTGAAATATTTCAGCTCTTGCGGGCCGACTAAATTCTTTGGCAACGAAGGGGCCACGGGACTTCTCCAGTGGTTCGAAAGCATGGAGAGTACCTTTATAAACTGCGAATGCCCCGAAAATCTTAAGGTTCGTTATGCCACTAGCGTTCTCCAAAAGGGTGCTCTTACTTGGTGGAACGATGAAAAACGCAGGCTCGGAGAAGCTGCTGTTACTGCCTTGACCTGGGCTGCGTTCAAAACCACAATGACTAGCAAATACTGCCCTCCCAGCGAAATCCGAAAACTAGAGGGTGAATTTTGGGCACTCAAACAAGATAGCGGGGAGAACGTGGCTTATAACGGTCGTTTTTCTCAGCTTAGCACTCTTTGCCCAAACATGGTTACTCCGGAATCTCGGGGTATTGAACAGTACATCGGGGGCCTACCAATGACAATTCAGGATGCTATTTGGGGTAGTAAGCCAACTACCGTGGGTGAGGCCATGACTCTAGCCGGCCGTCTTACTGAAAACCACGTACAGGCCGGTACTCTGTTCCGTAAAGGCAACAAAAAGTTTAAAGGCTCCTCGAGCAACGATTCCAAACCCACTGAAGGAGGTTCTTAAAAGAGCCTTAAACCCGAATCATCATCTCAATCTAAGAAACGAAAGAATAACTCTACCAACTATGCACTTGTTACTCCTAACCCTCATGTGGCTCAGCAAGGGGGTAATGTTAACCGCAAGCCCTACACGGGAAATCTGCCCAAGTGCAACCATTGTCCGCTTCATCATGCTCCTAATACTCCGTGCCATAAGTGCACAGTTTGTCAACGTTTCGGCCACGTGGCTAAGGATTGCTGGAACGCTCCGAATAATGCAAACAATAATCGGGGAAACCAGGGTCGTGCCTGTTATAACTGTGGTGATCCAAACCACTTCCGGAACAATTGCCCACAGCCCATTAATGTGAATGTGAACACTAACGCAAATGCAAATCAAGCTGGTCGTGCTAGGGCTTTCAACATTAATCCTAATCAAGCCCAAGCAAACAACGATGTGGTGAACGGTATGTTTCTTGTTAATGATCGTTATGCTTCCATTTTATTTGATTCGGGTGCCGATAAGAGTTTTGTCTCTCTAGATTTTGCTTCTTCCTTTACTGTTAGTCGTATGGGCCTTGATAGACCTTATGTGGTAGAGGTAGCGAATGGGAAGGTTATTACTATTAGTTCATGTTTTATGGGGTGTATGCTTAATCTTTTGGGTCACGTTTTCCATGTCGATCTCTTACCTATGACTCTCGGTAGTTTTGACATTATTATCGGTATGGACTGGTTATCCGCTAACGGTGCGGAAATTTTGTGTCGGGAAAAGATTGTTCGAGTTCCTCTTCCATCGGGTCAAATTCTGAACATCTCGGGGGAGAAATCTTCTATCGGTTTGAAAATCATGTCTTGCGTCGAAGCCCAAAAATATTTGCGTAAGGGCTATGTTGCGTTTTTGGCTCGTGTTGAAGTTAAGAAAACGAAAGAGAAGAAGCTCGAAGATATTCCAGTTGTGCGGGATTTTGCGGAGGTTTTTCCCGAGGACGTAACCGGTCTTCCACCCGCACGACAAGTTGAGTTCCGTATTGATCTTGTACCCGGTGCTACTCCTGTAGCAAAAGCTCCTTATCGTCTTGCACCTTCCGAACTCCAGGAGTTGGCTAGTCAACTCCAAGAGTTATCCGACAAAGGTTTCATTCGTCCGAGTTCCTCTCCATGGGGTGCTCCAATCTTGTTTGTCAAAAAGAAAGATGGCTTTTTCCGTATGTGTATCGATTATCGCGAGCTTAATAAACTCACCGTCAAAAATCGTTATCCATTGCCGCGTATCGATGATCTTTTTGATCAACTCCAAGGTGCAACTTGCTTTTCTAAGATCGATCTCCGTTCTGGTTATCATCAATTGCGTGTTCATGAAGATGACATACCGAAGACTGCGTTTCGTACGCGGTATGGTCACTTTGAGTTCACGGTCATGCCTTTTGGTTTAACTAATGCACCTGCTGTTTTCATGGACTTGATGAATCGCGTGTGTCGACCGTTTTTGGACAAATTTATTATTGTGTTTATTGATGATATTTTGATCTATTCCAAATCCAAAACCGATCATGAGCAACATCTTCGTACCATTCTTCAAATGCTTAAGCAAGAGCAACTCTATGCTAAGTTTTCCAAGTGTGAGTTCTGGCTCAAGGAGGTTCAGTTTCTGGGTCACATTGTTAACGAAAACGGGGTTCAAGTGGATCCCGCAAAAATCGAAACCGTCAAGAATTGGTCAGCACCTTCAACTCCAACTGAAATCCGTTCTTTTCTTGGTCTAGCGGGTTACTACCGTCGGTTCATTGCTAATTTTTCTAAGATTGCTGTTCCTCTCACGTCCTTAACTTGTAAGAATGTACCTTTTGTGTGGGGTCCCGAGCAACAAAAAGCGTTTGATATTCTTAAAGACAAATTGTGTAACGCTCCGATTCTTACTCTTCTCGACGGTCATGAAGATCTTGTTGTGTATTGTGATGCTTCGAAACAAGGTCTTGGTTGTGTTCTCATGCAACGGGGTAAAGTCATAGCTTATGCCTCGAGACAACTCAAAGTTCATGAAAAGAACTATGCCACTCACGATCTTGAACTGGGTGCTGTGGTTTTTGCTTTCAAAATTTGGAGGCATTATCTCTATGGTACCAAATGTCTCGTCTATACCGATCATAAGAGTCTGCAACACATTCTGAATCAGAAAGAGCTTAATATGAGGCAAAGGCGTTGGGTGGAATTGTTGAATGATTATGATTGTGAAATCCGTTACCACCCTGGCAAAGCTAATGTCGTCGCCGATGCTCTTAGTCGTAAGGAACACGTCATGCTTTCTTGTGTTTCTCTCCGTGTTGATCTCAAGTCTCAAATCCTTGATGCTCAGCGTACCGTTGTTTCCGAGGGTACCTTTCGTGATGAGATGACCATCGGTAATGATTTGCAGTTGGAAACTAAAACTGATGGTCTACTCTATTTTATGAATCGTCTTTGGGTGCCTTCTCGGGGTAGTGTTCGTACTCTTATTCTTGATGAGGGTCACAAAAGTCGTCATTCTATTCATCCTGGTGCGGACAAAATGTATATGAGTCTCCGTCCTCACTATTGGTGGCCTGGGATGAAGAAAGATATTGCTTTGTATGTCTCCAAATGTTTGACATGTTCAAGGGTCAAAGCCGAACATCAGCGTCCTTCCGGTCTTCTTGAGCAACCGGAAATTCCTGTTTGGAAATGGGAGAGTATAGCCATGGATTTTATTACTAAGCTTCCTCCTTCTAATGGCTACGATAGTATCTGGGTTATTGTGGATCGGTTAACAAAATCTGCTCATTTTCTTCCTATCAAGGAAATTTACTCGGCTGAAAAGCGTGCCCAACTCCATGTTAAAGAGATTGTTTGTCGTCATGGGGTGCCACTTGATATTATTTCTGACCGTGATGGTCGTTTCATGTCCCGTTTCTGGAAGGGTCTTCAGGATGCTATGGGTACTAAACTTAATCTCAGCACAGCTTATCACCCTCAAACGGATGGTCAAAGCGAGAGAACTATTCAAACTCTTGAAGATTTGCTTCGGTCTTGTGTAATTGACTTTAAGGGTAATTGGGATACTCATCTGCCGTTGATTGAATTCTCGTATAACAATAGTTATCATTCTAGCATTGATATGGCACCGTTCGAAGCTCTTTATGGTCGTAAATGTCGTTCTCCTTTATGTTGGACCGAAGTCGGTGACTCTCAAATTACTGGACCCGAAATGATTCAAGAGACCACCGATAAGATCCGAAAGATCCGTGAGAATCTTCTAGCAGCTCGTAATCGCCAAAAGTATTATGCCGATAAAAAGCGAAAGCCTATGGAGTATGAAATTGGTGATATGGTTTTGCTCAAAGTGTCTCCATGGAAGGGAGTTTTCCGTTTTGGTAAGAAGGGAAAGCTAGCTCCTCGATATGTGGGACCGTTTAAAGTTCTTAAGAGGATTGGTAAAGTTTCTTATGAGTTGGAACTACCCGAGAAATTGGGTGGTGTTCATCCTGTGTTTCATGTTTCCAATTTGAAGAAGTGTCTATCTGATGAGAATCTCATTGTGCCTATCGATGATATCCGAATTGATGAATCGATGCAATTCATTGAACGGCCATTGGAGATTATGGACCGTGAAGTCAAACAACTCAAGCGAAGCCGGATACCGATAGTCAAAGTTCGTTGGGAATCTAAGCGTGGACCCGAGTTTACTTGGGAACGTGAAGATCAAATGAAAGCCAAGTATCCGCATCTTTTTGCTTCATCTTCTTCTACCTCGGTTTGAACAAATTTCGGGACGAAATTTCTATAAGGAGGGGAGACTGTGACATCTGCCCCGAACCCGAATCCGGATGCCCGATTCAAACCCGAGGTTTGTTTATCTTTTAATTATAACTCGTATTTATTTCCGCAAAATGTAACGTTCATTTTAATTATGAATAAATACTATGAACGTCTCGTAATAACCTCCTAACGCAATAAACGAACTAATGATGATAAAACGTCACCTATGAAAAACGTTACGTCTCAACTTGGTTAATTTAATTAGTTGAATTATGTAAAAACTAACCTTTAGGCCAAAAATGTAATTTCTGAAACTTGACATAAAGTTTAATAACTAAAATGAAACAATTATAAAGCACAGGGACTGTTTGTGTAAAAAAAAAGTAATTAACCCAACCCAGCCCCTCCCCCCTTCGTCTCTCCCGTTTTTCCGGCGAGATTTCTCGCCGGCGCCGGCGAGCTCCGGCCAACCCAAATCAACACGTTTTTGACCAATTAAATTCCAGAAAATCCGCGGAAATCGTCTCTCCCATGCCTCGAACCCCCTTTTTCAACCGCAAATCCCGCAAAACGGTCGCCAAACAGTGCCGACCAAGATCCCGAAAATCCGGCGACCTAATTATTTCGTTTTTCCAGCTTCTAACCACCATGAAATCATTCATAAACGTTCGACTATCCATTCTAAACCCCCAAATCATTTCCAATCTCTCTTATTTTGACCGAAACAAAAACCCAATAAAAATTCCGGCGACCTCGGCAATTACTCGCATTCCGGCACCATTTCAGGTACTTTTTGGTTCCATTTTGATCCTCTCAACATTCTACAACTCTCTAACACTTCAATTTTATCTCATATCAACTCCAGATTTGCGAAAATCACTCCAAACAGCCGCAACTTGTTCTTCATCCAAATCCATACCAAAACTCCACCAAATCGTAAGTTTCTTATACCAAATGAACCGCAAATCCATGGGGATTAAAAGCCCCATGGTTAATTTGTCTGGGATTATCAAGTTCGATCGAATTTGATGGATTTGTAAACTAGGGCTCATATGGGAAATTGGGTTAGGGTTCAGATAACATGTTAAAACAATTAACGTTCCAACTAATAACAAAAACGCGCGCCTGGTGCAGTGGTTAGTGCGTGTGTGTTTGGTAGGTGAGGTCACGGGTTCGATCCTCCTCCTCACCATTCTTTTTAATATTTATTTCTAACCACTTAAACCAACCCTTTAATAATCTACTAACCTATTAATAGTTAATAATATGTTTTAAGAGCTAAAAAAACATGTATAAGTTTATTTCATTTTAACAAAGGTTAAAATTTCTAATCTTCATACCAAAAACATGTTTTTTATATAAAATAATTGAACGAAACGTTCGAACGTTCAAACCCGTTTAAAAACTTTAATTTCTAAATCCGAAACATTTGACTACGGACTTAACTCCGGTTACCACGGTTCCATTTCTAAATTAAAATCTTTATACTTTTATTTATTTATACATTATATAACTTTTATTAATCAAATGATTAAGTTAATAATATGTATTAAAGACTAAAATGTATAAGTTTAAATAAAGATTCTAAGTATTATTACCAATATATTACTAATGTTTTCTAAAATAGATTCTTGTAAAAATACAAAGTTTTAAAGACTAATAAATCGGTTTCGTATAAAAATACTCGGTTACGGTTCGTACCAAAAATCCCAAATCTCTGTAAATTCTTATTATTCCTATTCTAGTTACTATATTATATGTTTTCTAAGTTAGGATTCCCATCATTTAGGTGATACTAATATCTGGGAAATCCTCGGTTCCAATTGATTAATTTCTATACCATTTCAGATTTCGTATTCAAGGTGAGTAAATTCACTCCCCTTTTTATACTATTTTTGGGGCTGAAATATGTCTTTTTCTATATTACGTTTTCTATTCTAAAAGAGATCATACAAATATGTTAATCTAGTTCGCGGCTTGATGCAACCTTATGTGTTAGTTAAAGTAGTTTTATTGCTTGGTAAACCCACCGGTACAATGTTAGCGCTAATGGTTTGACAAACCCACCTGCCTGTACAACATCGATAGGTGATTTAAACCCGGCCTCTCTAATTCCATGTTTACTATGCTATGACGGTTGTTGCTATACTATGATGCTATGCTATGCCATGTCCCTAAATTGATAAATAATTATTGATGACTTATATATCGAGACGGTAAACGACGGTTGGTTAAAAGTTATCTTTAATTATCACATGAGTGGTTCTCGTGCTAAAATGGCTATACGAAATACTATGGGTTCTAAAGTGATTGGTGTGCTATGTGATTCTAGGTGTCCTGGTAGGGTAATAATTACGAAATTGCTAATTATATAAGTTTGCGCAGCATATCTTGTTGATCTCGGATTTTCCATATTATTATTTATAAATTGTGTTTTACTCACTAGCTTGTGAAGCTAACTTTATTTTCACATATTTCAGGTGGCTCTTGATTTATGACTTATTTCCAATTACGTTCAAGACATAGGAGCCTTGGACCTAGTGAAATAAAAATAAAGACTGTTTAATTTCTGTTGCTATGGATTTGTCGATTTATGTTTAAAGACTTGTATTTCCTAAACTTAAGATAATTCCTATTAGACTTACTAATTAAATACCATGTGCTTTGTTACTATTGATATCCAATTCCATTGACGCGTCCGGTGTATTCCGCCGCCGGGCGGGGTGTCACAACATATACTACGCACGACCAGTACACTTGCTGTTTGTGTGAAGTAGAGTTATGTCACACCCTCAATTTTCCACAAAAAGGTTATCCGTTAGCCGTGTGACATACCATGATCTCAAGCCCATGTTCAAGGTTTAAAATAAAAAGTTGCAAAGTTTAGCGGAAGCATAAGTAAATCCGGTACGCAAAACCCGCGCACAACAAACAAACCAAGTTATTCAAAGAAATAAGTTTTAAATAATAGTTTTGTAAAAGTACAAAGGACGACCCAAATGCAAACATGTCCTACGTGCTCAGCTTCTTAGTTACTTGAGAAAACATACTAAAACGGTCAATACATAATATTGGTGAGTTCAATGAGTTTAATTTAACGATATGAATAAGATAAAAAAACAAAAGTTTCTAGATATATAAATATATATATATTATTGTTGCTTTTCAAGACCACCTTGCTTACTACACGAGCACGTCGAGATTAAACTGAACGTTACTTAACTTGTCTTGTCGCCACCACTACGGGTGACCAAAATGTGTAAAAGACAATTTGCACCACATGACTCCAAGCCACTAGTGGGGTCTGCCGAACCCGTAGTACTACTCAAATTTCCCCGTTATGCCGAAGTTGCTATATAAATAATCTCAACTCAAGAAAAGGACTTTATAAGAATGCTAATGCTCGGCAAAATAAACCCTTAACAATAAATATTATTTATCCAAAAGGTTGCCCAAGTTGGCAATGTAATAGTTTTGCCCGAAGGCCCTACCCGAAGGTATAAAACGTAGCCTTAGTTGGCCCCGCCCGAAGGCATAAAGTTTTGCCCGTAGGCCCTGCCCGAAAGAATAAAAATGCAGTTCCCCCGAAGGCACTGTTAAGTAGTTGCCCGAAGAGTAAAAACATTTGTATGTTTTCTCGCCGAAAAAAATTTAAAAGCGGGCAACACACTCACATTTGAAGCGCACAACAAATATAAGATATGCAACGCAGATTTCCTAGATCGCCCTATGACCTGCGGAATGACGATCAGTGGCGTACCCAGGAAATTTTTTCATGGGGGTCGGAAATTTGGTAATAATCGTTTAAGTATCGATATATAATATTTTTTTCAATTCGGTTCGATTCGGTTCGGGTCGAACCGGGTCGGGTTAAATTAAAAAATGACAACAACTAAATTTGATGGGTCAAAATTAAAAAAAGTTTCATTTTACCTCCACTTCTATTTAAAAGTAAAAAATTTTCATTCTCTCCACTCAACTAACTTATTTAATGTCTAACCCTAATTTTTATCTATAAATATCAAACCAAATCTCTCTAATCACTTTCATCATCTAAACTCTCTCTCAAACTCTCTCAATCTATTTAAGAATTTCTACAAATTTTCATCTTTCAAACTCTCTCTTAAATTTCATCTTTTTTTCAACAAATTTTCAACAACAACTTGTGAGTTTTTTATTCTTTCTTTCATTTTTCTTTCATTTTTATTCCTAAATACTTGAAACATCCTCTATAACTTTACCATGTATTTACCAAGGTAAATAGAGTTTGGTAAATCACCATTTTGAGGTTCGAGTTAGGATTGTTTTTCTCAAACTATATAAAATAAATCTTTTATTTTGTTTCTTAAACTTCATATGCCTCCATTATACATCTTTTTTAAGTCACTAATCTACAAATAAGAAGTTAATGAAACCAAACCATGTTTCCAAACAATATTATGTTGGAAAACTTGTGTTATGGTATAAAAATGGTGATGTTGTGAACCTTGGTTCTACAACTAATATTTCCACCATTCATCACTTCTCACTTGATTACTTAGCAAAAATAGTTAATTTATTTATATATTTTCTTTTTGTACTCATGACCATCCAAATCATCAACTATATTGATGGTTTTGTGCAATGGTGAAACACTTAAGGTTACAATACCATAATGATTGACTATATATGACAATATAAATAAATATATATTACTATCTTCTAACCATAATATAACCCAATCCATTGTTAAATATTATGTATCTCATATAGGCTACTAACTGGACATTAAACTGAGTTTTCAAGCCTGTATGGGGGTCGAGGGTTAAATTTTACGGGGGTCGATCGAGAATTTAACATATAAAAACAATAAAAAAAAAATTTCGCAGGGGGAGCAGGCGCCCCCCACCCGACCAAAGTAGGTCCGCCCCTGATGACGATAACAAAGGGTATATGTCTCTTTGCTGCTTACTGCGAACCGTGAAAGAAAGAGGAATAGATTAGAGTTTAGAGATGTTGCTGCTCTTGTATGCTAATATCTATACATATACGTACATTACATAGTCATACATACATGTTTACGGGTCGCGAAACTTACCGATAATCAGCGACGAAGATGATCGGAGAGGAAAGAATAAGTTGCGGCTGCTTTTGGATTGCTTCGACAAGGACGCACATAGGAACATGATGAAGCGAGAGGAATGGTTTGATGTTTGTGTGAGTCTTCCAAAACATAAAAACAAAGACGACGAGGATATGGGAATGGGCATTTAGGGTTGGGTATTTAATTAAATATTTACACTTTGCCCCCTAATCTTATTTAATTTATTTATTTAATTTTTGAAATTAATAACTAATTTTAGTTAATTATAATTTAAACCTAAACTTTATGAAAGTCAAATAACGAAGCGAGCGAGTCATTCCTGACAAGAATTAACAAAATTTAGCGAGGAAGAGTTAATGGCGTTAACCTTAAAAATTTCGGGTTGTCACATCATCCCCTTGTTAAAAGAATTTTCGTCCTGAAAGTTAGATCATGTCCTTGGTTGCCTGTAACGATTTAGTATTTACTTTTGATCCTTGAAGTTGATCGAATAGGTTGTCTAGATAACTCTTGTAATTCAACTAGAGTAAATCGATAATATTTTCCGAACTATAGGAGCTGCCCCTGGTTCCAACTCTATTTGGAATTCAACTTGGCGACGAGGAGGTAGGCTGGGAAAATCCTCAGGAAATACTTCAAGGAATATCGCGAACAACTAGGATACTTTCAATTTTCTTCTCGCCTGACGATTTCTTGATGACCACAGCTAGACGGGCGCATGTCCCTTAATGCTTCTTGGCTTTCATACACGTGATAACTTCAACAGCATCGCTATATGTTTCACTCTAGATAGAAAAGAAATCTCCCCTAGGGAGAGGAAGACGAACAATGCTTTTCATATAGATAATTTCTGCACAATTTTTAAGCTAATCAATTCATACTAATTACTAGTACATCAAAATTATGCAAAGTTGTTGGCATGAGATTTACAAGGAATTTGACTCAAAAGATCTCGGCTACATGCTTCACATTTGCCTCGCTTCGATTTGTTTACCATTCGCCTCTCATTACAATATTTATTGTTTATAGAAGTTGGAGTTAATCCTACAAATTCTACGAATTTATCTGATGTGAAAACTCCTATCAGCACCCGAATCTAATAAGGCATAAGCATGACGTTGGTTGAGCGAAAAGTACTTAAACATGTGTTTGTGTAGGAATTTCTTGCTTGTTAAATTATTAACCATTTGGGAGTCGTTTGTGAACCAGTAGTTTTCCACGAATTACTAGTTTTTAAATGTCATTTAGGTGTTTAAGATATTCGTTGAGTTACTCTTTTCGCAATAAATAATACATTTAATTATTTAATAATGTAGTCTTCATGAGAGCGTTTCAGATTGCGAAGATATTATTGATGATAGATTGGCGTGTTTGTAAACCTCTCTAACTAGGTAGTAGCGTCTATCAATAAGCGAGCAGGTTTTACGACACCAGCCACTCCTAAGCGGCTTACACGAATTTCCACTGACAATGGAATTTTTTATTTTTATTTTTTTAGTTTTTGCACTAAATTTCACATTAGAACCATTAATACACGAGCTAGGTCTCACCAAGATTCACATGCGCTACATATTACTATCCTATGTGCACCCGTGATGATAATTTTTCTTGCATGTTCACCCTAACCCTATCTTGTGTTAAAACATTCCAAAGACTATAATACTAAGTACTGTGAGGTGCCAAGGATGAAATGTTATCTATAGCTTAATCCTCAACTCCAAATTAATCATCTAGGAGTTATATTATTAAGTGTAGTTGAGAATTGTTCGTTTTGATTAATAACTTTAGTTATGGATTGTTCATGTAATCGTTCACTGACATAAGCTACCGAAGAGCATAAGGTTATTCTTTTACTCGATATAGGATAGATTTCGATTAGAAAGTACATAAAACGTTCCTCTACTTTATGGTAGATTTATCGCTAAAGGAATATAACCAAAATGTGAGCTCATGGCTTAGGTAAAGATGACGTTCCCGTGTCAAATTTTTTTCTGCAATAGTGCATGTCGTCTGGTCCAACCAGTCTTTATGTAGAACAAGAATATCATAAGTATTCATCTTCACGAGGTGCATCTTCGAGTCAATAGTTTTCACGAGTGCAACAAGCACCGACTTGACGAAATAAGGTGATTGTGACATGATGGAGGGGTTTTAAAAGATTAAATAAATGGTTCAACACCAACAGAGGAATCAGGGGGGTTGCATATCTCCCCTTATCCATCATTTTTAAACGCCTAAGGAAGACATAGTCCAAATGTTCGGATACGGATGGTTTGATCATTGCCCACCGATTCAGCGATAATCTCCAGAAGACGCTTCTCAGATTCTGAAAATGAATCCGTAATGATGGGAATGAGAATTAAAATCAAGAATTGAAATCAGGTCTATAGTTAAAGGCTTAATAAAATAGTATAAGGAAGTTTTAGTATAAGGAAGTTTGCCTATGAACACAAGTAAAAAGATTTACATATAAGGTAGCACGTATAGGAACACGTATAAGCCCGATCTAATATAGCTAATGTGCAGTGCGAGTGTAACTAATGCAATGTCTAGTTATAGTCTAGATGCAAGTGCTAGTTCCCTATAACTTATGGCTCTAATACCAATTTGTCAAACTTTCAATTTTCCACAAAAGGGGTATCTGTTAGGTGTGTGACAAGCCAGGATCTCAAACCATTAGTTGTCACACCCCGACCGATGGCGGAATCATCGAGGCAGACGAAAGTGAATAGATTGCTCGTAGCTCATGGCACTAAAATGATTAAAATACAAATTAATAGCTTTTTCATAATCCCAAATAACAAGTTACAACGTTTCAACCATCAGCAAACAAACATAAATCATTTATTTAAACTAGGTCTAAGATCCTACATGTGAAGGCATCTCAAAATCCTCCTAAGCTGCACTTCCTGAATGTCACACCCCGGTTTTTTTTGGACAACCCGAGCGTGCGATCCAATTGGTACCTAGGTTGGTTATCTTATAAAAATCTTAAAGTTTCGTCACAGCGGAAGAATTTATCAAAACTTCGTTCTTTTATTTTTGCAATCAAACAATATTTAAATAAAAAGAAACATTGTTTAATAAGCATAAGGTTTTCAAAACCCCGCTTCATTTCATAATATATTGTAATTCATATTACAAAAACCATATTATTTCTATTACAGGTAATAAGCCACAAGATCTCCCTAGATGCGTCCAATCTTCAGGCATAATCTTATACTATCAAACATAGCTAACGAGCACATGTCCAAAATCTCAAACTGAATAACATGACCCTTAGCAAAATCATTCTTTCATTCATAACCTGTAAAATGTTTAGAAAACATCAGCAAAATGCTGGTGAATATCATTTGTAAGACCCAAATAATTTATAAGCATGAATTGCATTAATTTAGATTAACCATACTTAATCATAGGATAAAACACACATTCAGATCGTTCGTTGTACACTAATAACAATTTGTTATCAGGTTGCCCGTGGAACCTTCAATGCCTAGGGAGTCGTAATCCTTTGGGCACCAAACTATTATTAGCCATGCTTTGGCATAGTATCCCCTTTCGAATACTACCCTCCACATGTGTATTGTTTCTGATCAGACCACACGTACAATCTTAGCCTGATGCTAGTCTCGTATTTTACCAGCATGCATTAATAAATTAACTACAGTTCGATCATGCTGGTTTTCAAAATAAAAGTTTTAATAAAAGTTTAGTATAAACACAAATGTATTCACCTTTTAATCTCAGCAGAACCTTTGCTTAGTTTCTAAGGTTTGGTAGAGATTTCTTAAACAACTCTATCGTTGGATTCTTCAAATGAAACTTCTATGAAAATATATTAAATGAGGCTTCAAAGTCAATAGAACTGAAGCATAAGGTTGTATTTAAGAAAGGAGGCTTGAAATGAAATTGCGTACTAAATTGTTAACTAAAGCTGCTATTTATAATGTTCTTGAGTGTATGGATATAGACTTACGCACACATACATACATACATATAACACATGCATACACCCGTTATACTTATACCACCCTTCCAAACACGTACATACACACATAAGCCACACTCTAACATGCATTCTCGTGTCTCATGCACACACTTCTTATGCTTTTATTTTATTAATATCAATATTATATTAAATTTGATTTCAACGGTTATCCATAATATTCCCAATAATTAAGTTTTCATATATTATAATCTTTATATTGATTATAATTTATATAGTTTAAATCTTGCTTTTTCTTGTAACTTTAAAAATATAGTATTTTACAAAATTATAATTATGTCGTTATAACGAGCTCATCATTCTCTACGTGCCGACCTAAGTTTCATTAAAAACAGAGTAAGTTTAAATTTATTATAAAACGGTCTCCTATAATAGTAATTGCTCGTCTAAACATCTTATATTTTCTGATAGCTATCCAATCCGTTTCTTACTCGTTTGACGTTATTTGAAACATAAATGTCATATATGTACTAATTGCTTATTTGTGATTTAAAACGTCAAGTGTCTTTATATATTTTAGGTAGGAACACTGAAATCATGTGAAAATAGTATTTGTTCAGCTAACGAATTAGCTGGTAAGTAAACATAGGTTTGCATATATATATATATATATAGATATATATATATATATAGAGAGAGAGAGATAGATGTTGAAAAATATTTTGAAATAATTAAAATGAGTAGATGACTTCAATGCTCATGTTATGTAACAACCATCTATCCAAAGTGTAACATACCAGGTAAACGTATAGCACAATCAAACCTTATGACTAGCATCCACTTATCACACAGACTAAGGAATTGTATCTTATATTAGAATGATAAGTACGAGTGATTTGGGTAACTAGGGTTTTAACTAGAATTTGGGTCTAGATAAATGAATTGATTTAAATACAAAAAGATAATAGTCTTATAGATTTTAAAATAGTGATTAAATAAGTAATCTACTAATTAAATTGTATATAAAGTTAAACCTCTTATGAAATAAATCAAAGCTTACAAAATTTAATAAGTGACAAAAATAATATGATAAAACTGATTAATTATTTAAGAAAATAGATTTATAACAATTAACCCTTTAAGTAATACCATTAGTATAGTCATACTTTTATAAAAATCTAAAATTATTATGTGGCTAATATTTAAAATTATATATATTAATTTATATGTGTAGCCATATAAAGTATCTTATAAAATAACTTGTTAAACGTTCCATAACTCAAAGGTAATTAAATGAACTTGTTAAACAAATGTTAAATAATTAAATGAATATGTGTAACCAAATGTTACTTAATAATTAACTTGTTTAAATTATAAAATAACTTGTTAAACATTTCATAACTCAAAGGTAATTAAATGAACCAAATGTTACTTAATAATTAACTTGTTTAAATGAAACTTGTATAAAACAAAATACAGGCCAAAGAGTTCGAAGACTGAACCATCTAGTGCAACATAAATTGAACAAACCGATGGACCAGCACCAACTTTGTTGTTATAAATAGAACTCAAATTTTTTAAACTGTTACTTGTTTTAAACCCAAATCCTATTATAAACCCAATATCGAAATCACTACAATTGAACCTTGAACGATTTTGAAGCTGCAAATAAATCATTGGGCTTTTATTCTATGAATCAAAACGAATTCAGGGATGTATTGAATTACCTTTTCTTGTGTCGAATTGTTAATGAACGGATTACGAGCATGGACGAAGAAGATGAGATCACTAGACGCGTTTGTGTGTGTTGAAAAGTAAAATTGATGCTACAGAAAGATACAATGAATGAATATGAATGAATTGTATTGTATAAATAAGATCATATCGAGCTCAAACGATTGAAACAAATCTCGAGTTGGTTGCGGATGTTGATGAGCTCGAATCGCCTGAACTTTCGTGATTTCTATCAATTTAACTTGTTTATTTAGTTTCTAAAGGATTTGAGTAATGGTTTAAAACAGATTAATTTGATCTTTATCTGAAACTTTGTTTGAAATCTGCTCCTAGGATTTGCCGGAACTTACGGCTTTGCCTTTGGTTTGATAATACCGCAATTTATAAAATGTTTAGGTTCGAATGTTGTCGATAAGAGATAATGAGCGATTAAAATGGATTAAAACAATCATTTTTGGTATTTTCGGTCGTTGCCGGAGCTGCCGAAAGGTTGCCAGAGTTGGCCGCCGGAAAAAAAGGGTTGAGGGGTTGGGTCTGTTAAATAATTACAGATTTGGCCCTAGTGTTTAAATTGTTTGTAAACTATGGTAAAAGGTTATAAGTTTCATTATTTACATAATAACCCCTTAAAGTTAGTTTGTTAATTAAAACACTAAGGCCCCGTTTGTTTTTTTAAGAGATTTAAGTCTGAATTTGAATACCACATCTGAATGTTAAGATGTGATTCAAATGTCTGAAATCTGAATCATTAGGAGGTGTAGGCTAGAGACGAACCTCTAGTCGTCGGAGATGGAGCCTAGTCTCCGAGTTGGAAGTTAATGTAGGCCGGAGACAAACGTATATTTTTTTGGGTTAAGAGGTTTTCAGACCCACTAAAAGCTCTTACTGGTTCAGATGCTATTAAGACGCTAAACCTCTTAACACCAGAAAAAAAACAAACAGCCCCACGTCTGATTACGTCTGACCGAATCAGACGTTTTCCTCTATTCAGAGAAAAAAGGGAAAAACAAACAGGGCCTAACTTAACTAACCAAACTAACTCCTAGATTTTTATATAAACCTACTAATCATATAAAATTTATCATTATATAGCTAGTTTGATATCTTTTATAAAACCACATTTTGTTTAGAGAAAAACTTACAAGTTTTATTAAGATTACTTTACGAATAATAAGTTCATCAATTTATGTTAAGGTTATATTGTTAAATGATTTAGATAATATAGTTTGAACGAGATGATTAGGAAATTACATCATTTTATGATAAACATGAGAAATTCCATTGATGTTTAACCGGGTTCGGGTTTACGATTTCGATCGGATTTGCTTCGGGGAAAATATTACATTAGTTACAGTAATACTAATTCAAAGTTTTGGACAAAAGTTCTTGTTAAGATGTTAAACCCATGTTCAAGGTTTAAAATGAAAAGTTACAAAGTTTAGCGGAAGCATAAGTAAAACCGGTACGTAAAACCCATGCATAACAAACAAACCTTGTTATTCAAAGAAATAAGTTTTAAATAATAGTTTTGTAAAAGTCCAAAGGACGAACCAAATACATGCATGTCCTACGTGCTTAGCTCATTGGTTACATGAGAAAACATACTAAAACAGTTAACACATAATGTTGGTGAGTTCAATGAGTTTAATTTAACAATATGAATAAAATAAAATAAAAAAACCAAAAGTTTCCTGATAAATAAATATATTATTATTGGTTTGCAAGACCACCTTGTTTACTATACGAGCAAATCTAGATTAAACTGAACGTTACTTAACTTGTCTTGTCGCCACCACTACGGGTGACCAAAATGTGTAAAGGACAATTTGCATTGCATGACTCCAAGCCACTTGTGGGGTCTTCCGAACCCGTAGTACTACTCAAATTTTTCCGTTATGCCGAAGTTAGCATATAAATAATCTAAACTCAAGAAAAGGACTTTATAAGAATGCTAATGCTTGGTAAAATAATCCCTTAACAATAAATATTATTTTTCCAAAAGGTTGCTCAAGTTGGCAATGTAATAGTTTTGTCCGAAGGTATAAAACGTAGCCTTAATTGACCCCGCCCGTAGGCCCTGCCTGAAGGCATAAAAATACAGTTCGCCCGAAGCCACTGTTCAGTAGTTGCCCGAAGGCGATGCAACGCATATTTCCTAGATCGCCCTACGACCTGCGGAATGAAGATAACGAAGGGTATATGTGATCGGGGTGAGCAACGACGATCGTCGGATTGTTCGATGACGGTGCAGTTGCGCAACGGGTGTCGTTTCGTCTCTTAATTTGCTGCTTACTGCGAATTGTTAAAGAAAGAGGAATAGATTAGAGATGTTCCTGCTCGTGTATGCTAATATGTATACATATACGTACATCACATAGTCATACATACATATTTACGGGTCGCGAAACTTATCGATAATCAACGACGAAGATGATCGGAGAGGAAAGAATAAGTTGCGGCTGCTTCTGGATTGCTTAGACGAGGACGCACGTAGGAACGAGATGCAAGCGAGAGGAATGGTTTGATGTTTGTGTTTGTGTGCGTCTTCCAAAATAGAAAAACAAAAAAACGACGAGGTTATGGGGATGGGCATTTAGGGTTGGGTATTTAATTAAATATTTACGCTTTGCCCCCTAATCTTCGTTAAATAATTTATTTAAGTTATGAAATTCAAATAAAGAAACGAGCGAGTCATTCCTGACAAGAATTAACAAAATTTGGCGAGGAAGAGTTAACAGCATTAACCTGAAAATTTTCGGGTTGTCACAAGTTTGATGTTTCTGTTTTGCTTTTAAAACCTGAATTTTTAAACCATTTTTGTAATTAATATATATACGTTTTCACACATCAAATACATTAAAATAATTAGGATATTATAGTTATTTAGACATAACTTATCTTCAAAGTAAACAATAACATTAATAAGATGCAGCTTTTTTGTGTTGTTTGATTTTTGTTTTAGCATGAGACAAACAAGGTATCATTAAAGGCTTGTGATTGATCAACTTTTTTTTTGAATGGCAGAATTTTTATAAAAACAGCAAAAAGCTCCGAGCCAAAAGCAAGGAGGCAGCATTACAGCAAAGGCTTGTGATTGATCAACTAAGTATGAAAAATACATATATGCTTTATGTAGGTTTTTTAACGTGAGCTATTCGTTTATGGTTATGGTATGTATGGACGTATTATTCTAGGAGTTATGTATTGATGTATTCTTATTTAAGATTTTCCGTTGTAATGTTTTAATTAAATGAATGTTTTAAACTATTTTAGGCTATCTAAGACCAACTATGCGGGTTTTTAAGAACCTTTGAGCTTGGATCTAAATATGAGATTGTTATGTGATATTATGATTAATGATGTGGAATCTCACTGATCATGTAGTGATGATTGAATGTTCATGAAGATCATTGCAATGCTAATCATAATTTGTAGGTTATTTTATTGATTATGTGAAAGTTACAAAAGAATATGGATATCAAAGGATAGAAACTCTTGCAATTAATCTAAGTGTGTGTGTTATATATGCTCACACCACACCCACTTCACAATTAACCTAAAGTGAAACAATTAAAGCACAACATGTTTACACAAATATTTCAAGTATAATACAAATAGATTTATATTTACACGTCTCCCTCGCGGTTTCTCGTTAATTTGATGTCGATGATCATTAAAAACTATAAAAACCAAAAAGATTATTGTAGTTTTTTAGTAGATTTGACAGTTTTGTAATTAAAGTGAAATTAGGTGTCAGTGTATAAAGAAAAAGGGCATTTTTGGTCGTAGGTAGGCCTGTTATTTTGATGATAACTGCCAAAATCACAAGAAAATAGGTCGTCAATTTAAATCTAATTTGAAGCTAATAATACAATTCGGATTTGAAATCAAGTACATAGATTACGTTTCATGGTTGTTATTAATCAATTGGGCAACTCAAAATTAGGGACTAAGAAAAAATCAAAAGCGATTAGGATTTATGTGTGATTATTAAGAAGATATCCAATCAGGGCTTTTTGGTTTTACATTCAAGAGGTGCGTAATCGTTTGCATTCATAGAATCGAAATCGGTTTTGTTTCCATGATTTAGAGATCGATTTTATCGACTTTTGAGCTATGCAGTTAATCTCGGTGAGATCTCGGTGAGATCTCACCGATATCTCGGTAATCGGTACTCTATGAGAATATCGGTACAAATATCGGTACAAGATATCGGTGCCGAGAATATCGGCCGATATTACCGATATATCACCGAGATTTGGATTTCAAAATATCGGTAATATCGCCGAGATTCTCGATTTTGCGTGTTTTTTGTCGAGAAGCAGCCACGAATGCTTTTTGTTTTCGCCGGAATACATTGCCGGAGCAAGCAGAGACTTTGCTCTGATGTTAAGAAGAAGAGCGGCTGAGAATATGGCAAGAGCGGCGATGATATATGTTTAATTTTTAGGGTTTTAGTTGACTTTTCTTTTTTATCACTTTATACCCTCTAGTTTTCATTGTTACAATTTCAGCACTAACTTATAAGATAGTTCTACTACATGTTTTCATTTTCTTTATTTTAGTCCCTCTAGGTTTATATATTTCATTTGTAGCATATTATTTGGGTTATGACTTAGACTTTCTAAGTATTAATTATCTAATATATACATATATAAATTTATGCTTGATATTTTAATTACCGATATCTCACCGATATCCCACCGAGATAACCGATATCTCAAATATCGGTCCTTGGCCGATAACCGATATTTTTCCGCATTAACTGCTTAGCTTTTGAGTGTTGTATATGAATACCAATGGGGACTAAAGTTGGTTTAGGTGTTTAATCTATGTAGGATGTCGCAACATACATATACGTATACTTGGTGTGTAATCTATGTAGAATTCCTAGTACGGTTTGTTTTTTTGTTGATATACCAATTATGGCTACTGAAGTTGGTATAAGATTTTATGGATAGGTTCATCCAAAACTTCTTAACTAAATATTAAACATTTTAACAATAAAACCTCACTAATGTATAAACCAATGAAAGATCAAAACAAACCATGTGGAGGTCATGAGGTATATTGCTTATGTAATGTAAATTATATGTGTAGGTGCACAAAAATAGAGCTTGTGATTTTTTTAAATGATCGATGTAGGGGTATGTATTTTGTGTATTTGGTTAATATACGTATGTGTATGTGATATTGTGTATGAAATTTAACGATATGATTTGTTTGTTAATATTAAAAATATTTGGTTATGTGGCCATGTGATTAATGTTTGGTGTGTTTTAGATATGTATTTGGGTATCTGGTTCATGTTATTGATACAGGTTAGTTATTTGTATATTGTATCGTGTGTGTGTATATATATATATATATATATATATATATATATATGTATATATATATATATATATATACTAGGTTAGTGCCCGCGCTACGCTCGGGGACATAACACTTATGTGATGATTTTAAGGATATTTATAGATAGGAACGGTTCCAATCAGTTTGGAGATAAAACTGTGGTAAAACTGAAACACAAAATTTATTTAAAATCTTGTTGTTTGGTATAACAATTTTATAATCAAATTAAAGAGAATTAGATGTTCGGTTTTATGGTGTAGTTTTTTGTTAAAACAATGTCGTATAAAACGTTGTGTATATTTTAAAAATAATTATGTATTTAATTGTATCTTATTAATAATTTTATTTTAAGTTTTATTTTTATACCCTAATAAATATATTCTGACCCAAACACACCTTTAGTAGGAGAGGGTTGAAAATGTAAATAGTCTTAATTTTTTAAATATTGTGCTAAATATTAGGGGATCAAATGAAAATTAATATTATTATAATAAATTATTATAGATAGATATATATCTTCTATATAATATAGCAAAATCATATTTGCTTACTTGGCATCATTTAAGATCCATTTTGCTTAGTTGGCATTATTTGAGAGATTCTTTCAAAATTAATAATATTGTTATATTTAAAATATATATCTATCTATAATAATTTATTATAATAATAATATAACAATACCAGTTTAGTGCCCGTGCTATGCTCGGGAACACAATTCAAGTGATGTTTTTAAGGATGTTCATGAATGTTCCATTTAGTTTTGAGACAAAACTGTGATAAAATGGAACACATTATATATTTTTAAAAATTAGATTTTTAGTATAGCCAGGGGCGAAGCTACCTTAGGGCCAGGGGTAGCCCGGGCTACGGCTCAAATTCTCGCGCCAAGGGTAAATTTTTTTTTTTTTCGCGTTTTACGTTTAGGCTACCCCTGAAAAATTAGAAGGATACCCCTGAATCTTTGATTTTAAGCTATGAAAGAACAAAATAGATAAATCTATTAGGTATTTTTATAATTTTGTGGTGTTATTTTATTACTGTATGAACGTCCGGGAATTTTTTTTTTCAGGCTACGGCTGAATTTCTGAGCTGGCTCCGCCACTGAGTATAGCAATATTATACTCAAATTAAAGAGAATAAAGTGCTTAGTTTTATGGTGTAGTTTATTTTTTAAAAAAAATCATATAAAATTGTTATGTATATTTATAAAACATTGAGGTCTTTAATTGTATGTTATTATTAACTTTATCCATAAGTTTCATTTTTAAACCCTATCAAATATAAACCGACTCATGTACACCCCTTGTAGTAAAGGGTTAAAAATATAGATACTCATAAATTTTTCAGAATTCTCCAAAATATTTGGGGACCAAAAATGTAATTAGTTTTATTATAATAAATTTTATATACATATTTTAAATTAAAAAATCATTATTGTGAGATAATCTCTCAAATAATGCCACATAAGCTAAAAACTATAAAAAGATGCCACATAGGATTTTTTTTGTTTTGCTATATTATATAAGGATTATTAATTTTGATAGAATCTCTCAAATAATGACAACTAAGCAAATGAATCTCAAATGATGCCAAGTAAGCAAATATGATTTTGCTATATTATATTACTAGTTTAGTGCCCGCGCTACGTTCGGGAACACAACATTCAAGTGATGCTTTTAAGGATATTCATGAATGTTCCAATCAGTTTTGAGACAAAACCGTGGTAAACCGGAAAACTGGATATACTTTTAAAATTAGACTTTTAGTATACTAATATTATACTTAAATTTACTACACCATAAAGTGCTCAGTTTTATGGTGTAGTTTATTTTAAAAAAAAATCGTATAAAAATGTTATGTTTATTTATAAAACACCGAGGTCTTTAATTATATGTTATTATTAACTTTATCCATAACTTTCATTTTTAGACCCTATCAAATATAAAACGACTCATGTACACCCCTTGTAGTAGAAGGTTAAAATTATAAATACTCTTAAATTTTTCAGAATTTTCCAAAATATTAGGGGGCCAAAAATGTAATTAGTTTTATTATAATATATTTTATATACATATTTTAGATAAAAAATCATTATTGTGAGATAAACTCTAATATAAACCGACTCATGTACATCCCTTGTAGTAGATGTTTAAACATATAAATACTCATAAATTTTTCCGAATTCTCCAAAATATTAGGGGACAAAAAATGTAATTAGTTTTTTTTTTATAATATATTTGATATACATATTTTAAATAAAAAAAATAATTATTATGAGATAAACTCTCATAAGATGCCACATAAGCCAAAAGCTTTAAAATTATGCCACATAAGCTTTTTACGTTTGGTATATTATATAAAGATATATATATATAGTATTGATATCAAATATAAACCATGTCTTAAAATGTTAACCAATAAATCAATTCTTAGCCATTTATTTTATTTCAACCTTTTTTATTAATTTTATTAGTTAAGGGGTATTTAAGTAAATTTACCTTTACCTTATATTATTATCATATTTAAACATCTTTCTCTAGTACAAGCATTTTAAAAATTTTGAACAAAAAGCACACTTTCCCTCCCTGTACTTTTCCCCCTCTTTAAACGAAGTTTAGATCTTGAAAATTTTGAAATAAGCACATCAAAACTAATGAAAGTTAAATGTTCATCTTTGAGTTTCATATCCTTGCACCTGTGTAAAATAAGATCACCACCAAGACAAATGGAAGCTAAATGTTCATCTTTGCAGTTATATTTCACTTCGTCAGAGTGACGACGGCCGTAGGCATGGTGGTTGGAGTAACGATGGTCGTAACCGTTGTGGAATCTTCATTTTCGTAATAACATCCTACAAATTTCCTACAAGTTTCATCGATTCTTTCCTTTTCGTTTCCATTATAAAACAATGGAGAAAGAAGGTATCGTTTCCGTATTCAGTTACATGTTTTTTTAACGTTTCAATTGCAATAAGGAATGTAGTGATTAGATATGAATTATGTTTTGTTTAATTTCGAAGGGTTTTACGAATCTAATTTTTTTATTGTTGATATTTTTATTTTTTTTCTTTATAGTGTGTATGTGGGGGAATGTTATTTATTGATATGCAACATGGGTTATAGAATGCAGTTGGTTTTGGTTAGTTAATTATGTGAACTTCATATGTTTGAACTTTGAAGTACATAACTATACGGAAAGGAAAGTAGTATTTAAGTATTTGTTATTAGTTAAAAAATCTACCTTTTCAAATTAGATTAAGGGATATGTTTTGTCGGATCTTGAAATCAAGTGTATTTTTGTTTTGTTTTCTATTTTTAGTGGTTGTATGAAATGCATAAAAAAATATATGTAAATTGGTTTTTAAATATACAAATGCGTCACTAAGTTTCGTATCTTGATTGATTTTTATAGTTTGGAAATGTAAATTTGATTTTAGTTATAGTCTTGTTTGCTTTTTAGTTGTGGTTGTACTAAGTGTATAAACTGTTGTACCTAAACTAGTTTTTTTAATATACGTATGTGTAACGGAGTTATACACATGTCTTAATCTTTGTTTTCCTCTAAGTTGAAGTATCTTGTGTATAAAAAGTTACACATAAGCTGGTGCTTTAATGAAAATGTATACTAAGTTTGTATGCATGTGTCCACTAAATAGACACATGTGTAAATCTGGTTAAGTATTTGTTTTCTTCTTAGATTTCAGTTTCCTTGCTTTAACTAGTTTCTACTCTATGTTAAAACTAGTTTTTTTTTTCAGAATATGTTGAACTTTGTACACACATATATATAGAGTTTGTAAACTTTATTTTTTTCTTTTTAGATCCACATTTTATATTGCTTTAAATAGTTACTAATTTTAGTAAAATCTTTGTTTTTTTTCATTAGATCAACTTGCACAGCAGAAAATCAAGATGTACAAACGAGGAAACAAGAGACAATCATTTGTACACATGAGTTACTTGAATCCCTTATACACATATGTTTTATGGATTTTCTCATGTATTGAATTTTTTGAATCTACACATGTGTTATTCAGTCTTTTAGTTTTTTTTATTGCTTTGTATATATATTAAAACACATGTATTAGTCTCGTTTTTTTAGTTGTTATACTAGATGCATAAAAAGTTGTGTATCATGCATAGATAGTTGTACATAAACTACTTTTTTATGGATACATGTGTGTAATTGAGTTGTACACATGTGTTAGTCATGTTTTTGTTTTTGGGTGGTTGTATACACATTAAAAAATCAGTTTATACACCTGTGTCAACTGAATAAACACACGTGTTAATGTGTAAAAATGAGGAAAAATGAGGAAAAAGAAAAGAAAAACAAGAATTAACATGTGTATAAAGATTAAAAAAAAAGAAAAAAAAAGTTGATTTTAAAAAGAACAAAAAATACTTACAATATAGACAAATAAAAAGAAGAATTATGAGAGAGAATGAAAAAGTAAGAAAAAGATAAATAAATGTCAAATTACCCTTTTACCCTTCTTAATATTCTTGACCACATATTTAAGTTTGAAAATAATAAAAAATTCAAGAATTAATGTGGTCCACATATTAAAATATTCAAAAAAACACTTGTGGTCTACAATTGGTTTATTGGTTAACATTTTAAGCATGAGTTTACATTTTACACATTCCATATATATATATATATATATATATATATATATATATATATAGCTGGTTACTGATACTGGTTAGTTATTTTTTTTACGGTGTACATGTTATTGTGTATTATGGTATTTGGTTCATGTTATTGATATGGATTCTAGTTAATGTGTGAGTATGCGTTAAACTGATTAGGATATTATAGTTATTTGGATATAACTTATCTTCAAAGTAAACTATAACATTAATAAGATACAGCTTCTTTGTGTTGTTTGATTTTGGTTTTAGCATGAGATAAACAAGGTATCATTAAAGGCTTGTGATTGATCAACTAAGTATGAAAAATACATATATGCTTTATGTAAGTTTTTTAACGTGAGCTATTCGTTTATGGTTATGGTATGTATGGACGTAATCGTTTATGGTTCAGGTGCTTAATCAAAATCAATTTCTTGAAGCGATCCTGTACTATTGATTTACAATACATATATGCATGCTGTGTATATGTTTAATGTTAAATCTTTCATGATTGATTGCCGGTACGTATATGTATGTTGTGTATTCGATTATTGGAAAAAAATCTAGAAACATAGATGTATGCGTATAAGTATGTTTTTGTATTCATAGTTCATTTTGCATACATGTAGACATGTAGTCAGTGGCGGATCCTGAACATTTTCAACACGGGGGCTGAAAATCATAGGACACGTAATTTTTTTTCTTATCACTATGTTTCGGGTTATATTTTCGGGTCGAAGATTTGATTCGGGTCGGGTCAAACAATAACAACACTAAATATCTAAATTTCTTCATTCAAACAAATGATTCAACTAAAACATATAAAAACTAGATAAGTTTTAACAAAACAAATACCTAAAATATATATGATAATGCGAGAAAAATGGTGAGTACTTTAAAGAAGAATTACAACGCTACCCGACGAAATTAAGATCTTTGAATTCATCGATTATAGAGTCGGAAACAAACTTTTCAGCAACTTCTTTTTCCAGGTAAATCACCAAGCTATCCGCAAGATACTCATTTGACATCTTATTGCGAAGACTAGTCTTAAATATTCATTGCTGAATAATGTTCAAATGTAACATGCCCGTCTTTTTTACGAGGCCAATAGTTAGTAGATTTGTACGAGCACTCAAATCCGGCATTACTGTTTGATGCATGACACACAAAAAAGGATATATGTGTTTTCAGTTGGTTTTTTTTAGCCCAACCCAATTAATTATCCAATTGTAAATTATAATGGAGTAATAGGTTTAAATTGTTATGGATTGTAATGGACTAATTGCCCAACTACCAACTAGTATACGTGTCGTTCATTATTGACGGGGGCGAGCCGCGAGCTGAATATATATAAAACACATGTAATTTTTTTACACGGGGGCGAAATCAGTAAATATATATAAATTTAAGGTATCGGGATAAAAATCGGTACGTCAGGGCAAAAAACGCGCAGGGGCCGACGCCTCCGTTGGTCCCTAAAAGGGTACGCCCCTGCATGTAGTCAAATGTTAAACAAATTTTTAACGTACGATTGACTTCTAATACAGATATGTATCTTGTGTATTAATTTGGTTATTGAAAAAAAATCAAGAAACTTACAGTAATGGTTTTATATAAATTTCTAATACGTATATGTATGTTGTGTATTCGATAATATGTGTAGTGGTTGTGTGGAGGTACGTATGTGTAAGAGTAAAGATTTTGTACTAGTCTACCTATTTTAGTAATTGAGTAACTTATTCACATGTCATCATTTTAACTACTTCACATAGGATTTTGCTTAATTAGGTGTTATGTTTTAAATTAATTTGATGGAAAATTTTTAAATGGGTCATGGTATGCTTCATATTTGAAATAACCCGATATGTTTAAATAAGAAATTCACAAATTATCATCAATTATCTTCTAAGCTAATATGTTTAAATACAAAATTTACTAATTATCATGATCTATATCTAAACCCGATATGTTCAAATAAAAAATTTAACAATTATCATGAATTATCTCCTAACCCGATATGTTCAAATAAAAGATTTATCAACTATTATGATCTATCCTAACCCAATATGTTCAAATTAAAATTTTACGAATTATCATTAATTATCTCCTAATTCGATATGCTCGAATAAAAAAATTAACAATTATCATGAATTATCCTCTGACCCGATATGTTCAAATAAAAAATTTACCAATTATTATAAATCATATATTTTATTTTAACATAAGATTTTTTATATGAGTATATATGTAAACTAGTTTAGTGCCCGCACTACGTTCGGGAACACAATATTCAAGTGATGCTTTTATTGGCAGTTTTATAAAGAATGTAAAAGAGTGAAAAGCAATATTTTTTAAAATTAAAATTTTAGTACAACAATATTATACTCAAATTAAAGAGAATAAAATGCTCAGTTTTAT
This sequence comes from Tagetes erecta, assembly GCA_030867185.1. Lineage (NCBI taxonomy): Eukaryota > Viridiplantae > Streptophyta > Magnoliopsida > Asterales > Asteraceae > Tagetes > Tagetes erecta. The sequence goes on along the minus strand of CM061490.1, from coordinate 77,205,064 downwards.
GGTGTAGTTTATTTTTTTTAAAAATCCATATAAAAAAGTTATGTATATTTATAAAACACTGAGGTCTTTAATTGTATATTATTATTAATTTTATCCATAAGTTTCATTTTCACACCCTATCAAATATAAACCGACTCATGTACACCCCTTGTAGTATAGGGTTAAAAGTATAAATACTTTTAAATTTAAATTTTTCAGAATTCTCCAAAATATTAGGGGACTAAAAATGTAATTAGTTTTATTATAATATATTTTATATACATATTTTAAATAAAAAAATTATTATTATGAGATAAATTCTCAAATAATGCCACATAAGCCAAAAGCTTTAAAATGGTGTCACATAAGCTTTTTTGGTTTTGCTATATTATATAAAGATATCCAAATCAATTTAATAAGAGATATGTTAAAAATAAATTCGATATCTAAATTTAGTTAAAACCTATAAAACTAAAATCCGTGTAATACACGAGTACTAATCTAGTGATAAATATTATACTAACTAGGTTTAAGGTAGATATGTGCTCCTTTGGTTAATGTTATTATAAATATATTTTAATTTAGATGTGAGGTGCTAGTAGCTGGAATTTGTTTACGTTCTCTATTCTTGATAGTGTGCATTATTAATTGCTTTGTTTTGAATTCAAGAACAAGATCACAATGATTGATAATACGGTGACAAAGAATGTTAATTGCTTTTGTAACACGCGACATTTTCGGGTTAACTTCATTAACACAACTCGGTTATATATGTTCATTTTCATTATTTATTATATTTAATTTAATTAAATTAATTAAAAGTATTTAAATTTTCATTTAAATGGGCTTAAAGGCCCATTAGCGGCCCAACTTGATAAACGAGACCCATTAAAGGCCCAATACGTCATGACGAATCTTTATTCTTCATTTATAAAAAGTCAAGTAATTAAATTTTGTACAAAAAACACGTTTAACTACGGAACGCGATTAAAACACGTATTTGATTAGATATGTTCGGGTAATTTAAAATCCTGAATAAGAGAATAGAAATCAGATTTTCATATAAAACATAAAAGAATTTACAACAAGGTGACTGGTAAACGGACAACAAGTTGTGCCGCCACCCCCTTATAAGATAATTATAAAATAGAAATGATTTGGAAAATCGTGAATAAAATGTTAGCCTTAACGAAGATTCGGGATGGAAAACGATACGAGGCGCGAAGTGTTATACACGGTTATTATATCAAAAGCCCACATAGGAAAACCCTAACTATAAAAACATCTAATTTTCCTTCCTTTATTCATTTTTTACACAACCCTAAACCCTACAAACTTAAATCAGCCGCCACCCTTACTACGGCACCCTACAAACTTATATATATAGGAGAGTTATCCTACATAGGGTTGGAAATCTAAGAAGGTTAAGAAGGATTTATGACCTTTAGATCTCTATTTTAATGGTTGAGATCAATTTGTAGGAAAAGAATTTGGTGGAAGGATACATTAGTCATAGCCACTTTTGTTGACTTTCTCCTCCACATGCAAGACACATGTCAATTCCCGCACTTTTTTTAAAACGTTCATTACTTTTGGATACGATATTATTTTTTTTAAAAAAAATACACCAAAAAAACAAGCGTTCTATTATCTTTAAAACACGTATAATATTGATATATAAAAAGTAAAAAAAAATCGGCACTTGTAATATCATCTTATTTTAAATATTTGTGTGTCATCTATGTGTTTAGAATTATCACCATGTCACAAATTGTTAATATGTGTTTGAGAAATGTTCAAAGACAAAGTCATTTTTTGTTACAAAGTGTGAGAATGACACAATGGTAAACAAAGACACAATGACACTTTAAAAAAAATTATAACTCACAATATAAATCAAATTTTAAAAAAGTGGTTCGGAGACCTTGTTGCCTATGTATTCCTCTTTCAAAAAATAAATAAACGAAAAATTAACAAAATTACTGTTTTTTTATTTTTTAAATTAGACACAATGAAAAAAGACACAATGAGAAAATAGTAGTTTTTTAAAGTTTTGTTTATTTTTTTTATATTAATAATAACTGATCATACACCAAACTACATCCGGATAATGGGTAAGCGAGCAACAAGTTGCGCCGCTATCCCCTTTTGAATCGCAAAGCCTATTCTACTAAATACAAATCCTTGGTTTCTCGGGCTCTGCGAGTTGCTGTTGTCCACCTTCTACACCCGCTCCAAAAAGCGTACCGCCTCGGGGGCTAGGGATCCAAAAGTGTCGAAGGCAAATGGAATGAACACGTGCTGGTTCTCCAAACATGCTGCCTCATGCTTGGTAACCTTCTTAGATTCTGCCCTCAAAACTGCTTGTCCCAGAACGAAACCATTATCTTTCAGCCCCACCAATGGGGATACTCCAGTGAGGTCGACGCACACATGTTTACCCCCTGCCCAGCCAAATACAAGAACGTCTGCAGGGCGCAGGGTAGATCTTCCCTCTCGCGGATCAGCCAGAAAGTTAACAGGTGCCTCCTTCTTGGCTGAGATCTCAGCACGCCTAAGCACATCATATAGGACATCTCTAACCCAGTCATGACGATACTTAAATCCCGACAGTTCCTTACATTGAAGGGCATGCTCACTAAAACTGTCCAAACAGGCTTTTTTACAAATGGGGCATGGTTCAATTGAGGATGGCTCTGTATTCAATTGCCGACATCCGTTGCCCTAAGCCTTCAATCGGCACAACAGTCAAAAAATCCTGGGCATGAGCCCCCTTGAGACAAGCAAGAACTGCCCTTTGTCTTGGGGTCATATTGAATCGCTCTTCCATATCATGTGCATGTTTACCATAAAGAGCACTCGCCAAGGTTTGTTGAGGTTTCTTGGGGACGGTCTCCTTATCAGTAAAACCGCCTATATCAAGGTAACCCAATGTCTCAACAAGTTTACCACTGTTGATTTCTCTATCCCTCAGATCGAGTTTTCAAAAGATGGCTCACCATGCACACTAAAAGGTAACCCAATGTCTCAACAAGTGTCACCTAGTTCCATTTCGAGCTTATTACGTCATGATTCCATTGCTTCACTACATACCTTAACCATGCAACCACACCCCACATCTACCATCGCCTTTCCACAGTCCCCTGACACAAATATCACAACCTTACTTGAACTTTTCAAAACAGTTTTTTCTGAACCACAATAACTACCACCTAACCGCCCACACGATCCTCACATTCCCATGCTTAACCCAAACCAACCCATCAACGTCAAACCTTACCGTTACCCTCACTATCAAAAGGAAATCATGACCCAACTCATAAAAGAAATGCTTCAAAATGGAATCATTCGTCCAAGCCAAAGCCCATTTTCTTCACCGGTTTTACTAGTAAAAAAGAAAGATGGGTCATGGAGGTTTTGTGTGGACTATCAGGCATTAAATGCAGTCACAATACGTGATCGGTTTCCAATCCCGACAATTGATGAACTCTTGGATGAACTACATGGAGCTACTTATTTTTCAAAGATCGATTTGCGATCGAGATATCATCAAATCAGGGTAGCCCCGGAGGACATTCACAAAACATCGTTTAGGACAACCAATGGTCATTACGAATTCCTTGTCATGCCTTTCGGTCTCTCTAATGCTCCATCAACCTTTCAATCAGCAATGATTGACCTCTTCAGAAACGTGTTAAGGCATTTTGTGTTGGTTTTCTTCGATGACATTCTAATATATAGTGTCAACAAAGAAGATCATTATACACACTTTCAATACGTATTCCATAAGCTGCAGCAAAACAACTTCCATGCCAAAGCTTCAAAGTGTGTTTTTGGAGTAAAAGAAGTGTCGTTTTTTGTTCATCGCATATCGGGTTTAGGAGTTGCACCAGAGCAAGATAAAATATTGGCGATCCAACAGTGGCCAAGACCACACTCGTTCACAACTCTTAGGGCATTTTTGGGACTCACCGGGTACCACCGAAGGTTCGTTCCTCAATACGCACAAGTTGCATCACCAATCACCGATATCTTGAAACAAAAGGAGTTCTCATGGAACAATCTTGCAGAAGCAGCCTTTTCAACTCTTAAATAAAAAATGCAACAACTGGTAACACTTGCTCTTCCAAATTTTCATGAACCATTCGATGTTACCACTGACACTTCAGGTCAAGCAATTGCTGCGGTACTCTCTCAAGAGAACAAACCAATTGCCTTCTTTAGCAAGAAATTGTGTACAACCATGCAAGCTCAATCTACGTACACTAAAGAATTGTATGCAATCACAGAATCTGTCAAGAAATGGAGACAGTACATTTTGGGGCGAAAGTTTCGTATTTATACCGACCATCATAGCTTGAAACATATTCTCACACAAACCATACAAACACCAGAACAACAAAAATGGGTTACAAAGCTAATGGGGTATGATTTCGAAATACATTTCAAACCAGGAAGAGAAAATACGGTCGCTGATGCGTTAAGTTGTGTTGATATTCCTGTTATGCTAGCAATTTCTTACCCAACAGCAACATGGCTAGAAGAGCTTCGTGATTATTTTGCCAAAAATCAAGGGGGAATAGAATTAGTGGCAAAAATTCAATCCGACCCGGATGCGTTTCCATATCACAATTACAGAGACAGGCTGATGTACTTACATGGTAAACTCTTTTTCCCTCCAATCCAGTCCTTACGCTCCAAATTACTGTAGGAAATTCATTCATCATTTGTTGGAGGACACTCGGGAATTAATGATAGTCATGTATAGGTTGGACTCACCGGCATGTCGGTGTTATATATTTTGTTTCATACATTATAGTTTATGACTAGCGAACCTACGGGCGAATCTATAGATTCGCCCGGATGCATAGTATAGTTTGTTTTGTTTATTCAGTTTTGTCGACCGGGCGAACCTATTGTGCCCGGCGAAGCTGTTTGGTTCGCTTGATGGATTCGCTGCTAGCGAATCTATCAGCGAATCTATGGCTGAACTATATATTGTAATGTTTTCTTATTGCAATACAACTTTTGCACATTTTATCAAACCCTAATTGTGTGTGTGTGACGGCTGGATGTGCTAGGAGCATATTTTCACTATCTTTGTAGCTTGATTTCCTCTGGTTATATTGTTTTGATCTTGTTATTGTGTTGTGGGTTATATTGGACTTTGTTTGGTTGAATCAAGTATGTTTCATTGTATTACAAATCATTATAGCACTGAAATCTCGATCTAGATGGACCAACAATATGGTATCAGAGCCTTAGTGCTCTTGATTGTTTGATCTCAGAGATTTTTGTGAAGTTTTTGGGGGTTTTTGAGTCAACACACTGTTTGATTCATTTCTGGACTGTTTGTTGTGTTTTTGTGTTGGAATATGCTTGGGGTTTGTGATATTTGGTCATAGGAAGCTATAGAAACAAACGGATCTTCAATTGGTTGTGTTTTGAAGCTGCTGTGATTGATTTTGGACTGAAACAGTTTTGCTCGTAAGCCAGCGAACCTGTTTGTTCATCCAGCGAATCTGTGTGTTCTTCCAGCGAATCTACTGTAATCTTGTGTTCTGGGATTTAGTGTTTCTATTTAGCGAATCTGGCATTTCATTAAACGAAAGTTCACTTGTTTGGCTCATTGTGCAAGCGAACTTGCTGCCAAAATCATTTGAGATCAAATCCTCGTTCTGACAGCGAATCTGTTGGGCGAAACTGTGCCTGCTGTCGAGCGAATCTGTTTGACTGTTGAGCGAATCTGCCTAGCGAATCTGTCTGTTCTTTGGGCGAAACTAAGCCAGCGAATCTGTCTTTTTTGGGCGAAACTACAATCTGTTTGAAATTATGACTACATCAACTCTGAACATGAATGATCTGGATAGTGTTCAACCAACAGGCCACCGAGGCTTGGTAGTGGTGAAAATTTTGAGGATTGGAAGAGGTGTTTGAAGACGTTTTTCTACTACAGTGACTACAATCAATGGGAGTCAATTGTAAATGGTCCGTATGTGCCAAAGAAAGTTCAAGGAACTGTTACTTCAATAAACACTGATCCGAGTACTTTTACTGAAGGAGACATCAAGTTGCTTGATCGTGATAAAAAGGCACTTGGAGCATTGATACTTTGTTTGCATCAAGATATCTACAATAGGTTTGCTGAACACATAACTGCCAAAAGCTTGTATGATGCGTTGTGCGAGTTCTATGATGGTAATGAGGATTTGAAGTTGGACAGAAAAGCTCAAGCTGAGAAAGAGTTCAATTCATTCGTGGGGTATTCGCAAGAGAGTTTGACTGATATTACCAACCGCTTTCTGTCCGTATCAAGCAACCTGAAAAAGTATGATGAGAAGCTGGGAAATTATGAGCAAGTCACAAAGCTGTTGGATTCACTTCCTCCTCAATGGAGTCTTCAGATCAAATTGTTGAAGCAAGAGAGAAACTTTCATGACTTTAAACTGATGGATGTTATAAACAAGCTGAAGTCTTTTGATCTTGATGTGAAGAGAAGAGAATACAATCAGTCTATGATGGTTCCAAATATCCCTCCTCAGAATGCTGCACTTATTACATCCGCTGCAAACTCTCCTATCTATGGTGCTGCATCTGGAGGATCATTAAGTCTTGGGTCTGTTAAATCTGTTGGTGCATCTACAAGTGTTGGTTCTGGTTCAAATGCATCTGTCACCACTCAGATTCCGTCCGACACTATGGCTTTATTTGGAATGTTTGTTCATAGCTATGAAGCTCTTGTTGCTGGTGAATTAAAGGGAAAGGGTATGATTGTTGAGGATATGTATCAGGTGGATCCTGATGATCTTGAAGAAACCGACATCCAATGGCAAATGGCCATGCTTACCCTTCGTGCTAGACGGTTTATGGAGAGAACAGGTCGAAGAAGTTTTGGAAATCAGGGTCAGAATAACAAGCTTGGGTATGACACAGGGAAGTTGAGATGCTACAACTGCAAGCAATTGGGTCACTTCAAGAGGGAATGTTCGTTACCAATTGTTACTGAACCTGTGAATTCTGGAAATCCTAGAACTGTTACAATTCAGGACAGAGCTGAGGAAGTTAAGCCGAGGAAAGAAACTGCTTTGATCACCAACTTTGATTGGAGTGCAGAAATTGAAGAAGCAAGAGAAGAAATTAATCATGCTTTGGTCGCAAAGATTGTTGACACTGAGATTGTTGAAGAAGTTGCTCTTGCTGACAATGATTATATAAATTGCTTTGATCCTTTCAAAGAATTTTATGGAGAAAATGGTGAGAATTATGATGAAGCTGCTGAGTTAAAATGTGAGGTTGATGAAGAGAAAGATGAAGAAGGGAAAGCGGAGAAAGTTGATGAAGATCAGTCAGATGCTATTGTTCAAGGGCATCTGAATCATTCGGGATTGGTATGTGAAGCTGCGGTGAATGAAATGAAGAATGACGAAGAATCAAAGCTAAGCTTGGAAGCAATGATCGAGAAAGCAAGACTTGATGCTGTGGATGAATTCAAAAGGAGCACTCCCTATTGCCAGTGTGATCGTGTTCTTGCTGCCGAAAAACTGGTAATTGGTCTTCCTTACGATGTTATTGAGGGTATGTGTTCATCCGCATGCAAAATTCGTTTAATCGGGATTTATAAGGCAAATAAACTATTAATGACAAATGAAAACGAATTGAAGAAAATTAACAAAGAGCTAAAAGAGAACGAATCAAATATTTTTGTTAAATTGAGAGAGGCTTTAAAAGAAAACGAACATTTAAAACGATCTCTTTTGGAAAAGAATTGTGAGATAAACTATTTAACTGAGCAAGTCACTCTCGCTGAATTTGAGACCAGAAAACTTAAAAACAAATTGGAACAATGGACAATATCTGGTATGAAAAGGGAGGAACTCTGCAAGAAACAACGGGGGGCCAGAGTTAAGACAGGTTTGGGTTTTAACAATGAAGCATATGCATATCCCCCACCTAGTACCTTCTGTTATTCTCCAACACCAATTCCTCATCCTTCGAATGAGTTGATACAAGAGATTATACATAATGATACTAACAGCTCTATTGCAGGTTTAAGTGGAGTAAATCTTAAAGAGTTTAGAGAGGATTATGCTTATGGTGGGAGTACTGGGCTTGGTTGTTCTAGCAGTTCTGATTGTTCTAATTCTGATTCCAAGAAGTCTGTTGAAGACGTTAGATTAATTAGTTTTGTTTCTAGTAATGTGTTACATTCAGACAATTTTATTTGTAATAGTAATTTAGGGTGCACTACTTCAAACTTTAATGTGTTGAATGATGATGTGATTGAAAATGTTTGTGTGAATGACAAAGATGAACTTTCAGGTCATGTCTCTGAAAGTCAAACCAAAACAAATTGTTTTCAAAAGTTCTTTACTCATCAAATTCCATCTTTCACACGTGTGAGGATTTCAAAACCTAAAGAAAGGGAATCATCTTTCTCATCCATGAATCACATTGATAAATCTAAATCTGAATCTGAAAAGGTAGAAGTCAAAACAGGTAAATCAAAAGAGCCTTATGACTCTTACAGTGATTGCAATTCTCAATTATCTGATTGTGATGAAGAAATCGTAATAGATAAAATTCTTGTTGCTAAAGATTCAAAAGTGGGTTTGAAATCTCATTGCTTTAAATGTGGAAATGTTGATCATACTGTTAAGCAATGCCCTGAGTTAGCCACAAACAGTTCAAGGCAAAAATCTTTTGGAAAAAGATTAAACATGTTTGTAAATAATTTCTTTTGTAATTCTTCTTCTGTTCCGCGACCCAAGTACACAAAGGCTTGGGTACCTATTTCAAAAGTCTAACTTCTATCTTTAAAAATATGTCAGGAACATTCAAGTGCCGTTGTAAATAGTCATTGGCATATTGACAGTGGATGTTCCAGACATATGACTGGGTTGAAGGACCTGCTGACAAATTACCGGATCATTAATGGTGGATATGTTGCTTTTGCGGGAGACAAGAAGGGTGGTAAGATGATTGGTCAAGGAGAAGTCTCAAATGGTTCACTAACCTTGGAAGATGTTAACTATGTTCCGGAATTGGCATTCAATCTTCTCAGTGTATCACAAATCTGTGATAAGAATATCCCAGTGTTGTTTCTTCCAAATGAGTGTTTGTTCTTGAAGCCAGAGTTTTCTATTCCTGAAGAATTGGTGATCATGCGAGCTCCAAGACGAAATGATACATATATGCTGAATATGAGATCAAAAGAATCAACTTCCATCGTGACCTGTCTCCTATCTAAAGCTTCATCTTTTGAATCTTTTCAATGGCATAGACGTTTAGGGCACATTAATTTTAAAATACTAAATAAATTGGTTAAGAACAATTTGGTCAGGGGTTTACCACTTAAAGATTTTTCTGTGGTTGAGAAATGCATGGCTTGTGCTAAAGGAAAGCAGCACAAAAAACCACATAAACTTAAAATTGAAAATTCTATCTCACAACCCCTCGAATTGTTACATACTGATTTATTTGGTCCAATAAGTGTCAAATCTATTGCTAAGAAATCTTATTGCTTGGTTGTCACAGATGATTACTCTAGGTACACCTGGGTGAGATTCCTGGCAAACAAGAGTGAGACTGCTGAAGAGCTAATGAAGCTGATTCCTCAAATCGAGGTTCTTGGAAAGCGAAAGGTTCAAGCCATCAGAAGCGATAACGGAACGGAATTCAGAAACCATATCTTCAACTCTTTCTGTGAACAACGGGGTATTCTCAGACAGTTTAGCGCCGCACGAACGCCACAACAAAATGGTCTTGCTGAAAGGAAGAATCGAACTCTCGTGGAGGCTGCTAGAACTATGCTGATTGAGTCAAAACTTCCTATTATGTTTTGGGCTGAGGCAGTAAATTGTGCAGCTTATGTTCTGAATCGGGTACTGATTGTCAAAGACAAGATGAAGACATCATACCAGTTGTTTCGAGGGATAAAGCCGTTGATTGATTTTCTGCGCCCCTTTGGATGTTCTTGCACTCTGTTGAATACTCAAGATCAGAAAACGAAGTTTGGTGCTGTTTCAGATGAATGCTTCTTTGTAGGATACTCGAACACAAAAAGCGTATCGTGTTTACAACAAGCGAACGCGGATTGCGCAAGAGTCCTATTATGTTGACTGGCAAGAGTCAAACACTACAAGCATTGGCTGTGAACCTGCATGGTTTTACGATTCCACCACTGTTTTCAAATCATTCAATCTTCCTAACTCCGACGATGATGACATCATTCCACACACATCAGTTACTATTATTAACCATCCACCTCCACTACCACAACCACAACCTTCGACTACACAATTACCTCCCACTTCATTTGACATTCCTCCACCTCCACCACCTCAAACCATTCCAATTCCTCCATTTGATATCCCATCATCATCCACTTCCATCCCAACCTCATCCACTAATACAATTCCTCCAACTTCAAATATACCTTCACAACCATCTAATCAAACATCCTCATCCCTAACCAACTCTTTGCTTCTCAACACAAATTTCAAAACTTTGAAAGATCATCCTCATGATTATATCATAGGATCAATTACTGATGGTGTGCGAACTCGGAGTCAGAGTGGTTTGATTAATGAGTGTCTCTATGCTGCTTTCTTATCTCAAGTTGTTCCGAAGAATTATAAACAAGCACTTGAAGATCCTAGTTGGGTTGATGCCATGCAAATGGAATTGCAACAATTTAGGAAGCTTAAAGTTTGGGAACTTGTTGATCTTCCTCCTAATAAGTGCCCCATCGGCACTAAGTGGGTCTTCCAAAACAAGCCAGATGATCGCGGTGTTGTTATCAGAAACAAGGCGAGATTGGTTGTCCAAGGATTTGCTCAAGAGGAGGGGATTGACTACACTGAAGTTTTTGCTCCAGTCGCTCGCCTTGAAGCCATTAGAATCTTTCTTGCTCATGCTGCTAACAAAGACTTTAAAGTCTATCAGATGGATGTGAAATGTGCATTTCTAAATGGAGATATCGATGAAGAGATCTACGTATGTCAACCACCGGGTTTTGAGGATCCAGATTTTCCTTCAAAGGTGTACAAGCTTGATAAATCCTTGTATGGGTTGCATCAAGCTCCACGTATCTGGTATGAAACTCTGACACAGTATCTTCTCAGCAAAGGTTTCTCTCGTGGGACTATAGATATGACATTGTTCAAGAAGGAGGTGAATGGTGAGCTGCTGATTGTTCAAGTGTATGTTGATGATATAATTTTTGGTTCGACAAATGAGGGGCTGTGTAGAGAGTTTGAAAAAGTGATGATGGATCGCTTTGAAATGACAATTATGGGGGAGATGTGTTTCTTCTTGGGGCTGCAAGTGGAACAAAAGCCTGATGGAATTCTTATTCACCAAGAGAAATATATCAAAGAGATCCTCACAAAGTTTGGCATGGATGATTCTTCTCCGGAACTGATTCCCTTCACCGCTCAAACATGCCTTACTTCTGATGATAATGGGAATCCTGTGGATGCTCATCGGTACCGCTCGATGATCGGATCTCTCATGTATCTGACAGCTAGCCGACCTGATATTACATTTGCTGTGTGCTACTGTGCTCGCTTCCAGGCCAATCCAAAGGAGTCACACGAGAAAGCTGTTAAACGCATTTTTCGCTACCTTAAGGGTTCCTCTCGTTTGGGACTTTGGTACCCAAAAGGTGGGAATTTTGATTTACATGCTTTTTCTGATAGTGATCATGCTGGTTGCAGGATAAACCGGAAATCAGTCACTGGCGGATGTCAATATCTTGGCGAATGTCTTGTTTCCTGGCAAAGCAAAAAGCAAACAACCGTCTCCCTGTCCACAGGAGAAGCCGAATACATTGCTGCTTCAAGCTGCTGTTGCCAAGTGCTCTGGATCTAGCATCAGATGATGGATTACGGCATCAACTTTCTTCATACTCCACTCCTTTGTGACAATGAAGCAGCTGTTGGAATTGCCAAGAATCCAGTTCATCACACACGCACCAAGCACATCGAAACAAAGATTCACGCCATCAGGGACGCACATGAAAAGGGGTTCATTGATATTATTCCTATTGAAACTCGAAAGCAAAAAGCTGATCTTTTCACAAAAACTTTTGACAAACCACGTTTTTATGAACGGATCTCTATGCTGGGACTGATATCTTTTTGAAAACCTTTATCTATGAGAATTGGCTTTGTAAATATGTAAATAACTTTTTCATTTTCTTCCTTGAAAATCCGTGGGTCACTCATTTCTTCGCTCCTTTACTTTTATTTTATTTTATTTTATTTCTTTTTATTTTCTCTTCTTTATTTTGTATATATATATTAAGTAAATCCGAAAAACAAAAAATTTCTTATTAGATAGCTATAATATAGAAATTTTGGGGGAGATATTAAAGATTAACTACTTATAGTTTTTCAAATTTTGCTATTTCAGGATCCCCGTTGTGATTGATGTTGAAGGAGGTCAGAAGCATTGTGTTTGGGATATGTTAGATAGGCTCAGCCCGAAAACAAAGTAAACAGTGATTGTGCAGCCAAACATAACGTTCAAGATCTCGGCAATAAGGATTATCCCCTTGACATGATTGGATTGCACAAAGTTACGGGTTCTGTCAAAAATGGGTTGAGAGCGTCAAATCTTTGCTTTGATTTCCGTAAACATCCCAAATCACCCTCACCCTAGCCCTGAATCGAGTTTCTAGTTAGCAAAACAAATAAAAGGCTGCTAGTGTTACTCTTCAGAAAAACCTCTGAGTGAGTTACTTGTTAACTCCTCAGAATGTATTGAGTCAAAAGTGCTTAACTCCTCTGCTATACGGAAGTATTGACCTGGAGTTGGTGGATCTTCTCTGCTATACGGAAGTATTGACCTGAAGATTCACCGAGCATGCTCAAATGTTTATCTCCTCTGTTATACGTCGGTATAGACCTGGAGCTCTAAACTATTTGAGTTTCCCAAATAATAAGTCGCAATGTGTTCAAAAGAATCATTGTTGACATGCTCCACTCACAAAAAGATGCAAAAATTGCACAAATGTCAAAAGAAGTTGTTGCATCGATCAATATTCAAGATTTGATCCCTGAAACTCAAGCAAAGTCAATCATATTGCTCAAATAAACCCTGATGACAGAACTTGTTCTTTTTACCTAGATGTCTGTGGGGACCGAGTTGTCTGAGCTTCTTCAATCAAACCAAAACATGATAAAAGAAGCTGCTGATCTCTTGTTGAAAGGACTAAGGCATGGGTTTAAATGGACAAACATATCTGCAATCCCGCCAATCAATGATTCTCCGGATTCTGCTCGTAAAACGTCATGAAAAACATATATATATCCTTCTTTAGTTTTATTTCTAGTCTTTTCTTTCACTTTATTTTATTTTTTATGTCTTTATAATTCATTTAATATTTTTATTTTTCGGAGCGTTGAAATTGTGGGGTGTTTTCATGGATTTGCAAAGAATTTAAAAATTTTGAGAAAAACCAAAAATATTTTAATTTTTCTTGTTTTGTGTCCCAACGAACCTACTAGCGAATCTACAGGTTCGCCCGGAACTTATACTTATCGCCGTGTCTTCTCTAGACCATAAGCTACGAGCGAATCTGAAGTTCGCTAGTTCTCTTCCCCAGCGAACCTGTGGTCATAAATATATGTTGTGTCTGCAAATTTTCTCTCACAAGTTCGTTGTTACTGTTGACCGTAAAACTTTCAAACTTTTTCGCAAGTTCGATTCTCACTTACTACCGACCTTTTCATACAAAATCGTCTTTGTTTTAATCTGGTATGTAATCATCCTCCATTTAATCCATGTTTTTCTTTTGTTCACTGTTACTGGTAACACATTTAATTTCCATCGATCTGTTATAATCTGTGATTGTTGCTTTGGTTTGTGTTATTGTTAAAACTTTACATTATGATATCCTCGTCTCATGATAATATTGCTTGATTGATGCCTTGATTGTATGATTATGGTTTTTCGGCTGAGATTTGGGCGTTTTTCAAAATCTAGGGTTTCAGCGAACCTATGTGTTCTTCTGGTGAACCTGAACGAAAGTTCAAAACTTTGAGCGAACCTATGCTGTTATGCCGCCCGTGCATCAGCATAGATTCGCCCGAGTGTTTCTAGAGAACCTATACATTCACTCGACCAAATGACTGATTTTTCATGTCAGCGAATTTATAGGTTCTGGTGCCAAATCTCAGGTTCGCCCGTGCAGCGAACCTGTTTTATCCAGCGAATCTATACACTATTTCACAATTTCACGTTCTGATCAATTTCCGTTAATTTTTCAGGCACGATGTCTACATTATTTTTTGAAAGGAAGCACAACATGTGTGCTTTGCTTGACGAGAATCATGAGAAGGCAGTGGGATATAAAGACTGTATCCGGTGGCTAAAATCTTCTCACATTCATCACGCTATTTCTCATTCACCAACCATCTATGAGCTGTACATCAGAGATTTTTGGAGAACAACTGTGATGAACGTGTCTGTGCAGCCATCAAGTATTTGTGCCAAGATTAATGGGTTTGATTTAGAGTTTAACGAAGCCGATGTGGCAAGGATTTTAAGGTTAGAGGACGATATTGGTGAGGAGGTTAATATGACTGCAGAAGAGGTTTACGGGGCTTTTAGGACTGCGGGTTATGAAGGTCCTATGCCGGGGGAGAAGAAGATGGAGTTTGTAAAATCCTATCTGATCAAGGAATGGAGGTACATAGCACACGTGTTAATTATGTGCCTTGATCATAGGAAAGGTGGAACCGATGGGTTGAATTTAGATTGGGCTCGGGCCATGATTTTGTTTTGTCGAGGGCAGAAGGCAAATCTAGCTAAGCTGATCTACAATTACATGCTAGAGAATATTCATGCTACTAAGGGGAACAAATGGCTGATGTATCCTAGATTCTTGCAAATGATCCTGGATGACAAGCTGCCTAATCTGCCCGTTATTGGTGATGTGCTGAAGATCTGGGATATGCATTCGAGGATTTTTGGTGACTGCAGATCGGCACGTTCTGATTGTGTTGGTAGGACTTCGTATTTATGGGAAAATATGTACCCTGCTGATAGATGGGTACATATACAAAGGTTAATGGAGATTGAGAGGAAACGGGGTGGTGAAAATGTAGAGGTTGTTGAGAAGAAGTTGAGGAAAAGAAAGCCGTATGCTAAGGACAAAGACTATTCTTTGGATCGGAAAATCGATGAGATACAAGCTGAAATTGATTCGGGTAGGGAGAAAAGGACGAAGAGAAAATCAGATGCTCCGACTGAAGCTGCAAAGAAAGCAAAGCACGATGTTTCGGGTACATCTGCTGAGTCTGTTAGTGAATTGAAGGGCGAAATAGCAAGTCTGAAGTCTGAGATAGTGGATTTGAAAGGTAGATATGCAGATTTGGAAACGAGGGATGTAGAGAAACTGAGTGTTATTTCTGAGATGGGTAGGATGATGAAGGACCAACAGTGTTTAATCGTTAGAATATTCAAGGAGCTGAACAGTCTGAAGGAAAAGGATGGATATGATCCAGCAATGTCTGAGATGGAACTGAAAAGTTTAACGGATGCTAGAAATTATCCGTTAATGCAATCCGGGTTTGGGACAGAGGCTGAAATGAAAGGTGATGAAGACTTGTTTGATGAGGATATGGGTATTGATTTAGATGAATTTACTGGGCCAGAGGTTGTTGCAGATATAGACAGTGAGGAGGATTTGGAGGATGAACCATAGACATAAAATGTCGAAGAAAAAGGTGTGAGTTATCAGTTTGAACATATTGAGTTAGATAAATCAGAATGGTTTAAGAAGGATGAAGAAGCTGTTTCAGAAGTGCCTATCTTCCAACATCTCGACGAACCGAACACTTCTCAGTTGGACAGGCAAGTTATAACATGGAAATATAATTCACTTGTGGATGCGTATATGATCAAAAGAAGAGGTGGGGATATTTGTTATATCAGAAACAGGAAACATTTTGCCACCTTGCCTCGATGGGACTTGCGTAGGTTGGCCGAGCTACCTTTGTTAGGAAAGGAGGACAGTGGGAGAGCATGTGCATTTGAGGTTACGATCAGAAGGGCTGCGGAGAATAACTTTGTTGATTTCGGGTACCAGAAACCAAAGAGAATGAGGCAGAAGAAGGATAGACATTGGGTTTCTTGGAAAGGGAAAGTTGTGTTGAAGATTGATGCTCCAAAGATTATGACACGGGTTAGGGTTCCTGATACTCAGTCTCCACGTCTACAAGAATTCTTAAAGTGGTTCTATGACAATAGCACGGGTGAAGCAGTGATCAGACTAAAAGGGGAAGATCGTCCGGAGATTCGTCTGTTTGACCCTATGGAGATCTTCTCCTTTTGTGACGAAGACTTGAAGGTTTTGTGTGAGAACCGTATAAAGCACGGGGCTGGAGATGACACGAGGATTGAAGCAAACTTGTTTGTGAAGGTTGCAAACAAAGCCCGAGGTATTCGTGCTGAATTGAGAAAGGTGAATGAAAGGTTGAGGGTGACGGACGAACAGAGATTGGATATGGATGACCTTTCGAAACAATTAGATAAATCCATTGAGCAGAGATTTGAGAAACCTCTTGAGGTTGTTGAGGATGTGACCGGTGAGGAGCATACTGAAGAGGTTCAAGCGGAAACGATTGTTCTTGATGTGCCTGATACCAATGTCACCGAATCTGAGTTTGTTGAGTCCATTTTGGTGTTTAGTGAAGATGAGGAGGCCGGATCTGAAGATGTGACAAATCCGTTGGCCGGGATTGAATCGAGGGCAGGAACGTTTATCGAGAAATTTTGAAGCCGAGAAAAAGACGGAGCTTAAACTGAAGACTTCCCCGGGAGAGGTCCAACCTAGGGGGAGTATTGATAGTCATGTATAGGTTGGACTCACCGGCATGTCGGTGTTATATATTTTGTTTTATACATTATAGTTTATGACTAGCGAACCTATGGGCGAATCTATAGATTCGCCCGGATGCATAGTATAGTTTGTTTTGTTTATTCAGTTTTGTCGACCGGGCGAACCTATTGTGCCCGGCGAAGCTGTTTGGTTCGCTTGATAGATTCGCTGCCAGCGAATCTATCAGCGAATCTATGGCTGAACTATATATTGTAATGTTTTCTCATTGCAATACAACTTTTGCACATTTTATCAAACCCTAATTGTGTGACGGCTGGAGGTGCTAGGAGCATATTTTCACTATCTTTGTAGCTTGATTTCCTCTGGTTATATTGTTTTGATCTTGTTATTGTGTTGTGGGTTATATTGGACTTTGTTTGGTTGAATCAAGTGTGTTTCATTGTATTACAAATAATTATAGCACTGAAATCTCGATCTAGATGGACCAACAATTAACGAATCTCAGCCGTTTTCACTTGGCTTACGCCAGGATGTCACCTCCTTTGTGAAAAGTTGCAGCGTGTGCCAATCAATCAAAAACCCAAACCATAAACCATATGGTTTACTTCTTCCAACACCGGAGCAACCGTGGTATGACATTTCAATGGACTTCATCACCAATCTACCACTTTCAAGAGGTAAATCATCCATCTGGGTCATCGTCGATCGACTATCAAAATTTGCACACTTTATCTCTTTACCCAAGCACTCCACAGTCATTTCTCAAGCATCAATTTTCATGCGAGAAATTTATCGTTTGCATGGACTACCAAAGTCGATAGTATCGGATCGTGACCCATTGTTCGTTAGCACCTTTTGGAAGGAATTGTTTAAACAAATGGGAACAAAGCTACTATACTCCAGTGCATATCACCCGCAAACCGATGGACAAACGGAGGTCGTGAACCGAGGATTGGAGATGTATTTACGTGCTTTTGCGTATGCTGAACCAAAAACTTGGGAAATGTATTTATATTTAGCCGAGTTTACATATAATACAAATCATCATTCGTCCATAAATATGTCACCTTTTCGAGCACTATATGGGAGGAACGTTACAGCTATTCATAATTACATTCCCGGGTCAACAAAGACAGGTTCAATCAATTCATCTCTGATCGAGCATCAACGTATACTAGGTACCTTGAAAGCATCCATTGAGCTGGCAAAAACAAAGATGACAAAACAAGCAAACAAGCATAGATTGGACATGGAGTTTGCCATTGGAGACTACGTTTACCTTAAACTACAAAAATACAGGAAATTATCGGTTTCGAATGGCAAAAGTCATAAATTATCTCGACGCTACTATGGCCATACAAAATTGTGGAACGTATTGGAAAGGTTGCATACAAATTGGACTTACCAACTAACTCAAGAATTCACCCAGTTTTCCATGTTTCACTACTCAAACCTTGCTTTGGCAGTCATGTAGCAGATACGGGTCCAATGGACGAGTTTGGAAATGAAGTTGAAATCTCGTTTTTACCAGAAGACATTATTAGTACTAAACCGGATGACAAGGGAAATGTACAAGTGTTAGTAAGATGGGAGGATCATACAATCGACGAAACTACTTGGGAGGATTTGAAGACACTGAACGATCAGTTTCCGGGATTTGCTGACATTGAGGGCAATGTCAACTCTCAAGGGCAGGGGAATGATACAAGCAACGATGATGCAGCACGTGACATAGACACGGTGGATTCAAACATCAAAACCAGGCCCAAGCGTGCAACTAAAAGACCCAATAGGCTGCTGGATTGAAGTTTAAAGCCCAAGTTGTTATCTGCAGTTTTCATTATGCATTGCACTTTCATTTTTATTTGAATTTGTCAAACCATGATCTCATTCTTGGTTAGGAAGTTTAGTAGTTTTTGCATGATTAAGTTAGTGGCATGAAATAAGGGAGGTGGGAGTTATGTGTCCAAATCCCATGCCTATTTAAATTTTTGTCTAGCATTAAGAAGGATATGAAGAAAATTGTTTCAAAAACTCTATCTCTCAACTTAACTCTCTTACTTATCTCTCTCTCAACTCTTGGCCCCATCAGAAAACTAAAGTACATAAACAAGTTCCCTCAGTTTGATCTCGCCTTCAAACGACACTGCAAAGAAGGAAAGTTACCGAACTATGTCGTTGTCGAACAAAGGTTTTCTGATCTCAACCGATGACCACCCTTCCCACGACGTATCAGAAGGCCAAAAATTTGTAAAAGAAGTATACAAAGCATTGAGATCAGCCCACAATGGAACGAAATATTGTTTCTAGTCATATATGATGAGCATGGTGGTTTCTATGATCATGTTCCCACTCCAACGCATGACGTCCCGAGTCCAGATGGCATTATAGGACCTGAACCATACAAGTTCCAATTCAATCGACTCGGAGTAAGGGTTCCAGCTATCTTAATTTCTCCTTGGATTAAATGAGGAACCGGTAAGTAGTTGTTAACTACCACAAATATGCGTACGTGATTAAACTTGATATGATTGTGCTTGTTTGAATTATATTTAGTATTGCACGAGCCATCGGGACCATTCCGAACATCTCAATACGAACATTCTTCCATTCCCACGACGGTTAAAAATATTTTCAACTTGAAAGAATTTTTAACAAAACGTGACGAGTGGGCGGGTACATTCGAAGGCATTCTCACTAGAACCACTCCAAGAACTGATTGTCCAGGTATATACTAATACTATTCACTCCATAAGATATCACATATTATTATTAAAAACGTACACCTATAAACGAAATGAAAAAAGTATAAAAATCTCATTAAAACTATATGTTATGTTTAGTAGAGTTACAAAAAATATAATAACATATTCTTTATAATAAATGCATGTTTGTGGAAATAGTTACATTACCTGAGCCTGTGAAAATGAGAGAGGATGAAGCAAATGAGGAGGCAAAATTAACAGATCTCCAAGAGGAACTAGTACAATTAGGCTCGGTATTAAAAGGGGATCATAAAGAGAGTGATTATCCAGACAAGTTAGTAGAAAACAAGAAGGTTAATGAAGGGGCCAAATACGTAGAAGTTGCGTTCAACAAGTTTTGTGACGACTGCGAGAAGGCCAAAAGCGAGGGAAAAGACGACTCGTACATTGTTTGTGACGGCCGGGAAGTATCGAAAACTCAAAAACCTCAGAAAGCTTTGCAGATAAATTGTTTTCATGCTTATGATATTGTTCTTGGTTGTTGATTGTTGATTTATGTCAAATAAGATGATTGAAGCTGCAACTGAACACATTGAAAAGTTATTTATTTATTTAATTTCTTAAATAACTTTCTCGAATGCATGGTATAAGTTATAGCGTAAATTACTTTTTGAGTATATGTGGTTTTAGGGTTTTAACTCTTTGATAAATAGAACCTCATGGTATTTACTTTTATAGCAATTTAAGTTACAAGACTCTTGCCTTGTTAATATCCGTCAAATTTTCCGTTAAAATTAAGCATGCGCACATGCGCATGATGTATGCTTTCATAATTTAATTCAACCCTTTCTTAAAAAAACATATAAACCCATTACCTTCTAAAAGACGTAAACTTCACATAAGCATTAAAACAGAAACTTCATAACATATTATTCTACCAAATTATACTATCAAATTATACAAGAGATTCTATTAATGCTAACCATAATTTGATTATAGTAACAGACTAACAGGTTATACTTATACAAATGATATAGGTTCTCAAATTTAAAATTATTCAACTTATTGAGATCAAAGTAAATAACCGTAAACTTCATAAGCATAAAAACGCCACCCTCGCTTCACATAAACCATAGAGCTAACACCATTGCATACAGGATTATCTTCTCTGCTGCACAACGATCTTTGATTTTCACGTTTTTCGGATTTGATAACGTATGTTGTACGCGTAGTGTAAGGTTTAGAAGATGATTGGTAATGACCTTCTGGGGAGATGCTAAATGCGTGAGAAGATAATGAGTTTAATTATAAGGTCTTTTTAATAATAAATTAGTTAAATTTACAAAGATGTCTATCATGTGCCTTGAACATTATATGACCCAAAGCCAAAGTTTGAGTTTGAGAAATAAGAAAAAAACAACTTACTTTAATGCTTTTCAAAAGCCCGCTCTTTTATAATTAACTAACCAAATATCTATAGTGTTTTACGAATGCTGCTCTAATAATTGAGTAACTCATTCAAATGTCATCATTTTAATTACTCCACATAGAATTTTGCTTAGGTGTCATGTTCTAAATTAATTTGATGGAGAATTTTTAGATGGGTCATAGTATGCTCCATATTCGAAATAACCCGATATGTTTAAATTAAAAATTCACAAATTATCATCAATTATCTCCTAACCCGATATGTTCAAATATAAAATTTACCAATTATCATGATCTATATCTTAACCTAATATGTACCAATTATCATGAATTATCTCCTAACCTGATATGTTCAAATAAAAAACTTATCAATTATTATGATCTATCTTAACCCGATATGTTCAAATTAAAGTTTTACCAATTATCATTAGTTATCTCCTAACTCGATATGTTCAAATAAAAAAATTAACAATAATCATGAATTATCTCAGAACTCGATATGTTGAAATAAAAATTTACCAACTATTATAAATCATATCCTTTATTGTAACATGTGATTTTTTATATGAATATATTTGTAAATATCCAAATCGATTTAATAAGAGATATGTTAAAAATAAATTTGATATCTAAATTGAGTTAAAACCTATAAAACTAAAATCCCTGTAATACACGGGTAATAATCTAGTTGATTATAATTGATAAAACTTTAATTTGAACAAATTAGATTAGGATAGATCATAATAATTGATAAGTTTTTTTATTTGAACATATCATATTAGGAGATAATCATGATAATTGGTACATATAGATCATGATAATTGGTAAATTTTGTATCTAGACATATCGAGTTAGGAGATAATTGATGATAAATAGCGAATTTTTAATTTAAACATATCGGGTTATTTCGAATATGGAGCATATCATGAACCGTCAAAAAATTCTCTATCAAATTAATTAACATGACACCTAAGCAAAATTCTATGTGGAGTAGTTAAAATGATGACATGTGGATGAGTTACTCAATTATTAGAGTAGGTATATTATATCATATCATATCATATCATATCGTATCGTATCGTATCGTATCGTATCGTATCGTATCGTATCGTATCGTATCGTATCGTATCGTATCGTATCGTATCGTATCGTATCGTATCGTATCGTATCGTATCATATCATATCATATCATATCATATCATATCCTATCCTATCATATCATATCATATCATATCATATCATATCGTATCATATCATATCATATCATATCATATCATATCATATCATATCATATCATATCATATCATATCATATCATATTTATATATATACATTTTGAATTGAGGTGAACAGAATTGTACTGTTGTTATTGCGTACGGTACTTATTAATTTACGTGTGGTACCTCATTTTTTGCCTACGGTACATGTTAATGCTTTTGGTACTATTTTCTTTGCTTGCTGTACAACTCAACTCCAGGTGTTTGTTTATATGTGTGGCTGGATATTTCCAGCCTTTTATTCATCTTCATTTGGTTTTTGTTCTCTCTCTCCTTTCTACCGCACCTGAAATCCGATGACCTCTCTTGTACTTTTCTGCAGCGATGATGTAGCCGATGGGGTTACACTTACTCCTCTCACCATCGTTGCCATCGGTTGTTCGCGATGGCATTTCTGCCGTCGCCGCCGGCTGTGTGACGGTGGTTACCACTGTGGTTACACTCATGCGGTTTTGGATTTTTGTGCATGGTTATGTCGTTGTTGCTAGCGTTAGTTTTGGAACCCTTAGTGGTTATAGTGTTGTGTGGTGGCAACGATGGTGTTGTTGGGTTTAATTTTGAAACCCTAGGTGGTTACTTGGTCATCATGTGGGTGGTTTCTTGGTGTCGATCTGAGGCATGCTTACATCGCTGCCATCGTTATCAGCTGAACTTTCGAAACCCTAGGTAGCGCTGGCGGTGTGTTGTGCCAACATTGTTACCGTTGATTTTGCAACTCTTGGCGATTGTGGCGTGTTGGCAACGATGGCGTTGTCGGCTTTACTTTTGAAACCCTAGGCGTTTCTTGGTCTTGATCTATGGCATGCTTACATCGTTGCCCATCGTTTCCAGATCTACTTTTGAAACCCTAGGTGGCGATGGCGGTGGCGTGGTGTTGGCTGCAAAGTTGGTTTTCTGAGGTTTTTAATTCTCTGTTATTTGGTACCAAACCTTATTTGGGAGAATTTGGAGCATGTTGGTTTTTTTTCGTGAATATAAGTTGGTTTTGGGCTGTGATGAGTTGCTATCTTTTACAGAAAAACACTATAGATGGTGTGGATGGCGGGTTTAATCCTTGCAACTCACCTAGCAGCCAATATTTTTTTTATCCTCTGAGCCTAAAAGAAAATAGTATCACTTATTTATTTCCGGTTTTGATGCCGTGTTTTCGGATTTTCATTAAGTTTTCACAATTTTAAAAACACTACGGTCCCGCCGCAAAGCCTGGGTACCGTAACTAGTTATATTATATTTTGAATTGCTGTGAATAGTGATTTACAAATAACTATGCCAACATTACAAGCTATGTGAGCAAAGCCACGTGTGCTTTTTTTTTTCTACATCCTTCTGCAGAGTTTGAAACACATGTCCAAAGTCCTCTGTCCCACGTATCATCTCATATGGCTACGTGTTTCATTTCCTTTTCCTTTCTGATACTTTTTTAATTTCATTTCTTCTTAATGGCAAAGCAACGGCGAATTGTGCACAACAGCTGGGAAGATGGCCACTATATATGTTTGTGTCTCTCATTCGAACTATGGTTCCTAAATGCAACAATAATGGCGAAAGACCTAGCCTTTAACGACGATGATGGGGAAACAACCACAAGCGGCACCCCCATCAGAAACCATGTCCTTAACTCCGGATCTCAACAGTGGTGGAGGTGGGTTAGTTGAATCCTTGATCACCATCGGTGCATGCGACATGTTTCTATGGTTTTGGTAGTTACCCATAACGACGACAGAACTAGGAAATAAAAGAGGTATATGAAGCGTCTTTGTGTGCATGATTTGATATTAACAAGTTGAATTGTATATATACTTGGGAAATTGAGCTGTATTTTAATCGCGAAAGACATTTTGTCTTTCTTGGACTTTCAAACATAGGTTTTACATATACTTTTACATCGACGATCAACCTCTTCAAGATAGAAAATGTTTTTGAAGACAATGTTTAAGTAAATATTAAATAATAAAATGTTCTTAATGACATTTGACGATGTTTGTATTCAGGATTATGGTCAACGGTCCCACATCTCTTATGATGATACAGTTCTAACTTTCGAACCTCATAAGTTTGCGTTACGTGTTTAGTATTGATGCGATGTCTTGTCTTACGTTTTCTCCGCGAAGTGCGAGTTGACACAATATTTACTTAATATTTTTAAATGCAATAGCATCTATTACTAAGGTTTGGCTAGACTAAATGAGATATTTATACATTACTACCAATAATGTCACATTATAAATTAGTTTTTACTCTAGTACTGATATTAACCTGGAATTTTTCCGGGTGTCATAATCATCATTGTAATCCATGTGAAGAGGTAACAAACACGAGATCCGATTGCCGAATCACATAGCTCGACCATATTTCTAGCTCTATACGATTTGACAAGTGTTATGAATATGTTTTGAAAATTTCTTTGGCGTTTATATTACGTTCTTAGTGGTGTTATGAATACCGGTTTCGAATGGGTATCTTTTGAAACTATCTTTTCTATAGTTAATCCGGTATTTAAACATGTATTACCCGGCATATAATCGATTAGATACATATAAGAGGCTAGTCTAGTCCAGTTTAAAAACCGTTTTTTAATACATTGATTTTAAATTATTATGTGTTTTTTACTTTTTGATATACTATTGATTTTGGGGGTGGGGTTGTTTTTATAATTTTTTTACTTTATTTTTTTCCAACTTATAGGACCTACGTGCTAACTTTTGTCAGAGTGTCAGTTAAAAGTGAGCCGGTTAACATCTATACCTTCTAATAAAAGAAGGTTTTAGAAGCCACATGGCACTCATTGGAGCCATCCCTAGCATCAAATTCCCGCCAAAATTATAAAGGCAAAGTTTTCACGCGGACTTTTCAACCGGACTTTGTATACCCGACCCAATACCTTTCTAATAGACCCGCATATATAGATTCTTTTGCTTTCTTCCGTACAAGCATATGAACCACCACTGTCATCCTCCGCCACCTCCCCCGTCATCCTCCGCCACCTCCCCCGTCTGCTCCACCTGAACCACCACTACCACCACCACCGTCATCCTCCGCCACCTCCCCCGTCTGCTCCAGCCCCACCCTCTCCACCTCCACCTCCACCTTCACCGCCTATCTCCCACCTTCATAACCCCCTCCTCCACCGTAACATCCCTCCCGTCCCACCTTCACAGCCCTTGCCCATCTCCATACCCGCCTTTCCTGCCCTAACCCACCTCCATCTTCTTCCTTATTTGTTGGTTTTGCGTTTGGGCACTTATGACTATTCAGTTTGGGTGTTGAAACCGTCCCTCTTACTCTGCACACCAGGTGTTCGATCATATGCCTCAATGAAAGACTACCACACTTTGCTTGGTGTTTTAGAGTTTTGACGATTTTTGGTTTGTTTTCTTTGGGTTTCCGATCAGAAACCCGGTGGTGTTATGGGTGATACCTTAGATAATGAGGCGGGTTCTTCTAGGGAGGTCGGTGTTCGTTCTTTAGATGGGTTTTGGCCTTGCCCATTTAGGGGGTTCCATTGTTGCCCGGATGGTATGACGGGTTCCAAAGGTTTCCCTCGGTTAATGGCACATATTAAACGGATGCATTTATCATCGGATGATCGAAAAAATGTATTGCGGGATGCGGTTGCAACAAATGTTGATTTGTTTGTCTCGGTTGGTGAGGCCCTAAAGGTATCGGGCCAATGGTTATGTGGGACTTGTATGTGTGTTCATGCTCTCAGTAGAGGATGTCATCACGATACCAAGGTGATTAGGTTTAACTGGGTTGCAGGTGATGTGGAAGAGTACGTTGTGGGGATCGCAAAGCCGAATGTCGTTAGAGATGTTATCCCTGCGGGGCGGGTGGTGGTAGATGAGGTTCTTTTAGACCGTGTTTTCGCTCTCCCTATCACGACGGTTAAAAGCATTCCTCATAGTTGTCGCATGGCATTTGCTCAGGCCTTAAGTGGAGCATTGGATAGGGTGATTGCTATGCCAGAGTCTGTTGAGGCATGGGTGAGACTTCTCTTGTTATCACGTTGCACGTTGGGGGTGTTTAGGCCGTCTAGTCGGCAAGAGAGTAGGTCTGGTAACAGGAAGTCGTTGCAGTGTATATCTATTCAGCGATCATTGGTTGCGTGGGGTGATCGGGAAGGGTTTAACGACCTTATTCTATCACTGTTGGCTCAGCCCCCTCGGATGATATCTCTCAGTGATGGGCCTACTGCTAAGGTTGATAAATCTGTGTTGTGTCCTAATGTCAAAGCATGTTTGAGGAAAGTTATGGATGGACACTTCACTTCCGCGGTTAAGGTATTATGCTCATCTGGGGTTGCACCTTTTGGTAAAGATACGTTGAGGGCGTTGGTGGCTAAACACCCTAAGGTGTCCCCTCCGACATTTCCAGAGACCTTGCTTTCGGAGCCTCCTTTTGTTACAGATGCCGACAATGTATCCGGGTGTATTAAAGCGTTCCCCAAAGGGACTTCTTGTGGGCGAGATGGTTTGAGAGCTCAACACCTTCTGGATGCTTTTTGTGGCGAGGGCTCTACTATAGCTGATGGGTTGCTCAAGGCCATTACTTGCATGGTAAATCTCTGTTTGAAAGGAATGTGCCCTAAGGTTTTAGCAGAGTTCGTTGCATCCGCCCCCCTTACGCCATTGTTAATGCCAGACAATGGGATTAGGCCGATTATTGTGGGTGCGATTTGGAGAAGGCTAGTTTCTAAGGTGGCTATGAGGGGCGTTGGGAAGGAGATGGCTAAATACCTTGGCGACTTCCAATATGGGGTGGGAATCTCTAATGGAGCAGAGGCAGTGCTCCATAGTGCGAATAGATTCTTGAATGAGTTCCACTCGGATGGGTCCTTAGCCATGCTTACTGTGGATTTCACTAATGCCTTCAACTTGGTTGATAGGAGTACTCTCTTGCGAGAAGTTCGGACCCGTTGCCCTTCTATTTCTCTTTGGGTAGACTTTTTATATGGCCAGTCAGCTAGGTTATATGTGGGCGATGACCATATTTTATCCACCACGGGGGTCCAGCAGGGGGACCCCTTAGGGCCTCTCCTTTTTGCACTTGTTTTGCACCCACTCGTGCTTCGGATCAGAGATAGTTGCAAGCTTTTATTCCATGCTTGGTATCTTGATGATGGTACGATTATTGGAAACGTTAAAGAGGTGGCCAAAGCCTTAGATGTCATCATAGCTGAGGGGCCACGTCTTGGCCTTCAACTAAACATCAAGAAAACCGAAGTTTTTTGGCCATCGTGTGATGGGGTAAAGGTACAAGATGGATTATTCCCTAGTGCTATTGGAAGGCCGGGTCTGGGTGTGAAACTTCTTGGTGGTGCTGTTAGCCGTGATACGGGGTTTATCAGTAATTTGGCTATGAGAAGAGCATCTCGGGCTGTGGAACTGATGAGATGCCTCCCACATCTGCGAGACCCTCAATGTGAACTTTTGTTGCTCCGCTCATGTATGGGAGTTGGGAAATTACTATTTGGCCTCAGAACTTGCCAACCTATGTATGTAGGGGAAGCTGTTTCTGTGTTTGACAATGGGCTTCGAGAGGCGATTGAGGATATTGTAGTTTGAGGGGGACCATTTTTTGGGGATCTTCAGTGGCGGCTGGCTTCGCTTCCGACTCGGTATGGGGGACTTGGTCTTTGTTCTGCTGAGGATGTATCCACTTATGCTTTTGTGGCCTCTAGGGCTCAATCATGGGCTTTGCAAGACTATATTCTTCGCAGTTGTGGTTTGGACGGCTTAGATTCTGATTATGGGTGTGCATTAGAACGCTTACAGACTTCTCTTCCCGATTTTGATATCAGCGGGTTCTCTAAAAAGGACACCGCCCCCCTAAAGCCCAACATGTTTTGGCGAGTGTTTTATTTAGTAGGATCGGTCAAAGTTTGGAAGTGAGGTTTGATCTTTCACCCCGTCAGAAAGCAGTGGTTGCATGTCTCCAGGCTCCTCGGGCTCAAGATTTTCTGACTGTCATCCCCATTGAAGGACTAGGGCAGCATATGTCACCATTGGAATACCGGGCTATCCTTAAGTATCGGTTAATGATTCCTTTGTTCCCTGTTGATGAGCCTTGTCCCGTTTGCCGCAAAGTGTGTTTAGATGCTTTTGGCGATCATGCAGTCCATTGCAAGGAGTTACCTAGCTTTAAATACAGACATGACTTGGTTAGGGATGTCCTATGTAATATCCTTAAGCGAGCAGGAATTTCGGCTAAAAAAGAGGCTCCTGTGAACTTTCTGACAGATCCGCTAGAGGGGAGATCTACTTTAAGGCCGGCTGATATTCTAGTGTTTGGTTGGACGAGGGGGGGGGGGGGAACACGCTTGTGTGGACCTTACGGGAGTGTCCCCCTTGGTTGCGCTCAGGGACAATGGATTTGTTGCACGACAGGCAGCGTCAAAGGCGGAATCATGCAAGATCGCCAAACACGAGAAAGCATGCCTGGAGAATCAACATGTTTTTATCCCATTAGCATTTGACACATTTGGCTTCCTAGCCACTGAGGCAGTGAACTTCTTGACCAGGGTCCAGCGAGTCATTCATAGCAATGTTTCGACACCTAAGGGCCAAGGTTTTTTCTTTAGTAGGCTAGGTTTTGCTATTCAAAAGGGGGTGGCGGCACAACTTGTTGCCCGTTTACCTGCCACTTTGTTGTAAATTCTTTGATGTTTAATTTTAATTAAATGTTTAGATTGTTAAAAAAAAGCATATGAAACGAAACCCTAAATGTAAACCTAAATGTGCCTGTTCTTCAGCTCCGCCTCTTCTTCATCATCTCTAAAATTACGATTATGTTAATCAATTAGTCGATAGGTTTGATTCTATACTCTGATTATGCTGAATTGCAACGATTTATATTCTAAATTTCTTATGTTTTACTGAATATATGGAACAGATTCGGTGGAAAAAGACTTGCGTATTGTGACGTTGGTGTTGCTCCGCCTCCTTTGACTGAAGATTACCTTGAATCATCTCTAAAATTAGTCGATAAGGTTTAATTCTATACTCTGATTATTTGTCAATTTAGACTTTAGAATGTATCTAAGGTTCTTGAACTGGGTGCTTGCTGCTTTAAGGATGCCAGAACCTGAGCTTATAGATCATGCTGGCCTTGATTCTGCTGTTTACATTCGTATTTATCTTCTCGGGTTGAAAATATTTGTTCCTATCGCTCTCCTTGCTTTTGGTGTGCTGTTACCTGTCAATTATACAGGCGGAAATTTTTACACTATGAGCCTTAGTATGAAAGATTTAACATTTGGTGAGATTGACAAGTTTTCGATATCTAATGTCCCGCCTGCTTCAAAAAGGTCTCATCTTTTCAGCTTAAGTATCTGTTTATGCAATTGGCACCTGCATGCATATTTTATTTTTTGTTTACTTGCAAACAAACCTGCTTGAAAGTTGAATGCATTTGAAATATTGATGGTATGATCTTTAACAGGTTATTTGTGCATATAGTAATGGCATACGGCTTCACATTTTGGACGTATTATATTCTTTACAAGGAGTACAAAATTGTAACTGATATGAGACTACATTTCCTTGCTGCTCAAATCCGTCACCCAGATCAGTTTACTGTAAGTTTCTTCAAGTGGTTTCATAAATGTTTCATGAAAAATATAATGTGGTTCTGATTGTGCTATAAATTTCTTGTGTAGGTTCTCGTAAGAAATGTCCCGTCGGATCCTGATGAATCTGTTAGTGAACATGTTGACCATTTCTTTCGTGTTAATCATCCTGATCAATATTTTTTACACAAGGTATGTTTAAAAAGCTGTTTGTATGGTGTCTATAATGGTTTCAGTATGTATATATGGTATCAATTGTTAAACTTTTAACTGAACTCGTATGTAGATTCAATGCATATATCTATTTTTTTGAATCTTAGGTGGTATACAATGCATACAGGCTTGCAAAAATGGTAGATCAGAAAAAGGATTTGCAAAATCAGCTTATTTACTACACCAATAAGCACGAGAGGAAATCAGGAAACCCAATAAGAGGCCAACCACGAAGGTTTGTTTTTAAACGCTCTATGATTTTTTTTAGTTTGTTTATAACTTTTGAAGTTTTTAATTTCATGTTTAGTTATCTGTATAGACAGGTTTTTGGGGTCTTTGGGGAGAGAAGATCGATGCAATTGATTACTATACCGAAGAAATCGAGGAGTTGAGCAAAGAAGTGAGTGTGTATCGCTAATGATTTATAGATTTTTTTTCATCATGATTTGATCATTAAGTATGTGAGAATTTCAATCAATGTGCCTAAAAATTGGTATATTATTATTATTTTCAAAAGGTAACGGGTCAAATGGGTTGAACATGTTAAAAGTTGCCAGAAGTGTATTGAATTGCTTACAAGCTCCTTAATAGATTATTATATAAAAAGGTTGTGAGTTTTTACATGAAATGAAATGATTTTGTAAAGTCAGAAGTAGCAGAACGAGAGCGGGTGATTGGTGACCCGAAAGCTGTAATCCCAGCTGCATTTGTTTCGTTTAAATCACGATGGGATGCGGCGATTTGTGCTCAAACACAACAAACAAAGAACCCGACACGTTGGCTCACAGAGTGGGCTCCTGAACCACGCGATGTTTACTGGAACAACTTAGCCATACCATTTGTGGAACTGAATTTGCGAAAATTGGTGATGGCTGGTGCTCTATTTGGTCTTACTTTCTGTTTCATGGTCCCCATTGCCATTTTTCTTCGGCACCTCAGGTAGTAAATATGTTTTTTATGGCATTTCTAAATTAGCAAATTCTAATTTTCTTGTACTATAGGTCGATCTCGCTCATCTATTAGCAGCTCGTGACCAAGAGCTCCGAATCATTTCAGCGGAGGTAATATTCATATCAGCTACTTTTCTTTTTTGTTATGTATTGAATTGTAAATCTACAGACACAATAACATGTTTCTTTTAAATCGTAATTTGGGATATATGTTTGTATAAAATGCATTACTACCTGCAGATGAATCACTGCAATCGGTATAGAATTATTTTATTTGATATATTTAGATGTAGGGGAATTGTTTTAACTGCTTCATGATTGTATGGTCTTGGTTTTCGGTCATGACTCATGAGAACTATTTTATTGAATTCGTGAGTATAATTAACTAATTTTTTGGGGGTTAAATAATTTGCTAGAATATTGATTATCTAATTATTAAAATATGTTGTGAAATATTTTATCAAATTTAATAGAGAACAACAACCGTTCAACTTTGAAGGAATTATTTACTTGTGGTTATTTTTTTATTTTTATGATTGTTTTTAATTTTATTATTTATACTTTCTTTACATACATACAATATATACATAAACTAAATCAGCTTTTTTTTAAATCATTGTTAAAGTAAATCATCATCATATTATATAATTCTAATATATAGACAATAAAACTATTTATAAAATATTCTAAATTTACAATCAATTTCAAACGAAAATACACTTTACATATATACAATATTTCTTTTGTAAATTGTTTCCAAATATAAAGTCTAACCCTTTTATATTTGACCTAAACCCGTGTGTCCCACGGGTAATAATCTAGTGTTTAATAAAAAAACAATTAGCGGTTGATCATTTGGTCTAACGGCATTCTAATGATGGGCTAAAATACTTGACTTTCTAAAGGTCATGGGTTCTAGTCTTGAGAATAGGGATTTTACACAGAAAATGTTAAAGTTTCCTGCTGTAGTTTTTCCCTGGGGCGGTTAGTTGATAAGTCTTAGACTCCGACTTTCCTGCTCTTCGGAAGGGTTGGTCGGGGCCCCGAGAAGAGTATTCTTCTCATAGGGGAGCTGCCACACTCTGCCGCAAATA
Source organism: Tagetes erecta (assembly GCA_030867185.1). Classification (NCBI taxonomy): domain Eukaryota; kingdom Viridiplantae; phylum Streptophyta; class Magnoliopsida; order Asterales; family Asteraceae; genus Tagetes; species Tagetes erecta. The sequence continues at coordinate 77,173,003 of CM061490.1, read as the reverse complement.
ATCCCTCTTACACGGGATAGGCCGTGGGCTTCTAGGCTCGGTCATTGCACTCCTCTGAGCCACCGGTTAGCTAGTGGTGCAACTGCCGTTCCAAAATAAAAAAACAAAGTTAGTGTGTTTTAACATAAAGTTGTATTAATTCAAAAATGACTTTTACTTCTTTAGTTAATGTCCACTTTCGTGTTATCTAGAGCTCATTTCTACAATGACATATATACCATCTATTTGATTTTTGAATGTATATATTGTAGCAATGTGTTTTCTTTACCACCGATTTTGTTATTTTATAATCGTGTCAACACTGTTTTCTTTACTCACTTAACCATATCGGTATTAGTGCCACAACACATACTTTTCACCCTATCAATCTTTTATATACTTCCGAGGGTGTTAAACAACAACACTGCTAACACCAGCAACAACGCGAACAACTTATAACCTTCCTAAGACTGAATGTAATGGGCATGAAGTCCCTTAGATAATGCCCCTTTGCGCCCCATAACACCCCGCACACCACTACGCAGGGGCGTTATGGACGTTATGCCCCGTTGGGCGTTTTAAAGATAACGCATGTGCCCAAGTTCTTGTCCAATGATTGCTTTGATTTGTTATTTAATTAATAATTATTTAATGATAATGGGGCATTATAGGGGCATTAACCATTACACCATTTTTTGATATAATGTCCATTGCCTAGTCATTGTCCACATGGCGGAAAAAGCCCCTAAGGAGCATTAACCATTACATATAGTCTAAGACTACATGTAGTGGTTAATGCCCCTTATACTCTGTGTAGTGGGCGTTTTGCCCAAATGATAACGCCCCAAAACGCCTGATAACGCTCCCCACACCATTACTTGGGGGCGTTATAGGCCAAATTCCGTCCAAGGCGTTTTCTGAATAACGCCATCGCCCACACAAATTTTTATGCATTCTAAACCAACGGCTACTATTTCAAACGGATAGTTTGACCACTTTTTTTTTTAAATTTAAAAACCAATTATACACCCATTTAACACAACAATACACTATATAACACAACTTAAACTCTCATAACACACACACTTAATATCAAATTTTCTCCACAACACACCCATTATTATTTAAAATGGAATCCTACGGTTCATCATCAAGCGGAGATAGCACTTCAACGGGCGAAATAGAGATGGATAATGCGGTTACAAGCGCGGTTGCACTCGCGGCTTCGTTTTTGCAACACGTCGCTAACCCACCGAGACCCGTTTATCAAAGAGTATCCGTCGAAAGAGACCGAGCGGCGGCGAATGAACGTTTGATGAAAGATTATTTCGATCCGGTTGAGCCACGATATAATGAAGCTAGTTTTCGGCGTCGGTTCCGGATGAGTTCAAGGCTATTCTTACGTATAGCTCAAGATTTGGAACGAGAAAAACCTTATTTTCAACAAAGATGCGACGCGAGAGGAAGGATGGGATTTACGGCTATACAAAAGTGTACTTCGGCTTTACGCATCCTTGGATATGGCAACGCAACCGACATAAACGACGAGTATCTAAAAATGGGAGAGAAAACAACAAGAGATAGCATGGAAAACTATTGTAAAGGTATTATTGACCTTTACAGAGAGCGTTATTTGAGAAAGCCGACATGGTTAGATCTACAAAAAATATACGACGTACACGAAGAAGTGCATGGTTTACCCGGTATGATTGGTAGCATAGATTGCATGCATTGGCAATGGGCTAACTGTCCAAACGCTTGGCGTGGACAGTTTACACGGGGTGACCAAAAAGGGCCGTCGGTGATTCTTCAAGCGGTTGCTTCGTACGACCTTTGGATTTGGAATGCTTATTTCGGTTCCGCCGGATCAAACAACGACATCAATGTTCTTGAGGCGTCGCCAATCATAGAGGATCGCATAGCCGGCAATGCACCCGAGGCATCTTTTTTTGTTAATGGAAGTTATTATCCGTTTGGATATTATTTGGGTGATGACATATATCCGGAGCTTCCGATGATAATAAAAACGTTTAGAGACCCAATTGACGAAAAGAGAGCTTACTTTAAAAAAGTTCAAGAATCATCAAGGAAAGATATCGAGCGTCTTTTTGGAGTTCTCAAGAAACGTTGGCATTTTGTGAGCAACCCGTGTCGGCTAGGGTCAAAAGAAAAAATGTCGTACGTTATGTACGCTTGCCTCATATTACATAATATGATTTTGGAGGATGAAGGCAAAGCCTATTGTCAGGATTACACACCGGGATATGTCGAACCGGAACGCGAACGAATAAGCATGGAAGAAAGAATAGCGAACTCTAACTTCATGCGTAACAAAGAGGCGCATTATGCTCTCACGGCGGATTTGGTCGAGCATTGTTGGTTAAATCGTAGGGTGACGCGTGATGACTAGTTTATTTCGGTTTCATAATCGTGTATTTTTATTTTATGTATTTTACGTGTATTTTAATAAATAAATGTTTAAATAAATTATTAAATAAATGATTAGTTAAATGATGGGGTAATGATTGTGGGGCATTATGTGGGTCATTAACCACTACACCCATTTTGGTGATAATGCCCCTTAGTGACATGGCATCCACATGGCACATAATGCCCCTAAGGGGCATTAACCACTACACACAGTCTTAGGGGCATTATGTGACAAGTGGATGCATGTCACTAAGGGGAATTATCACCAAAATGGGTGTAGTGGTTAATGTCCCACATAATGCCCCACAATCATTACCTCATCATTTAACTAATCATTTAATAAATAATTTATTTAAACATTTATTTATTAATAAAAGTAAAAATACATAAAAGTAAAATACACGAGTACGAAACCGGAAATAAACTAGTCATCACGCGTCACCCTACGATTTAACCAACAATGCTCGACCAAGTCCGCCGTGAGAGCATAATGCGCCTCTTTGTTACGCATGAAGTTAGAGTTCGCTATTCTTTCTTCCATGCTTATTCGTTCGCGTTCCGGTTCGACATATCCCGGTGTGTAATCTTGACAATAGGCTTTTCCGTCATCCTCCAAAATCATATTATGTAATATGAGGCAAGCGTACATAACGTACATCATTTTTTCCTTTGACCCTAGCCGACACGGGTTGCTCACAAAATGCCAACGTTTCTTGAGAACTCCAAAAAGACGCTTGATATCTTTCCTTGATGATTCTTGAACTTTTTTAAAGTAAACTCTCTTTTCGTCAATTGGGTCTCTAAACGTTTTTATTATCATCGGAAGCTCCGGATATATGTCATCACCCAAATAATATCCAAACGGATAATAACTTCCATTAACAAAAAAAGATGCCTCGGGTGCATTGCCGGCTATGCGATCCTCTATGATTGGCGACGCCTCAAGAACATTGATGTCGTTGTTTGATCCGGCGGAACCGAAATAAGCATTCCAAATCCAAAGGTCGTACGAACCAACCGCTTGAAGAATCGCCAACGACCCTTTTTGGTCACCCCGTGTAAACTGTCCACGCCAAGCGTTTGGACAGTTAGCCCATTGCCAATGCATGCAATCTATGCTACCAATCATACCGGGTAAACCTTGCACTTCTTCGTGTACGTCGTATATTTTTTGTAGATCTAACCATGTCGGCTTTCTCAAATAACGCTCTCCGTAAAGGTCAATAATACCTTTACAATAGTTTTCCATGTTATCTCTTGTTGTTTTCTCTCCCATTTTAGATACTCGTCGTTTATGTCGGTTGCGTTGCCATATCCAAGGATGCGTAAAGCCGAAGTACACTTTTGTATAGCCGTAAATCTCATCCTTCCTCTCGCGTCGCATCTTTGTTGAAAATAAGGTTTTTCTCGTTCCAAATCTTGAGCTATACGTAAGAATAGCCTTGAACTCATCCGGAACCGACGCCGAAAACTAGCTTCATTATATCGTGGCTCAACCGGATCGAAATAATTTTTCATCAAACGTTCATTCGCCGCCGCTCGGTCTCTCTCGACGGATACTCTTTGATAAACGGGTCTCGGTGGGTTAGCGACGTGTTGCAAAAACGAAGCCACGAGTGCAACCGCGCTTGTAACCGCATTATCCATCTCTATTTCGCCCGTTGAAGTGCTATCTCCACTTGACGATGAAACGTAGTCTTCCATTTTAAATAATAATGTGTGTGTTATGGAGAAAATTTTAGTATATAGTGTGTGTTTTTTTAGAGATTTTGGTGTTTTGTAGTGTTAATGGGTTTGAGATTTTTATAAATGGTTTAAATTTTTTTTTTTAATTTTGGTCAAATACAACCGTTTATAGCCGTTGGAGACAAAAACATTGAAAGTTGTGTTGGGCACGTTATTTGGAAAACGCCCGGAACTATTTTTGGCATATAACGCCTACCAGTAATGGTGTTTGGGGCGTTAAGAGGCGTTATCAAGCCCTCTTAACGCCCATTAATTACAACCAGTCTAATAAAAAAGGATGGTTGTTGGTGGGCCCAACCATGTGAGGACACATGTTTCCATGTAGCATTTTTTATATATATTTACAATTATAGTCATAATTATCATTTTAACGATGAGTTTTTGACTTACTTTTCTTACTCTACTCTTTTTCAACATTCTAAATTTTACTGAGCTATCGTTTTGACTTATAATTTTCATATTTCATCGCCTTTTAATATGTGACATATTACGGCATTGTGTCGTGACGTACGAGACCTGATACTTTTTCTTATCAACGCATTGACTAAGTCACATATGCAGGACCCGAACACGTGACCCGGCCGCTACAACGAGCGGCGAGCTCGGTCTTATAATATCTACTAATAATATTATAATATAATTGTAAAACTAATAACATCTAATCTAATATAATTTGTAAAGGAGATCGAAATAAATATATAAAAACGTACTGATATAGTATGTTGAAGAGGCAATGAACGTTATTGGTGGACAACCACCCATTCAACGAAAGAAAACTCTATAATTTGGACAGTTTTTTTTAATCTTTATAGTCTTAATTAACTGTGATGGAAAAACAATGCGAGGAGTTGAGCCATAGGCTTGATGGTTTAGATGCCACAATAAAAGAGCTCATGGAAGGAATGAAGATATTGGTAGCATCATCTGATCAGATGAAGAATAATTTCCATGGATATGGAGGAGAGTTAAACGAGGATAAAATGAACATGTTTTTCAAAAAGAGTATCAAATTTCTTCATAGAATATGTGATCCCTTTTCATGTTTCAAGTTTACTACTCATGTGAGTATCGATTTCCTTTTAGTCCTGTCCGGTATTAATAATACACGCTAAATTGCGTTTTTGGCATTTGATGTTTGGTTTGTTTAACCTTTGATATATCAGCCTTTGACGTAAAAGACCAAACATCAAGGGCCAAAAGTGTAGCTTACTCTACCATATATAAAAACTATTTGTTTTGATATGTATCCAAGACTCTTTTCTTGTTACTAACATGTAGCCCCTTGACACGCGGCGTGGTTTAGTCCATCATCATATTCCCCAAAGGAACATTGAAGATCCTATGACTCAAGTAGTTGAGGTTTTGGCTAAGGATGAAAATGGAGTCGATTCATCGAATAAAATCATGAAAAATGAGGTTCGAAATCAAAATTTTCTATGTTTCTTTTATAACGAAATTAATTCTCATCACTTTGTGTGTTGTTTTGTGTTACTAAATTTAGGAGGAGGATACTGATTATGATGTCTCTTCTAGTGATCATATTATAACACAATTACCTGTTTCCAAAGACAAGGTTGATCAAGCATGTGTTAATAGTAGCCAAGTAGTCATGAGTTCAATGTCGTTTGAGTCGCGGAGTGAGGACGTTGTTGATAAAAATGTGGTAGAGGACATGAATGATTCGTTTGATTATGAAAATGTTATGGAAAGATATAAGAAGCTCCAACATTTTGATACTCTCTCCGACCACTCGAATCATTATTATTCAAAACATACCTCATCAGTGAAGATAGAAAGTGTACGTGTGTATTTATTGGTTATTATTTTTTATTAATCATAATAGCTAATATTTACATTGGTATCTTGCATCACTTTCATGCGTAAATATGTGATATGTTTCAGCGACCAAAGGCTTGGCATAAACGGATAAAGAAAGAATGGAAGGATCTTAAGAAAGAATATCCCGGTGGTATGTTTAATTAATCTAATATAATAAATCAAGATTTTTAAGGTAGAATTAAAAAGAAAACAATTGTTTTTGGGTGGCCAATTAAATTGAGGAGGAAACGATTTGAAGTGGGAAAACTAGAAAATGATTTGAGGGGAAAACCAATTGACATCACTCTTATCAATACGACTTGGAGGAAACTTTCTAGTATTATTGATCTTTAGTTATATTAGATTTCATTCAAAGATCCAATCAGACTATATTGTCAAAAATCACTTGTATATACATGAATTTTAAACCGAGTTAATTATAAACAATACAATATTAAGGAAAAAAAAGATTATTGGATGATATTAATCATAAGTCAGAGTTGGGTCAATGATCATCTAAACTTTTAGTTTTGTTATAAAGAATAATGGCAGCCTAGCATATTATTAACTCCGTCTGTTTGACGTGGCGTGTGACGTGTTATATATATGGGGATGACTTAGGCATTTTCAATTAGTTTTTATAAAAGATCAACTTTTTCAAAGTATTTAACCAAGTTTCATCTCTTTCTTTCTAAGGTATTCTGCCGACAACGTCTTTCAATTCAAATTCTTCTGTTTCAAATGACAATCGACTCCCAAAAGGTAAGTTACTTTGTTTGACCTAATCTATTCATGTGTTTTTTTGTTTAACCAATGTTGCTCTTATTCACGCCACATCATAACAAACAACAGAATTAACAATATATTAGACTGAGATTCTTATTATTTACAAAAATGAAAGATGTGATTGTTATCAGCCAAATTATTAGTTAATAGTTTGGATTATTAAATTCTAGTTTCTCAAATTAACTTAATAAAACAATAGTTTATTAATGCAAAACAATCTTTTGAGACTTATTGTTAATTTATGTGGTTATACAGAGGTCATCTTAGTTAGGGCTTACGAACAAAGGAAGGATCTTTTAACAGCCGTAATAGTTGGACCAAGTGAGACCCCGTATCACGATGGTCTCTTTTTCTTTGACGTGTGTTTCCCGAAAGCCTACCCTGATACTGCACCTGTATGACATCTTTCGATCTCTTTCTTTTTAATAGCAATATTTTCTAGACGCATTAACCTTTTGATTGTGAAACACACAACTTAACCACCTCGAAGTTGTTTAATCTACTTGACACACGTGCATGCATGTAAGTTATATCTTATTCAATGATCCTCTCCTTTCAGCTGGTGTGGTATGACTCTCGTGGCCATTTTATCAATCCCAATTTGAAAGCATCTGGTGATGTATGCATGAAGTTTCCCAAAAAGATATGTTGCAAGTTGGAGGAGGTGGACATTGATTGGGAGCCTAAAACTTCAAATATGATCACATTTTTGGGCTTTTTAAAGAAACTTTTTAACAAAATGCCTTTACACAACAAACTTATATATACTACCAATCCATTATATAGTAAACTTGATGCCTTGTTATACAACCAAAACGCCTTTCTTAAATCGCTCAATACAATGGTGTCTATCATCAAGAAACCACCAAAGGTAAGATTTTGAGTTCTTTTATATATAAGTTCGTTAGCTTGTACGCTCCTATACTTAACTAATTACCTATGGGGAAAATGTCAAAGAAACATAACTAACTTTGGATTTTGTTCCAATTAAGTCACTCAAACTTTATTTTGTTTCAATTAGGTAACTTATCCTTAAGTTTTGTTCCAATTAAGTCACTTAAACTTTATTTTGTTTCAATTTGGTAACTTATCTTTAGGTTTTGTTTCAATTAGGTAACTTGATTTTAAAAATATGTTTTAATCATAAAAAATTATGTGAAAATTGATTTTTAACACACAAATTATATTTAAAAAACATTTTTTGGCATTTTTTTGGAATTTGTAAAAATTTTCATTTATTAAAAATGTCTCACAATTTAAAAAAAATAATATTTACATGTATATGATTGAAACGTTAAAGTAAATTTAAGTTATTTAATTGAAACAAAACAAAGTTTGAATGACTTAATTGAAACAAAATGTAAACATAAGTTATTTAATTGAAACAAAATAAAGTTTGAATGACTGAATTAGAACAAAATTTAAAAATAATTTACCTAATTGAAACAAAACAAAGTTTGAGTGACTTAATTGGAACAAAATCAAAACTTGGTTATGTTTTTATAAAGTTACCCCCCTATCTATGCTCATTTACTAAAGTTGTTGAACAACGCATGCATTCATACAGAATTTTGAGGATTTTGTGATTGGGTACTTTCGCTATCGTGCAACTGATATCTTAAAGGCATGTGAGGCTTATAGTGATGGTGTGCAAGTTGGGTGTTTTGTCAATGGTGTACCAACCGAAGACAACAAGGGGACTTTTTCGATTACGTTTGATGATGAGTTAGATTCATGCATCAAGCCCCTCATTGTTGAATTTCAAAGAATTGGAGTCAAGGTGGATGAATCATTCATCCCAAGTTGAATGTTTGATGGTTACTTATGTGAGGCTTTAAGTTTGGAAAAACATGGTGGTTATTAAATGGTTATCGGTTTTGTTGCCCAAAAGTGTGATAATCAAACAAGATATTGCGAAGTATTGATCACATATTCATCATACAGTGTTCACAATGATGTCTGCATGTATACATGTATGCTTGAATGGTCATGACGTTTTGTAAAGTGTTCTGTCTATTCATAGGCCGGGAGGTTACCAAATTCTAGGCTTAGACATAACTATTCCCTATACTAATATATATTACATAATACTTGACACTAAATACACTTCTAAATAACTACTAAACAAACTCTTGTACTTTATAATATGAGATGTGAGTGATAAGTATTCTTCATTTACCCTCGTAAGCACGAATGTCTTCATGTTGTGTCTCTTCATTTAGATCTAGCTTCAACTCCAAGCATGTTCCTCATAGTGTCAAATTTGACTCTTGGTAATGCCTTGGTTAGAATATCTGCTTTCTGCTTTATACCACTTATATGTTCAACATAGATTTGTTTCTGGGCCGACTCAACCTATTTAGGAGACTTAGATGAAGTAGAAATTTGAGACCTTTATGATATATTATGTGTGTGGTTATAAACCATCATCCTTTATCCGGTGCGGCATATATAATAAACTAAATTATTTATAGTTGGCAGTGTTAATTTTTTTTTCCAAATCCATATATCTTTTTGGTGATTATTGTGCTTTAGGTTAAGGCATCTGCTATATTCATTTCTTGATAAGTTTTTCATTGTCACATTCATATTTTCAAATTGACACTGATAAATTATAATAAATGATGCGAACCATGTGGTTATGAAAATGTGTATATATCGGAAAATTAGGTTTTAAATTTATGAATTGGAAAAACCTAATAAGTTCACACAATCGGCAAGTGTACCGGTCGTATGTAGCAAATCAAGTAAGTTCAGATATCGTACCTAAAGGATCTGAGTTTGGAGTCCTCTAATACCGAGTCTCTATCGACTTCTAAACGATGTAAAATACTTGGATTTTACTTTTAAAAGTTAATTAAAACAAGAAAAGGACAATTTATCTATAAAATACCTAAAAATAAGACTATATAGGCGGAAATTCTGATGATAATCTGACAACTCTTGGTTTCCTGGATATGTCGGCATCGAATCTGAGAATATATCTACTCAAAACCATCTATGTAACAGCCCAGTGAATCCACACCATGATATTGTCTGGTTTGGCAACGACACACCCTCAGACGTCCGCCCTCACAGTTTTAAAACGCGTCATGGTAGGGAAGGTTTCCACCCCCTTATCAGGCGGGTTTTATCCTCCTTCCCAACCGATGTGAGATGTTACATTCCACCCCTTAAGGAGTCCAGCGTCCTCACTGGCACATCGGTCTGATCCCTAGCTCTGATACCATCTGTAGCAGCCCAGTGAAACCACATGTAACACCTCATTATGTAACATATTAGAAATATATGAAACTTATATCTTAAATATTGTTAGACACATAATCAACGAGTAAAACAATTATTAGAAAATGAGAGAGCATTTACTATTTTAGGAGACCAACTAATAATAATAGAAAATGTACAATAGTTCATGAAACTCATATCAATACATAATGAGCTTGTTTTATTGGTATATTATAATTTTGTAAAACACAGTAGTTTAAAACGTTATAAAAGAAAATTTAGATTTAAATTAAATTATGTTACCTTCACCATGAAGATTAAATAAGCCGACTTATGCTATGATTTTAATAATAAATATAATAATAATAATATAAAACTTTAATAGGTGCACGTGTGTGAATATTAGTGTACAACAAATTTAGGAACTCATTTTGTTAATAATATCCAAACGAACCGACATTAAAAAGGTCGGTTTAGATTTCTTATATATATGAAAGCATGTAAGTGTTAATATGTATGTTTCTTGACCTTCTCATATATGATAAGGTATATCTAAGTTATAGATTTAATAATTTATTTTATAATATAAATAAAGAATAGTTATGATATTTAGAATAATGCTTAGTAACATATATATAATCCAGGGTGGGTGTCGGGTGACTTAACCTAGCTAGTAGCTCACTCTTTAATTGACTAAGCAGTTAAGATTGTTTCGGTTATAATCAGGAAATAAAGTTTGGACTAGTTATAGTGAGCATCCATAAAGCAAAGGTGAGTTTTATGAATGCTTTTCTATGTGAGCATGCTTGTCTTAAACTGTAATACTGCATGACTGTTGTACGCTGTATATAACTTGAGCATACATACACATGTGTATTGGGGACCCTTATACGTGCCGTTACGACGGACTTGTCGGTACTACACTGGCCATGTGTTGGCGCCTGTGGTGTAGTGGGCAATGATTGTATTGGGATGTAAAACATTGGCCCATGTGTTGGGCGCCTGTGGTGTTGTTGGGTTATAATGACATGGGTGGGTACAAGTCATGATTATAATAATGTGATTTCCAACTTATGTATATTCATGAACTCACCAGCAATAGCTGACGTGTCTTTTAAGCATGTGTCACAGGTAATGAGGGCTAGTTCCTGTACGTGCTGGTTATCCTAGACCTACGTGGTCTGGTGGAATTTTGTGTATCAAGCTAGGAATAGTTTGATTAAGCTTTGTACTTTTAAAGTTTCAAACCTTTGTACTTAACAGTTTAAGTTAATGAAATAAGAAATCTACTTGTAAGTTGATATCAATTGTGCATTGGGCATCCATATCGGGTGTGGTGTCACATTTGGTATCAGAGCCTAAGGTTCTAGCGAATTAGGTATTCAATAGAAATACCTAGGCTTTAACCTATGAAAGTTGACCAGTCTAAAGAATGAGTCACATATTTATGTAAACTTTATGTAGATAAGGATGCCAGGAGCAGGAAAAGGACCTGACTTTATACGTAGGTTTGCGCCCGCTGATCACGATATACAAATTATAGTTGAGTCTGAATATGATCCTATTGAAGAGATGGAATCTGCTGGAGATACCTTTAGAAGTCTTGGAGAACTATTACCACCACCTTATCCTTACATACCCTCTTTTAGCTATCATTCTGCACCTACTGTTTTGAGTAATAATTTAGAATATGTCTCCTTCACTCACTCCTCAGAAGATTTGGAAAGAGCACACGTTAGGGCATACCCTACTTCTGAAGAAGACGAGGATTCCAATGATTTATCCGAACCACCGATTTGTATTCCTCCTAGGGAACAAATACCACCCCCTCCAGAACTCGAATCATTCCGAATAGTGCAGACTAACTCTCACGGTCCTATGACTATTTGTAATCCTCATATGAGAGTAGAATTACCAGAAGAAACCCAACAAATAAGAGCCATGCGAGCTAGAATAGCCGAGTTAGAGGCTGAGAATCAGAGATTAGCTGGTGTAGAAGCTCAAAATATAATACTGCAACAAACTTTGGATGAATTTAGAGCAAATGGAAGACATTAGAATTTTAGTGTAGCCTGTTATGTGAAATACGTGTAATTCGTATATGTGAAATACGTGTAGCATGGGTAATATGTAACGAATACAATTTGTGATATACAAGTAGTATGTTTAATATTTGTAATATAAAAAATAATAATAATAATAAATAAAAATAATTAATTATTGTAACTTTTGAACATTAAAATAAAATTGCTGAAGTTGGTATTGCTATTGGAATTCTAGGAAAATGTCGATAGAACCATCTGTTCGTAACAATCATCATTCTGAATCAAGGGTTAGTGCTACCCGTCATAGTGGACCAGTAGAATTAGGTGATGAGGCTATTGATAGAATTGCCATTCGGGTTGCCCAGATCCTTGCTAGTACACAAGGCCAAGGGAAACAAGAAACTGATAAACTAGCTAAATCAGAAGGGAGTACTGCCTCGACAAATCCGAACAAATCAAAACGAGAAAACAAGAACAAGGAAGACCTTAAATCTCTTAACAATAAAGATACAGAAATCGCTAAGGAATGTAATTACAAAACTTTCATTTCATGTAACCCTCCCATCTTCGATGGAAATAAAGGTGCCACTGAGGCACATGAATGGCTAAGTGAAGTAGAAGCCATTCTTGACATTAGTGATTGTCCAGAAAAGAACAAAGTCAGATTTGCTGTTCATATGTTTAAATATGAGGCATTATTCTGGTGGAAAATACAGAAACAAACCAAGGGTGATGATTTGGCACATCGCCTAGGTTGGAAAGAATTTTCAGAAATGTTTACGCAATACTTTTGTCCCCCAAGTGAAACAGATAGAATTGAGAAAGAGTTTATGCAATTGGAACTAGGAAACAAGACATACCGAGAGTATGTCACTAAGTTCAATGAAATGTCCCGATTGGTATCTTACTTGGTAACCACAGAAGAAAATCGCATCCGGAGGTTTGTATGGGGACTGCCTTCAGAATACCGTACTTTTATCAAGTCAACTAAACCAACAACCTATTCTGAAGCGGTGGAAGCTGGAGCAACCTTTGCAAGTGAAATCCAACAACGAAAAGGCCAAGAACCCACCCATAAAAGAAAATGGGACAATAACCAAGATCAGAGAAGAACAAATTTTAGAGATCCAAAAAGGCAACGAGGACCCCCACCCAAATGTCCAACATGTGGAAAAGGACATTCTGGTCCATGTCATCACCTTGTTTGTAGAAACTGTAAGAAAATCGGGCACACCCCTCGTGACTGTAGAGAGCCTCGTAAGTGTTTTGAATGTGGTGAGACGGGACATTTTAGAGACACTTGTCCTAAGCTGCATAAGAAGGAAGAACCCAATAGGGCTAGAGGGAGAGCTTTTGTCCTAAATACTGAAGAAGCTCTCAGGAACCCTGATGTAATAACAGGTACGTTCCTTATAAACAACTTCTATGCTAAGATACTATTTGATACTGGTGCTGATAGAAGTTTTATATCTGAGTCTTTTAGAGACTCGATTAATCAAAATCCCTGTAAGTTAGATAAACCATTTATAGTAGAACTAGCTAATGGAAAGGAAGAAGAAATTGGTTATGTTATCAGGGACTGTAGCATTAAGATAAGTGGTATCTCAATACCCATAAATTTATTACCAATGAAACTTGGAGAATTTGACATAGTAATAGGAATGGATTGGTTGTCTGAGCACCAAGCACATATACTGTGCGATAAGAAGCAAATTAAAATTCAGGGCCCGGATGGAAAGCCCATAACAATTCATGGGGAAAAACCTGGTAAACATATAAGCCTTATTACCATGATAAAGGCAAGTAAGTGTATTCAAAAAAGTCACATAGCCTATCTAGTGTATGCATTAGAAGAGAGGAAACTAGAGGATGTGCCCGTAGTATCTGAATTCCCTGAAGTATTCCCTAAAGATCTTCCTGGATTACCACCTGATAGGCAAATTGAGTTTAGAATCGACCTGATTCCGGGAGCGATACCTATTGCTAAAACCCCGTATCGCCTCGCTCCGACTGAAATGGAAGAGTTAAGAAACCAACTTCGAGATTTGATGGACAAGGGATTTATCCGTCCCAGCACGTCGCCATGGGGCGCGCCTATTCTCTTTGTTAAAAAGAAGGACGGCTCAATGAGGATGTGTATCGATTATAGAGACTTGAATAAAATCACGATAAAGAATCGATACCCACTCCCAAGGATCGATGATCTTTTTGACCAGTTACAAGGTGCAAGCTATTTCTCAAAGATAGACTTAAGGTCTGGATATCATCAGCTAAAGGTAAGAAAAGAAGACATACCTAAGACTGCCTTTAGGACAAGGTATGGTCACTACGAGTTCCTGGTAATGTCATTTGGTTTGACTAATGCACCAGCTGCATTCATGGACCTCATGAACCAAGTTTGCAAACCATACCTGGATCAGTTTGTGATTGTTTTCATAGATGATATCGTCATCTATTCAAAGAATAAAGATGCACATGAAGGTCATCTACGTGCTATTCTTAAGTTGCTAAAAGAAGAACAACTTTATGCTAAGTTTAGCAAATGTGAATTCTGGACTAGAGAAGTTCAATTCTTAGGACACGTTGTTAATGAAAAAGGCATACAAGTGGACCCTATAAAGATTGAAGTAATTAAGAATTGGGAGACACCAAGAAACCCCACAGAGATTCGACGTTTCTTAGGGTTAGCAGGGTACTACAGAAGGTTTATCCAAAACTTCTCTAAGATAGCAATGCCGCTAACAACTTTGACTCAAAAGAATATTGCATTTGTCTGGGGTACAAAACAAGAAGAGGCTTTTAATATGTTAAAAGATAAGCTATCTAGTGCTCCAGTACTAGCATTACCTGAAGGTACTGAAGATTTTGTAGTATATTGTGATGCTTCCCATTATGGACTTAGGTGTGTACTGATGCAAAGAGGTAAGGTCATCGCCTATGCATCTCGACAGTTAAAGATACATGAAAAGAGTTACGCCACCCATGACCTAGAACTAGGAGCTGTAGTATTTGCTCTCAAGATATGGAGGCATTATTTATATGGTACTAAGTGTGTGATCTACACCGACCATCAAAGCCTTAAGTATATATTTGAGCAAAAGATGTTAAACATGAGGCAAAGAAGATGGATGGAATTATTGAACGACTACGATTGTGAAATTCGTTACCATCCAGGAAAAGCTAATGTAGTAGCAG
This sequence comes from Tagetes erecta, assembly GCA_030867185.1. Taxonomy (NCBI): domain Eukaryota; kingdom Viridiplantae; phylum Streptophyta; class Magnoliopsida; order Asterales; family Asteraceae; genus Tagetes; species Tagetes erecta. The sequence continues at coordinate 77,157,779 of CM061490.1, read as the reverse complement.
ATGCTCTTAGTCGTAAGGATATAACAAAACCTCTAAGGATACGTGCATCAAGAATCGAAGTGAGATTAAGTTTAATGGAACAAATTAAAGATGCTCAAGCACAAGCACTGGTCGGTGACCAAATTAATAATGAAAAACTGATAGGAAAACAAGAACTCCTTACCAAAAGAAAAGATGGCATATTAAGACTACAAAATAGAATTTGGTTACCTATTATTGGAGGTCTAAGAGATAGAATTATGGAGGAAGCGCATAAATCCAAGTACACCATGCACCCTGGCAGTACAAAGATGTACAAGAATATTCGAAGTGAATATTGGTGGCCAGGAATGAGGAAATCTATTGATAGATACGTGGGTAAGTGCCTAACTTGTTACAAGTTAAAACCGAACACCAGAAACCTGCAGGATGTTTGCAACAACCTGAAATCCCTGAGTGGAAATGGGAGATGATAACTATGGACTTTATCACCAAACTCCCACGAACTAAAAATGGGCATGATACTATCTGGGTAATAGTAGACCGATTAACCAAGTCTGCTCATTTCTTACCAATACGAGAGGATTATAAGATGGACAAATTGGCAAGAATCTATGTTAAGGAAGTTGTTACTCGACATGGGGTACCCATCTCTATTATATCTGATAGAGATAGTCGTTTTACATCAAGGTTCTGGCAAAGTTTCCAACAGGAATTGGGAACGAAAGTAAATTTAAGTACCGCATATCATCCACAGACGGATGGACAAAGTGAAAGAACCATACAAACATTGGAAGACATGCTTAGAGCATGTGTGATAGACTTCGGAGGTAGTTGGGATGATCATTTGCCTCTGATAGAATTTGCATACAATAACAGCTATCACTCGAGCATTAAAGCTGCTCCATTCGAAGCATTATATGGAAGAAAGTGTCGTTCACCAGTCTGCTGGACTGAGACCGGTAAAAGTGCATTAACTAGACCAGAAATCATTGAAGAAACTACAAATAAGATCATACGAATCCGAGAACAGATAAAAGCTTCAAGAAGTAGACAGAAAAGTTATGCTGACAAAAGAAGAAGACCTTTAGAATTCCACGTAGGGGATAAGGTGCTATTAAAAGTATCGCCTTGGAAAGGCATTATCCGTTTCGGAAAGAAAGGAAAACTAAGTCCGCGTTATATTGGGCCCTTTGAGATAGTTAAAAGAGTTGGACCAGTAGCCTATAAGCTAAAACTGCCAGAGGAACTACAGAGTATTCATGACACATTCCACGTGTCCAATCTAAGAAAATGTCTAGCAGACGAGTCACTTAAGATACCATTGCAAGATGTTCAGATCAACGACAAATTGAATTTTATAGAACGTCCCATTCAGATTATCGATCGACAAGTCAAGAAATTAAGAAATAGGGAATTCCCATTAGTACGCGTTAAGTGGGATGCGAGAAGAGGACCTGAAGAAACTTGGGAGAAAGAAGATGAGATGAAAAGAAAATTCCCACACCTCTTCGCTTGAATTTCGCGGACGAAATTTCTATAAGGTGGGGAGAGTTGTAACACCTCATTATGTAACATATTAGAAATATATGAAACTTATATCTTAAATATTGTTAGACACATAATCAACGAGTAAAACAATTATTAGAAAATGAGAGAGCATTTACTATTTTAGGAGACCAACTAATAATAATAGAAAATGTACAATAGTTCATGAAACTCATATCAATACATAATGAGCTTGTTTTATTGGTATATTATAATTTTGTAAAACACAGTAGTTTAAAACGTTATAAAAGAAAATTTAGATTTAAATTAAATTATGTTACCTTCACCATGAAGATTAAATAAGCCGACTTATGCTATGATTTTTAATAATAAATATAATAATAATAATATAAAACTTTAATAGGTGCACGTGTGTGAATATTAGTGTACAACAAATTTAGGAACTCATTTTGTTAATAATATCCAAACGAACCGACATTAAAAAGGTCGGTTTAGATTTCTTATATATATGAAAGCATGTAAGTGTTAATATGTATGTTTCTTGACCTTCTCATATATGATAAGGTATATCTAAGCTATAGATTTAATAATTTATTTTATAATATAAATAAAGAATAGTTATGATATTTAGAATAATGCTTAGTAACATATATATAATCCAGGGTGGGTGTCGGGTGACTTAACCTAGCTAGTAGCTCACTCTTTAATTGACTAAGCAGTTAAGATTGTTTCGGTTATAATCAGGAAATAAAGTTTGGACTAGTTATAGTGAGCATCCATAAAGCAAAGGTGAGTTTTATGAATGCTTTTCTATGTGAGCATGCTTGTCTTAAACTGTAATACTGCATGACTGTTGTACGCTGTATATAACTTGAGCATACATACACATGTGTATTGGGGACCCTTATACGTGCCGTTACGACGGACTTGTCGGTACTACACTGGCCATGTGTTGGCGCCTGTGGTGTAGTGGGCAATGATTGTATTGGGATGTAAAACATTGGCCCATGTGTTGGGCGCCTGTGGTGTTGTTGGGTTATAATGACATGGGCGGGTACAAGTCATGATTATAATAATATGATTTCCAACTTATGTATATTCATGAACTCACCAGCAATAGCTGACGTGTCTTTTAAGCATGTGTCACAGGTAATGAGGGCTAGTTCCTGTACGTGCTGGTTATCCTAGACCTGCGTGGTCTGGTGGAATTTTGTGTATCAAGCTAGGAATAGTTTGATTAAGCTTTGTACTTTTAAAGTTTCAAACCTTTGTACTTAACAGTTTAAGTTAATGAAATAAGAAATCTACTTGTAAGTTGATATCAATTGTGCATTGGGCATCCATATCGGGTGTGGTGTCACACCACACCATGATATTGTCCGCTTTGGCAGTCAAAACACCCTAAGACGCCACCCCTCACGGTTTTAAAACACGTCATGGTAAGGAAGGTTTTCACCCTCTTATAAGGCAGGCTTTGTTCTCTTTCCCAACCGATCTAATACCATCTGTAACATCCCCTTTAAGGTTTTGTCTTTGTTATTTAACCTACCCTAACGCATATTGAATGATCAATGATCATTTTTCTAGTAAAAGTACTTGCCTTTACAAATTCTCCTAGTACAAGATCAACCTAACAATATGTCAAGATAGTGTTTTACAATATCAACCTAACACTATGTCAAGATGGTGTTTATTTTCACTAGTTCCGAAACTAGTGAGCCCTTTACAATTTATATTGTGAGTATTGAATTATTTTCTTCTTCTTGCTCTAACTTTGTTGATTCTTTTCTTTGGATTGTTAATTGAGTTGAGAGCATACTTTGAATGCTTTGTATAATGCTTGAGATAGTTTAGAGCAAAAGGGGTGAAGAGTAATGTTGAGAAGTGAGTTTTATTTATAGCCGATGTTAATAATGAAAGAGAAGATATTTTTTATGAACAAACGAAGGAGTGTCTGAAGCTTTGTCTTTTTTTTTGACCTTTTGTGTCACACCCCCAATTTCCACTAACGGAATTATGCCGTTCGGGGCGTGACATGCCAGGATCTCATTGCCATTAGTTACATTGAACGACCTCTATATGAATTTAAAAACTAACATTTATAAAAATCCAAGTTTAAAATAAATTTCAGTGCGGAAGCATAAATAAAAATCCCAAACAATTCAATGCGCAAACCGCGCGTTCCAAAAACCAAGTCTAATAAAAATAAAATAAAAAGAGTTTTGAATGCAACTACGACTTAACCAAGCATGCTCCTAATCCGTGCACAGTACCTGAGAAAGACATGCTAAATCGTGTCAACACTAGGTTGGTGAGTTCACAGGTTTAGATAAGTAAAAATACAACAACAGCCGATAATGCAAAATACAATTATATCGTTGGGTAGCGAACCCCGTTTCTTATTATTAAAGCGTTTCGATACCGAGCTGACTGAGATTTATTTGCGCCTCAACACCATTGCTACAACAATGGACCAACAACATAGGACAATTCACACCTACCCGGCTCCCAGCCGAGGGTGGGGTTTGTCAAACCCAGTAGTACTACCCGAACTTCCTCGCTATACCTCGTATATTAACGGCTCGAAGATTTAGTGAGGACTTGACAACTTGTTACGTTTACGCTTGATAATCAAGAGATATAATGTAAAAAAAGTTATCAAAATTAGTTTCGTGCATGCTTTCTCCCCCAACAGGAAAATAGTAAAAGGGGCCGTGAAAACTCACCTTAGGTTGCGCAGCTACAGATAAACCAACAAGAATAGAATTCCCTAAGTCGACCAACGACCTGATCAAGTGCTAATAGTTAGGTACAAATTACTCTAACAGAGTTCACGTTCGGTTTCAGTTTCGTGTTCCCGGTTCGGTTTCGTACCAATACCCATATTAGATGCATTTAAAACACGTACACACGCAATGCATACACTTTCTATAAACCTTCACTTAGTTAGTACACCTAACTTATCACACATATTATCTAAATTACATGCACACGCATTTGGACATATATTTACCGAGCACACAACTTGGTATTCCAAATATATAGTTACCACCTACATCTCGTACTCATATATACATATCCTCATCACCTATTTGTCGCTTATATATATATACACTTTCTTACTACAAGCTTATATATATACCTCTCTACATATATTTACATACATATCATATAAACAAACACATACATCATTCAAATACCAGCATGCACATCACGTTTGTATATATACATATATCATATCAGCCCTTTGAAATCTATAATCACACATACAATCCTTCACGCCCGCACATAAACAACTTGTTGATTTTGTATATGTATATCACATCATTTATCATCATCTTAATCACATCTTACACACAAAATAGATACATCGATTTATACACTGTTACGTATATCTAAATCTACGGTTTTAACCCTGACCCAACCGAACTCCATCCCGACACAAAATTTTGTCTCTATACGAATCGTATACCCATACATATTGAAAACAAGTTAAAACGAAACCAAACCGTAACTCGTAACAAAACCAAAACGAAAATAAAAGCAAACTGTTACAAAGGACAGTTACAAACTATTGAAACGGAACATACCGAAGTACGCGGGGGTAAGAAGAATGCTTGTCGTAGATTGTAAAGTCAGTCAATGATGTGGCAATGCCGGAACGGTGGCTACCGATGATTGCGTTGGTGAACGGAGGAGAAACAAAACCGGAGGAGTTTTACGATTGTAGAAAGTGGCGAAGTTGTGGTGATTGATCGTGACGGCGGATGGGTATGTAGGGTTTCTGGTGGAGTTGACGAGTGATCAGAAGAATGAGTTTTGTGATGGTTTATATTAACACCATTTTATTGTTAAACTTACATTTAGATCCCTCATATAATTTAAGTTATTTATTTTCTAACCTAAGTTACTTATAAAAAAAACACCAATTGAATCCCGAAAGGTATTGCGTAATTTATTTATGAGAATACATCTCGTTAGCTCTTGGTAATGATTGCGAGTCATATAAATTGGTAATTCTCCAAATTCCTATTGCTTGTTATGATTCGAATAATTGATCAAATTATTATTTTTGTAATAACTATTTATTTAATCATTTAGTAAAAATTATATTTTTAATTATTTATTGTGAAAATATACTAGATAGGACTCTAAGTTGAGAGAGACTAACGAAACATTGTTGGATTGGGTTAATAATGTTAACTAAAAATTGTCGGGTGTCACATTTTGAACATTGTGAAATGTCACATTTCTCATTTTTCTCTTATTCTAGATTTTACATCTTATGTGAATCTTATTAAGACTCACCAACATCCCATGCAACTTTGACACCTTTAAAATATGGATTCTTTTTATTTCTCTTTATTACTCAAGTTAGCATGTTTATGTTTTCAAGACATGCAAGACTTTGAATAAATGTTACTTTGTTACAAGCCCTTACAAGAACTTTGACTTTGACTTAACCCATAAACCTCCATTCCGTCTTTAGTAAGCATTTGAAATAATCAGGATGATAATATATGACTTACAACATAATGCCATTTACATATTAATTAAACAAATGTTTGAAGAACTCGTATAAGACATGTATTAATCTTTAAAAAACTAATGTATTAATCTTTAAAAAACTAATGCTACTTTATATCATAGATTTAACTAGATTTTGGTGCCGGGGCCGCGCGTTGCGGCGGCCATGGCACATGGACACATACTGTGGCCGTGAGTCGTGTATCGCTCATTCGCTTGAGTACCTGTTGATACACAGACTTGTTAAATAGATAACAGTTCATTCAATTGTTCATACATAGACTTGTTAAAGTAGACATAACATCAAACACCTTCCTACATAGATTTTGACTTGTACAAACTTGTACGTTTAGACTTCATACACAGACATTAACACTTCAACATCTTGTTCATACATAGACATTAACATACTTAGCTAACTATATACTTTTTTTTGGTTTTTTGGATGACATAGTCAGATATCAATATGTGCAAGTTGTATACAAAGCATCGAATATTAAACTATTCTAGTAACATAAGCAAGCTGAGTACCAACACATCATATACTATAGTAGTTATTGTTGTTTGGCACTATTTAGTAGGAGATAGAAAAAAAAAGAGTGTAAGAGTTGCTGTTATTTACGTGAAAAATATGTATGGTCATATGTACAATTAGAAGGCATAGGTTATCTACTATGTCAATCTCCACAACCCAATATCGTCAACGACAAGTAGACAACAATAGTCCAACAACAGTAATTCAACAATATCAACACAATCAGAAAGTCAACAGCAAGTAGATAACAAAGTTTAACAACAACAACATTCGAAACAACCCATGACAAAAAATCCGAAAGCAACAATACCAACACAACAGCTCAAAATTGGAACAACAGCAAGCTACCAAACCATCAATAACATTAAACAAAAAACAAAACAACTAACCTCAAGTTAGACAGAATGCAATAGCCGAAATCACGAACACGACGACTCCAAAATAACCAAGACAGACACCACTACGCTGTCCTAAACGCCAAGGCAGACACCACGAGACCGCCACATGATCTAATAGCTGTATATTACACAAAACCATTAGAAAGTTCAGGAAAACACCTATAAACAGCAAAGAAAAATTGAATAAACTCACAATAATCAAGTAGAACACCAAAGCTGCATGTAGAAACAACTGACATAAGAACATATATAAATTGCCTCATGAAAATAACAAAGTCACAAAAAAATTTCAAATCTCACACACCTGCATTTCAAAAACCATGAAGAAACAAAAAGTGACGAAACAATACAGAGAATCACAGTAGCAAAGCAATCAAAAGATGACAGAAATTAAATCACAAGAAATACTAACAAAGAACAGAAAATCAAAATAGCAAAACCACATGAAGAACTAAATTAAAAAACGATCTTCAATTAGATAAATTAAAAAAATGAAAAACTTTCATTGTGTGTAATTATCACCTTGAATCAACTCATGCGGGAATAAACCAATGCCATTCAGAAGAGTTTTTTTTGAAAAAAAATCATTATTGTCACTTTCAAATTTTAAAAAAAAATGCTACAAGTGTTGTTTTACCGTCGTTTTTGTCAAATTGAAAGGCACCTACCTAAATTCCGATGTCATGATAAATTCCGATGTCACCTGCAGAAACAAAATTTAGTCCCGTCAAGATATCACAGAAAGTAAAGACATCAAAGACTGCATAATCAGTAAAACAAATATAATCAAATAAAAAAGGGATAGAAGAAACCCCAGAGCGAATGGATAAACAGAATCACTGTAGACAACTGGATGCATGTTAAAGAAACAACCTAAAACAGAAACAAAAAACGCAAATCCCAAAACCGAACCCACGCGATCGTCCGTCAACAAAACTAATCGGATTAGACTTCACCGCACAACACAAGAAAACCCTGAGATCCATCACACCACAACAAAACAAAGAATCTTACTTATCTATCTAATAAATTAAAGTTTTAGGGGGCCATTTTAGGAGGAAATTTTTGTTTTATAATAGGAAGCTTTGGAGGGAAAATTAAGTTAAATTTTAACCATGCATGAGTTGATGAACTAACTTAAATATTAATATTTATAAATCCATAAACATAATAATTAAAATTTCTTTAAAATATTATATTAACCCGTGTGTAACACACGGGTATCAGACCTAGTGAATGCATATGCCGCCGGAGAAGACAACCAACCGGTGAAAAAAGGCAAGCGGTAACACATGCAAAACAGAGAAGAAAAGCGCAGGTGAAAAGTAAGTTAAAAGGCAGCTGAAGTTAGGGGTGTTCATTCGAATCGAATGCGAATTGGACGAATTAGGCGAATCGAATTGGTCGAATTTGGACTTTTAAAAACTGTATTCGTATTCGATCCACATTCGAATAAAAATCTATGTATTCGATTCGATTAAGTTATTCGAATCGAATTCGAATAGATTCGAATGTATTCGCTTTCAAAAAAATATAAATAAACAAACACATCAAGTAACAATACAAATGTAGCATCAACATAACATAAGTCTACAACATCACCCAAACAATGTGCAAAACATCACCCAAACAATATGCAAAATACTAGCACATCGACAAGTCTAAAACATGTTAACAAAAGTCTAAAAGTGCATAATCAAACACAAAAAAAAGACTATAAACGAGTTTAAAACCTGTAGAAACAACAATTAAACAGCTGCCAAAGCACCAAATCATGTTCATATACAGAAACAACAATTAAGACTGAGTAATGAGTTGGGTTTGGGTATTTTTAACTTACTTCAAACCCATTAAATCATATTCATATATAGATAATTAATTAGGTATATTAAAAATATATATTAAAAAATATATAAATTTCTTATTCGAATTGGGCGAATCGAATGCGAATACAGAAAATCATATTCGTATTCGATCCACATTCGACAAAATTATTCGAATCGAATTCGAATCACTGAAAGTGGATTTAGAATGGCCTTAATCAAATTCGATTCGAATCGAATTTCGAATAATTCGAATGGTATTCGAATAATGAACACCCCTAGCTGAAGTCACGTGAGAGACACGTTCATCCCACCGACCTTCAAATTTAGAAGTTTGGGGAATTTATCATTATGAAAATATAAGATGGTAATTATTTTATACGTGTCCCAACATCTAACCTTATTTATAACAAACACCATCATCAACCACGCCATTTTAGTATTCACATAGAGACTAAACCTCCAAGTCTCACTTCAACTCAATATTTAGCCCTATATATATGGGATCGACACTCATTTCAAACCTAAACCTTGATCACCATTCACTAATTTGTCGATCACTACATTCTTGTAACCTTTAAGAACCAAACTGAAAAACTATTATTAAATCAAAATATGACAATAGAAATATTAATATATCCTAGCTTCAAATATTAAAGATGAAAATAAAGTAATATATCAAAATATGATGATCAAAACTTAAATCTTTCACACTATGATTGATCATCCAAGTTGATGCATCATATAATCTTTCAACTTAGAAGAAGGAATTTTAGCTTCGTCCACTTTGACTCCAATTCCGTTCAATGCAACAACAACGAGCTCTATACAATAATCCAAATCTTCATAAAATGTGTTAGTGAAGATCCCCTTGTTACCCTCCTCCGGTGCACCTTTAACAAGACACCCAACTTGCACGCCCTCGCTATACGCCTTATATGCCTTTAGTATATCAACCGCACGATTGTCAAAATGGCCAACCACAAAATCTTCAAAATTCTACGTACATGCATATATAGTCCAACTTCTTCATTAGATAACCATTAAGTACTTACTACACAACTAGGAACAAGATAACAAGTAAACTAACTGAAAATCTTACGTACCCTAGGTGGGTTTTGCATGATACGTGCCATTATGTAAAGTGTTACTATAAACAGTCTTTCGTTGTATTTCAAGTCGAGAGCGTCTATGAATAAGGATTGAGTTGTATTGTGAAATGGAGAAGGATTGAATGAAGGGTTTCTATTGAAACCACTATGCAAGAAGATTAAAAATTTGAGCATATTGGAAGTGTGAGGTACCCAAAACTGCACCTTGGCCCACTTACAACATTCTTTTTTGTCGATGAGTAAGTTAACATCACCTTTATTTAATATATTTGGGTGGATTGAATAACGATAAGTGTAAAACTGCGCCAACTGAAAATACAAAACCATCGAACAAGTTAATTAAGGCAGGATTATATATATGTTTGTGTTAATATATATATAGCAACTCAAGAGGTGTATTAAGCATTTACAATGTCAAACAATCCTCACGTACCATCGATCAATTGTTAACAATGTTAAGTACCATGCATACTTGTGGCCATGATTGAGTAACTCATTCACATGTCAACAATTTAACTACTCCATATAGAAATTTGTTTAGGTGTCATGCTCTTATTTAATTATGTAGGATTTGAAAGCGGGTCATGGTATGCTCCATATTCGAAATAACCCGATATGTTCTAATAAAAAATATTGTACCAATTAATTAGCAGAATTATCTATTAAGTCGATATGTTCAAATAAAAATTTTACCAATTATCATTAATTATCTTATAACCCGATATGCTCAAATAAACAATTTACCAATTATCATAAATGATCTCGTAACATGATATATTTTCAAATAGAAAAATTATCAATTATTATAAATCATGTCCTTTTTTTTAGTATATGATTTTTGTTAGGAAAATAGTTGTAAATATCCAAACCTATTTAATAAAAAATGTTATAAATAAATTTAATTAAAACATATAAAATCAAAATCCTATACAATACACGGGTACTAATCTAGTTTGTACTTTTCTCTATTGATTATTCAGTCATCTGGAAGTGAGAACGAGCTAACAAATATATGAGTTAGAGAATAATAAAAAAAACCCAAAAAAATTAGTTTCAAATTCGGGAAAAATTTAACGGTGTTAAGTGTTTTTTTAACTAAGCTCCTTAGAAAAATATGTTTAAAAGTTGGAATCTCTAGCAAGAAGTTTCATAGTTGAGATTTTTTCCGGCCAACAGGTAAGTGTTAGGATTTTTAAAATCCAAATTTCCTTTAAAGTTTTAAAAAGTATTTTATTAGAAAAACAAAGTGGTCGCAAAAATGCACTCTAGGTCAAGAGACCTAGTACTTGGAACCTCAAATATATGCTTCGCAAATCCTTCTACAATTAATTTGTTTGAATATTAAGAGTAAGCTTCAATTTTGATCAATGTGTTTTGATACCATTAACAGTTTCAGTCTCACCTTAACAGGTTTGGTCCATGTATTATTATTTTCTAACAAAAATGGTCCTGAACACTAACTACATTCAATTTTTCGTTAAGTCTCCCTCACATGGGAGTAAAAATGTCATTTCTCCTACTATTTTTGGCATGCAACTAAATAAAAATGTTAACCTACATGATGACCTAGATAAAAGAGAAGAGAAATGACATTTTTACCCCTCAGATGCGGGCGCGTGTGAGAGACTTAACGGAAAATTGGATGTAGTACGTTAGTGTTCGGGATCATTTCTGTTATAAAAGAAAAACACAAGGACCAAAACTATTAAGGTGGGACTGAAATTGTTCATAGTATCAAAACACAGGAACCAAAACCAGAGTTTACTCGAATATTAATATTAAACAAATATATCTATATGCAGATATACTTTTATAAACCGGAGAGGCGTATGAAATTTTGATGGCCTAAAGCTTAAGATTATTTTGTAACACAATCAAGCCTAACATTTTTTTTCACGTACTCTCGTCCTAGAAACAACTACAACATTAAAAACCGGCCTAGCTCCTACTTTTCCAAAAAATACAGATAAAAATAGATAAAGAATGATGACATACGGGTGGCGTGTCGGGATAGGTTTCTGGGAAACAGACGTCAAAGAAAAAAAGACCATCATGATATGGTGTCCCTTGTGGTCCGATTATTACAGCTCTTAATAGATCCATCCTCCCTTCATAACCCCTCACAAACATGCCTTCTATAAAATTCACACAAAAATGAATAACACATTAACACGTACTTTTAATTAACTGACATGATATATATATATATATACCTGGCAATTGCCTCTTAAGATCCTTCCACTCTTTCTTTATCCTTATATGCCAAGCTTTTGGTAGCTGCATGTGAATTGAATGAAAGTGATTAAAGATAACAATGTACGTATTTATTATTACTACTATTAACGTTATGATCTGATAAATAAATACACATGTACGTACGTACACTTTCTATCTTCACCGATGACGTATGTTTTGAATAAAAGTGATCTGAGTAGTCCGTGACGGTATCAAACTCCTTGAAGTTGTCATATCTTTGCTTAATATCGTCGTAATCAAGCGAATTCTTCATGTCTTTTAACATGTTCGTATCAAGAACATCATGATGTGATGACTCGGAGGAGCTTGAAGTATCAAAATTACATGTCTTGTTTATAGAGTCAACCTTATCTTTTGAATTAATTGATTGTGTTGCAACACTAATACCCTCCTAAAGTATCACATGTACAACAACAAATAAGCTACTGATGAGATCGAGTATATATCTCATTATAAAAGACCCAAATCATATATATTTTCTAAAACATGTATTGTACGTACGTACATTTTCGGTTGCTTTCAATGTAACCGTAGATTGCCCATCGATGACTCCGATTTGATCGTTAGCTTGAACCTCATCTAATCTGACTTCAGTGTTCCTTAGAGTAATATGCTGCTGGACTGAATCATGTCTAGTATCAATGGGCTGTAACTTGTAAAATGAAGACATTTAATTCGGTTGATAGATCAAAACATACATTTTTATAACTAATTAATTTAATATACTAAATAGCTAGGTTTAGTGGTTTTTAACTCTACCAACTATTATGTTTTGGTCGTTGACGGCCATAACTAACGAATTATCTGTTAATGTAAAAATTACTTTAAAATGATGTTCTAAACGACAAAATTTACATCCGATATATTAAAAAACCGGCCGTTAAGTTTAAACATTTGATTGAAGCATCATTTCGTCGTTTAGCTAGAGCACCTTTTCGATGTTATTCTTTTGATCAAAAGCTCTATAAAAACTAGTATGTAGTTCGAAAAAATTACTTAACACAGTTAATTAAATTTGATCCGTTTGTGGCAAAAATGATAGAAGGTAAAACCGATGCCAGCAGGTATTTCGTTAAATGAGACCGTCGGCGACAAAAATGTGATGGTTAAGATCGTTAAAACCAATAAACCTACTAAATATGATATAATGATGATAGCATAAACTAAAAGGCTTTAGTTAATACTCACCGTAGTAAATTTAAAACATGAAAAGGGATTACAAAACCTAGAGAGAATATGTAAGAATTTGTTAACACTGCTTTTGTCATAACTATTTTGATTCTTCTTTATCTGATCATGCGATGCTAGTAATAACTTCATTCCTTGTGTGAGCTCTTTTATTGAGGCATCAAAACCATCAACCCTATGCCCGAGCTCCTCGTAGCGCTTTTCCATTACGGATCGATATTGTTGTCTATAGAGATCGATTTCCGGAAAGTTCAGTCTCTATCGACAAGAGATATATAATGCTAGCTTGTTGCTTATATGTAACCAATATATATATGTATATGAGAGATCAAGAATTGAACACATTGCAGAGTTTATATATAGCAAATAATATATAATTTGAATAATGAACATGTACACAGTGTCTATTTTTTGTTTACTCCAAATCGATCTATAGGAGTTTTTTTCGAGAATGTGTGGGTGTCCACAAAACGATCTCATGACTTTTTAAACAACACCTTCCAAGTTTTTTTTTTCATTTAACCAGACGTTTTCTACGAGATTTTGATTTTATAAGTTTTAGCTAAAGTTAGGTATCAAATTTATTTTTAACATTATCTCCTATTAAATTAGTTTTAATATTTATAAATATTTTTTTAGCAAAAGTCATATGCTAAAATAAAATAAAGATATATAATAATTGGTAAATTTTTTATTTAAACATCTCGGATTAGGAGATAATTCATGATAATTAGTAAAATTACTATATATTTAAAGAGAAACTTCATGAATAGTGAACTTTTATGTTTTGTAATTTGGCCACTAGCTATAGTTTTGTAAGTTTTGTATTTTGACCATCAAAGTAAAATGACTCTTTTGTAGATAAGTTGAGTTTAAGGTAGTGTTGTTTATGTTTTGCATTTTGGTTATTATAGTTTTTGTAGATTTTGCATTTTGGCTACCAAAGTAGAATGATTTTTTTCTAGATAAGTTGTGTTTAAGGTAGTGTTGTTTTATGTTTTACATTTTGATCATCATAGTTTTTGGCTTTGCATTTTGGCACACCATGGGACTTAGGTAATTACTTTAGTCCTTGGAATAATCGTCTTACTCAAAATGCCTTACTATTTTAGTCCGGGTTTCCTATGGTTTCATTATCAATCTAATTTAAAAGTCACTTTATCAAGTCCTTGTGTTTCTCACGAGGTTCTACCATTCATCTGGGTTTTGCTAAAACATGTCACATTCCTAGTAATATTATTATTGTACGACTAAGAATGATCTATTAATTCTAAAACCCTGGTTTCTTATGGACTCAAGTCATATAAATCATAAGTAGGTAAGGAATTTCTATAACGTTACATGGTGATTCGGGCATAGTGGGGTTAGATCTGAGAGTCTCTTTGAATTTCAGCAGCACTTCGACAGCTCTTTGTCTCATCTAGTAGATCCAATGCTCACACCGTTCACTATAATGATGGGTTTTACGCTTCGTTTAATATCTTGGTGCGTATATGCATGACTACTTATATAATAATGGTAAATAACTCGACGAAAATCGGAGAACAAGTCTTACCGAACACCAAAGATACCTCGTAAGCGTCTCGTGAGCAAACCCGCACTCGAACCAAACTTCCAAATGCTTCCGTTCTTCATTGGAAGCTCGTCGGACTTCGCAGACGTTTTTGGAGGGAAATTCTTGAGAGAATTTAGAGAGAGAAGGAGAGGTACGAGAAATGAAGGGGGGTCAACCCCTTTTTTATAGCTGGTGAACATGGCCTACGCGATACGCGCAGGTCATGCCCTCCACCTGCGCATATCCCGTAGATGGAGTGGTTTAGCCTAAAACCATATGCAGCCCCTGTTTTCCACACCCAGTATCCCTGGCCTAGGCGATACACGCACGCCAAAGCCTCCCATGCGCGTATCGCATAGAATATATATATACTTTTATGTTTTCTTTTTGTCTTCTTTTTGTTCTCATTTGGGTCGAGGTGCCAAACCTTTAACCTTCTTTTTGCTCTTAAAAAGTGATCAAGGAACCTCTTCTTCATCCTCTTTTGTTACTTGGTTTTTATCATCAGTCACATAAAGTATGTAAAGTTGTTGTTTCTTACATATGTCCCAGGGCCAAACTTCTATGTAAACCATAAATATTCCCCTTTTGCCCTTTTCAACTCAAGTTCATCACTTGTCAAACATCTCGCGCTAAGTGTTCCATATTTGCTAGCCGGTGGCTCAGTTGTTGGACTAGGTAGAAAAGCAAGTTTTGAAGCATTAACCGAGGGTGTTATTTGGCACCTTCACTCTCATTTTTTTCATGTTGCAACCCACCTATTCCATACTTAATTTGGTAACTAGATGTGAAATGTTGATGTTTTAAATCTGTACTAGCCCATGCGCCTCATGCGGCGTCAAGGCTTGAACATCTTTACCGGTCCTTATGTTCAGGTTTCAATCCTTCTAAATGTAGGCTAATGGCATAAGGTTCACTAATTGTGACCTTATTAAGCAAGCCATCAAAAGCCGAACTATAGTCTTGTAGGGCGTCGATTTTAATGAGAGACGTTAATTCTTCCATGGCATCCTCAAACATGGCTTTAGAGAAGCGAGCCGAAATAACTCGTATAAAGTCTTCCCATGACAATTCCGCAACTGTTATAGCCATGCGTGTGAAGAAGTGTTCACAAAGGTAGATCCAACCTTCTACGTTGGTGTTCTTTCCGATCTATACGCATTTCACCGCTCCACCAGATATTCCTTCTGCCCCTACCAATACTTCAGCTTGGTAGTTTCCACCGCCTGTCTGTGACACTCCGCCTCATACGAGAATAAAAAGACCATGAAGCTCTCGGCACTAAATTAGAGATGAGCACGGCCTATCACCCGCAAACGGATGGCCAAAGTGAAAGGACCATTCAAACTTTGGAGGATATGTTGCGAGCTTGTGTGATAGATTTCAGTGGTAGCTGGGATACTCACCTCCCATTAGCCGAATTTTCTTATAACAACAGCTACCACAAGAGCCTGAAAGCTTCACCTTTCGAAGTTCTATACGGCCGACGGTGTCGAACGCCCTTATGTTGGTTTCAAGTGGGAGAAGGTCAAATGACTGGCCCTGAAATGGTGTTGGACACCATCTAAAAAGTCAAAGTGATCCGAGAGCGACTCATAGTGGCACAAAGCCGACAAAAGAGTTATGCCGACAGACGTCGGAAGCCACTAGAGTTCGCCGAAGGAGACAAAGTCATGTTAAAGGTATCACCTTGGAAAGGCACGATTCGTTTTGGAAAGAGAGGAAAGCTTAGTCCCCGATTCATCGGACCTTTTGTGATAACCGACAGAATAGGCAAAGTGGCGTATAGACTTGAACTCCCAGAAGAGCTGCGTGGGATCCACCCAGTCTTCCATGTCTCCCAGCTCCGTAAATGTCTGTCTGATGAAACCCTGCAAACACCACTGGAAGAAATCCAAGTGGACGAACGACTAAACTTTGTTGAGGAACCAACGGAGGTAGTCGAAAGGCAGGTTAAGAAATTAAGAAGAAAGCGCATTCCCATCGTTAAAGTCAAGTGGAATGCAAGGCGTGGTTCTGAGTTTACATGGGAACCGGAGGACGCCATGAAAAAGAAGTACCCTCATTTATTCTCAGAGTGATTCCGGGACGGAATCCCAATAAGGAGGGGAGAATGTGACACTCCGCCTCATACGAGAATAAAAAGACTTAAAAAAAAAAAAATAATAATAATAATAATAATATTCTACGCGATACGCGCAGAATGGGCTTCAGCCTGCGCGTATCGCCTAAAGCGAGCAAACCCGGGTACGCGAGATTGTGGGCCGCATATGGTTTTGGCGAAACCACCCCTCCTACGCGATACGCGCAGGAGGAGGGTACGAGATGCGCGTATCGCCTAGCGCGTAATCACCAGCTATAAAAAGGGGGCGACCCCCCCTTCATTTCTTGCACCTCCCACTCTCTCTCTCTAGTCTCTCTCTCTAAAATCCGGCCAAGAATCTCCGGTGAAGCCCGACGAAGTTCCGGTAGGTTTCCGACACGTAGCGGAAGCCTCCAAAAGTTCGGTTCGAGTGCGGTTTTGCTCACAAGGCGCCTACGGAGTATCTTCGGTGTTCGGTAAGATTCGTCTTTAGATTTCTTCGAGTACTTACCATTTCATATATATATAAACACCTTAGATATTAAACGGGATAGGAACCCCGTCATTGTAGTAAACGGTGTCCTCCCACACACACACGTGAGCTCGAGACTGCTGAACAAGGCAAAGCGCTACTCAAATCTAGAGAGACTTCCGTACCTAAACCTCACTCTGCTCGACTCATTAGGTAACGTCTCAGATCCCATACTCATTTAAGATGTATGTATGACTTAAGTCCATGGAAGAACCAGGGTTTTAGAATAGAACAAGCCTAGTCATATAATATTACTAGGAACCCAATATGTTTTCAATAAATGATAGAATCGTGTGAGAAACACGAAGATGTAATAATATGGCTTTTTAAATAGAATGATAATGAGAACATAAGATAACCCTGCCTCAGATGCTAAAAGCACCCTGAGTGAAATAATTATGCCAAGGGCTAAAGCCATCACTGAAGTCACATACTGTGACTAAGGTAATGAAATGGTAGGTATATCCCTAGG
The DNA here is from genome assembly GCA_030867185.1 of Tagetes erecta. Lineage (NCBI taxonomy): Eukaryota > Viridiplantae > Streptophyta > Magnoliopsida > Asterales > Asteraceae > Tagetes > Tagetes erecta. Next base: position 77,139,810 of record CM061490.1, on the reverse strand, counting down.
GGAATGAATCCTGATAAGTATGAAATGTTTACAGGGTTGTCTCAATTAGCCATCAGATCGTGATACGTAGGCTACATCGAAAGGTGAGTCTAACCGCCCCCTTTTATATGTTTTATGATTTCGGGGCTGTATCCGAGCTTGTATGAAAAGTATGAAATGTTTTATTATAAATGTCTTGAATATGTATGTGGTTGTAAGTAGATCGCTACCTGGTGATCAACGCATCTCAACTCCAGGTTCGTCCGGTTGTGGTGTGAGTTGGTCCGCGGTAATAAGCTTCGCGTTAAGAGTCATCCCATGAACGGGATGGCGGCTACATGCCACAGGGCAAGTCATTAAGGCAGGGCTTCTGGGGGTAGATCTTCGAGAACTACCGGCCCCGCCTCGGGATATGTATGCGTCTAGTTGGATCCAATTAGGTAGACTGATTGCTCGTAACAGGAAGGCACCTGATGCCCGGGATGCTATGAAATGTTATGGCATAGATTTGCCATATAGGTGCCTTAGACAATCCTGTATGCGGTATACATATTAACAGGCTCTAACGAAAGTTGGCCACCATCAGATATGGCGTTAGAGAAGAGTTGGCTTGTAGATAACTTATTACCACACACATATATGAATGATGATGTCTAAATATTTTATATGTCTTACGTCACTGGTTACGACTCACCAACACGTAGTTGTTGATGTCTTTTAGCTCGTGATGCAGGTGAAAGAAATAACCGTGGACATTAGCTAGGAAGGCCTAGCTAGGGATGATCGGATGATAGTACTCCACATAGGAGGAAGGAAGACGCTTGGGAATAGTGTCTTTAGTTTTTATTATGATGTAATGCACTCACAGCGAGTGTTAGACAAATGATGTTATATTTAAACAATTAATGAAAAGTTTAAATTCGGGACCGTAATTGTGGTCTTTTATTAAGTCTTCCGCTATATTATTTTATTTGATTGGCTGATGTTATGCAACGTGTCGGACCCTGGGAGTCGGGGTGTGACACTGTCCAGAGTCGAGCGCTAGGATTTGACGGCGGACTTAAAAAGCCACCTACAGACGCTTTACGTCCAATCATTCTAGATAATGCTTGCATCCTCTGTATTACGTTGATTGCTGGCACAGAGTTAGCTAATACTTATTCACCAAATACTGTCATTGCTTCTTCTCCGGGAAAATAAGTTCACGCCCCATGGGCCTTCTACCTCCATGTGGCATTACTCTGTCAAGCTTTCGCCCATTGCGGAAAGTTCCCCACTAGCCTCCCGTAGGAGTCTGGACTGAGTTTCAGTCCTAGTGTGACTGATCATCCTCTCTGACCAGCTATTGATAATCGCCTTGGTAGAGTGATTTGAAGATCAAAGATGGCCTTCGCGTGGTCCGGAATCGCCTTGTCAACTTCTTGCTTACGTGTGTTCATCATATTGATGAAGACGCTAAGCTCTGATACCCTTAATAGGGTTAGAAACTTGTAGAGAGGAAGAAGAAGAGAATACGTGAGATTGAGAAAGAGAATGACTAAAAGACAGGTGATAGATTTCTAAAAAAACACATTCTTTGACCACAAATTAAGCGACGGTATTCATTTCTTGTCTAATCTGTTTTGTACAGATCTCGCTTGGGCTGCTCACCCACTCATTTATAATGAAGCCCCTGGATTCCGATTCAGTTTTATTTGAAGCGCCAAACATGTTTATATAGAAAGAAAGTGTAGCTGACTAAGCTTGAAACTCGTAAAACACAACAACCAAGGTAACGACTTCTATCCAAACTCAAATACCAAAAGACTGGATCCAAAGCCATCTCAACGTTTTAAAGAACCTCAATCAAGCTATAAAAATGAGGTCATTTTATAAAAAGATAATATAAACTTTTTTTCTGATTGAGACCGATAATAATAAACTAAAATGTTTATGTTTATTCGTTCATATAAATTTATATGTTCATCATCAAGATTTTCTTAAAAAATAGTAGTATCTGTACTTGTAAGTATGAGTATGGATTTAGAAATGAGCTTTTGTATTTAATTACGTAGCACTAAACTTTTATATTTATAGTACGATATTACATTGGATACAAATTTGGGGGGCTCAAATGGTGAAGACCTGAAGCAATTGCATTATTTGTTAAGCCTATCAAACCCATGTGGTGTTTGATATATTCATCAATAATCATAATATAATGAACTATTAAAGATCCATTGTATTACTTTGTACCTTGAACTTACAAACAACCAATTTTCCTTTGATTATAAGGAGTAACTTGTTACAATAAAACTGCACACCCTAACATATGTTTTCACATGAGTATTTGACATTGCATAACTGTTTCAAGAGCTCATTATCTTGGATTTGGTTCGGTAACACTTTCTAAATTAAAGGACATGGATCCACTTTGATGACTTTTTTGTGATTGCAAACAATGCTTGAGATCCATCACCACATCATTCATGGTTGGCCTTTTAATGGATGTAGGAGAAACACATGCAATTGCAATTTCTACCACCTTCCATGCTGTATTGATGTCAAAACATCCCTCTAATCTACCATCCATTATATTTTCAACATTTCCTATTTCAACTGCTGACTTAACCCAGTTAATTATGTTAATGCCCTCCGATATTGCTCTTCGGCTTGTAATCAACTCCATTAGTACTACCCCAAAGCTATACACGTCACTTTTCTCTGTCAACCTGTACGTTAAGTGATACCTGCGTTTTACATTTCAACGTGTATTTCTTAAGCACCGATTCTAAATTTCTCAAGAAATATTATCGCGTATTATTCATTAACTACTCCAGTCACTCCAGTCACTCAGAAGGCGGCAAAAGTTCCCAAGTTCCCTCCACTCTATAATTTCACTCTCACCTACCTTATCCATCCCCAAATCAGAATTCACCTCCACACCAAATTTCACCTTCTTCTCTAATACATTTAGTAGCGACAAATGTTGGAAACTTTTGGTGGAATAAAAACAAAATTAATAATTGTTTTGTTTGAAATAAAATTCAAGTCATGAGTTAAATCTCTTGGATGTTTCAACTCATTGTTTGACTTGAATTAAAAGACATTAATTTCATGGTTTATGGTGAATGAGGTGTTTCAACCTATTATCACCTATAAATATCATGTCTTGTCTTAGTTAAAAGACACACCAAATACAACACCAAAGAACCAATTCTCTGAAATTATCTCATTCTTTCTCTTCTAATTTTTCCAACATGTAATTGATCTTCTTCATCATCTTTTTCTTTAATGTATAATTTGTGTTATGAGTCAATCCCGGCAGTACATACTGCTTCGGCTGTTGTACCGTGGGAAACAAACGAGTTCTCTTGGGAGACTCGGAATTTGTTTTAAGGGACCTGTGATGAACACGAATCATCAGCCACAATTATGCTTATGTATCTACTCTTTTCTTGTATTTATCAATTTTCAGTTGTAATCGTATTATAATGTACTTGTTTCCTTTATTTTCTTTGTATTGTAAATGAATTTATAGAAGGATTTTATGTTTTTGTACGAACTGTTCCTACAACAAATGCGGTTATCAGCAGCGACATACAGGGGCGGACCCACTAAGGTGGGTTGGGGGGCGCACGCTCCCCCTGCGATTTTTTTTTGTGTTTTTATATGTTAGATTCTCGATCGACCTCCGTAAAATTTAACCCTCGACCCCCTATCCAGTCTTGAAAACTCAGTTTAGTGCCCAGTCCACAACCCATTTGATGGACATAATATTTAACCATGTATTAGGTTAAATTATGGTTAGAAAAGAAGTAATATATATTTATTTATATTGTCATGTATAGTCAAGCATTGATGTATTATAACCTCAAGTGTTTCACCATTGCACAAAACCATCAACATAATTGATGATTCGGATGGTCATAAGTACAAGAAATGAAATACATAAATAAATTAACTATTTTAGCTAAGTAATCAAGTGAGAAGTGATGAAAAATTTAGTTGTAAACCAAGGTCCTCAACATCACCATTTTTATACCATAACACAAGTCCTCCAACATAGTCTTGTTTGGAATCATGGTTTGGTTTCATTCACTTCTTATTTATATATTAACTAATGGCTTAAGAAAGATATAGAATGTAAACATATGAGGTTTAAGAAACAAAATAAAAAATTCATTTTATATGGTTTAAGAAAAACAATCTTAACTTGACCCTCAAATTGGTGGTTTACCAAACTTTATTTACCTTGGTAAATATATGGTAAATTCCTAGAGGATGTTTCAAGTATTTAGGAAGAAAAATAATGTCAAAAAATGAATGAAAAAAAGAAAAAGATGAAAAAAAGAAAAAGATGAAAGAAAGAAAAAAAAACCTACAAGTTTGTATTGAAAATTTGTTGCAAAAATATGTAGGTTTTAGATAGATTGAAAGAGTTTGAGAAAAGAGTTGAAAATGATAAGGGTGATTAGAGAGAGTTTGAGAAAGACTTTAGAATGATAAAGATGATTATAAAGATTTTGGTTAGTATTTATAGATAAAAAGTTAGGGTTTGACATTAAAGAAGTTAGTTAAGTGGAGGGAAATTAAAGATTTTAATTTTAAATATAAGTGGAGGGAAATGAAAAAAATTTCAATTTCAACCCCTCAAATTTAGTTTTGTCATTTTTTCGTTAACCCCACCCGGTTTAACCCGAACCGAGTCGAACCGGATTGAAAAAATGTTATATATCGATATTCAAATGATTCTTACCAAATTTTCGACCCCCAAGAAAAAAATTTCTGGGTACGCCACTGGCGACATATGTCCTTGTTATTGGTCACATTTCTTGTAGTGTGTGGATCTTTAAAAAAATTATGTTTGAAAATTGGGATTTCTATAAAGAATTTGTTTCAGTTGAGATTTTTTTCTGCAAACTGATGAATGTTAAGATTTTTAAAATCCAATTTTCTTTTTATAATTTGGTGTGAAATGTTGATGTTTTAAATCTGTACTAGCCCATGCGCCTCATGCGGCGTCAAGGCTTGAACATCTTTACCGGTCCTTATGTTCAGGTTTCAATCCTTCTAAATATAGGCTAATGGCATAAGGTTCACTAATTGTGACCTTATTAAGCAAGCCATCAAAAGCCGAACTATAGTCTTGTAGGGCGTCGATTTTAATGAGAGACGTTAATTCTTCCATGGCATCCTCAAACATGGCTTTAGAGAAACGAGCCGAAATAACTCGTATAAAGTCTTCCCATGACAATTCCGCAACTGTTATAGCCATGCGTGTGAAGAAGTGTTCACAAAGGTAGATCCAACCTTCTACGTTGGTGTTCTTTCCGATCTATACGCATTTCACCGCTCCACCAGATATTCCTTCTGCCCCTACCAATACTTCAGCTTGGTAGTTTCCACCGCCTGTCCAGAGTCGAGCCCTAGGATTTGACGGCGGACTTAAAAAGCCACCTACAGACGCTTTACGTCCAATCATTCTAGATAATGCTTGCATCCTCTGTATTACGTTGATTGCTGGCACAGAGTTAGCTAATACTTATTCACCAAATACTGTCATTGCTTCTTCTCCGGGAAAATAAGTTCACGCCCCATGGGCCTTCTACCTCCATGTGGCATTACTCTGTCAAGCTTTCGCCCATTGCGGAAAGTTCCCCACTAGCCTCCCGTAGGAGTCTGGACTGAGTTTCAGTCCTAGTGTGACTGATCATCCTCTCTGACCAGCTATTGATAATCGCCTTGGTAGAGTGATTTGAAGATCAAAGATGGCCTTCGCGTGGTCCGGAATTGCCTTGTCAACTTCTTGCTTACGTGTGTTCATCATATTGATGAAGACGCTAAGCTCTGATACCCTTAATAGGGTTAGAAACTTGTAGAGAGGAAGAAGAAAAGAATACGTGAGATTGAGAAAGAGAATGACTAAAAGACAGGTGATAGATTTCTAAAAAAACACATTCTTTGACCACAAATTAAGCGACGGTATTCATTTCTTGTCTAATCTGTTTTGTACAGATCTCGCTTGGGCTGCTCACCCACTCATTTATAATGAAGCCCCTGGATTCCGATTCAGTTTTATTTGAAGCGCCAAACATGTTTATATAGAAAGAAAGTGTAGCTGACTAAGCTTGAAACTCGTAAAACACAACAACCAAGGTAACGACTTCTATCCAAACTCAAATACCAAAAGACTGGATCCAAAGCCATCTCAACGTTTTAAAGAACCTCAATCAAGCTATAAAAATGAGGTCATTTTATAAAAAGATAATATAAACTTTTTTTCTGATTGAGACCGATAATAATAAACTAAAATGTTTATGTTTATTCGTTCATATAAATTTATATGTTCATCATCAAGATTTTCTTAAAAAATAGTAGTATCTGTACTTGTAAGTATGAGTATGGATTTAGAAATGAGCTTTTGTATTTAATTACGTAGCACTAAACTTTTATATTTATAGTACGATATTACATTGGATACAAATTTGGGGGGCTCAAATGGTGAAGACCTGAAGCAATTGCATTATTTGTTAAGCCTATCAAACCCATGTGGTGTTTGATATATTCATCAATAATCATAATATAATGAACTATTAAAGATCCATTGTATTACTTTGTACCTTGAACTTACAAACAACCAATTTTCCTTTGATTATAAGGAGTAACTTGTTACAATAAAACTGCACACCCTAACATATGTTTTCACATGAGTATTTGACATTGCATAACTGTTTCAAGAGCTCATTATCTTGGATTTGGTTCGGTAACACTTTCTAAATTAAAGGACATGGATCCACTTTGATGACTTTTTTGTGATTGCAAACAATGCTTGAGATCCATCACCACATCATTCATGGTTGGCCTTTTAATGGATGTAGGAGAAACACATGCAATTGCAATTTCTACCACCTTCCATGCTGTATTGATGTCAAAACATCCCTCTAATCTACCATCCATTATATTTTCAACATTTCCTATTTCAACTGCTGACTTAACCCAGTTAATTATGTTAATGCCCTCCGATATTGCTCTTCGGCTTGTAATCAACTCCATTAGTACTACCCCAAAGCTATACACGTCACTTTTCTCTGTCAACCTGTACGTTAAGTGATACCTGCGTTTTACATTTCAACGTGTATTTCTTAAGCACCGATTCTAAATTTCTCAAGAAATATTATCGCGTATTATTCATTAACTACTCCAGTCACTCCAGTCACTCAGAAGGCGGCAAAAGTTCCCAAGTTCCCTCCACTCTATAATTTCACTCTCACCTACCTTATCCATCCCCAAATCAGAATTCACCTCCACACCAAATTTCACCTTCTTCTCTAATACATTTAGTAGCGACAAATGTTGGAAACTTTTGGTGGAATAAAAACAAAATTAATAATTGTTTTGTTTGAAATAAAATTCAAGTCATGAGTTAAATCTCTTGGATGTTTCAACTCATTGTTTGACTTGAATTAAAAGACATTAATTTCATGGTTTATGGTGAATGAGGTGTTTCAACCTATTATCACCTATAAATATCATGTCTTGTCTTAGTTAAAAGACACACCAAATACAACACCAAAGAACCAATTCTCTGAAATTATCTCATTCTTTCTCTTCTAATTTTTCCAACATGTAATTGATCTTCTTCATCATCTTTTTCTTTAATGTATAATTTGTGTTATGAGTCAATCCCGGCAGTACATACTGCTTCGGCTGTTGTACCGTGGGAAACAAACGAGTTCTCTTGGGAGACTCGGAATTTGTTTTAAGGGACCTGTGATGAACACGAATCATCAGCCACAATTATGCTTATGTATCTACTCTTTTCTTGTATTTATCAATTTTCAGTTGTAATCGTATTATAATGTACTTGTTTCCTTTATTTTCTTTGTATTGTAAATGAATTTATAGAAGGATTTTATGTTTTTGTACGAACTGTTCCTACAACAAATGCGGTTATCAGCAGCGACATACAGGGGCGGACCCACTAAGGTGGGTTGGGGGGCGCCCGCTCCCCCTGCGATTTTTTTTTGTGTTTTTATATGTTAGATTCTCGATCGACCTCCGTAAAATTTAACCCTCGACCCCCTATCCAGTCTTGAAAACTCAGTTTAGTGCCCAGTCCACAACCCATTTGATGGACATAATATTTAACCATGTATTAGGTTAAATTATGGTTAGAAAAGAAGTAATATATATTTATTTATATTGTCATGTATAGTCAAGCATTGATGTATTATAACCTCAAGTGTTTCACCATTGCACAAAACCATCAACATAATTGATGATTCGGATGGTCATAAGTACAAGAAATGAAATACATAAATAAATTAACTATTTTAGCTAAGTAATCAAGTGAGAAGTGATGAAAAATTTAGTTGTAAACCAAGGTCCTCAACATCACCATTTTTATACCATAACACAAGTCCTCCAACATAGTCTTGTTTGGAATCATGGTTTGGTTTCATTCACTTCTTATTTATATATTAACTAATGGCTTAAGAAAGATATAGAATGTAAACATATGAGGTTTAAGAAACAAAATAAAAAATTCATTTTATATGGTTTAAGAAAAACAATCTTAACTTGACCCTCAAATTGGTGGTTTACCAAACTTTATTTACCTTGGTAAATATATGGTAAATTCCTAGAGGATGTTTCAAGTATTTAGGAAGAAAAATAATGTCAAAAAATGAATGAAAAAAAGAAAAAGATGAAAAAAAGAAAAAGATGAAAGAAAGAAAAAAAAACCTACAAGTTTGTATTGAAAATTTGTTGCAAAAATATGTAGGTTTTAGATAGATTGAAAGAGTTTGAGAAAAGAGTTGAAAATGATAAGGGTGATTAGAGAGAGTTTGAGAAAGACTTTAGAATGATAAAGATGATTATAAAGATTTTGGTTAGTATTTATAGATAAAAAGTTAGGGTTTGACATTAAAGAAGTTAGTTAAGTGGAGGGAAATTAAAGATTTTAATTTTAAATATAAGTGGAGGGAAATGAAAAAAATTTCAATTTCAACCCCTCAAATTTAGTTTTGTCATTTTTTCGTTAACCCCACCCGGTTTAACCCGAACCGAGTCGAACCGGATTGAAAAAATGTTATATATCGATATTCAAATGATTCTTACCAAATTTTCGACCCCCAAGAAAAAAATTTCTGGGTACGCCACTGGCGACATATGTCCTTGTTATTGGTCACATTTCTTGTAGTGTGTGGATCTTTAAAAAAATTATGTTTGAAAATTGGGATTTCTATAAAGAATTTGTTTCAGTTGAGATTTTTTTCTGCAAACTGATGAATGTTAAGATTTTTAAAATCCAATTTTCTTTTTATAATTTGGTGTGAAATGTTGATGTTTTAAATCTGTACTAGCCCATGCGCCTCATGCGGCGTCAAGGCTTGAACATCTTTACCGGTCCTTATGTTCAGGTTTCAATCCTTCTAAATATAGGCTAATGGCATAAGGTTCACTAATTGTGACCTTATTAAGCAAGCCATCAAAAGCCGAACTATAGTCTTGTAGGGCGTCGATTTTAATGAGAGACGTTAATTCTTCCATGGCATCCTCAAACATGGCTTTAGAGAAACGAGCCGAAATAACTCGTATAAAGTCTTCCCATGACAATTCCGCAACTGTTATAGCCATGCGTGTGAAGAAGTGTTCACAAAGGTAGATCCAACCTTCTACGTTGGTGTTCTTTCCGATCTATACGCATTTCACCGCTCCACCAGATATTCCTTCTGCCCCTACCAATACTTCAGCTTGGTAGTTTCCACCGCCTGTCCAGAGTCGAGCCCTAGGATTTGACGGCGGACTTAAAAAGCCACCTACAGACGCTTTACGTCCAATCATTCTAGATAATGCTTGCATCCTCTGTATTACGTTGATTGCTGGCACAGAGTTAGCTAATACTTATTCACCAAATACTGTCATTGCTTCTTCTCCGGGAAAATAAGTTCACGCCCCATGGGCCTTCTACCTCCATGTGGCATTACTCTGTCAAGCTTTCGCCCATTGCGGAAAGTTCCCCACTAGCCTCCCGTAGGAGTCTGGACTGAGTTTCAGTCCTAGTGTGACTGATCATCCTCTCTGACCAGCTATTGATAATCGCCTTGGTAGAGTGATTTGAAGATCAAAGATGGCCTTCGCGTGGTCCGGAATCGCCTTGTCAACTTCTTGCTTACGTGTGTTCATCATATTGATGAAGACGCTAAGCTCTGATACCCTTAATAGGGTTAGAAACTTGTAGAGAGGAAGAAGAAAAGAATACGTGAGATTGAGAAAGAGAATGACTAAAAGACAGGTGATAGATTTCTAAAAAAACACATTCTTTGACCACAAATTAAGCGACGGTATTCATTTCTTGTCTAATCTGTTTTGTACAGATCTCGCTTGGGCTGCTCACCCACTCATTTATAATGAAGCCCCTGGATTCCGATTCAGTTTTATTTGAAGCGCCAAACATGTTTATATAGAAAGAAAGTGTAGCTGACTAAGCTTGAAACTCGTAAAACACAACAACCAAGGTAACGACTTCTATCCAAACTCAAATACCAAAAGACTGGATCCAAAGCCATCTCAACGTTTTAAAGAACCTCAATCAAGCTATAAAAATGAGGTCATTTTATAAAAAGATAATATAAACTTTTTTTCTGATTGAGACCGATAATAATAAACTAAAATGTTTATGTTTATTCGTTCATATAAATTTATATGTTCATCATCAAGATTTTCTTAAAAAATAGTAGTATCTGTACTTGTAAGTATGAGTATGGATTTAGAAATGAGCTTTTGTATTTAATTACGTAGCACTAAACTTTTATATTTATAGTACGATATTACATTGGATACAAATTTGGGGGGCTCAAATGGTGAAGACCTGAAGCAATTGCATTATTTGTTAAGCCTATCAAACCCATGTGGTGTTTGATATATTCATCAATAATCATAATATAATGAACTATTAAAGATCCATTGTATTACTTTGTACCTTGAACTTACAAACAACCAATTTTCCTTTGATTATAAGGAGTAACTTGTTACAATAAAACTGCACACCCTAACATATGTTTTCACATGAGTATTTGACATTGCATAACTGTTTCAAGAGCTCATTATCTTGGATTTGGTTCGGTAACACTTTCTAAATTAAAGGACATGGATCCACTTTGATGACTTTTTTGTGATTGCAAACAATGCTTGAGATCCATCACCACATCATTCATGGTTGGCCTTTTAATGGATGTAGGAGAAACACATGCAATTGCAATTTCTACCACCTTCCATGCTGTATTGATGTCAAAACATCCCTCTAATCTACCATCCATTATATTTTCAACATTTCCTATTTCAACTGCTGACTTAACCCAGTTAATTATGTTAATGCCCTCCGATATTGCTCTTCGGCTTGTAATCAACTCCATTAGTACTACCCCAAAGCTATACACGCCACTTTTCTCTGTCAACCTGTACGTTAAGTGATACCTGCGTTTTACATTTCAACGTGTATTTCTTAAGCACCGATTCTAAATTTCTCAAGAAATATTATCGCGTATTATTCATTAACTACTCCAGTCACTCCAGTCACTCAGAAGGCGGCAAAAGTTCCCAAGTTCCCTCCACTCTATAATTTCACTCTCACCTACCTTATCCATCCCCAAATCAGAATTCACCTCCACACCAAATTTCACCTTCTTCTCTAATACATTTAGTAGCGACAAATGTTGGAAACTTTTGGTGGAATAAAAACAAAATTAATAATTGTTTTGTTTGAAATAAAATTCAAGTCATGAGTTAAATCTCTTGGATGTTTCAACTCATTGTTTGACTTGAATTAAAAGACATTAATTTCATGGTTTATGGTGAATGAGGTGTTTCAACCTATTATCACCTATAAATATCATGTCTTGTCTTAGTTAAAAGACACACCAAATACAACACCAAAGAACCAATTCTCTGAAATTATCTCATTCTTTCTCTTCTAATTTTTCCAACATGTAATTGATCTTCTTCATCATCTTTTTCTTTAATGTATAATTTGTGTTATGAGTCAATCCCGGCAGTACATACTGCTTCGGCTGTTGTACCGTGGGAAACAAACGAGTTCTCTTGGGAGACTCGGAATTTGTTTTAAGGGACCTGTGATGAACACGAATCATCAGCCACAATTATGCTTATGTATCTACTCTTTTCTTGTATTTATCAATTTTCAGTTGTAATCGTATTATAATGTACTTGTTTCCTTTATTTTCTTTGTATTGTAAATGAATTTATAGAAGGATTTTATGTTTTTGTACGAACTGTTCCTACAACAAATGCGGTTATCAGCAGCGACATACAGGGGCGGACCCACTAAGGTGGGTTGGGGGCGCACGCTCCCCCTGCGATTTTTTTTTGTGTTTTTATATGTTAGATTCTCGATCGACCTCCGTAAAATTTAACCCTCGACCCCCTATCCAGTCTTGAAAACTCAGTTTAGTGCCCAGTCCACAACCCATTTGATGGACATAATATTTAACCATGTATTAGGTTAAATTATGGTTAGAAAAGAAGTAATATATATTTATTTATATTGTCATGTATAGTCAAGCATTGATGTATTATAACCTCAAGTGTTTCACCATTGCACAAAACCATCAACATAATTGATGATTCGGATGGTCATAAGTACAAGAAATGAAATACATAAATAAATTAACTATTTTAGCTAAGTAATCAAGTGAGAAGTGATGAAAAATTTAGTTGTAAACCAAGGTCCTCAACATCACCATTTTTATACCATAACACAAGTCCTCCAACATAGTCTTGTTTGGAATCATGGTTTGGTTTCATTCACTTCTTATTTATATATTAACTAATGGCTTAAGAAAGATATAGAATGTAAACATATGAGGTTTAAGAAACAAAATAAAAAATTCATTTTATATGGTTTAAGAAAAACAATCTTAACTTGACCCTCAAATTGGTGGTTTACCAAACTTTATTTACCTTGGTAAATATATGGTAAATTCCTAGAGGATGTTTCAAGTATTTAGGAAGAAAAATAATGTCAAAAAATGAATGAAAAAAAGAAAAAGATGAAAAAAAGAAAAAGATGAAAGAAAGAAAAAAAAACCTACAAGTTTGTATTGAAAATTTGTTGCAAAAATATGTAGGTTTTAGATAGATTGAAAGAGTTTGAGAAAAGAGTTGAAAATGATAAGGGTGATTAGAGAGAGTTTGAGAAAGACTTTAGAATGATAAAGATGATTATAAAGATTTTGGTTAGTATTTATAGATAAAAAGTTAGGGTTTGACATTAAAGAAGTTAGTTAAGTGGAGGGAAATTAAAGATTTTAATTTTAAATATAAGTGGAGGGAAATGAAAAAAATTTCAATTTCAACCCCTCAAATTTAGTTTTGTCATTTTTTCGTTAACCCCACCCGGTTTAACCCGAACCGAGTCGAACCGGATTGAAAAAATGTTATATATCGATATTCAAATGATTCTTACCAAATTTTCGACCCCCAAGAAAAAAATTTCTGGGTACGCCACTGGCGACATATGTCCTTGTTATTGGTCACATTTCTTGTAGTGTGTGGATCTTTAAAAAAATTATGTTTGAAAATTGGGATTTCTATAAAGAATTTGTTTCAGTTGAGATTTTTTTCTGCAAACTGATGAATGTTAAGATTTTTAAAATCCAATTTTCTTTTTATAATTTGGTGTGAAATGTTGATGTTTTAAATCTGTACTAGCCCATGCGCCTCATGCGGCGTCAAGGCTTGAACATCTTTACCGGTCCTTATGTTCAGGTTTCAATCCTTCTAAATATAGGCTAATGGCATAAGGTTCACTAATTGTGACCTTATTAAGCAAGCCATCAAAAGCCGAACTATAGTCTTGTAGGGCGTCGATTTTAATGAGAGACGTTAATTCTTCCATGGCATCCTCAAACATGGCTTTAGAGAAACGAGCCGAAATAACTCGTATAAAGTCTTCCCATGACAATTCCGCAACTGTTATAGCCATGCGTGTGAAGAAGTGTTCACAAAGGTAGATCCAACCTTCTACGTTGGTGTTCTTTCCGATCTATACGCATTTCACCGCTCCACCAGATATTCCTTCTGCCCCTACCAATACTTCAGCTTGGTAGTTTCCACCGCCTGTCCAGAGTCGAGCCCTAGGATTTGACGGCGGACTTAAAAAGCCACCTACAGACGCTTTACGTCCAATCATTCTAGATAATGCTTGCATCCTCTGTATTACGTTGATTGCTGGCACAGAGTTAGCTAATACTTATTCACCAAATACTGTCATTGCTTCTTCTCCGGGAAAATAAGTTCACGCCCCATGGGCCTTCTACCTCCATGTGGCATTACTCTGTCAAGCTTTCGCCCATTGCGGAAAGTTCCCCACTAGCCTCCCGTAGGAGTCTGGACTGAGTTTCAGTCCTAGTGTGACTGATCATCCTCTCTGACCAGCTATTGATAATCGCCTTGGTAGAGTGATTTGAAGATCAAAGATGGCCTTCGCGTGGTCCGGAATCGCCTTGTCAACTTCTTGCTTACGTGTGTTCATCATATTGATGAAGACGCTAAGCTCTGATACCCTTAATAGGGTTAGAAACTTGTAGAGAGGAAGAAGAAAAGAATACGTGAGATTGAGAAAGAGAATGACTAAAAGACAGGTGATAGATTTCTAAAAAAACACATTCTTTGACCACAAATTAAGCGACGGTATTCATTTCTTGTCTAATCTGTTTTGTACAGATCTCGCTTGGGCTGCTCACCCACTCATTTATAATGAAGCCCCTGGATTCCGATTCAGTTTTATTTGAAGCGCCAAACATGTTTATATAGAAAGAAAGTGTAGCTGACTAAGCTTGAAACTCGTAAAACACAACAACCAAGGTAACGACTTCTATCCAAACTCAAATACCAAAAGACTGGATCCAAAGCCATCTCAACGTTTTAAAGAACCTCAATCAAGCTATAAAAATGAGGTCATTTTATAAAAAGATAATATAAACTTTTTTTCTGATTGAGACCGATGATAATAAACTAAAATGTTTATGTTTATTCGTTCATATAAATTTATATGTTCATCATCAAGATTTTCTTAAAAAATAGTAGTATCTGTACTTGTAAGTATGAGTATGGATTTAGAAATGAGCTTTTGTATTTAATTACGTAGCACTAAACTTTTATATTTATAGTACGATATTACATTGGATACAAATTTGGGGGGCTCAAATGGTGAAGACCTGAAGCAATTGCATTATTTGTTAAGCCTATCAAACCCATGTGGTGTTTGATATATTCATCAATAATCATAATATAATGAACTATTAAAGATCCATTGTATTACTTTGTACCTTGAACTTACAAACAACCAATTTTCCTTTGATTATAAGGAGTAACTTGTTACAATAAAACTGCACACCCTAACATATGTTTTCACATGAGTATTTGACATTGCATAACTGTTTCAAGAGCTCATTATCTTGGATTTGGTTCGGTAACACTTTCTAAATTAAAGGACATGGATCCACTTTGATGACTTTTTTGTGATTGCAAACAATGCTTGAGATCCATCACCACATCATTCATGGTTGGCCTTTTAATGGATGTAGGAGAAACACATGCAATTGCAATTTCTACCACCTTCCATGCTGTATTGATGTCAAAACATCCCTCTAATCTACCATCCATTATATTTTCAACATTTCCTATTTCAACTGCTGACTTAACCCAGTTAATTATGTTAATGCCCTCCGATATTGCTCTTCGGCTTGTAATCAACTCCATTAGTACTACCCCAAAGCTATACACGTCACTTTTCTCTGTCAACCTGTACGTTAAGTGATACCTGCGTTTTACATTTCAACGTGTATTTCTTAAGCACCGATTCTAAATTTCTCAAGAAATATTATCGCGTATTATTCATTAACTACTCCAGTCACTCCAGTCACTCAGAAGGCGGCAAAAGTTCCCAAGTTCCCTCCACTCTATAATTTCACTCTCACCTACCTTATCCATCCCCAAATCAGAATTCACCTCCACACCAAATTTCACCTTCTTCTCTAATACATTTAGTAGCGACAAATGTTGGAAACTTTTGGTGGAATAAAAACAAAATTAATAATTGTTTTGTTTGAAATAAAATTCAAGTCATGAGTTAAATCTCTTGGATGTTTCAACTCATTGTTTGACTTGAATTAAAAGACATTAATTTCATGGTTTATGGTGAATGAGGTGTTTCAACCTATTATCACCTATAAATATCATGTCTTGTCTTAGTTAAAAGACACACCAAATACAACACCAAAGAACCAATTCTCTGAAATTATCTCATTCTTTCTCTTCTAATTTTTCCAACATGTAATTGATCTTCTTCATCATCTTTTTCTTTAATGTATAATTTGTGTTATGAGTCAATCCCGGCAGTACATACTGCTTCGGCTGTTGTACCGTGGGAAACAAACGAGTTCTCTTGGGAGACTCGGAATTTGTTTTAAGGGACCTGTGATGAACACGAATCATCAGCCACAATTATGCTTATGTATCTACTCTTTTCTTGTATTTATCAATTTTCAGTTGTAATCGTATTATAATGTACTTGTTTCCTTTATTTTCTTTGTATTGTAAATGAATTTATAGAAGGATTTTATGTTTTTGTACGAACTGTTCCTACAACAAATGCGGTTATCAGCAGCGACATACAGGGGCGGACCCACTAAGGTGGGTTGGGGGGCGCCCGCTCCCCCTGCGATTTTTTTTTGTGTTTTTATATGTTAGATTCTCGATCGACCTCCGTAAAATTTAACCCTCGACCCCCTATCCAGTCTTGAAAACTCAGTTTAGTGCCCAGTCCACAACCCATTTGATGGACATAATATTTAACCATGTATTAGGTTAAATTATGGTTAGAAAAGAAGTAATATATATTTATTTATATTGTCATGTATAGTCAAGCATTGATGTATTATAACCTCAAGTGTTTCACCATTGCACAAAACCATCAACATAATTGATGATTCGGATGGTCATAAGTACAAGAAATGAAATACATAAATAAATTAACTATTTTAGCTAAGTAATCAAGTGAGAAGTGATGAAAAATTTAGTTGTAAACCAAGGTCCTCAACATCACCATTTTTATACCATAACACAAGTCCTCCAACATAGTCTTGTTTGGAATCATGGTTTGGTTTCATTCACTTCTTATTTATATATTAACTAATGGCTTAAGAAAGATATAGAATGTAAACATATGAGGTTTAAGAAACAAAATAAAAAATTCATTTTATATGGTTTAAGAAAAACAATCTTAACTTGACCCTCAAATTGGTGGTTTACCAAACTTTATTTACCTTGGTAAATATATGGTAAATTCCTAGAGGATGTTTCAAGTATTTAGGAAGAAAAATAATGTCAAAAAATGAATGAAAAAAAGAAAAAGATGAAAAAAAGAAAAAGATGAAAGAAAGAAAAAAAACCTACAAGTTTGTATTGAAAATTTGTTGCAAAAATATGTAGGTTTTAGATAGATTGAAAGAGTTTGAGAAAAGAGTTGAAAATGATAAGGGTGATTAGAGAGAGTTTGAGAAAGACTTTAGAATGATAAAGATGATTATAAAGATTTTGGTTAGTATTTATAGATAAAAAGTTAGGGTTTGACATTAAAGAAGTTAGTTAAGTGGAGGGAAATTAAAGATTTTAATTTTAAATATAAGTGGAGGGAAATGAAAAAAATTTCAATTTCAACCCCTCAAATTTAGTTTTGTCATTTTTTCGTTAACCCGACCCGGTTTAACCCGAACCGAGTCGAACCGGATTGAAAAAATGTTATATATCGATATTCAAATGATTCTTACCAAATTTTCGACCCCCAAGAAAAAAATTTCTGGGTACGCCACTGGCGACATATGTCCTTGTTATTGGTCACATTTCTTGTAGTGTGTGGATCTTTAAAAAAATTATGTTTGAAAATTGGGATTTCTATAAAGAATTTGTTTCAATTGAGATTTTTTTCTGCAAACTGATGAATGTTAAGATTTTTAAAATCCAATTTTCTTTTTATAATTTTTTTACTTTATTTTTCTTTGTTCCAACTTATATGACCAACGCGTTAACTTTTGTCAAAGCGTGTCAGTTAAAACTTAAAAGTGAGCCGGTTAACGTGTTTAATAAAAAAACAAGTTAGTGTGTTTTAACATAAAGTTATATTAATTCAAAAACGATTTTTACTAATTCTTTAGTTAATGTCCACTTTGGTGTTATCTAGAGCTCATTTCTACAATGACATACCATCTATTTGATTTTTGAATGTATTGTAGCAATGCGTTTTCTTTATCACCGATATATTGCTTTATAATCGAGTCATCACTGTTTCATGTACTCCCACCTAAGGGTGGTGGGAGTGAGTTGTGGCATACCCTCACTACTGTTCACAAACCATCAATCACAACGTTACATATCACAATTACCATCAGTTTTTATATTTGGTGGGTGTCAAGTACTCTTACACTACCCTCACAACCTACCAATCACAACACTTCATCTCACACCTCATTTATAAAAAGACAAAAATTCTTAAATTTGTGAGATGTGGCAAAAAAAACAAGGCGAACTTGCAACGGGTATGAGTACCCGTGGTCTTCATACCCGCACCCTACCCACATGCAGGGCTGACTCAAGGTTTTTTGAGGCCTAAAACGAAAAAACATTTGAAGGTCTATCGTTAAAAACCTTCCTCTTTTACCAGAGATGATTTTCGATTGCAAACAACCTGAGATGATTTTATATTGTAATCGTCAATTTGAATTCGCAACAGAAAGTTAAAGTTTTAAAATTTGAGGCCTATGAAAAAGTGAGGCCTAAAGCAAGTGCTTATTTTTTTACTATAACGGGCCGGCTCTGCCCAAATGAGTGGTGGCGGTGTTACCGTGCTAGTAGGCCCCTACCCGCACCCTTACCTGTGTCCACACCCACCACCCTTACTCACTTAACCATATCGATATTAGTGCCACAACACACATCTTTTCACCGGCCATTTCAGTCATTTATATACTTTCAAGTGCGTTAAATAATAACAATAAAAATAATAACAATAATAATAATTATTATTATTATTATTATTATTGTAAAAATAATAACATCTAATCTAATATAATTTGTAAAGGAGATCGAAATAAATATATAAAACAGATATAGTATGTTGAAGAGGCAATATTGAACGTTATTGGGGGACAACCACCCATTCAACGAAAGAAAACTCTATAATTTGGACTCATCAAACACAATTTTTTTTTAATTTATAGTTTTAACTGTGATGGACAAACAATGCGAGGAGTTGAGCCAAAGGCTGGATGGCTTAGATGCCACAATAAAAGAGCTCATGGAAGGAATGAAGATATTGGTAGCATCATCTGATCATATGAAGAATATTAATTTCCATGGATATGGAAGAGGAGAGCTAAATATTGAGAATAAAATGAACATGTTTTTCAAAATGAGTATCAAATTTCTTCATAGAATATGTGATCCCTTTTCATGTTTCAAGTTTACTACTCATGTGAGTATCGATTTCCTTTTACTACTGGCCGAATTACGTTTTTGGCATTTGATGTTTGGTTTGTTTAACCTTTGATATATCAGCCTCTGACGTAAAACACCAAACATCAAGGGCCAAAAGTGTAGCTTAATCTACAACATATAAAAATTATTTGTTTTGATATGTATCCAAGACTCTTTTCTTGTTACTAACATGTAGCCCCTTGACACGCGGTGTGGTTTAGTCCATCATCATATTCCTCAAAGGAACATTGAAGACCCTATGGCTGATCACGTAGTTGAGGTTTTCGCTAACGATGAAATTGGAGTCGATTCATCGAATAAAATCATGAAACATGAGGTTCGAAATCCAGTTTTTCTGATAAATATTCTATGTGTCGAAAATTGACATCACTTTGTGTGTTGTTTTGTGTAACTAAATTTAGGAGGAGGATACTGATTATGATGTATCTTCTAGTGATCATATTATAACACAATTACCGGTTTCCAAAGACAAGGTTGATCAAGCATGTGTTAATAGTAGCCAAGTAGTCATGAGTTCAATGTCGTTTGAGTCGCGGAGTGAGGTTGTTGATAAAAATGTGGTAGAGGACATGAATGATTCGTTTGATTATGAAAATGTTATGGAAAGATATAAGAAGCTACAACATTTTGATACTCTCTCGGACCACTCTAATCATTATTATTCAAAACATACCTCATCACTGAAGATAGAAAGTGTACGTGTGTATTTATTGCATTATATATATATGGTTATTATTTTTTATTAATCATAATAGCTAATATTTACATTGGGTATCTTTCATCACTTTCATGCGTAAATATGTGATATGTTTCAGCGACCAAAGGCTTGGCATAAACGGATAAAGAAAGAATGGAAGGATCTTAAGAAAGAATATCCCGGTGGTATGTTTAATTAATTTTTAATATAATAAATCAAGGTTTTTAGGGTAAAATTAAAAGGAAAACAATTGTTTTTGGGTGGCCGATTAAATTGAGGAGGAAACGATTTGAAGTGGAAAAACTAGAAAATGATTTGTGGGGAAAACCAATTGACCTCACTCTTATCGATACGACTTGGAGGAAACTTTCTAATATTATTGATCCTTAGTTATATTAAATTTCATTCAAAGATCCAATCAGACTATATATATTGTCAAAAACCACTTGTGTATACATGAGTTTTAAACCGAGTTAATGATAAACAATACAATATTAAGGAAAAATGGATTGTTGGATAATATTAATCACGACTCATAGTTGGGTGAATGATAATCTAAACTTTCTGAGTTTTGTTATAAAGAATAATGGCAGCCTAACATATTATTAACTCCGCCTGTTTTATTGACGTGACGTGTGACGTGTTATTTATATGAGAATTACTTAGGCATTTTCAATTTAGTTTTTATAAAAGATCAACTTTTTCAAAGTATCTAACCAAGTTTCATCTCTTTCTCTCTAAGGTATTCCGCCGACAACGTCTTTCAATTCAAATTCTTCTGTTTCAAATGACAATCGACTTCCAAAAGGTAAGTTACTTTGTTTGACCTAGTCTATTCATGTGTTTTTTTGTTTAACCAATGTTGCTCTTATTCATGCCACATCATAACAAACAACAGAATTAACAATATATTAGACTTAGATTCTTATTATTTACAAAAATGAAAGATGTGATTGTTATCAGCCAAATTATTAGTTAATAGTTTGGATTATTAAATTCTAGTTTCTCAAATTAACGTAATAAAACAATAGTTTATTAATGCAAAACAATCTTTTGAGATTTATTGTTAATTTATGTGGTTATACAGAGGTCATCTTAGTTAGGGCTTACGAACAAAGGAAGGATCTTTTAACAGCCGTAATAGTTGGACCAAGTGAGACCCCGTATCACGATGGTCTCTTTTTCTTTGACGTGTGTTTCCCGAAAGCCTACCCTGATACTACACCTGTATGACATCTTTCGATCTCTTTCTTTTTAATAGCAATATTTTCTAGACGCATTAACCTTTTGATCGTGAAACACACAACTTAACCACCTAGAAGTTGTTTAATCTACTTGACACGCGTGCATGCATGTAAGTTATATCTTATTCAATGATCATCTCCTTTCAGCTGGTGTGGTATGACTCTCGTGGTCATTTTATCAATCCCAATTTGAAAGCATCTGGTGATGTATGCATGAAGTTTCCCAAAAAGATATGTTGCAAGTTGGAGGAGGTGGACATTGATTGGGAGCCTAAAACTTCAAATATGATCACATTTTTGGGCTTTTTAAAGAAACTTTTTAACAAAATGCCTTTACACAACAAACTTATATATACTACCAATCCTTTATATAGTAAACTTGATGCCTTGTTATACAACCAAAACGCCTTCCTTAAATCGCTCAATACAATGGTATCTATCATCAAGAAACCACCAAAGGTAAGATTTTGAGTTCTTTTATAAGTTCGTTAACTTGTACGTTCCTATACATATATGCTCGTGTATTAAAGTTGTTGAAAAATGCATGCATTCATACAGAATTTTGAGGATTTTGTGATTGGGTATTTTCGCTATCGTGCAAATGATATCTTAAAGGCATGTGAGGCTTATAGTGATGGTGTGCAAGTTGGGTGTTTTGTCAATGGTGTACCAACCGAAGACAACAAGGGGACTTTTTCGATTACGTTTGATGATGAGTTAGATTCATGCATCAAGCCCCTCATTGTTGAATTTCAGAGAATTGGAGTCAAGGTGGATGAATCATTCATCCCAAGTTGAATGTTTGATGTTTACTTATGTGAGGCTTCAAGTTTGGAAAAAAACATGGTGGTTATTAAATGGTTATCGGTTTTGTTGCCCAAAAGTGTGATAATCAAACAAGATATTGCGAAGTATTGATCACATATTCATCATACAGTGTTCACAATGATGTCTGCATGTATACATGTATGCCTGAATGGTCATGACGCTTTGTAAAGTGTTTTGTCTATTCATAGGGAGGTTACCAAATTCTAAGCTTGACATAACTATTCCCTATATACTAATATATATTACATAATACTTGACACTAAATGCATAAACTACAAAACAAACCCTTTTACTTTATAATATGAGATGTGAGTGATAAGTATTCTTCATTTACCCTCGTAAGCACGAATGTCTTCATGTTGTGTCTCTTCATTTAGATCTTCAACTCCAAGCATCTTCCTCATAGTGTCAAATTTGAGTCTTGGTAATGCCTTGGTTAGAATATCTTATTTAATTCTGCTTTATACCACTTATATGTTCAACATAGATTTGTTCCCGGGCCGGCTCAACCTATTTGGAAGCCTTAGACGAAGTAGAAATTTGAGACCCTTATGATATATTATGCGTGTGGTTATAAACCATCATCCTTTATTCGGTGCGGGATAATAAACTAAATTGTTTATAGTGGGCGGAGTTAATTTTTTTTCCAAATCCATATATCTTTTTGGTGATTATTTCATATTTTAGAAATGAACCTTATTGGCTTTAGGTTAAGGCATCTGCTATATTCATTTCTTGATAAGTTTTTCATTGCCACATTCATATTTTCAAATTGACACTATGATAAATTATAATAAATGATGCGAACCATGTGGTATATAAAAATATGTATATATCGGAAAATCAGGTTTTAAATTTATGAATTGGAAAAACCTAATAAATTCACACAATCGGCAAGTGTACCGGCTGTATGTAGCAAGTCAAGTAAGTTCGGATATCGTACCTAAGGGATCTGAGTTTGGAGTCCTCTAATAACGAATCTCTATCGACTTCTAAACGATGTAAAATACTTGGATTTTACTTTTAAAAGTTAATTAAAACAAGAAAAGGACAATTTATCTATAAAATACCTAAAAATAAGATTTAAACCAAGGAAAACTATCTAAATAAACTAAGGGTAAAAACTTAAATAAACTGGAAACTGTTGGGGCTCGAAATTTAGCTAACAAGGATGCAATATCCCCTTTACGTTGAAACCAGTATCCTTGGCGTTTACAGGATCGAGGATCCTTACTGCTTATAATTATCGAATAACTAACTATTGTCTTCTGTGTGTCTTAAATATTTTCAATGCAGGTACCGTTAACAATGCTTAATCTACCTGAAACTCGGTCAAATAAGTCGTGGAACAAGCGGAGAACATGATCAAAACCCTAAAACGGCTAGTGGCATGATTTAAGGAGCTAGTTAGTTATCTATGTTTACAATAAAATGAGGCTAGATGGCTGATATCATACACACTCAACACTTTCTGATTTCATTTATCTTCTCTCTCGATCATTTCTGCTCACACACACAATATTGTAACAACCATCATAGTTCTCGAGTTGTAATTCTTTTTATCATTAATATTGTGGTGATAGACGATTGTCATCACCCAAGGTTTTTATGCCGGCGATCTTTTAAAAGATCAATGGCTTTTCCTCGTATAAATCATTGTGTTCATTAATTTCTTGCTGATTATCTATTAAAACGCACAACCTCACTTTACTGATTTGGTTTGTCGATTTTTTACCAAAACAGAAACTAAAGGCGGAAATAAGATAAAGGAGAACTATGAGTGAAATGATGACTATTTAGGCGGAAATCCTGATGATATTATGACAACTCTTGGTTTCCTGGATATGTTAGCATCGAATCTTAGAATATATCTACTCAAAACCATCTATGTAACAGCCTAGTGAAACCGCACCATGATATTGTCCGTTTTGGCAACGACACACCCTCAGGCGTCCGCCCTCACAGTTTTAAAACACGTCATGGTAAGGAAGGTTTCCACCCTCTTATAAGGCAGGCTTTGTTCTCCTTCCCAACCGATCTGATACCATCTGTAACATCCCAATTAAAGTTTTGTCTTTGTTATTTAATCTACCCTAATGCAGATTGAATGATCAATGATCATTTTTCTAGTAAAAATACTTGTCTTTACGAATTCTCCAAGTACAAGATGAACCTAACAATATGTCAAGAGATAGTGTTTTACAATATCAACCTAACACTATGTCAAGATGGTGTTTATATAAAATCACTAGTTCCCCAACTAGTGAGCCCCTTACAATTTATAGTGTGAGTATTGAATTATTTTCTTCTTCTTGCTCTAACTTTGTTGATTCTCTTTTTTGGATTGTTAATTGAGTTGAGAGAATACTTTGAATGCTTTGTATAATATATGATTGAGATAATTTAGAGCAAAAGGTGTGACACCCGACAAATTCAGGTTAACCTCGTTAGTCAAGCTATGTTAATCACGTTAACACAATTATACTTTTCATTTAATTTGGTGAATTAAATGTACAAACTGTTACACAAACGTACACACGAAACGATCACACGAGTTAATGCCCGGGCGTTGGTGAATATAATTGATACAAATACAATAAATATATATCCTAAGTAACATGTGTGCTTAATTGTTAAACTTTCGAGTAATTACGTAGTTTACTGGTTTTAACCTTTTATGAAATTCAGTAGATTTTACGAGACGTGAAAAATACGTTTAAGAAAGGGCTTCATTGTGTTTACAAACCGTAACAAAACGTAACCCATGGATCATCCATGTGATCCATGGATGGCCCAAGGCTCAACTTAACCTAAACCTAACTTAATCATTTAACAAAAATTAAAACCAACCCTAAAAATCCCTCCTAACAGCCGTCACCTTTCCGGCCAGATTCCGGCCGGCTCCGACGTCTTCACGAGGCCTATTATATATCAAAATCTTCGTCTCGACGAGACGGTTCCAATGATAGTAAATATGTTTTCTAACTCGTAGCGATGAAAAAGTTATGGCCAGTTGAATATTTCGGCTGTTTTGGTCGTCAAGTGATGATGTTCGGTTGTGTTGGATCTTTGGTGGTGTTGTTGCTTGCTAATTTAAGTTATAAACACATTACAAGTAAGTTTCATTCCTAAAAACTTCATATATGTTTCAAAAATTGTAAGACATGAAACCCTAGTTCATCCAAAATTGTCAATTGATGATTTTGTTGTGGAATTGTGTATTGATTATAGGTTTATTTGATGTTTTAATGATCAAATAGTGAATTGAATCCATATTATTATTTTAGAGAAATTAGGGTTAATAGGAAGTCTTTTGAACATGAACTAAAATGCATGATCATGATGAAATATGATGAAATATATGTTTAGATGATGATTTGAATGAAGGATGATTATTTGGTTTTGAAATTACATGCTCGTTTTGCCATATTACTAAAAATAGTAACTTTTTCATTTGGTTCATGTGAAAAATGCATGTTGTGGACATCTATAGTTGTTGTGATGATACTAGCATGTTCGTATGATGAATTAAACGAATTTTGGTTATTTGAACGTGGAAATCCGACTTGATTTGAAATGACTTTCTAATTGTAGAAACTTTTTGTCATGAACATTCACTAGGGTCCATGATTAGTGGTTTTGTACACACAAACATAAATGAATTGCATAGGGAAGATTGTAGGCAACTTTGTAAATGGTAAACTAACTCTTGACATGGAAACAGTATGTAAAAGTGTTGTTTGGTTAATAACCCGTTGGTATGAAATTGATTGTTGAGAATCTAGAATGTGTGTTCTAGTTGACTAGGATGCTATGATAAAAGTGTTGCTATGTTATTTGAAACATAAAGACATGTGGACAATGATATGTGCCTTGAGATGATTACACATGCTACTTTGTCTTATATTGGAAACTGTAAGTTTTGACGTGTGCTATTGGGTTGTGTGTCATGGTATGACTAGTGTGTAGTAGTTGATGTGCATAATGAGGTTTGAAAATCTTTTGGATGTTGAATTGTGAAAACATGTTCTAAAATTTCCACTTTCCTATAAAGGAAACTTTAATGAAAATAGAAATTGAATTCTTTGAATACGTGCCTTGTGATGTGATTTGTGAACTTAATAGGAACAAATACTTCAAAAGAAACATACTTGCACTTAATAAATCACCAACGGGTCGTGGGTCAACTCGGGTCAACAAAAGTCAACTTTGGTCAAACTTGGTCAAAGAGTCAAACTTTTCTAATCTCGCACAAACCGTATGACTATTTAGATGCATAGGGTTTTATGACCCTAGATGAACACACATTAATAGACCTACTGTTATTTAGGTTGCTGTATTACATTGTGTACTCTCAAACTGATTTGCTATGCAACCTAAGGTGAGTTCACTGAACGTACTTTTTTACTATTCCACCCTTTTATGGGCTGGAAACTTGAACAACTACTTTTACGGATTTACAAATTATGTATGTCGCATGGCTGGATTAGAGCAACTTTTATTTTGTTCATGAAAGACCTCATGGATACCTAGTTGACCGTTAGTATTTGTGAAATAGCGGGGAAATTTTGAGTAGTACTACTGGGTTTGACAAACCCCACCCGGGCTAGTCGCGCTAGCACGACAGAAGGACCCGTCGAACGGGTGTTGAATGACCAAACATACTTACAGTGCATCCTGCTGGGATGTACGAACGGGCAAAATGCACTTAATGTGTACATACGTCAGCTTCGGTCAGATACATACGCCTCTAGGACATGAGCTGTAGACTAGCTACCTACAATGACATACTTAATTTATATTTCTGCTTGCAACTGAACATACTTGATTTCATACTTACTATGTGAACTCACCAACCGTCGTGTTGACACTTGTTAGTCTTTCACTTTTACAGGTCACTGAGGTTCAACGCACTTAGGGCATGGCATGGAGTCACAACTTTGCATTTAAACAGTTTCTTGCATTTAAAAACTATGTTTGGTTTTAACAAATATTTAAACTATGTTTCTAATGTTGGGCGCGTGTTTGCGCATTTAGTTTCATTTAATATTATTGACATTACATTTCGATTACGTTCCTCAAATTATTAAACGTTAACTCTGTATTAAATTTTCTCATTTAATGAGACACGTATATTTTAAATTCATATAGTGTCGTTTGGTGTAACTAATGACTGAGATCCTGGTTTGTCACACACTTAACGGTAAAACTCCGTTAGTGGATTTTGGGGGTGTGACAGATTGGTATCAGAGCCATTAGTTATAGCGAACTAGGTTTGCATTGCATTGCATTCTAGACTATAACTGTACACTGCATTAGTTGCACTTATGTGAATTCATTTGTGACCCATATGCATGTTATTTACACATACACACGCCTACACTAGCATTACATAAAGTGACCAACTTGTATTATGTGACACTTTAGGGCAATTTTTTTAGTGACTTGCTCTGCTAGTGAAGCTTGAACTAGGCGTGTATCTGTTAGCTTTTGAATTGTTCACTGAAGTATGCATGAGAAATATTTGACAATGACTTTGTTCAAAAGTTATCCCGCTTTTTAGACCAAAATTTTTTTTAGGGGCCTTAGTTGGGAAACACTTACATTTCATTATAACTTGAAACTTGCAACATTATGGCAACAAACTGATGTCATACGGAGCCTAATCAACACACTATTGAATTATCTACCTTGTTATGGCAACCAACCGGCAGTGACCGATGCCTAAGGTATAGAGGCACATGAACAACAGTAATGGATTTTTGTCCAGAAACTCATTCATACAGAGGTCTTGACTTGTTAGTTCTGCGACTTACTATGTGCTTTTACATGTCACTTATTATATGACACATTCGTGTGCTATAACATGTTACTTAATATGAGACACATTATTAGTTGTAACATGTCACTTATCGTGTGATCCACTACATGTTATCTACTTGATTTGATATTACTACTGCTTATACACATCGTACACTCAGTTTGTGCCTGGACTAGTAGACTTACACTTAGTATGAACTTACACCATACCTGATACATGCGACCCATTGATACATCACACTGATAGTCTGTTAGTGTCTTATACATCTAGTACAGTTGTTTCCTACTTATAAGTCTATCATACACCTTCAATACTTGATATGGGATAGCAAAAGCACATGGATGAATGTCAATCAAAGAACATAACTAAACGTAAGATTGATTTATCTGTAGGGACAAACTAGGGTGATTGTGTAAGGTGAATTGACGATTACGGGTGTGCAACGTAATGGTGAATTTATAGGTACATGATGATCCTGGCAAAGTCTGCCATGTGGATGATACCCAAAAATAAACACAAAAGTGAAGAACCAATCAATACAAATTCATCTGAAACAAACATCCATCTCTAGATAACGCACCGATGTCAAGTCTATGCTTGACTTAACCCATAAAATCCATATATGGATGGTATACAATTACACTACAACGTTTGATGGCATATGATAAGTTTATCTTTAAACTACAAACATTTCACCTTATACACCTAAATTAAAGATAATTAAAATCTTGCATTGATAACACATAAGTGAGAACAAAGATCTATGTCGACAAACCTAATAATGTCTAACTACTACTATATTTCACCCCTAATGATGATGATTCATTCTGCATATAAACAATCTGAATACTCCAGTTAAAACATTTACCTTACTTAAATCACAAAATTATAAATTCCAGTCTGTGGACTATAACCTTTTAGCACAACAGTAATATCTTAACATCATTGTTTCTGCAAAGGATTGTTAAACAAACTTTATAATTTTTAGGACTCCATGGAGAGCCTTATAAAGCTAACAACCTATTCGAAAATAACCTCTTGTTGATATGACGAACCAACTGCGTAATATTTCCCATTCAAAGTCACTTCTTGTGAAGTAAATCTTTATCACTTAAACTTTCATGTGAATACCTCGTAACATACCAGACTAATCCTGGAAATACTTCACCTAATCGTAACATTTCTTTTCTCAATTATTCAAGATAAACAGAATTTAAGTTATTTCTGATAATAAGTTACCTAGAAATAATTCTGACTCATGACGTTCCAATTGTTAACGATGCACTGGCGAACCACACGGGTAGTATGCATACGTTTCGACCTAGTTGGATAACTTGTCTTGGTCCAGGGCTCTTGTAAACGTTAACTAATACACCAATCTGCATCTCTATTGTTGTAAAACACGTATTGGATTTAATTTATTTTATTATTATTATTATTTTCCTCTTTAAAGAACCTATATTTAATTCAAAAACATTATCTACATTTTGTACATCGTAATATATATTCAAACCTCTTTACCTGCTTGGTAGAGCAGAATCCAAGTTAAGCATTCTTAAAGTCTCAAGTTTGTGATTATTCACATTTGAACCACATAAAATTCTAATGCATAACCGAAATTACCATATATATATTATAACATTTCCATTTCACTTAAAGTATATTCCCTTCTTCCAACTCCTTTGAATGACTTAGTAAAGTAGACAAGAATGTTAGTAGGTGATAGGTACGCCTTTAAGGTGCTGGTGGCGTGGCGGGTTAGCTGCGGTACACCCTATACATAAACACTAACAGTACGTTGGAAGTGGGACTGGAAACCAAACCAATAATTAACCTGGGAAACTCAAACAGATCATTCTCATACCTCATAAAAACACATAATTTCTAATAATGTTATTCAATCTATCATTCATAGGGTAACATGCTATGTACTCAGATAGTTATAACTTTCATACAAAACTTATTCACAATAATAACAAAAACCAAATGTTTCGTAACTGACACACGTAATTATGATTTCGAATATATTCCACGACTCTAAGAATTCTGGTGATGATTACCACCGTCAACAATAAACCAACACTACCAGCTGATGTTCTGAGGGAACTTTACTCATTACGGTCCAGGGTAACCACTTTCTATTTTGTTTCATTCCCGGTACACCTTTGTAACTGCCAAGAAACATAATATTGATACTCTGATTATCCTTTGGCACTTTGAATGTCTGACGTCCCTTCTTAGAAACTCCATTATTCTTGAATTCCTATAGTATACGTAATTAGCTTCCTTGATCAAAAATGGTTTTAGTCGCTATGTAAGAAACTTTAACCTAGTTGTTCTAACCCATGAATGTCTTAATGGGGAAACTATATACTTAATACGCTATTGAAGCCGCACTACACGAGTAATGATATAACATGAGATTCTTTTCCGACTCCTTAGTGAACCTAGAACTCTAGACTTTAACCGGACTGATATACCTTATCATCTTTTATATACCCAAATGGTGAGACTAAACACTATCGTATGATGAATCTCGTTATAAAAATCACGGCTGGAATATTACTATTTTGAACCTGGAACCCTTACCTAGTATGTTAGAGAGCTAAAACCACGAATAATAAACTGGACTAAAACTATATCTTCATTAAGAATATCCAAAAACTGAATCAACCTTCACTTGGTGCCGGCTTACGAATCTCATGGGAACTTGCCCCTATGAGAAAATGGTTTGCGTATCATATACTCCTCCACACGCTTTTAAAGATTACCCTAGAGTTCAATTAAAATATGTGCCCATAAGAACACCTATTTTTCGGCTATTTTTGTGGGAATTAAAATAAGAAGATACAATAGAAATTACTTATCAACAAGAGCTTGATAACACGGTAACAAAACCCATAAAACTATCTAGATTAAAACACTAAACAATAAATTAAGAACTTTGTAATGATATGATCAACATAAAACTGTGATCATATGCAGGAAGTGGAATGAAAAGCTGAGATATGGTAGCTGTAACAACTATGAAAACAAATGTAGGGAGAAGTCTAAGATAGCATTCAATACTAGGATAAACCCACGCCTTTTGTTACAACCCAACACCAAGAATGGAATATCTTCACAAATGGTGCTTTATTATTATAGAAGAGGTTATGAGCGTCACAAAGTTACAACTTCAACAAGAACAAGGGCCATCTTCAACTATACTACATTACAACATCTCCCTTCCATCACCCTAGGTCATATAACCGTTTTTCCCCTCAATCACAACCAATGATATACTTACCAAAAATAGAAATAATTATTAAATTTCTTGATCATTTTTACTTAAAACATACAATTCTAAACATATAAGTAGTTTCGTTGTTCATCATTCTCCATCTACTCATAGGGTTTCTATGATATCCCTGATATTCGTGTTTTGACAACGCTCCTTTAATAAAGCAAAGTACCTGCACACGGTGGATAGTTTACTTCCCTCTTTACCTCGTACGTGAGTTGTCTCACTTTAACGATCTATATCAATAAATGAATTCTTCAGTTAGGACTCTGTCCTCGGGTAGCTAATAACAGCGTGAAACTCATTAATCCAAATCCCCGAAACATACAGTATAGAAATCGCTATTTATAAATCCCATCCAAAAACTTTGGAACTCCATCAAAACCATGATACATTAGACAACTTAAAATCCTAGGGTATTGGCCTTCTAGATCATTGACTGGATCAGTATTAAAAGATAGATATGGTACACAACATTTCTGATGTCTTCAACCTAATCAAGCTCTTACGTAATGAAACACTCGTCGTTCCAATCGATGAACAATAACGTTTCACAGAAAATCAGTTGAAATATTAAGCAAAGAATTCAGAACACTCAAACACTTTAAGATCACTATAGTCGAAGTTGGCTAGAACTTAGAAGCATCTTTAATTATTTCAAATGACAACATCTAATACTAATACTATTGGTTAAATTTTCGGGACGAAAATTCTTTCAACAAGGGAATGATGTAACACCCTAGAATTTCATATTAACTCCGTTAACTAAATCCCGTTACTTCTGTTAATGAAATTATACTCCACATTTAATTAGTGAAATTAAACGTGCTACTTATTACACAAACAGTTACATATAACAAACAATCCAAGGAATTACCAGATCAAAGGTTAATACACGAATGTTGGCGAATTAATAAAATAATAATTCCGAACAACTAAATAAATATAAAAATTTAGTGAACTTATATGTTACTGGACTGAAATGTTTTCGGATGTGACAACTCGAAACTTATTTTAATGACCATATACAATTTTCGGGACGAAAATTCCTTCAACAAGGGGATGATGTGACACCCGACAAATTCAGGTTAACCTCGTTAGTCAAACTATGTTAATCACGTTAACACAATTATACTTTTAATTTAATTTGGTGAATTAAATGTACAAACTGTTACACAAACGTACACACGAAACGATCACACGAGTTAATGCCCCGGCGTTGGTGAATTTAATTGATACAAATACAATAAATATATATCCTAAGTAACATGTGTGCTTAATTGTTAAACTTTCGAGTAATTACGTAGTTTACTGGTTTTAACCTTTTATGAAATTCAGTAGATTTTAGGAGACGGGAAAAATACGTTTAAGAAAGAGCTTCATTGTGTTTACAAACCGTAACAAAACGTAACCCATGGATCATCCATGTGATCCATGGATGGCCCAAGGCTCAACTTAACCTAAACCTAACTTAATCATTTAACAAAAATTAAAACCAACCCTAAAAATCCCTCCTAACAGCCGTCATCTTTCCGGCCAGATTCCGGCCGGCTCCGACGTCGTCACGAGGCCTATTATATATCAAAATCTTCGTCTCGACGAGACGGTTCCAATGATAGTAAATATGTCTGCTAACTCGTAGCGATGAAAAAGTTATGGCCAGTTGAATATTTCGGCTGTTTTGTTCGTCAAGTGATGATGTTCGGTTGTGTTGGATCTTTGGTGGTGTTGTTGCTTGCTAATTTAAGTTATAAACACATTACAAGTAAGTTTCATTCCTAAAAACTTCATATATGTTTCGAAAATTGTAAGACATGAAACCCTAGTTCATCCAAAATTGTCAATTGGTGATTTTTTTGTGGAATTGTGTATTGATTATAGGTTTATTTGATGTTTTGATGATCAAATAGTGAATTGAATCCATATTATTATTTTTGAGAAATTAGGGTTAATAGGAAGTCTTTTGAACATGAACTAAAATGCATGATCATGATGAAATATGATGAAATATATGTTTAGATGATGATTTGAATGAAGGATGATTATTTGGTTTTGAAATTACATGCTCGTTTTGCCATATTACTAAAAATAGTAACTTTTTCATTTGGTTCATGTGAAAAATGCATGTTGTGGACATCTAATAGTTGTTGTGATGATACTAGCATGTTCGTATGATGAATTAAACGAATTTTGGTTATTTGAACGTGGAAATCCGACTTGATTTGGAATGACTTTCTAATTGTAGAAACTTTTTGTCATGAACATTCACTAGGGTGCATGTGTGACACCCCGCCCGGCGGCGGAAACACCGGGATGTCATTGGAATTGGATATCAATAGTAAACAAAGCACATGGTATTTATTTATTAAGTTCAATAATGATGTAGTAAGTTTTGAACCTAAGTCTTAAATGAATACGACAAAAGTAATAAAACCGAAACAGTAACTGCAATTGTCTGATTTATTATTCTAGGTCCAAGGCAATCCTATGTCTTGGCAAAAGCAGCAAAAATAATCAAGCAACACCTGAAATATGTAAAAATAAAGTTAGCTATTTAAAGCTAGTGAGTAAACCACAATTTGAATACATAAATATATAGAAATTCGAGATCATCATAATATGTTGCGCAATCTTACATGCATAGCTATTTCATATCATTCTCGACCATGACACCTTGAACACACATTGAACACACATTGAACACCATCATTGTATAGCAACTTGTAATCATTTGTCATGAGGAACCAACTCATGTTGTAAATTAAAGATAACCTTTTTAGTAACCGTCACGTAACCGTCTCGATATAGGTTATCAATAATTATTTTTGCAACTTAGGGACATAGCATAGCAACTTGTAACATAGCAACTTGTAACATTGAAATTGAATGGCCGGGTTTAAATCACCTGTTTTTAAATACATGCAGGTGGGTTTGTCAAACCATTAGCGCTAACATTGTACCGGTGGGATTACTAAGTAACAATACTACTTTAAACTACCACATAAGGATTGCATCTTGCCGCGGAACAAGACTAACACATTGAATGATCTCATTTGAAAAACAAATAGAAAACTGAAAACATTGTATAGTAATCGAACACATTTCAGCCCTAAAAAGTAAAAGTAAAAAAAACAGGGGAGTGAATTTACTCACCTTGAAACTCGGGCACAAAACAAATAGTATATAGTCTTGAATTGAACCGAGGATCGTCAAGATATTAGAATCACCTAATTAAATGACAATCCTAACTTTGAAACGAAACAATAGCAACAAGAATTATAATCAGAAAATCTAGGGTTTCGGATTTGGGATTTTAGGGTTTTAAATTACAAATTGGAAATTAGGGTTTTAAAATACAGATTGGGAATTAGGGTTTTGAAAGATAGTTTTGGAAATTAGGTTTCAAATTGCGAATTGAGATTTTGGTACGAAACGTAACAGTATTTTTCGTATTAAAAGAATCTATTTTTTTTGTTTTATTGAAATAATATTTGTAATATATACTCCTAAAAATGTAAATTTATTATTTGTGTATATGTATTAAAAAAACTTATATTTATTTTTTTTTATGCTTTAACATAATATTTACTTGAAATATGTTATTTAGGTTATTTAGAAAATATAGATTTACATTTAAAATGTGTAAAAATAAGAAAGTTGAAGAAAATTGGTTGTGGGACTCGAACCCACGACCTTACTATCTATATCACAAGAACAAACCAGCAGACCATATCATATTTTGTTAACATTCCCAACTTTTAAAAGTTTTAACAACAAAACCCATTTGAACACAAACCCTAAAATCAAGAATCATCAAATTGAATCAGATTTGTACAATGAAACCAGAAATTGATTAGGGGCTTCGAATCTATGAATGATATGGATCATTTTCATATAAGTAACTTACTGGATGGTTGACGAATTGGGTCAAGAGGGTTGAAGAACAAGAACACGACGGGTTTGGATTCGAACAGGGACGTAGAGACTTCTAGGATGCAATTCCTTTTGCAGAAACAATCCTCAAGATGCCACGAATGAAAGCCCTAAGTCAATTGAAGATGAAAACCATGTTTAGGTACTCGGTTGATGATGAACAAGAATGAAAAAAATGGAGATTACTTACTGATTTGCGGTTGATGATTCGAGAAATTGGAGATTCAGAGAGTTAGAACGAGTCTAGAAGGTTGTTTTTGTCGAATGAATTGTGTTTTAGTTGCCAGGAAGTAGTAGAACAGTTACGAGTTTGATTACGAGTTATTTGGATTAATTGGTTGTTAATTCGTTGTTATTAATTCAATTGAATGCTAGAAACAGCTTATAATCGATTATATGATCGTTTTGATTAAGGTAATTTACTGAATCGGACGTTTTGAAACGATTGGAATTAATGGGTTTTGATTTCGGTTTATGAAACAAGAAATTGAAACACCAAATGGTGTTTAGATAACGATTAAGGGTTCGTAACTTGCTTAGAATAAGGTTAGGATGATTTTTCGTGGGTTGAATCGGGTTTAACGTAGCTAAATCGCAGAAATGGGGGTCGCCGGAAAAACGGCTCCGGTGGCCGGAGTTGCCACCGGAATTGCGGGCAGAAGAAGAAAAGGGACCGGGGGGGGTTGGGTAATTACTATTTTACAGTTTAGGTCCTTGTTGTTTGGAATGTTTATTATTTATAGTTATAACTTTGATACTAGTTTGAAACTTTACACTTTTGGCCCAAAGTTAATTTACAAATTAATTAACTAACTAACTTAACCAAGTTGAAGCGTAACGATTATATAAGTGACGTTTTTACGTTTTTCCTTCGTTCTTAACGTTAATGGCGATTTCAAGACTTTAATATGTTTTTATCTTTAATAATCTTTATAAAATTTCTTTTATAAAAATACAATATATATATAACGTATATATATACTTTGAAGATTAAATAATTGTTTTTAGTATTTAATTTGCTAAACGTTGAATAATAATTTGGTCGTTTTATATTAAAAAACGAGAATGAAGTTAGGCTCGACATATTTATATGTATATTTTAAATAACGAAGCGTTATAATTAAAGGGAGATAAATACAAATTCATTAAAGATGGATGATTTCGGGTCTGAGTCGGGCATTCGGGTTCGGGTTTGGGGCAGATGCCACAGCATGATTAGTGGTTTTGGACACACAAACATAAATGAAATGCATAGGGAAGATTGTAGGCAACTTTGTAAATGGTAAACTAGCTCTTGACATGGAAAAGGTATGTAAAAGTGTTGTTTGGTTAATAACCCGTTAGTATGAAATTGATTGTTGAGAATCTAGAATGTGTGTTCTAGTTGACTAGGATGCTATGATAAAAGTGTTGCTATGTTATTTGAAACATAAAGACATGTGGACAATAATATGTGCCTTGAGATGATTACACATGCTACTTTGTCTTATATTGGAAACTGTAAGTTTTGACGTGTGCTATTGGGTTGTGTATCATGGTATGACTAGTGTGTAGTAGTTGATGTGCATAATGAGGTTTGAAAATCTTTTGGATGTTGAATTGTGAAAACATGTTCTAAAATTTCCACTTTCCTATAAAGGAAACTTTAATGAAAATAGAAATACTTCAAAAGAAACATACTTGCACTTAATAAATCACCAACGGGTCGTGGGTCAACTCGGGTCAACAAAAGTCAACTT
This sequence comes from Tagetes erecta, assembly GCA_030867185.1. Taxonomy (NCBI): domain Eukaryota; kingdom Viridiplantae; phylum Streptophyta; class Magnoliopsida; order Asterales; family Asteraceae; genus Tagetes; species Tagetes erecta. The sequence continues at coordinate 77,102,726 of CM061490.1, read as the reverse complement.
TGGTCAAACTTGGTCAAAGAGTCAAACTTTTCTAATCTCGCACAAACCGTATGACTATTTGGATGCATAGGGTTCTATGACCCTACATGAACACACATTAATAGACCTACTATTATTTAGGTTGCATTGAACCGTACTTTTTTACTATTACATTGTGTACTCTCAAACTGATTTGCTGTTCAACCTAAGGTGAGTTCACTGAACCGTAATTTTTTACTATTCCACCCTTTTATGGGCTGGAAACTTGAACAACTACTTTTACGGATTTACAAATTATGTATGTCGCATGTCTGGATTAGAGCAACTTTTATTTTGTTCATGAAAGACCTCATGGATACCTAGTTGACCGTTAGTATTTGTGAAATAGCGGGGAAATTTTGAGTAGTACTACTGGGTTTGACAAACCCCACCCGGGCTAGTCGCGCTAGCACGACAGAAGGACCTGTCGAACGGGTGTTGAATGACCTAACATACTTACAGTGCATCCTGCTGGGATGTACGAACGGGCAAAATGCACTTAATGTGTACATACGTCAGCTTCGGTCAGATACATACGCCTCTAGGACATGTGCTGTAGACTAGCTACCTACAATGATATACTTAATTTATATTTCTGCTTGCAACTAAACATACTTGATTTCATACTTACTATGTGAACTCACCAACCGTCGTGTTGACACTTGTTAGTTTTTCACTTTTACAAGTCACTGAGGTTCAACGCACTTAGGGCATGGCATGGAGTCACAACTTTGCATTTAAACAGTTTCTTGCATTTAAAAACTATGTTTGATTTTAACAAATATTTAAACTATGTTTCTAATGTTGGGCGCGTGTTTGCGCATTTAGTTCCATTTAATATTATTGACATTACATTTCGATTACGCTTCTGCAAATTATTAAACGTTAACTCTGTATTAAATTTTCTCATTTAATGAGACACGTATATTTTAAATTCATATAGTGTCGTTTGGTGTAACTAATGACTGAGATCCTGGTTTGTCACACACTTAACGGTAAAACTCTGTTAGTGGATTTTGGGGGTGTGACAAAAGGGGTGAAGAGTAATGTTGAGAAGTGAGTTTTATTTATAGCCGATGTTAATGAAAGAGAAGATATTTTTATGAACAAACGACGGAGTGTCTGAAGCGCGCTTTGTTTTCTTCTTTGATCTTTTGAACGTTGTGAAATGTCACATTTCTCATTTTTCTCTTATTCTAGATTTTAACATCCCATGCAACTTTGACACCTTTAAAATATGGATTCCTTTTTTATTTCTCTTTATTACTCAAGTTGGCATGTTTGTGTTTTCAAGACATGCATGCAAGACTTTGAATAAATGTTACTTTGTTACAAGTCCTTACAACAAGAACTTTGACTTTGACTTAATCCATAAACCTTCATTCAGTCTTTAATTAGTAAGCATTTGAAATAATTTTGATGATAATATATGACTTACAATATAATGCCATTTACATCTTAATTAAACAAATGTTCAAAGAACTTGTATGAGACATATATTAATTTTTAAAAAACTAATACTACTTCATGTCACAAATTTAATTTATCATTATTAAAATATAAGATAGTACGTAATTATTTTATACTTAGTCCCAACATATATGATACTAGTCAAATTATTGTATAGTGGATTAAAACACACATCCAATGCCCTCATCTAACCTTATTTATAACAAACACCATCCTCAACCACGCCATTTTAGTATTCACATAGAGATTAAACCTCCAAGTCTCTATTCAACTCAATATTTAGCCCTTTATGGGATCAACACTCATTTCAAACCAAAACCTTGATCACCATTCACTAATGTGTCGATCACTACATTCTTGTAACCTTTAAGAACCAAACTGAAAAACTATTATTAAATCAAAATATGACAATAGAAATATTAATATATCCTAGCTTCAAATATTAAAGATGAAAATAAAGTAATATATCAAAATATGATGATCAAAACTTAAATCTTTCACACTATGATTGATCATCCAAGTTGATGCATCATATAATCTTTCAACTTAGAAGAAGGAATTTTAGCTTCATCCACTTTGACTCCAATTCCGTTCAATGCAACAACAACGAGCTCTATACAATAATCCAAATCCTCATAAAATGTGTTTGTAAAGATCCCCTTGTTACCCTCCTCCGGTGCACCTTTAACAAGACACCCAACTTGCACGCCCTCGCTATACGCCTTATATGCCTTTAGTATATCAACCACACGATTGTCAAAATGGCCAACCACAAAATCTTCAAAATTCTACGTACATGCATATATAGTCCAACTTCTTCATTAGATAACCATTAAGTACTTACTACACAACTAGGAACAAGATAACAAGTAAACTAACTGAAAATCTTACGTACCCTAGGTGGGTTTTGCATGATACGTGCCATTATGTAAAGTGTTATTATAAACAGTCTTTCGTTGTATTTCAAGTCGAGAGCGTCTATGAATAAGGATTGAGTTGCATTGTGAAATGGAAAAGGATTGAATGAAGGGTTTCTATTGAAACCACTATGCAAGAAGATTAAAAATTTGAGCATATTGGAAGTGTGAGGTACCCAAAACTGCACCTTGGCCCACTTACAACATTCTTTTTTGTCGATGAGTAAGTTAACATCACCTTTATTTAATATATTTGGGTGGATTGAATAACGATAAGTGTAAAACTGCGCCAACTGAAAATACAAAACCATCGAACAAGTTAATTAAGGCAGGATTATATATATGTTTGTGTTAATATATATATAGCAACTCAAGAGGTGTATTAAGCATTTACAATGTCAAACAATCCTCACGTACCATCGATCAATTGTTAACAATGTTAAGTACCATGCATACTTGTGGCCATGATTGAGTAACTCATTCACATGTCAACAATTTAACTACTCCATATAGAAATTTGTTTAGGTGTCATGCTCTTATTTAATTATGTAGGATTTGAAAGCGGGTCATGGTATGCTCCATATTCGAAATAACCCGATATGTTCTAATAAAAAATATTGTACCAATTAATTAGCAGAATTATCTATTAAGTCGATATGTTCAAATAAAAATTTTACCAATTATCATTAATTATCTTATAACCCGATATGCTCAAATAAACAATTTACCAATTATCATAAATGATCTCGTAACATGATATATTTTCAAATAGAAAAATTATCAATTATTATAAATCATGTCCTTTTTTTTAGTATATGATTTTTGTTAGGAAAATAGTTGTAAATATCCAAACCTATTTAATAAAAAATGTTATAAATAAATTTAATTAAAACATATAAAATCAAAATCCTATACAATACACGGGTACTAATCTAGTTTGTACTTTTCTCTATTGATTATTCAGTCATCTGGAAGTGAGAACGAGCTAACAAATATATGAGTTAGAGAATAATAAAAAAAAACCAAAAAAATTAGTTTCAAATTCGGGAAAAATTTAACGGTGTTAAGTGTTTTTTTAACTAAGCTCCTTAGAAAAATATGTTTAAAAGTTGGAATCTCTAGCAAGAAGTTTCATAGTTGAGATTTTTTCCGGCCAACAGGTAAGTGTTAGGATTTTTAAAATCCAAATTTCCTTTAAAGTTTTAAAAAGTATTTTATTAGAAAAACAAAGTGGTCGCAAAAATGCCCTCTAGGTCAAGAGACCTAGTACTTGGAACCTCAAATATATGCTTCGCAAATCCTTCTACAATTAATTTGTTTGAATATTAAGAGTAAGCTTCAATTTTGATCAATGTGTTTTGATACCATTAACAGTTTCAGTCTCACCTTAACAGGTTTGGTCCATGTATTATTATTTTCTAACAAAAATGGTCCTGAACACTAACTACATTCAATTTTTCGTTAAGTCTCCCTCACATGGGAGTAAAAATGTCATTTCTCCTACTATTTTTGGCATGCAACTAAATAAAAATGTTAACCTACATGATGACCTAGATAAAAGAGAAGAGAAATGACATTTTTACCCCTCAGATGCGGGCGCGTGTGAGAGACTTAACGGAAAATTGGATGTAGTACGTTAGTGTTCGGGATCATTTCTGTTATAAAAGAAAAACACAAGGACCAAAACTATTAAGGTGGGACTGAAATTGTTCATAGTATCAAAACACAGGAACCAAAACCAGAGTTTACTCGAATATTAATATTAAACAAATATATCTATATGCAGATATACTTTTATAAACCGGAGAGGCGTATGAAATTTTGATGGCCTAAAGCTTAAGATTATTTTGTAACACAATCAAGCCTAACATTTTTTTTCACGTACTCTCGTCCTAGAAACAACTACAACATTAAAAACCGGCCTAGCTCCTACTTTTCCAAAAAATACAGATAAAAATAGATAAAGAATGATGACATACGGGTGGCGTGTCGGGATAGGTTTCTGGGAAACAGACGTCAAAGAAAAAAAGACCATCATGATATGGTGTCCCTTGTGGTCCGATTATTACAGCTCTTAATAGATCCATCCTCCCTTCATAACCCCTCACAAACATGCCTTCTATAAAATTCACACAAAAATGAATAACACATTAACACGTACTTTTAATTAACTGACATGATATATATATATATATACCTGGCAATTGCCTCTTAAGATCCTTCCACTCTTTCTTTATCCTTATATGCCAAGCTTTTGGTAGCTGCATGTGAATTGAATGAAAGTGATTAAAGATAACAATGTACGTATTTATTATTACTACTATTAACGTTATGATCTGATAAATAAATACACATGTACGTACGTACACTTTCTATCTTCACCGATGACGTATGTTTTGAATAAAAGTGATCTGAGTAGTCCGTGACGGTATCAAACTCCTTGAAGTTGTCATATCTTTGCTTAATATCGTCGTAATCAAGCGAATTCTTCATGTCTTTTAACATGTTCGTATCAAGAACATCATGATGTGATGACTCGGAGGAGCTTGAAGTATCAAAATTACATGTCTTGTTTATAGAGTCAACCTTATCTTTTGAATTAATTGATTGTGTTGCAACACTAATACCCTCCTAAAGTATCACATGTACAACAACAAATAAGCTACTGATGAGATCGAGTATATATCTCATTATAAAAGAACCAAATCATATATATTTTCTAAAACATGTATTGTACGTACGTACATTTTCGGTTGCTTTCAATGTAACCGTAGATTGCCCATCGATGACTCCGATTTGATCGTTAGCTTGAACCTCATCTAATCTGACTTCAGTGTTCCTTAGAGTAATATGCTGCTGGACTGAATCATGTCTAGTATCAATGGGCTGTAACTTGTAAAATGAAGATATTTAATTCGGTTGATAGATCAAAACATATATTTTTATAACTAACTAATTTAATATACTAAATAGCTAGGTTTAGTGGTTTTTAACTGTACCAACTATTATGTTTTGGTCGTTGACGGCCATAACTAACGAATTATCTGTTAATGTAAAAATTACTTTAAAATGATGTTCTAAACGACAAAATTGACATCCGATATATTAAAAAACCGGCCGTTAAGTTTAAACATTTGATTGAAGCATCATTTCGTCGTTTAGCTAGAGCACCTTTTCGATGTTATTCTTCTGATCAAAAGCTCTATAAAAACTAGTATGTAGTTCGAAAAAATTACTTAACACAGTTAAATTTGATCCGTTTGTGGCAAAAATGATAGAAGGTAAAACCGTTGCCAGCAGGTATTTCGTTAAATGAGACCGTCAGCGACAAAAATGTGATGGTTAAGACCGTTAAAATCAATAAACCTACTAAATATGATATAATGATGATAGCATAAACTAAAAGGCTTTAGTTAATACTCACCGTAGTAAATTTAAAACATGAAAAGGGATTACAAAACCTAGAGAGAATATCTAAGAATTTGTTAACACTGCTTTTGTCATAACTATTTTGATTCTTCTTTATCTGATCATGCGATGCTAGTAATAACTTCATTCCTTGTGTGAGCTCTTTTATTGTGGCATCAAAACCATCAACCCTATGCCCGAGCTCCTCGTAGCGCTTTTCCATTACGGATCGATATTGTTGTCTATAGAGATCGATTTACGGAAAGTTCAGTCTCTATTGACAAGAGATATATAATGCTTGTTGCTTATATGTAACCAATATATGTATATGAGAGATCAAGAATTGAACACATTGCAGAGTTTATATATATATAGCAAATAATATATAATTTGAATGAACTTGTACACAGTGTCTATTTTTTGTTTACTCCAAATCGATCTATAGGAGTTTTTTTCGAGAATGTGTGGGTGTCCACAAAAACGATCTCATGACTTTTTAAACAACAACTTCCAAGTTTTATTTTTCATTTAACCAGACGTCTGTTATGAGATTTTAATTTTATAGGTTTTAGCTAAAGTTAGATATCATATTTATTTTTAACATTATTCCATATTAAATTGGTTTGGATATTTACAAATATTTTTCTAGCAAAAATCATATGTTAAAATAAAAGAGAGATATATAATAATTGGTAAAATTTTTATTTATACATATCGGGTTAAGAGATAATTCATGATAATTAGTAAAATTACTATGTATTTAAAGAGAAACTCCATGAATAGTGAACTTTTATGTTTTGTAATTTGGCCACTATAGTTTTGTAAGTTTTGTATTTTGACCATCAAAGTAAAATGACTCTTTTGTAAATAAGTTGAGTTTAAGGTAGTGTTGTTTATGTTTTGCATTTTGGTTAATATATATAGTTTTTGTAGATTTTGCATTTTGGCTACCAAAGTAGAATGATTTTTTTTCTAGATAAGTCAAGTTTAAGGTAGTATTGTTTTATGTTTTACATTTTGACCATCATAGTTTTTGGCTTTGCATTTTGGCACACCATGGGACTTAGTTAATTACTTTAGTCCTTGGAATAATCGTCCTACTCGAAATGCCTTAGCATTTTAGTCAGGGTTTCCTATGGTTTCATTATTAATTTAAGTTAAAAGCCTTTATCAAGTCCTTGTGTTTCTCACGAGGTTCTACCATTCATCTTGGTTTTGCTAAAACATGTCACATTCCTAGTAATATTATTATTGTACGACTAAGAATGCTCTATTAATTCTAAAACTTTGGTTTCTCATGGACTCAACTCATATAAATCTTAAGTAGGTAAGGGACTTCTATAACGTTACTTGGTGATTCAGACATAGTGAGGTCTAGATCTAAGAGTCTCTCTGGATTTCAGCAGCACTTCGACAGCTCTTCGACAGCTCTTCGTCTCATCTAGTAGATCCAATGCTCACACCGTTCACTATAATGATGGGTTTTACGCTTCGTTTAATATCTTGGTGCGTATATGCATGACTACATATATAATAATGGTAAATAACTCGACGAGAATCGGAGAACGAGTCTTACCGAACACCAAAGATACCTCGTAAGCGTCTCGTGAGCAAACCCGCACTCGAACCAAACTTCCAAATGCTTCCGTTCTTCATTGGAAGCTTGTCGGACTTCGTAAACGTTTTTGGCCGGAAATTCTTGAGAGAATTTAGAGAGAGAAGGAGAGGTGCGAGAAATAAAGGGGGTCAACCCCTTTTTTGTAGTTGGTGAACATGGCCTACGCGATACGCGCAGGTCATGCCTTCCACCTGCGCATATCCCGTAGATGGAGTGGTTTAGCCTAAAACCATATGCAACCCATGTTTTCCACAACCGGTATCCCTGGCCTAGGCGATACACGTACGCCAAAGCCTCCCCTACGCGTATCACATAGAATATATATATATATATATATATATATATATATATATATATATATATATATATATATATATACTTTTTATGTTTTCTTTTTGTCTTCTTTTTGTTCTCATTTGGGTCGAGGTGCCACACCCTTAACCTTCTTTTTGCTCTTAAAAAGGGATCAAGGAACCTCTTCTTCATCCTCTTTTGTTACTTGGTTTTTATCATCAGTCACATAAAGTATGTAAAGTTGTTTTTTCTTACATATGTCCCAGGAACAAACTTCTATATACACCATAAATATTTCCCTTTTGCCCTTTTCAACTCAAGTTCATCACCTGTCAAACATCTCACGCTAAGTGTTCCATATTTACTAGCCGGTGGCTCAGTTGTTGGACTTGGTGAAAAAGCAAGTTTTGAAGCATTAACCGAGGGTGTATTTGGCACCTTCACTCTCATTTTTTTCATGTTGCAACCCACCTATTCCATACTTAATTTGGTAACTAGATGTGAAATATTGATGTTTTGAATCCGTACTAGCCCATGCGCCTCATGCAGCGTCAAAGTTTGAACATCTTTACCGGTCCTTATGTTCAGGTTTCAATCCTTTTATATATAGGCTAATGGCATAAGGTTCACTAATTGTGACCTTATTATGCAAGCGATCAAAAGCCGAACTATAGTCTTGTAGGGCGTCGATTTTAATGAGAGACGTTAATTCTTCCATGGCATCCTCAAACATGGTGTAACATCTGCCCCGAACCGAACCCGATTCAATTCCTAACCCGATCCGTTTCGATATCCATTTTAAAGTTCGCAAGTTATAATGAAATACATATATATTATTCATTAGTTGTACTCATCAAATTAAATTTATAACTTATAAGTTTGATTTCATAAAATATAAAGTTTATTGGTTAACTTGGTTAGTTAAGTTGGTGTTTAAGTAACAAAACTAACTAGAAGGGTTGTTAGTGTAATTTATAAAACTTAAATATAAAACTTTTGTGCATAATAAAAATAAACATAAAAACTACATGGGCCAAAGTGTAAATATGGAAATTAAATACAATCACTAAACACATAACATGATAACATTCTTTCTCGTTTTCTCGGCCATTTTTTTGGCAATTCGTTCGACTTTTCCGGTGACACCCAACGTTATTTCTACGCGTTTGTATCTCAATTAAATGGATTCTTTGCATTTAGGAATGGCAATGGGCCGGGTATGGGACGGGTATTAGTAATCCCAGGCCCGTACCCGAAGGTAAAACCTAGTCCCATACCCGGCCCAATACCCATCGGGTATCAATCGGGTATTTACCCGTCGGGTATCGGGCATACCCATGGGTATCGGGTATACCCGTCAATTACTTCCACAATATAAAAATGATACATTCTCATGGTAAAATGTATCAAATACAAATAAATAAATTCTCATAATATGTGAATTTAAAAGAAGCAATAGCGGTAAATATCAAAAGATGATTCATTCTCTAAACAATATCAAAATAAGTAAGTAGTTCATCTTCCAAAACAAGCTCATACTAGTTCATAAAAAAAGATCCATGAAAAAATACCCAAAACAAAGATACTCACTTGTTTTCATATATAATATAAAACATATTAAAAAAAACTAGTTCATCTAATATAAACATATAAAAAAAACTACTTCATCTAAAGGTTAAAACTAAAGAAGATTAGTGATTATATATAAGGAAAACAAATATGGAGGGACACTCAAATGAGAACACTCTTAACTTGAGTACAAAAAGTACAACTTTAACGAATCATAAAGTGAGTCAAACTATTGAATTTTTTGTAATATAAATTGACCAACATGCTTATAATTCAACTAGTTTTAACATCTATTTAAAAAAAATATGATTCGTGATGTCGTTTGTTAGAATGCATATATGCACCCACAATGTGTGTTTGTGTACAAGTAATGTGGGTGCATATATGCATTTTAACAAACGACTTCACAAATCATATATTTTTTAAATAGATGTTAAAATTAGGTTAATTATAAGCATTTTAGTCAATTTATATTATAAAAAATACAACAGTTAAAGCGGTTCCTAAGTTGTTCTCAAGTTAAAAGTGTTCTCATTTGAATGGATCCCAACAAATATGTATATATATATATTTATATTTTCGGGCCGGGTATGGGACGGGTTCATATGATCCCATACCCGTACCCGAACCCGGATTTTTTTAAAAAACAAATCCCATACCTGGTCCCATACCCGAAAATCCGGGCCATTACCCGGCCCGAATACTTCGGGTTTCGGTTTTTCCCATTGGGCTCGGGTATAATTGCCATCCCTATTTGCATTTATCCACAAGTTTCGAAAGCCAATCCATATAGAAACTGAGTTGGTGTTACCACAGTCATCACAATCGAACCCAAGAACGTTCCAAAACTAGACTTGCGTAGATTATGGGTTTAAGATTGAAATAGATTTGACCAAATCGTTTACACATATAGATCGTAACAAACTAATCAATTGAACCAATAATCCCAGATGTTCCGGCGACGAACAAACATCAACATTAATCACGATTGAGCCGGATAAATCATTTTATCTACAAGTTTCAAAGTCCAACCCACCTATTAATCGTATTTTCTGTTGTTTAATCATCAATCCAATCCATTAAATTTCCGCAAACATCTCGAAATCATTACCTCTATTTTTTTTAATCCTCCTTATAAGAACACTCGTGCACATACAATACAACATGCTGCACCATCCATTCTACTTCCAACGCATATCTTACCAATCATGATTCGTTTATGACCTGCTCAATTCGGTTCCGTTCATCAATCGATCAGCGTCTACGGGTTGTTCTTAGTAACAAGGATTTTGGGGCTTTGTCTCCGATCACCAACGGGGGATTTCGGGATCATCAATTTTATCCATCAACATCTGTTACGTCAGTTTTGAATCTCCTGGACTGTCTTTTCTGTTTCGTCTTCTCTCTATCGGTTCTGTATAAAATCAGGTAATCAGATCGTTCCTCAAACTCGTTTAGATGTGTACATGATGAAAATTTCGATCGATTTTGATCTCGGTTTTATCTTCATACTCAATTTAAGGCTTTAGGAATCTAGAGTTTATGGTAGGATTTGGGGTTATCTAAACAAAACTTAAAGATTTTAACTTTGGTTTTGTCAAAAAAAACAAGTCTGATTTGTTGGTTAAATATTGTTAAACTTGTACAAATTGCCTCGGGTTCGAAACTCGACTGGCCATCTGGTTTTTTTTATTTTATTTATCAATTGTTTTAAAGCATTAAGTCAATTAAATGTTGTTAATTTACTTAATATGTAAAGCCATTTGCATTAAATGTATTAATCACAAATAATGTCCAAGTTATCAACTTTACAAATTTTATAACAAAAATGTTTATAAACATTATTGCATCAATTTTATATATTTTAAAAGTCTCGAAAGTTATAGAATTTATATGTTATGGATTCAATTATTAGATTACAAATTTTCTACAAATAAAACCAATAGGATTATTTAATTGATTAGTTTCAAGATTTATTTATCTAACGAATTTATGTAGTTTTGGTCAAATTATTTACCTAGTAAACTATAACTAATAAATAGTTAATCTTCACATGCTACTTAATTAGTATCTTAACTATCCAATCACTAATATGAGCTTAATTACTTTTATATTGTTACATATTTCTATTTAAATCAATGACTTATTTAAACCCCTAGATTCCTACTAAAACCCTAGTCTCCCAAAGCATTTGTAGTATTCATTCTAACGTAAGACACCGTTCATTAGGTTATCATTAAGGAGAACCTCGGTGCCTTATTCTAGTACTTATTGATATTGTTTACCTGTCAATATCCAAGTGAGTATTCATAGCCCCTTTTTCAGTTTTATATTTTGGGGTGAAATCATGTTACCTATTAAATCATATTTATCATTTTCGTTCATTTTTATTTTATTTCGTCACCTGATACTTTAACCTAGGGTGATTATAACCTGTTTTCATTCATTTGGTTTAATTGCCCGATACTTTAACCGAGGGTGATTGTAACCGGTTTTCATTTATTTGGTTTAATTACCTGATATGTTATCCGAGGGTAATTGTAACCGTTTATTTATTTCATTTTAACATAATCACCTGATACTTTATCCGATGGTGATTGTAACCGCATTCTAACTAAATCACCTGATACTTTAACCAAGGGTGATTGTAACTACATTTAGTTTAATTATCCGATATTTTAAACGAGGATGATTAAACGGCTTTTCAATTTGCTCATTTTTACCAACGTCACTTAGTCTGTGTGATTAAGTTAATGCTAGTTGTAACGTTTGATTGTGCTATATGTTTACCTTGTGTGCTACACCTTGCATTTATAGTTTTCCATAACATGAGCATTGAATTCATCTATTCATTTTAATCATTTCAAATCTTATAATCATTATCTATATATGTATATATACAAACCTATGTTTACTCACCAGCTAATTCGTTAGCTGAACAAATACTATTTTCACATGATTTCAGGGATGCAGCTTAGGAGGATTTTGAGATGCCTTCACATGTAGGATCTTGGACCTAGTTTAACTAAATGAGCCTTCATTATGTTTGTTTATTGATGTTGAAACAATGTAACTCGTTATTTGAAATTATGAAAATGTATTCAATAAATATTTTAATCATTTTAGCACCATGAGCTACGAGCAATCAAATCACTTTCGTCCGCCCCGATGTTTCCGCCATCGGTTGGGGTGTGACACATGGCTTTAGAGAAACGAGCCGAAATAACTGGTATAAAGTCTTCCCATGACAATTCCGCAACTGTTATAGCCCTGCGTGTGAAGAAGTGTTCACAACGGTAGATCCAACCTTCTACGTTGGTGTTCTTTCCGATCTATACGCATTTCACCGCTCCACAGGATATTCCTTCTGCCTTTACCATACTTCAGCTTGGTAGTCTCCACCACCTGTCCAGAGTTGAGCCCTGGGATTTGACGGCGGACTTAAAAAGCCACCTACAGACGCTTTACGTCCAATCATTCTGGATAACGCTTGCATCCTCTATACTACGTTGATTGCTGGCACAGAGTTAGCCAATGCTTATTCCCCAAATATTGTCATTGCTTCTTCTCCGGGAAAATAAGTTCACGCCCCATGGGCCTTCTACCTCCATGTAGCATTACTCTGTCAAGCTTTCGCCCATTGTGGAAAGTTCCCCACTACTGCCTCCCGTAGGATTCTGGACCGAGTTTCAGTCCCAGTGTGACTGATCATCCTCTCTGACCAGCTACTGATCATCGCCTTGGTAGAGTGATTTAAAGATCAAAGATGGCCTTCGCGTGGTTGATGAGTGGGTAATTGATCAACACAAAATAGGTTTATTTATATGTTTTTATGTATAAAAGTAACCTTAACTGTGTTATATTTAGTATGTGAATATTTTAAGAGACCATGGGCTAAAAATATGAATTTTGACTAAATCAAAGTCTATGACTTAAATTGTTATATTTTGACTAACTTGAGACTAATGAGTGATTAAAGCTAATAATAAGCTTAATTATAAATTTGTTAGTTAATTGTCAAATTCAGTTAATAAAAAAAACAACATGTTAATAATGTAGATAAGTCTCACGTGAAACAGTACAAATGGAATTGATGGGCCAAAAGCCCATTATGAAGAAAAAATGACGTGAACGTTTAAAGCGAACATATGCGGCTGATTGAGGGGGGAGTTTTTGGACGGCAGAGTTGAGGAGGAAAACGCACGAATCGGGTCGCACACAAGGCAGCAGCCTTGAGGCTGCTGTTCAGTTTTGTTCCGCAGCCGCATTAAAGCAAGATACATCGAGAGTTTCTGTCGCAAAAATGGTCGGTTAGTTTGTTTATGTGATCACAATTGGGTGTAGGTTTTGGTTTTACACTTGTATTCAATTTAAGTTATTATCTTTGCTATGAACTTGAACATATTTTTATTGTTCATTAGTGAATGATCTAGATGTGTTCGTGTAAGTAGGGTTTGAGATTGGATTCTTATTGACGCTTTGAATTCAAATGTGTTTGATTGATTTAAATAATTTCCTTATATTTATACTATTTATATGTTGATTGGTTTTTGATATTTTCATCGACTACTCATAAAGGCTAGTAGATAGTGTGATATAGGTGAATTGGTAATATCGTGCACAAACGAGTATTTAGTTACCAGTTTTCGATATTTTCATCGTCAACTTGATGTTTGTCCTTTGTTATCACTTCAATCAAAATACTTAATAAAGTTATGTCTATGTAGCTTGCCAAACTTTGAATAGGTTATGTCTATATGGCCTTTCAACTAAGTAAATAATTTAGGTTCTATATATAGTGCTACCAATTCTGAAACCTGAATGTGATCATTTGTTTAGTTCAACTTTTCGTGCTTATTTGTTTATTTTGTTAATTGCAACTTAGGATAATATAGCTTAATTCAATTGATCATTCTTAAAGTTTAGTTTAATTAATTAGGTCTAGTTAAATATCATACGAAACATATAATACTAACCACGTGCTCCTCGTGGATACGATACCTGACTTACTCTAGCTACCTAGGTTAATAAGGTTTTTGAGGGACTCGACGACGGTCTATCAGTGGTCTGGAATCGCCTTGTCAACTTCTTGCTTACGTGTGTTCATCATATTGATGAAGAAGCTAAGCTCTGATACCCTTAATAGGGTTAGAAACTTGTAGAGAGGAAGAAGAAGAGAATACGTGAGATTGAGAAAGAGAATGACTAAAAGACAGTTGATATTAAGCGACAGTATTCAGTTTCTTGTCTAATATGTTTTGTACAGATCTCGCTTGGGTTGCTCACCCACTCATTTATAATGAAGTCCCAGGATTCTGATTCAGTTTTATTTGAAGCGCCAAACATGTTTATATAGAAAGAAAGTGTAGCTGACTAAGCTTGAAACTCGTAAAACTCAACAACCAAGGTAACGACTTCTATCCAAACGCAAATATCAAAAGACTCGATCCAAAGCCATCTCAACGTTTAAAGGACCTCAATCAAGCTATAAAAATGAGGTCATTTTATAAAAAGATAATATAAACTTATTTTCTGATTGAGATCGATAATAATAAACTAAAATGTTTATGTTTATTCGTTCATATAAATTTATATGTTCATGTTCATCAAGATTTTCTTCAAAAATAGTAGTATTTGTACTTGTAAGTATGAGCGTGGATTTAGAAATGAGCTTTTGTATTTAATTACGTAGCACCTAAACTTTCATATTTATAATACGATATTACATTGGATAGAAATTTGGGGGACCTCAAATGGTGAAGGCCTGAAGCAATTGCATTATTTGTTAAGCCTATCAAACCCATATGGTGTTTGATATATTCATCAATAATCATAATATAATGAACTATTAAAGATCCATTGTATTAATTACTTTGTACCTTGAACTTACAAACAACCAATTTTCCTTTGATTATGAGTAACTTGTTACAATAAAACTGCACACCCTAACATATGTTTTCACATTGCATAACTGTTTCAAGAGCTCATTATCTTGGATTTGGTTCGGTAACACTTTCCAAATTAAAGGACATGGATCCACTTTGATGACTTTTTTGTGATTGCAAACAATGCTTGAGATCCATCACCACATCATTCATGGTTGGCCTTTTGATGGATGTAGGAGAAACACATGCAATTGCAATTTCTACTACCTTCCATGCTGTATTGATGTCAAAACATCCCTCTAATCTACCATCCATTATATTTTCAACATTTCCTATTTCAACTGCTGACTTAACCCAGTTAATTATGTTAATACCCTCCGATATTGCTCTTCGGCTTGTAATCAACTCCATTAGTACTACCCCAAAGCTATACACGTCACTTTTCTCTGTCAACCTATAAGTTAAGTGATACCTGCGGTTTACATTTTAACGTGTATTTCTTAAGCACCGATTCCAAATTTCTCAAAAAAATATTATCGCGTATTATTCATTAACTACTCCAGTCAGTTTCTCTTTTAGTTAACTTAAAGGTATTTTGATTTCTATCAGTCCCAACTATCATCTTTTGGTTTCTAGCGGTCCCAACTATTGAATTGGCTGTCAACGGTCCCAACTTTTATCACTTTGGCAACCAACGGTCCGTCGTTAAGTTTCTAGCGGTCCCAACTATTGAATTGGTTGTCAACAGTCCCAACTTTTATCACTTTGTCAACCAACGGTCCATCGTTAAGTTGTTCTGAATTCAAGCCCGATGTTGTAAGTCTTTTGATCGGAAGGAGAATATGAGTCTATTTATGTAAAAGTTAACTCGAAACAGCGCTCCAAACGACGAAACGGTGCTTCAATCGGGTGTTTAAACCTACCGGTGCTTCAAACGAATGTAAAAATATATTTTATCGTTCGGAGCATCGTTTCGAGATAACTTTACATCAATCGACCCGTATTCTCATTTCGATCAAAAGGCCTAAAACATTGGTATTGAATTAAAAAAACTTAGCGCGTTAAAAAAAAGTTTAACGACGACGGACCGTTGGTTGCCAAAGTGATAAAAGTTGGGACTGTTGACAGCCAGTTCAATAGTTGAGACCGGTAGAAAATAAAAGGTCATAGTTAAGACTTAAGACTGGTAGATCACCAACATACTTAACTTAAAATATGAAAAACGTTGAAGTGAAACACTCACTCAGGGTCAAGGTACCCAATAGTGCCCACAACATTTGCTGATGATACATGACTGGCATCTTCATTGGGAAAAGCTCTCGACAACCCAAAATCTGATAGTTTTGCCTGGAAGCTTTCGTTCAACAATATGTTTGAACACTTCACATCTCTATGGACTATCGGTGGCCTGCAACCGTAGTGCATGTACGCTAGCCCTATAATGTAAATCCATCCATGCATGCTAAACTTGTTAAACCACTTCTGCTTAAAAAACCAAATCTGTATATAGCCTAGTTACTAACCTTCGGCTGCATCGCATCCAATTTGTAACCTTCTTTCCCAACTCAAAACGTTTGGACATCCATCTGATCAGTTAAATGACATGTAACACAATGAGAAAATATACAACCATATGTCAAAAGAGCCTGACTACACATTAACAACATGCAATTACCAAATAGATGTTTTTCTAAGTTCCCATTAGCCATGAAGTCGTAGATGATTCCCTTGTGGTTGTTGTCATTGCAGTACCCAACGAGTGAAGTTATGTTTGTATGATGTATTTCCATGAGAAGCTTGACCTATAAACAAAAAATTTCTTAGTCATTCATTTTAGTAACTGTTATGGTTTTATTTGTTAAGTACCTCTGCTTGAAATTCTTTGTAACCTTGAGATGATGATTCAGATAGCATTTTAACAGCAACTTGCTTAGCCCCAACCGACCCATGAAACACCCTTCCGAATCCTCCTCTTCCAATTTCATACTTGAAGTTGTTAGTGATACTCAGCACCTCAGAGTATGTAAACTGTTGTTTCCTGGGTGTGAAACCCTCGTCCCATTTTATCAAAGCTGCGTTCACTCATTCAAATTTAATAAGTTCTTCGCCATTTATATCGAGAAATACAAATTTGTTACGTGATATGATTACAAGGCTAAAAATACTGCAAACCTTTTTTCCTCAGTTGTTTAACTATGAGTACGATAATGCATAATACCACGATGCATCCAATAATTGGTGCTAAAATAACGACTATTTTAGGCTTATTGTTTCTGCATGAACCCTCAAGACATGAGCTTTTTACTTCACTGCTGATCCCTTCAATACTGATTATGTAAAAAAAATGTTAACACAAGCAAGTTTGTGACTTGTGAGTATTTATTTGATTAATTTACTTTTTGTATGTATTAAATTACCTCAACAATAACAACCCTTTTTCCGATTTTGCTAGAAGTTCTGCTGGAAGTGGTCTTGTGAAGTTGTTTCCCGTTAAGTTGCTACAAGATATAGATGATGTAAGATTAATATATGCGCATCATGTTTTCAACCTATATCGACAACCGAATGACTTACAGAATCCTCAAGTTGTCTAGTCGAGCAAGAAACTCAGGCACGTTTCCTGTCAAGTTATTGTAGGACAAGTCCCTGATAAAGAAACAAAGAGAAATAAGCAGATTGTATAGCATTTTAATACGTGTGAAACACTTATAAAAACATTTGAAACTGTTATAGCATTTTAACATAAACAACTTACAGCGTTTCTATCATGGTGAGACTAGCAAGAGACGGAGCTATTCCTCCGGTACTTGACTTAGAAGACAAGTTCCTGCATTAAACTTACTCAATGGTTATAAAATGAAACAATATACATATTGTTTAGTGGTGGTTGTGAAATGGAAATAAATACATACAGGGATATTATTCTAGCCACCCCTGTAGCATTATAGTGGCAGTTAAGACCAAACCAAGGCTGTGGAAAACATGGATCTCCTTGCCAGTTTAACTTCAATAAACCATAACTTGACTTTGTACTCCAAATTGCAGCAACTAGTTTTAACCGCGATAATAGCATCAGTTTGGTTATAATGTTATAAAGGTAAAACATGACCAATAGAGTATATATATGCGTACCATCTTGGTCGTCTGTTTGGTTTAACGAAAGTTGCTTCAATGAATATATCTCTACTGCATTTAAGATAGGCGGGAGAGTTGAGTTTAACGTTCTAGTTACTGTAAGCTCGTGGGTGGCTGAAACGCCAGGCATTTGTTTAGTGATTGTGGTTATGTTAGTTGATGGAGAAAATGTTTGAATCATGGTGTCGTTTATATTAATGTCGAATTCTCGCGTTTCATTGCTTTTCAGTGTCTCAACTTCAGCAAAGTGAATGTAGATGATATATGCATCATTGGTCTTGGTACTCCATGTATAGTATAATTCATCATTTGTAGAGTTTAATGGTGTCATGGCAGTGCTAATGACCTTTAGTGGTACTTGTTCTTCGTTAACAGGTTTTAAAGAACTTGTGTCAATAGTCTCCCTTTTAACGCCCTCAGCGTTAATTGGGTCCCATATTCGATCATACTTGTCATCTTTATACCTGTTTCAGTAAGAAAATTTTTGAGTAAATTGCAGTTTCGGTTCCTGTGTTTTGATATCATTCATAGTTATAGTTTCACTTTAACAGTTTTGGTCCCTGTGTTTTTATTTCCTAACAGAAATAGTTCTGAAAACTAATTAACTCCATCCAATTTTCCATTAAGTATCCCTCACATACGGAGTAAAAATGTCATTTCTTCCACTCTTTTTGATAAAAATGTTAACCTACATGATGGGCTAGACAATAGAGGGAAAGAAATGACATTTTTACCTATGTGAGGCGCATGTGAGAGACATAACTGAAAACTGGATGAAGTTAGTGTTCGGGACCATTTCTGTTAGAAAATACCGTCATAATTAGTGAACAAGTGTAAGCTTCGCTGCCCGACAGTATGGACTACTGACCACACCGAGGGAAAAATACAGGGACCAAAACTGTTAAAATGAGACTTAAACTGTTAATGTTATCAAAACATAAGAACCAAAACTGAAGTTTATTAAAAAAATTATAATAACCAAGTTTTCTCAAACATCTTACCAAAGTCACTTGAAGTTTTTTTAACTCATTTGAAGATTAAGCGAGGGGATATATATATATATATAGAGGAGAGTTATCCTACATAGTGTTGAAAATCTAAGAAGGCTAAGAAGGATTTATGACCTTTAGATCTCTTTTTTAATGGTTGAGATCAATTTGTAAGAAAAGAAATTGGTGGAAGGGTACATTAGTCATAGCCACTTTTGTTGACTTTCTCTCTCCACATGCAAGGCACATGCCAATTCCCCCACTTTTTTAAAACTTTCATAACTTTTGGATACGATATTATTTTTTAAAAAAAATTACACCAAAAAAACAAGCGTTTTGTTATCTTTAAAACGCGTACAATATTGATATATAAAAAATAAAAAAAAATTCGGCACTTGTCTAGTCCTTGTGTAATATCATGTGATTGTGTTATATTATAACTAGTGAAATATCACTTTTATGGGTTCATTCTTAAGTCATTATATAATATCATCTTATTATAAGTATTTGTTGTGTCATATTATGTGTTTAGAAATTATCACCGTGTCACAAATTGTTAATATGTGTTTGAGAAATGTTCAAAGACAACGTCATTTTTTGTTACAAAGTGTGAGAATGACACAATGGTAAACAAAGACACAATGACACTTTTAAAAAAATTATAACTCACAATATAAATCAAATTTGAAAAAAATTGTTCGGAGGCCTTGTTCCCCATGTATTCCTCTTTCAGAAAATAAATAAACGAAAAATTAAAAAAAATTAAAAAAATTACCGTTTTTTTTATTTTTTAAATTAGACACAATGAAAAAAGACACAATGAGAAAATATTAGTTTTTTTAAGTTTTGTTTATTTATTTTTTAAGGAGGATGATGTGAGAGCAAGATCTTTGAAATACTTTTTGTGTTATTGTGTAATTATTATTAGATCATTGTGTAATACTTGTCAAATAAGATTACACAATGACCCGATGAATGACACAACAACCTTACGGATGACACAATCACACAATGACCTGATGTAAGACACAATGACCTGACGGAAGACACAATGACCTGACGTTAGACACAATGAGTTGAAAAATTGTGAAAAAAAAGTTCGTTTTTTATATATCAATATTATACGCGTTTTAAAGAGAAAAAAATTCTCGTTTTTATGGTTTAATTTGTTTAAAAAAATAATGTCGTATGTAAAAGTTATAAACGTTTTAAAAAAGTGGGGGAATTGACATGTGACTTGCATGTGGAGAGAGAATATTTTAAAAAGTGGGCATGACTAAAATACCCCCTCTCCTAATTTTCCTAGATGCCACATGTCAATCTCTTATTGCTTCTTAGCCTTCTTAGATTTATAACACTATGTAGGTGAACCTCACTCTATATATATATATATATATATATATAGGGGAGGGATTTTCTACAAAGGGCCAAAACTCTAAAAAGACTAAGAAGGATTTTGGGGCGTCGGATCTGGATGTCAACGGCCAAGATTAACGCGGTGGCGTTTTTGTAAATATTATGATGTTCTTGCTGACGCGTCATATAGTTCTGGGGTAAATTAGTCATTATGCGTTTTCAACCTAAAAATCAAACGCCATGGTGTTTCTTAGATCTGTGCGTTTTTAACACAAAAATCAAACGCCATGGTGTTTCTTAGATCTGTGCGTTTTTAACACAGAAATCAAACGCCATGGTGTTTCTTAGATCTGTGCGTTTTTAACACAAAATTCAAACGCCATGGTGTTTCTTAGATCTGCGTCTTCTGAATCATGGTGTTTTTTACGTTACAAAAACAAAAACATCATCGCTTAAAAAAACACCATGCATAAACAAACAAAAATTAACTAATAAAAAACGTCATACATGATCGGATGTTCGTAATTAATAGACGTAAAAAAACACCATAACTGAACACGGGATTCGCAAATCAACGTCATATGTATAAAGACGACGCTGCCCCTCCGCATTTTTTCACCCTCATGGACACATGTTTGTTTGTGAATGCTTCTTACACTTCTTAAAGTTTTAAGCCTTTTTAGAAAATCCTCAATCTATATATATATATATATATATATATATATATATATATATATATATATATATATATATATATATATATATATATATATATATATATATATATATATATGCGACTTTGGTTCGGATAAATATGTAATGAAGTACTTTTATATGGAGATAGATCCAATTTTCCCTAAAAGAAAAGTTGTTTTACATCATAAATGTTGCAAGAAAAATTACTACTAATTTTTTTAAGAAAAAATATATTTTATTTTTCTTATTGTAATCTATGAGCTGAACATAATATCATCTGAGTTTATTTCCTACGTTACGTACAAAGGTCCTACAATGGTTCCCCTTTAAAAGAAACTTAACGCTGCTAAGTTTATATTGTTTTCCAAAATGATGTTTTAGGGCTTTTGAGCAAAAAGCTAGATACTATTTGATTAATGTTCACTTACCTTAAGAAGGTGCTCCAAACGGTTAAATGGCCGGTGCTTTAATAAGTGTAAGTTTTACGGTTTCATAATACATTTCATTGTTTTGAACACATTTTCGAGTTAAGTTTATATCAATCAACTTGTATCATTATTCCGAATAAAAGCCTTAAAACATCATTGTTGTTAAGTTTTTTAAAGGCGGATCATTGTAGTAAATGTATTTAAAAAATGGGACCGTCGTAGGAAAAAACTTATTTTGGACTTTTTTCTAGCTATAGTTTGTAATAGGGATTATTAAAATCCAATTCGCCTTTTAAAAAAAGGAATATTGGCCTTTAACAGTCCTAAATATCTGTTATTGGCCGCTATCGATTCTAACTACCAAAAGATGTGTTGGCGCTCCCAACTTTTATTATTTTTGCCATCAACGGACTGTCGTTAAAAAATTAGCAGCATTAAGTTTTTTTTTTCGAAATCCAGACTGACGTTTTAGGGATTTTGACCGGTAGGAGAATACGAGTCGATTGATATAAAAATTACCTCGAAACAAGGCTCCAAACGAAGAAATTTTTACATCCGATTAAAGCACCGTTAGATTTAAACATCCAATTAAAGTATCATTTTGTCGTTTGAAGCACTGTTTCAAGGTAATTTTTATATCAATCGACTAATATTCTTTTTCAGATCAAAAGACCTAAAACGTCGTTCTAGGTTTCAAGAAAAAACTTATCATCGTTAATTTTTTTTTAACGACAGTCCGTTGGTGACAAATATGAAAAAAGTTGGGACATCACATGTACAGATAGTTGAGACAAATAACGAGTAAATATATTAAATAGTTGGGACCATTAAAATCTAATATTATTTTAAAGACACACTCGAACCCAAACTTATTCAAAATTTCATCATATATCTTTATATAATATAGCAAGAATTAGGTTCAACTACAAAGTCTAAAATTCCTAGAAAGTCTAAGAAGGAATTTAGACCATTAGATCTAATATTAAATGAAGATCAATGGCTCATAAACACAAGGTGGCATAATGGTAATTAATTAGAATTTTAAATGGTAGGCCAAGGGTATATTAGTCTTGTCTCATTTTCAAACTCCAACCTCTTTTTTAAACGTCCATAACTTTTACATACGACAATACTTTTTAATAAAAATTACACCAAAAAAACGAGCGTTTTTTTATCTTCAAAACGCATATAATATTGATATATAAAAAAAAAAAATTTTGAAGTTTCAGCTCATTGTGTTATATTTGTTAGGTCATTGTGTTATATTTTTCAGCTCATTGTGTTATATTTTTCAGCTCATTGTGTTATATTTTTCAGCTCATTGTGTTATATTAGTCAAGACATTGTGTTATATTTTTCAGATTGTGTTATATCCGTCAGATCATTGTGTTATATTTGTCAGGTCATTGTGTTATATTCGTCAGGTCGTTGTGTTATATTGTCATCAGGTCGTTGTGTTATATTTTCATCAGGTCGTTGTGTTATATTTTTCATCAGGTCGTTGTGTTATATTTTCATCAGGTCGTTGTGTTATATTTTCATCAGGTCGTTGTGTTATATTTTCATCAGGTCGTTGTGTTATATTTTCATCAGGTCGTTGTGTTATATTTTCATCAGGTCGTTGTGTTATACTTTTTATCAGGTCGTTGTGTTATACTTTTCATGAGGTCGTTGTGTTATATTGTCATCAGGTCGTTGTGTTATATTTTAATCAGGTCGTTGTGTTATATTTTCATCAGGTCGTTGTGTTATATTTTTCATCAGGTCGTTGTGTTATATTTTCATCAGGTCGTTGTGTTATATTTTCATCAGGTCGTTGTGTTATATTTTCATCAGGTCGTTGTGTTATATTTTCATCAGGTCGTTGTGTTATATTTTTCATCAGGTCGTTGTGTTATATTTTCATCAGGTCGTTGTGTTATATTTTCATCTGGTCGTTGTGTTATTTCAGATCATTGTGTTATTTCATTAGGTTATTGTGTTATAACACAATGACATGAATAAATAACACAATGACTTACAAATAACACAATGAGCTGAAAAACGTGAATTTTTTTTTGTTTTTTTATATATGAATATTATACGCGTTTTAAAGATAAGAAAATGCTCGTTTTTATGGTGCAATTTTTTTTAAAAAATAATATCGTATGTAAAAGTTATGGACGTTTAAAAAAATGGGGTGAAACTTAAAATATAGAGACATTACCATCTTTACCCTTCCTTCTAATTTTAAGGGGTGCCACATGTCATCATCTCATGGCTTCTTAGACTTTCTAGGAAAATTGAACTTTGTAGTATAACTCCACTCAATATAGCAAAACCAAAAAAGCTTATGTGGCACATTTTTAAAGCTTCTAGCTTATGTGGCATCATTTAAGAGTTTATCTCACAATAATGATTTTTTTATTTAAAATATGTATATAAAATATATTATAATAAAACTAATTATATTTTTTGTCCCCTAATATTTTGGGGAATCCAAAAAAGCTTATGTGGCACAATTTTAAAGCTTCTGGCTTATGTGGCATCATTTGAGAGTTTATCTCATAATAATGATTTTTTTATTTAAAATATGTATATAAAATATATTATAATAAAACTAATTACATTTTTGGTCCCCTAATATTTTGGAGAATTCTGATAAATTTAAAAGTATTTATATTTTAACCCTCTACTACAAGGGGTGTACATGAGTCGGTTTATATTTGATAGGGTGTGAAAATGAAACTTATGGATAAAATTAATAATAATATACAATTAAAGACCTCAGTTTTATAAATATATATAACTTTTTTATATGGATTTAAAAAAAAATAAACTAAACCATAAAACTGAGCATTTTGTTTTCTTTAATTTGAGTATAATATTGCTATACTAAAAATTTAATTTTTAAAAATATATCATGTGTTCCATTTTACCACGGTTTTATCTCAAAACTGAATGAATGAAACATTCATGAACATCCTTAAAAGCATCACTTGAATTGTGTTCCCGAGCGTTTTAACCCTTTACTACAAGAGGTGTACGTGAGTCGTTTATATTTGATAGGGTTTAACAATGAAACTTATGGATAAAGTTAATAATAATATACAATTAAAGACCCCAGTGCTTTATAAATATACATAACATTTTTATATAATTAAAAAAAAATAAACTACACCATAAAGCTAAGCATTTTGTTCTCTTTAATTTGAGTATAATATTGCTATACCAAAAAACTAATTTTTAAAAATATATCATGTGTTCCGTTTTACCACGGTTTTGTCTCAAAACTAAATGAAACATTCATGAACATCCTTAAATGCATCACTTGAATTGTGTTCCCGAGCGTAGCACGGGCACTAAACTAATATATATATATATATCAAGATTTAAGCCCTGCCCCCATTGAAAGAGCCACCAGCATTGTACACACCTTAATACCATTTGACTACAAATTATTTGGAAATAATCACTAGACAAAGCTAAGATTATATAAGTTTCTTTTGTCTTAGTTATAAAATCTTAACATTCATAAAAATTTACATATATGATTGAAACACTTAATGAAAGATAAACACTTAATGAAAGATAAATGATTTTAGAAATACAAAAAACCTTAAAAACTTTAGTAAAAGAAATAAATAAAATTTCAAGATTAAAATGCTGACATGATGGTTTCGTTTGTACCAAAACTAACACGATGGAGCCGGATTAACAGTTGTGAATGTTGTTCTTTATACATGGTGTTATCCAAAAGCCTTAGTTCTAATGATGTAATAAAAGGATATCCTGAATCCGTGTTAACGAGACAAATGTTTATGTAATCTGATGAAGTGAAATGTATCATCTCATAGGCCATAAATGTAGTTGGGTCTGAAATATAAACAGTAGTCCAATAATCTACTCCGATATAAAGATCAAATTGTGGAGGTTGACCTCTAGATTCGCCGTAAAAAAACGTTGCCCTTATCAGATACTTATTATTCTTCCCTTTTTGAGGCCTTAGAGTGTAGCAATTTCGTTTATTTTCAGGAAAGCTTCTAAGACTGTTGTACACGCGTGTTGTGTAGCTAATAATGCCAGATAAATCATGACTCACACCACTTTCTATGAACCCATCATCCGAAACATAATGTATGCCTGAACCTTCTTGTGTATAGTTTGTCTTGCTTCCACAATCTAGGCTAATGAAGCCTGCTAACAATAAGTTTAGATCGTACCTGATAGGGATCCGTAGAGTGGATCAATCTCCTAGCCTTTTGTAGTAGGCAAACACTCCCAAGAATTAGAGAAGAGAAATAACTTAAACCAAGTTTCTTAATATTTTCATTCATATCAAAAACAATTACTTAATGACTATATATAGTCTTACATGCAACTTACAAAATAAACTACCTAATAATAATAAACTAAAGTAAATAAACTAAAATTGGAACATGGAGCATGCATGCTAGACGTGGGGTTGTTGACCAAAGAACATTTCAAATGTAATAATTCATTTTTGACCGAAACATTATTTCATTAACGAGTCGGGTCACGTTTACGGTCGGTACGTATCATTCCCACGCGCCTCAAAACGTTCTTGTCCTCAAGAACGGAATGATATTTCCACGGGGGTCGCCATTTGGTTCATCCCCTAGCATTTGGAGCATTTTTTTTAGGAGCCAAGGTGGTCTCCATTCACGTCTTACTGTTTCCTTCGGTTCCTTGTACAATGGCAAAACTCGATTTTTTTGGGGGCTGATGCGATTGTGGTTTTCCGTTGCAACAATGGTACACACGATGAAAGGAAGTGGGTAGGCGTCAGTTTTAGGGTTGTAGCAAGTCGGTTTTGTTTGTGAAGGTTTTGGTAGTGGGATTTGTTTTGGTACAAGAAGAAGGGTCTTGGTAGGAGTCATTGGATATGGTAACGGAGACGGTGGTGATTCATCGTGATGATTTGGGATGAGGGTTGTGGTGAGTACTGGAGGTAGCAGGTATGGTACCGGTATGTTGACCGGTGTAGGGGATGCAGTCGGTGGTGGTGGCGGTTTTTGTGGTGGAGGTGACGGTTTTGGTGGTGGAGGTGGCGGTGGTGGTATTCCGACAAGTCGATAGGAAATATGCAACATGAGTAGTCGTTTTTCTGCCATAGTGGCTTCCTTCTCCTCAACTGTCGCGTTTTCCTTGTGTGGAATTTGGTTGAGTTTGGCCAACATCTCTTTGATTGTCAATTCTCCCTTGCGGGAAGCAGAGAACGAGAATGAAAGCACCATTGATAGGGATCCGTAGAGTGGATCAATCTCCTAGCCTTTTGTAGTAGGCAAACACTCCCAAGAATTAGAGAAGAGAAATAACTTAAACCAAGTTTCTTAATATTTTCATTCATATCAAAAACAATTACTTAATGACTATATATAGTCTTACATGCAACTTACAAAATAAACTACCTAATAATAATAAACTAAAGTAAATAAACTAAAATTGGAATATGGAGCATGCATGCTAGACGTGGGGTTGTTGACCAAAGAACATTTCAAATGTAATAATTCATTTTTGACCGAAACATTATTTCATTAACGAGTCGGGTCACGTTTACGGTCGGTACGTATCAGTACCGTACATATATATTATTTAGAAAAAAATGACTTTTACAATACGTACCTGATTGATCATCTTGAGCATAAACAATAGTAACAACATGAAGAACCAGACCACAAAAGAAAGATCTCAACAATGTGTTTTTTGCAACTAACACCATTGACTTGGTTTAACTTGTGAAGTATGATCCACTTCTTCCCTCTTATTACAGTTATATATAGCAACGTTTGACCTTGCTTGCTAGCCAAACATTTAATGTATTTCTAAAAAGTATTTTTTTTTTGACAAAAATGTCTGATAGTGGCAAAATAGCAAAATGTTAATATTAACTTATGGAGCATCACAAGTAAGACATGTATTATTTTCACTTTTTTTATGTTATTGGTTTTTCAAATAAAAATATCACTATAAAATTCATTGTTTTTTTGTCTTCTCAATGAGTATCATATTAACATACTTTAAAAAAAATCCATCCAGTTCTTTGTTTACAGATGTGTAAAATTAGTTATCACATATGTGTAATACATAGTTAGTCAGAAAAAAAAATACTATTTTGTTATGAAAGAGGGAAACCAGTGAAACACTTGCTCTACTTGACTTTTTTTAATTTTTTTATATTTTTTGACTTTTGATTTTTTTTAATCATTTTTTAATCGTGGATTTTTTACAATGCAAAATGTGTGGCTGGGAATAGTTGTTAAAGTTATCATATATTTAGTTAGTTTTCATTTGCTCTTGCCTATGTGTGTGTATATATAAATATATGTTTAAATTCATTTAAGAAAACTTATATATTGCAAGAATAAAAAAAACTAAATCACTAAAAATTTATTAATGGTTTATTTTAAAAAAAATAAGTCCCTACATACAAATGAGTATGATATATACATAAAGTTAATCATTAAAATATCATTTTTCATATGTATTTTTAGAATTTTAAAATTACAAACACATGGTAGATAACATAACATACATATGACTTTAATGTGTGTAGGTTTAACAAATAAACAAAGTTTATTCAATTTTGTCTTTTGAATCTCAAAATTGATGAATAAAAAACGCATTTCAATCATTTTATGTACGCTAAATAAGTTTTTGATTGAAAAAAATGAAGAATTTTAAATGTTCTTTTTTTTCTTGTGATATTTAGTGTTCTCGCATAATCTTTCCTAACTGAGAACTCCTTATATTTGTGATAACTTTGACAAATTAGTCTCAACCATAAAATAACAAAAGAGTAAATACTAACCTATGAAGCATCACATGTAAGACATGTGTCATTTTCACTGTTTTTTAAAACACTCATAACTTTATTTTTAATTTCAAGTCGTTGTTTTTATTAAATCACCATAAAATGCATTGTTTTTTTATCATTCCATCTAGTACCATATTTATATACATTTAAATCGAATCGAAAATTTTGAATTTTGAATTTTGAATTTTGATTTTTGAAAATGGATTAAAATTCGATTTGTATTAGATTTGTAGGATTCCTTTTGTATCTGCTTGTTGAGTTAATTCTATAGCTTTTTTCATTGCTTGCGAAAAGAAACTCTATTTTTTTATTGTCCGGCTATAAATCCTGCAAGAATATTAGGGTTTCCATAAGGCTTTTCGATTCATGTGATAGCAATGTTAAGTTTTCTATTTACAGAATGAAATTCTTTTTGTAAATTCATTTGTAATTCTTCGATTCCTCTATGTTGACTTTCAATTAATATTTTTGGAAATGGCATATAGATTATGATTTGAATCAGGTCGATTCTTGATTTGAATTCGTATTTACAACCAAATTCGATTCAAGTTTAAGTGTCGATCTTGAATCAAATTCAAATAGAAACCGAATTTGCCACAAAACAATAATTTTAATTTTTTTTATTTCAAAACTAGTTCCTTTGTTTCAGAATACGAGTTTAAACTTTCCAAAATAATAAAAAGTTCAAAACATATAATAATAGTCCAACATATAAACATTTAGTCAAGAATCAATCAAACTAGATTTTAAAAGATCATAAGTTAAACAACAAACTTCAAGCCTCACAAGTTCATGGCTACAACCTACATATCCATATTTAAATAGTGTGCGGACGACTGGAGACACATGTAACCAAGTAGAATAAATAAAGTATATATAGTAGGAAACAAATACGTATTCGATAAAAATTGTGAATCGATTTCTGAATCGAATAAGTGATTTTCAAATAAAATCGAACGTCGAACTTTTCAAACCCAATTCGTATATTGAACATCCATATATATGTAAATTTAGTTATTAGACATGTGTAAAAGTAAAACTAAATAGATATATTTGAAAAAATTAACACTATTCAACCCTATTATTTTTTAGTTTAAAAGTAATTGTGAGTGAATAAGAAAGAATGTAATGATAAAAGTATAAAAAATATTATTTAACTAAAAATAATATAGAAAATATAGTGATATTTAATTTAAATTTATTAAGGACATGGATAAATAATCCACTATTAATCTTAACAAAACCGAAAATGGAATTGCATAGTCCTGAAGGAATCACATGTATATCGATTAGGCTCAATACCCTATTTATTTATGATGCCCTTGTTTAACTATGAAATCTTAACTTACTTTAATGTTCTTTTGTATCATTGCAATATTAGTATTATGTTTTGAAATAAATATTTTATAAAAAAATTTATGTCTTATGTGAGTGAGGTGAGTGTCACTTCCACTCACATGAATATACATCTTGTTCTAAGTCAACAACTATAAGTATTATATTTTCTTTTAAAATTAAGCGGTAGTTTTATATATAGAGCTAGTGGCCTTTGATTTAATGACATGGCCGTGCTGCTCCCAACTTGTTCCTGACAAGAGTAAGTTAATTGCCTTGGGTCTACATCTTCAATATGATCAATTAAATTATCAAACTACCCCCTAGCCTTTATCTACCTTTAAAGATTTTTAATAATTCAAATTGAATGTACGTACTACGTATGCTGTATGCATATGCATGTAAATAGTTATGTAATGGTGTGGTGAACCCACACTAGGTAGCCATGGTTCAGTTGTTTTTTTTAACAGCAACACCTAGACTTTATCTAGAAAACTTTGTATAGAACAAGGTTGAAACCAAATCTCTCGGTTATGGGACTCCACTTGGTCAGGTCCAGTCCATTGTCCATACATTCAAGTGCGCACCAACTTTAGCCACATTTCTACTAGTGAACGATGTCTACCTCCCAGCTACACCACTTAATTGGTCAGCTCCAATCCATGGTCCAAATATCCTGACGCATCTGACCTGAGGCATGCCATGTTCATCATACATGTCACTCGTCCTACTTTTTACTTCTATCAAGCATAATAGAACACAAACCTAATAAATAATAACTATGATAACAATAGTTTACATACATCCCTTGTGTTTGGAGTTTAGATTAAACTAAATATGTATTTATAATATTATTACCATATGTTTTTTTAAATTCCAGGTGGTCACATCAAATATGTTAAATGTTCCAAGTCATGAGACAGTTGTTTGAAAAGAAATGGTAGGAATGGGTCTTCAGCCTCTTTAAACGGACGTTGACCGGAGTTATCAAAAGTCTACGCAGATGGTGAGTTATACATATTTAATGCGTTGTGACACAAATGACAAACTTCATGGTTTTATGAAAGATGATGACGTTGTAAAAGTAAACACGCGAGCAACCATGCTAAACTAAAATTTATCTATTGTTGAAACGATGTTAGTGTAAATCCACGACAACCACCTTTGTGAATCAATGAATACAAGGCTACCTCGTGAATCATCGCTTTCTCTTTAGTTAACATCATGGTTACATACATAAGTTATAATATTTATCGTACATATGAACACATGACTCCTGATTATGTTTATCGTTTGACGTGTTATGTCATATTCTTATAAACGCACTTATATTGTATATAAGTTAACCTGTATGGAAATTATTATCTTAAACTAAGATTTTATTTATAAAAGTTATTACTATATGCTTTTTGAAGCTGGTGGTCACATTAATTAAAAATATTAAATGTTCCAAAAGAGACATGCGGTTGTATACTAGTACATATGTACAATGAAAAGGGAGGAATGGGTCTTTAACTTCTTTAAACATCCGTTGACTAGAATTGTCAAAAGTCTAAATTAACAGACGATGAGTTATGAGTTATAAATAGCTCCTTAAACAGACGTTGAGTATAGTACTCTCCAATGAGCTGCTCATGACGGGTAGATCCAAGTTTTCTAGCTAGGGGACAAAAATACGGGTCGGGTCAAAGAGTAATTTTGAACCCTTAATGACAAATAACTCCAACTTATGGTCTATGTTTACAAAAGACAAGATTCGTCACTATGAGTGGTTCAATTATATAAAAACACAATCTACAATAAAAATAAAAGAATTTAATTAAACACATGCTGCATGATCAATATAAAGTTTACTATAACCACAGACGAAATGAGCAAGGCATACAATACGTAGCAGGGAATGTGATTATGTGAAGAAGTTAGGATTTACAATGTTAAATGTTTTAATATTAAAGAAAAAAGTGACATATTTCATAGTGGTATCAGTGACGTCTTGACGTTTTAAAGGGCTTAATCGAACTATAAAAATGAGATTTATTTTTAAATAAATAAAAAAACCTTTTTTTACACTAACAATAATAAACTAAAATGTTTATAGTTAGCGGAGTTAAAATTTGCAGTTTCATATAATCTTATTTTCATCAAGGTTTTCATTATTGTACTACTAGGTTAGATACTCATGTGTTACACAAGTTTATTATAGAAAAAAGGTATATTGGTTTTCACTGGTCCCAACTATTACATGTTGTCTTCTACCAGTCCCAACTATTGAATTGGCTGTCAACGGTCCCAACTTTTATCACTTTGGTAACCACTGGTCCCGTCGTTAAAATTTTTTAACGCCGTTAAGTTTTTTTTCAAATTCAATACCGATGTTATAAGCATTTTGATCGGAACGATAATATAAGTCGATTGATGGAAAAGTTACCTCAAAACGGCGCTCCGAACAACAAAATAGTGCTTCGATCGGATGTTTAAACCTAACGGTGCATCAATCAAATGTAAAAATTTTATCGTTCAAAGAGCCTTTTCGAGAAAACTTTTACATCAATCGACAAGTATTATCCTTCCGATCAAAAGGTCTAAAACATCGGTCTTGAATTTAGAAAAAACTTAACGGTGTTAAAAAAAATTTAACGTCGGAACCAGTGGTTACCAAAGTGATAAAAGTTGGGACCGTTGACAACCAATTTAATAGTTAGGACCAGTAGAAGACAAAAAGTAATAGTTTGGACTAGTGAAAACCAATATACCTAGAAAAAATATAATTCTTAATAGCGTAAAAGGATCTTATAAACAAAACTATATAGTACACAAAGTATTTAAAAACCAAATTATTATAATCATAGTTCATAAACGTATAATTAAAACTGAACTGACAATTAGGAATGGGTATGAACCTTGGAGATCGATCAACAATGACTTTTTATAGTTTCTTTAAAGATACAAAACTGAAGTGAAGAGGGAGTTTCGATGAATGAGTTTGTGTGGGATTAAAGTTTAAACCCATTATTAAACTCATATGAGATTACTGGATTTATCCATATTTTTTCTGTTAAAAATAATCAGATTGATTTTCAAAATTCAAAAACACTAGTATGCAAAGAGAGAGATTCAATATTTGAAATAAAAATGGAGAGGATTTTAAAAAAAATGCTTGACATGTGAGATGAATTAGGTAAAAAATGGACAAATAGAATAGAGTGTATAATATGTTAACGAGTGATACAATATGATCTCTTTTATCCAAGAAGATTTGTACTTTTTACTACTAATTTTGCCTTTTTGAATTTTTTATGTACTAGAAGCACAATTTCAAATACTCGAATACGGTTAGAAACTGTAGGAACCGTTCGTACAAAAACATAAAATTCTTCTATGAATTCAATTACAATACAACGAAAATAAAGGAAACAAGTACATTACAATATGATTACAACCGAAATAAAATACAATACAAGAAATGAGTAGAAGCAGAAGCAAAAACATGGCTGAGGATTCGTGTTCAACACGGGTCCCTTAAAACAAATTTCGAGTCTCCCTAGAGAACTCGTTTGTTTCCCAGGGTACAACAGCCGAAGCAGTATGTACTGCCGGGATTGACTCACAACCCAAATTATACCAAGGAACATGAACATAATCAAAATATGTTGAAAGTCCTTTAGAGAGAAAATGAGAGAGATTTAGAGAGTGGAGTTATTTGATGTTGTTTTTGGTGTAACTTCTAACCAAGCTCACCTTGGTATTTATAGGTAAAAATGAGTCTAATCTCTCATTCATTACCCATAAACCATGAGTTGAAACACCTCATTAACCATGAATAATGAGATGAAACATCTCAAGAAGTAAAACCCTCTCATTAACTACAAAGTTGAAACACCCATCAACTTTATAATTTTGTATTTTTAACAAAATATTATTTGTGTTTTACAAATATTCCAACAATCCCCCACATGGGAAAAATACAAAATCTCTATTTCTCAAATAAAAAATCCATTTTCTCACGTGAAAACCTCATTTTCACATATTATTCCAACAATCCAAATTGATCGTTACATACAAGTTTCTTAGATATAATTTAGCGGTTGAGTATTGCCGGATAGGTAGGCGTTACCTTTGAACCTTCCGTTGTGATGCATACTTAGTCTCCTAGTGGTTCGGTAGACGTGATGTCCTTGAACCAACCACCATTTATGGAGATGACAATACACTTCACACAACACTCTCCCTAGTTCGGTCAAACCCTCATTGTCGTGTCCGTTATGGTCATGGAACACTAGCCTGGTTCTGCGAAAGCTCTAGAAATTGCGCACCCCACAATTTCATTCGAAGCGACCTCACTTCTCTTTCACATAGGTGATTTATCTAAAAAATCATTAAAAGCATTAAGGTTACTATGATTACGCAAATCATTAACCATATGGTATGCTTAGCCTCACAATGTGTCACTGTTGTTATAGGAATGGACTAGGAAGTATTTAAGCTCCCTTTAAAATTTAGGAGGACATATATAAACATTTATACATATTAGCTTATATATCGACTGATATATTAACTATGCCCCCACAGTGACCACCCTTAGATATATGAGTAGGTTGTCCTATTGAACTTAGATCTTGGGATCTCCAGTCAACTAAGTTAGGTTTTCCTTCATATACCATCTTTCATGGGCTTTAGTCTCATTCCACAACTCTGTCTCTCATGTTGTTGGATCCAAAACCATTATCTATGACTCCGTCGAGTCAATATAGATAATTGCAGTTGAGATGAGTTGTTATGATGTGTTATTAACTCACAAGTTAATCTTGCCTATTGTCATTTTTTAAGACTATAACCCCGAGTATCAACTCGAACTGAGGTACATTTTTGTCTTTAAAATGCATTTCGAGCCTAGCATATCCATGCCATTAGTAATTAGATGTTAAATCTAACCAATTGACCTTCGAGTCTAGCTTGTAGATTCGATCACATAGTTGCATTATATTTGGCTCAACAAAAGGTTCTCTTTTGATACGGGTTTGAGAAAACTTCTCAAATACCATTTCTCAAATGGCTTCCCCCACATTTGTTGCACTTAGATAGAATATGTTTAAATATAGTATTAGACATTCATGATTTGAACAAGATCAACGTCTTTGTATCAATGATGTCATCAATAGTTGTTTGCCGACTAAAACAACACATGCCTTGTCATAGGTTGTTATCAACCATCTCAAACTTAAAATACTTTTAAGTTACCATCTAGATTTGATCTAGAAAATTGAGTTCTCTATAAGCTATATGACTTTCCTTAGATTGAATGACAACCATCACTCACATTGTCTTAGACACAACTTTATGTTTATGTTGTATATGAGTTGAATGTTTCACATTAGTAGTCTCCTCAGAGCACCATAATTAACAAGTACTAGTCTAGCATGCTTTAGACTACAATACTCTAGCATGTGAACAGAAGATGCATCATTCTGATTCTTCACAGCTTTTAAGGAATATCCCAATATTCGTTCAAACATTCATCTCATAGTTTAAACAAACAATGAGAGTTGTTCAACATCCCAAAATCTCAATATTTAGGAAACGTCTAATATGTAAGTTACACAAACATACATAGATCATCATTTAATCTAGGATCATAAACTTTTTTTTTTCTCAAAAAGTTTCATTATTGACCCATATGGACTTTGAACAATCACAAAGTTGATCTACCATAGTGGTACTTCCACTTTGAACAATCACAAAATTGATATAAACATCATGTTGTTTATATAGTAAATTGTTCTCAAGTATTAGTATTTGAACAATTATATATGTTCATAGCAACAAAGATTTATCTTCCCATCAAATAGTCAACTTGAATCGATTTGCTTTATGACGTGTTACTTTTCACAAAAGTAACGAACTATATTAACACTTTATGTGAAACTTTTGGTTTATTTCATTCTAAACCAAATCTTAGTTTTGCCAAAACATGCACTTAGCAGTTTCGAAATAAGCTATTTTAATTTTATGTTTTGATTACGGAAATCAATACCCAAAATTGTAAATAGTTTTATTGAATAAATAACTTCTAACGCACACGTTAGAGATAAGATGTTTACATAAAACACTCTTATTTAAATTCATCATTAACACATATGTTAAGAATAAACGCCTACATAAGACGCCTTTAGACTATAAAATTTAGGTCATATCTAACACACATGTTAGATAAGTAGACGAGTTCTAACACGCACATTAGTCAACAAAAAAGTCTACATCAAACGTTCTAAGCATATGGTTTCAAGTAATGAAAGGTTCCAACAAAACGTTTGTAAAATGTTTTGAAACGAAAAGTTTTATAAAATGGTCATTTGTAAAGCAAGCATTATTAATGATCATGATTGTCAACGTTTTCGAGTGAATAATGATTTCATCGTTTGTTAAAAAAAAATTGGTTTTAAATTTAAAAGATTAACACTAAATCAATACAAAATTGATTATAGTATAAAGAATCTCTTCTAATACTTAATTAGAATAACGTTAGGTTTTAACACACATGTTAAAACACAAGTTTCACATAAGAGAGATTTCTTACTCGCAAATAAGAGATACCGGTTTTCATAAGATGCGTACACAAGCATAACCATTCTTAAGACGCATATGAAAACTAATCTTGAAACCGACAAACGGTTAATTCAAAGTTTTAATCTTGAAACCACATAAGGTTTCGAAAACTTTGATTTAAAACAAAATTGGATTTTCAACCTTTTTGCTTTAACACATTGAACCATTCAACAAAATGGTTGTAATGAAAATAAACCCACTTTTGAATGCAAAAGAAACTCATAAGAATTTAAACTTCCCAAAGTAATTGATACAAGTTTTATGAAAAACTACAAAAGCACTAATACATAAACAAAAATTACACTCAATTAAAACCAACAAATGGTAAAAAAAAATGTACCACTTTCTTTGTAAATAAAATCCAATTCTAGAAAAAGGTCAAGTGTAAGTTCTCTAAGTCCAACTTTGAGAGACAAACAATGACTATAAACTTTTTTTTTTTAAAATACGAACGGTGATCGATTTAAAAAAAATTTGTTTTAAGATTGTAGGAACCGTTCGTACAAAAACATAAAATTCTTCTATGAATTCAATTACAATACAACGAAAATAAAGGAAACAAGTACATTACAATATGATTACAACCGAAATAAAATACAATACAAGAAATGAGTAGAAGCAGAAGCAAAAACATGGCTGAGGATTCGTGTTCAACACGGGTCCCTTAAAACAAATTTCGAGTCTCCCTAGAGAACTCGTTTGTTTCCCAGGGTACAACAGCCGAAGCAGTATGTACTGCCGGGATTGACTCACAACCCAAATTATACCAAGGAACATGAACATAATCAAAATATGTTGAAAGTCCTTTAGAGAGAAAATGAGAGAGATTTAGAGAGTGGAGTTATTTGATGTTGTTTTTGGTGTAACTTCTAACCAAGCTCACCTTGGTATTTATAGGTAAAAATGAGTCTAATCTCTCATTCATTACCCATAAACCATGAGTTGAAACACCTCATTAACCATGAATAATGAGATGAAACATCTCAAGAAGTAAAACCCTCTCATTAACTACAAAGTTGAAACACCCATCAACTTTATAATTTTGTATTTTTAACAAAATATTATTTGTGTTTTACAAATATTCCAACAGAAACGTCTAAAGATGACCAAATCATAATTCACTAAAGCAACTTAAATTATTTAAGCTTAAAAGTACCGATTAACAAATTTATAACCTTCCCAATAAGAAAGGTCGGTTGTGTTGTGGCCACTCACGTGGTGACATGTGGTCCAACCATATGTTGCCACGTGTCGTCATATTTTTTTTTATTTTACGTATTTACGGTTTTAGTCTTCGACTTTTAATAATTGACATTTTACCTTCTGATGAGTTTTCGACTTTATTCCCTCACTCTACTTTGACATATAATGCTACTTCAACATTCCGAATTTGACTAGGTTATCGTTTTGACTTCTAATTTTCAAATTTCTTTGCCTTTTAATATGTGACTATTACGACATGGTGTCGTAACATACGTGACCTGATACTTTTTCTTATCAACACAGTGATAAAGTTACATACGTAAGACTCGAACACTTGATCTGACCGCTGTAACGCGCGGCCCGGTCTAATATCTAGTCAGTACCTAATTCCTAAGCATAAAAATATATACCAATTAAAAAGACTACAAATATGAAAAAGAAGGTAATTAAAATATACCAATTAAAAAGACTACTAATATGAAAAAGAAGGTAATTAAAATATACCAATTAAAAAGACTACAAATATGAAAAAGAAGGTAATTAAAATATGAGCAACAAGGTAATTCAAAAGACTGAATTTATGATTTGATAGAAATAAAAGGGCAGAACTCACTAACTCTATAGTGTCGTTAGCAACTCGTAACTGCCCTTAAGTAGGGATGAGCGTTTGGTACCGAAATACCGAACCGATACCCGTACCGTACCGGTACCGTACCGAACTGGTACCGTACCGATAGATTCGGTACCGGTATCGGTACCCACTTTTACATGTTTTTGGTATCGGTATTTTCGGTATCGGTACCGGTTCGGTACCAATACCTTAAATTTACCTAAAAGTACTTGTTCCGTACCTATACCGTACCGAACCGGTACCGTACCGATAGATTCGGTATCGGTACCGGTACCCACTTTTCCATGTTTTCGGTATCGGTATTTTCGGTATCGGTACCGGTTCGGTACCGGTACGGTACCAATCTCATCCCTACCCTTAAGTACAACAATCAGTAACTAACAACCCAACTAACTCTTCTACTACAGTTTTACACTTTAGTCCCTAAAGTCTATAGTTTTTACAATCAGCCCCTTACTACAATGTTCACTCATTACAATTTGACAACTAGGAGATTGTGGAGTGATGTTGGAATTTGTTTTTTTTGGAATCTAGATTGGTGGCGTGATGATAGAAAAATTAGAATTTGATTTCCGCATTTGTTTGTTGACTTTTTTACCTAAATAGTGTAGTTGGAAAACTTATTACCAACATATAGTGTACTTTAAAAAATATTTATCAATATAGTGTTTTTTTTTACTTTATTTCTCACTCCTATTGTCATTGACTATTATATAAAAAGGATTTTTAGATTTTTTTAATTATTAGAAATGATTTCTTTTATATATTCAAACACTTTTTGAACATAAATTGTTTTAGCTTTCCATATATTTTTATTAATTAAATAGTTTTCTTAAAATCATTTTCTGATTTTTTAACCGTGGTATTTTGATAGTACAAATAACCTTTTTAATGTTACGTTTGTGTAAAAAAAAAGTGTATTTATTTAAACTAGCTAACTAATATTGTCATCCCCGTTCAAAAAGAGTTGACTAATATTAGCATTTCGATATTAAAGATTTCGAACTTAATATTTAGCGAATGGTTCGTGAAGCGTTTGATAGAAAGTTCGTATACGTTTGTTCGACGCGTTGCGGTGTGTTTGCGAGGTGCATTACACGCGTTAGTCTAGTGACACCAATGTAATCAAGTGATTCTAAATAATTCTAATTAAAATAAAATTTATTATATGTAAAAACGAAAGTTTTTTTTAAGAAACATAATAAGATAAAGTAACAAAAAATAATTTGTTTTAATTGCAAAAAAACAATCAACGTACATGTCTTGTATATATATGTATCGACTATCGAGAACAGGAAAACTACTAGATGGAATAGAAACACAATACTCTTAACTGTGTTTATAAAATTTTTGAATTCGAATTAAAACAAGAGTTAATTACATAAATGGGTCGTATGGTTTACTCAAAATAACAAGTTTGGGTACTAAGGTTTTTTTGTTGCAAGTTTGGGTATTGATCTTTTAAATTGTAACGAGTTTGGGTACTAACACTAACAAGCGTTAGTTGTTCTGTTAACTTCAAGGGTTTTTTAATATTTTCATATTAGAAGGGCTATTTATGAAATTTATTATCTGTAATTTACTTAAAATATTATAAGATAAAAATATAAAAAATAACATATTCATTTTCTTACTTTATTTTCTTTCACTATCCACTAGTTAGCACCACTGATGTGATCTAGACTATATATAAATATTTCCTATACTTTTGATAGTTTTTTTGTTACTTTTAATTGGATCTACTCGTAATTGGTTCATATTTATATTTTAATGATTTAAAAAGAATATGAGCTAAAATGGTGTATTTCAAACTAAACTTGAGATCGCAAGTAAAACTTTAAGTAGGTTTCACATTTTATTGTTATGAATTGTCCTTAAAGGTTTGAGTATTGATCATAATCATTTGCAAATTTAAAGTGTTAAATAAAGCGAAAAAACAAGCAAATTCGAATACTAAAGTGAAGCTCACGTGAAATTTCTCATTTCAATAATGTTATTACTTGTCGGTCATTTTCTTACCGTATTTTCTTTCAAGAACCACTAGTTAACACCACAAACCCTATTTATAAGCCTAGTAGCACCAACCTAACCATTTAGTAACAATTGGATGGTGACGATTAGGGTAACACGGAGTGTGGTGGTGTAATGAATGGTGAAGAAGTCGCGAAATTGGGACGATGATGGGTTTCAACAGTGGCAAATGAGTGTTAATTAAGGTTGGAGCTTGGTGAATCTGTTGGTGAGAGTAATTGGGGTTTGTGATGGATGGTTGTGGTTCGGTGAATCGGGGTGGATGGTAAGGTTAAAGGGTGCCGAGTGGTGAGGGAAATAATACGGGTTGACGATGATGATGAAGTGGTCTCTAGATAATATAACTCTTAACATTGGCGCACCCTTTAAGGGACAAACGGGGGCGCCGGCCCCTGCGCGTTTTTTGTTCCGAAGTACCGATTTTTACCCCGATACCTTAAATTTATATATATATTTTGATCTCGGCCCCGTGTAAAAAAATTACATGGCTCACGGCTCGACCCCGTCAATAATAAACAACACGTATACTAGTTGGGTAGTTGGGCCATTCGTCAATTACAAATTAAACCCATAACAATTTAAACTCATTAGCCAATTCTAATTTACAATTGGGTAATTAATTGGGTTGGGCTAAAAAAACCCAACTAACAACCCATATACATTCTTTTTTGTGTCATGCATCAAATAGTAATGTCGGATTTGACTTTTGAGTGCTCCGTACAAGTCTACTAACTATCGGCCTCGTAAAAAAGATGGGCATGTTACATTTGAACATTATTCAACAATGAAAATATTTAGTTGAATTATTTGTTTGAATGAAGAAATTTAGATATTTAGTGTTCTTATTGTTTGACCCGACCCGAATCAAATCTTCAACCCGAAACATAGTGATGCGAAAAAAAATTACGGGTCCTGTAATTTTCAGCCCCCGTGTTGAAAATGTTCAGGATCCGCCACTGACTCTTAATAGCCGAGTTAAGTTAATTACTTATGTTAAAGAGTTGTGAAAAAATATAAGGTGGTGCTAACTGATGTCTTATGAATATATTAGTGGTGCTAACTTTTGGTTCGTAAAAAAAAGC
Source organism: Tagetes erecta (assembly GCA_030867185.1). Lineage (NCBI taxonomy): Eukaryota > Viridiplantae > Streptophyta > Magnoliopsida > Asterales > Asteraceae > Tagetes > Tagetes erecta. The sequence continues at coordinate 77,061,241 of CM061490.1, read as the reverse complement.
AAAGAAAAAAATGAGTGTTTTGTTTTAAATTTTATAGTATAATATTTCATGTAAGTTACAAAACAAGTTCATCAATCATAAATTAATTTCATAAATAGCCCTTCTAATGTGAAAAGATTAAAATGCCCTTGAAGTTAACTATAAAACTAACATTTGTTAGTGTTAATACCCAAACTTGTTACAAATTAAAAGACCAATACCCAATCTTGTAACAAAAAAACCTTAGTACCCAAACTTGTTACTTTGGGTAAACCACAGGCACCGTTTGTGTAATTAACTCTTAAAACAATGAACAAAGTACTTGACTACTTTGAAAATGATTTCTAAAACGATTTAGTTGAAAGTAAATTCGGAAGCTATTTTTTTATAATACTATCTAGACATCTTTTAATATTAAGGGGCATTTACATATATCCCCTTCATAAGATTTTTTATTACATATTTACCCATCCCTTAAAAGTTAATTACATATATCCCCTTATTAAAACATAAATATTACACATTTATCCATTTTACTAAAATTAGTCAATTGATTTACTATTTTACCCTTAATAAATATTTATTTACATATTTTTTCTTTTTAATAGAATCAAATACAAATTTCTTCAATTCTATTATTTGGAATAATTATTTACACTTTTTACTCATTTTTTTCACTCAAATTATAGCACATACAAATGAGAATCGACACAATATATTAATCATTATTATCGTTCTTATTTTTTCATTATCAGGTTTCTTCTTTCATTACAAGCAGTGGCGTACCCAGGAAATTTTTTCATGGGGGTCGGAAATTTGGTAGTAATCGTTTAAGTATCGATATATATTATTTTTTCAATCCGGTTCGGGTCGAACCGGGTCGGGTTAAATTAAAAAAATGACAACAAATAAATTTGATGGGTCAAAATTAAAAAAATTTCATTTTACCTCCACTTATATTTAAAAGTAAAAATTTTCATTCTCTCCACTCAACCAACTTATTTAATGTCTAACCCTAATTTTTATCTATAAATACCAAACCAAATCTCTCTAATCACTTTCATCATCTAAACTCTCTCAATCTATTTAAGAATTTCTACAAATTTTCATCTTTCAAACTCTCTCTCAAATTTCATCTTTTTTTCAACAAATTTTCAATAACAACTTGTGAGTTTTTTATTTCTAAATACTTGAAACATCCTCTATAACTTTACCATGTATTTACCAAGGTAAATAGAGTTTGGTGAATCACCATTTTGAGGTTCGAGTTAGGATTGTTTTTCTCAAACTATATAAAATAAATCTTTTGTTTTGTTTTTTAAACTTCATATGCCTCCATTATACATCTTTTTTAAGTCACTAATCTACAAATAAGAAGTTAATGAAACCAAACCATGTTTCCAAACAATATTATGTTTGAAAACTTGTGTTATGGTATAAAAATGGTGATGTTGTGAACCTTGGTTCTACAACTAATTTTTCCACCATTCATCACTTCTCACTTGATTACTTAGCAAAAGTAGTTAATTTATTTATATATTTCCATTTTGTACTCATGACCATCCAAATCATCAACTATATTGATGGTTTTGTGCAATGGTGAAACACTTAAGGTTACAATACCATAATGATTATCTATATATGACAATATAAATAAATATATATTACTATCTTCTAACCATAATATAACCCAATCCATTGTTAAATATTATGTGTCTCATATAGGCTACTAACTGGACATTAAACTGAGTTTTCAAGCCTGTATGGGGGTCGAGGGTTAAATTTTATGGGGGTCGATCGAGAATTTAACATATAAAAACAAAAAAAAAAAAATTCGCAAGGGGAGCGGGCGCCCCCCACCCCACCAAAGTGGGTACGCCCCTGATTACAAGTTGTAAAACATTAATTATTTATAAAGAACTTTCACTAACTTTGTGGATTGCAGTAACCAAAATTTGTGGTTTGTCTTAATCTTATTTAATTTTCTTCACATTTTTAAATGTATGAACCGGATGTTCTTTGCTGCTTTGCATATATTGTTTTTAATTTGTTTAATATAAAAATAAAATAAGGGTAAAAGGGTAATTTTTTAAGAAAATGGGAAATATGTAATTGATATTTAAGTGAAGGGGAAATATGTAATTAAGACTCTTAACAAGGGGATATATGTAAAAATCCCTAATATTAAAGCCAATTACAATAGGAATGAGAAATAATAATATTTTAAAAACAACACTATATTGATAAATACTTTTCTAAGTACACTATATTGATAATTAAAATTTTAAACTACACTCTTTTGGGAAAAAAGTCTTGTTAGTTTCATAGTTGTTTTCGCTGTTTTTCAAATGGTTTTGAGCCTTATGACTGACATGTGTACGTAGTAGTAAAAAACCTATATATTATTTTACTAGATTAGTACCCGTGTACTACACGGGATTTCGGTTTTATATATTTTATCTAAATTTAGGTATTAAATTTATTTTTGGTATATTGGTTTTCATTGTTCCCAACTATCACATTTTGTCTTTTACCGGTCCCAATTATTGAATTGGCCGTCAACGGTCCAACTTTTATCACTTTGGTAACCACTGGTCCCGTCGTTAAATTTTTTTAACGCCGTTAAGTTTTTTTCCAAATTCAATACCGATGTTATAAGCCTTTTGATTGGAACGATAATATAAGTCGATTGATGGAAAAGTTATCTCAAAACAGCGCTCCGAACAACGAAATAGTGCTTCAATCGGGTGTTTAAACCTAACGGTGCTTCAATCGGATGTAAAAAATTTATCGTTCAGAGAGCCTTTTCGAGAAAACTTTTACATCAATCGACACGTATTATCCTTCCAAACAAAAGGTCTAAAACATCGGTCTTGAATTTGGAAAAAACTTAACGGCGTTAAAAAAATTTAACGACGGGACCAGTGGTTACCAAAGTGATAAAAGTTGGGACCGTTGACAACCAATTTAATAGTTGGGACCGGTAGAAGACAAAAGGTAATAGTTGGGACCAGTGAAAACCAATATACCTTTATTTTTAACATATCCCATATTAAATCGGTTTGGTTATTTACAAATATTTTTCTATAAAAAATCATATGCTAAAATAAAGAAAATTATATATAATAATTGGTAAAGTTTTCATTTAAATATATCGGGTTAGAAGATAATTCATGATAAGTGGAAAATTTTTAATTCGAACATATTGGGTTAGGAGATAATTCATGATAATTGGTAAATTTTTAACTTGACCATATCGGATTAGGAGATAGATTATGATAATTGGTAAATTTTTACTTGAGCATATCATATTAAGAGATAATTGATGATAACTAGTTAATTTTTTTTGTACATATCGGGTTATTTTGAATATGGAGCATACCATGACCCGCATTGAAATCAACAATCAAATTAAATCATAGGATGACACCTAAGCAAAATCTTATGTGGAGTAGTTAGAAAGTTGACATGTGGATGAGTTACTCAATTATTAGAATATGTAGATTTTTTTTGAGCCGACAATGAGTGGTATATTGTTCAACTGTTGGGGAAGATGGAGCCATGGAGGTGCAAAGAGCGGAACATTTAATAGCGACTTTTGAACTTGATTAAGGTATAACAGGTATTCTAAACTTTTTTAAGTTATAAAAGTGAAACAAGACTTAGTTTTACTTTTCAACTAGGTGCAAATTAGGACTTATAAGATAAGAATCGTGCCCTTATAATTTAACACAAACGTGAGCTTAAAATATGATTTTTAAAGAATTATTTTTTACTATGTGGGCATGTACGAGGGGCCTCTTCCTCCCTTCCTAACACTATAGTATGTCATTGCTACTCATTAGGACCGCTTGTGGCATACGTACGTGGGACTAACGAGTGTTCTAATGTCATCTATAAAGATGTGCAACATGGTTCCCACGGCTAACGACGTGGCTCATGTGGTCAGAACCCTATGTGTGGCACACACATATACACATGTCAGCATCTAGACTCCATGTTTTGTGTCTTACAAAATGATGTTATGCTAATTACAAGACCTGTTCGACTGCGATGTAGCATGTTTATGACTTAGTCACACACATTATGTTGGTGACATTACGAGAGGTCAAGTTGTAAACTAGGGCAACTTGGGCCCTATGAGACAAGAATCACGCCCTTACAATTTAACACAAACTTAATCTTAATATATGCTTTATAGAGAATTACTCTTACTATGTTCGTATGTAATAGGGGCCTCTTCCACCCTTCGTAACGCATTGAGCATGTCCTTGTTACTCGTGAGGACCTCTTGTAGCATACACACGTGGCACCAATGAGTGTTCTAATGTCATCTATCAAGACGCGCAGCATGGTTTAAACGGCTAACAGTGTGGCTCAGGTGGGCAGATCTCTATGTGTGGCACACATGTACACATGCCGCATCCATGCTCCCTATTTCATTTCTTACAAAGTGAGGTTATACTAGTTACAAGACTCGTCCACGTGCGATGAAACACGTTTATCACTTAGTTAGTTAGTTAGTTACATGTATTGCGTTGGTGATATTATAGGAGGTCAAGTTGAAAAATTATAAATTTAAGGGTCTAAGTTGAATGGTTTTTGGTTAAAAATGAATGTTAACAAAAGTTGAAGGGTCATGTTGAAATGTCGGGAAATTCAAGGTGTTAAGTTATTAAGTCAAAAAAGATGGTTTCAAAGCTGCCAATTACCAAAAGTTACTTTGGGGGAAGGGGTGTCAATGTATCAATCAACAAAAGTTTATGGGTCAAAAGTAAAAAAAAAAGTTTGAGTAATATATAATATAATAGATATAGATATACATATAGGGATGATTTATGGTATAAATTAACGGTCCAAAATCTAGGTAGTGTAATAAAGATACAATGAAGATGACGCGTCCAAAAGAAACAATGGCACACCTAAGAAACACGATGAAGAGAAATTTTGAGTAAAGCAAGACACAATGAACAACATAAAAAAAATTACGTACATAAAGACACAATGATTAACATAAAGACATGATAACAAACATAAAGACACAAAGACGAACAAAAAAAACACAATAAGCTGAAATAAAAAAATATATAACGTACAAACTAAAAATCCAAAAGCTAAATACTAGAATCTAATATCCCAGGTTTCCCCGATCTTGTTCCTATATCACTAGAATTAGTTCAATTAAAGTTCGCTTGACCATTTTATGATGAGCTAGAAAATTCTTTTTACCCTACCTAAATTTATAAGCTTTTGTACTTTAACCCAACTTCATACATACATGTAGATTAAAATAAAATAGCATGAATTCATATCCTTTATTTCTTTGTCATTGTTGTTGCTGATTTTAATAGTTTCAAATTAGGGGTTGTGTTGATAAAATCTGAATCATTAAGAGACTTTATTAATGAAATGAAGATTGAATAGATGTGAAGATGATAATAACGTTGGTATATACTTCATTAAATTTCATTAATAATTTAGCACTAAATTAAACTATTCAGAAATGTAACTTGCTAGTTTGCTTTAGTTACCACTTTAATTTTTGTTTGTTGGACTTAACAATCTTTTTAATTACAACCATCACATTTTTTTATGAATGTGTTTATACACACCCATCCTATATACTTGTCACACACTCTTTGTAAAAAACTTTTAAAACTCGTTAAAAATTCTCCATAAACTTTTTTTCCTTGGTCATTAAAAAACTGTGTCTCTAAATGAAAATAATAAAATGCATACGTAAAAAAATGTTTGGTGTGGATATTCAACGGTTCTGTTAACAGGTTTGTTCGGTTTGATTTATTCGGTTATGAAATCTTTTTATTCGGTCGTGAACTCATTATTTTTGCCTAACGTAACCGAATTCAACTACTTTACTAGGTTTATTCGGTTATGGAAAAAAATTGGCCTAACTAAACCGAATTCAACCACTTTAGTAGGTTTATTCGGTCCGCTTATCCGATTAAACAATCATTATACGATTTATTTAGATAACCGAACCAAATAAACCGTATTTTCTATAACCGAAAACCTAATTCACAATTCAGATTCGGTTAGTAACCGAACCAAAAACAAAATTTGCAATTTGGTTTGTTTTTTGGGTTACAAATACCATTTATTTTGATTTTTTTGGTTTTCGACTTGTATGAACACACCTAATCGATATCACCAACTAAATGCAATAGTTTAATATAACATTATAAGAAATGAATTTTAAATTTTAAAAAATTATACTTTTGTAAAAGAAATGCTAAAATTATATTTTTATAAAATTTTTATAAAGTATGTGTGACAAGTAAAAAAGTTTGAAAATCTATGCGTATATAGTTTTTATTTAAATTTTAAAGCAACAAATCTTTATATAATATAGCAAAACCAAAAAAGCTTATGTGGCACCATTTTAAAGCTTTTGGCTTATGTGGCATCATTAGAGAGTTTATCTCATAATAATGAATTTTTAATTTATAATATGTATATAAAATATATTATAATAAACTAATTACATTTTTTGTCCCCTAATATTTTGGAGAATTCTGAAAAATTTACAAGTATTTATACTTTTAACCCTCTACTACAAGGGGTGTACATGAGTCGGTTTATATTTGATAGGGTGTGAAAATGAAACTTATGGATAAAATTAATAATAATATACAATTAAAGACCTCAGTGTTTTATAAATATACATAACTTTTTTATATGGATTTAAAAAAACAAAAAAACTACACCATAAAACTGAGCATTTTATTCTCTTTAATTTGAGTATAATATTGCTATACTAAAAATTTAATTTTTAAAAATTTATTCCGTGTTCCGGTTTACCACGGTTTTGTTGCAAAACTTATTGGAACGTTCATGAATATCCTTAAAAGCATCACTTGAATGTTGTGTTCCCGAGCGTAGCGCGGGCACTAAACTAGTGAATAATATAGTACAATATCCTTATATAATATAGCAAAACAAAAAAATCCTATGTGGCATGTTTTCATAGCTTTTAGTTTATGTGGCATTATTTGAGAGATTATCTCATAATAATGATTTTTCTATTTAAAATATATATATGGAATTTATTATAATAAAACTAATTACATTTTTTGTCCCCTAATATTTTGAAAAATTCTGAAAAATTTAAGAGTATTTATATTTTTAACCCTTTACTACAAGAGGTATACGTGAGTAGGTTTATATTTGATAGGGTTTAAAAATGACAATTATGGATAAAGTAAATAATAACATATAATTAAAAATCTCAGTGTTTTATAAATATACATAACATTTTTATATGATTTAAAAAAAATAAACTACACCATAAAACTAAGGATTTTATTCTCTTTAATTTGAGTATAATATTGCTATACTAAAAAATTTAATTTTAAAAAATATATCATGTGTTCCGTTTTACCATGGTTTTGTCTCAAAACTGAATGGAACATTCATGAACATCTTTAAAAGCATCACTTGAATTGTGTTCCCGAGCGTAGCGCGGGCACTAAACTAGTAACAAATATTTCAACGTGAATCAGACTATGAGAGGCTACTTGAAGAGGTAAAGTTTTGAATAAATTTTAGGCGGATCTTAAATTTGTTCTCTCCTAAAGCGGGCGGGTCTTTTTCCTTTTATTTTACCCACCCGACAAACATCATCATAACCAAATTCATTCATTTTCAAACCCTAATCAAACAATCAGGGGTTTCTATTAATTGGCGAAGATTTGGTGCAATTGATTCATACTTTTCGATTAAAAGGTATCATCTTTATTCAGTTAGCATGTCGATGCCCAGTGTTATGAGATTTTAATTAGGTTGTTACAATAACTAAAACAATAGCTAAATTCGTTTTTTTCTATAGATTGGGGATTTGTTTGGTTATGGTTATGTTGATGTGTCTGACATTGTTAGTCCATTGCTTGTGTGTGGGTTTATTCTAGTTAATTGGTAATGATAAGCCCTGAGTGCGAAATCAATCTGTTGACAATCACATCTGCTCCAGCAAGCTAAGTAAGTACAGTGTGTGTTTCCATTGAAATATGATAACACTTAGTGTTGTGTGCAGCTTCTGTTTATAGTCAGACCTTTGATGGTTCAACATATCGTGATTGATTCAGATGTGGTCTGGTGGGTTTGACAAAAACTCAGGTCCTGGTACTTCCAAACAACAACAACAACAACAAACGCCTTTGTTTGGGTACCGGCCTCCGTCTCGGTCACCATCATCTTGGTACGTTCTTCTTAAGCTAGAAACAATAAACCCACCCCAAATATGTATTTGATTTTGTGTACTTGCTGATGGGATGGGTCTCATCTTGTCTAGGTTTAATGAGACGCCTATTATTCCGTCAAGACCTGATGCTGATGATATTCTTGCCAAAACGCAACTTCAAGATTTGAAAAGAACAAGATCACCACCACCTTCACTTCCTACTTACAAAGATGTTCTGCAACACTCAAGAAATGTTTTGGGGAGGCAAGTGTTTTTTAATTCAGTATAACGTTGTGTCTGCTTTATTGGTAATGCTATGTTTGAGTCAAACATGCTATTATTGGGTTATCTAGAAAGCTTTTCAATCTTGGAAAAATGATGGAACCTTAGATCAACCGCTTCCATATTTTGTAATGGTAGTAAATCTAGAGAAACAACTAGGAAGTTGGACGTACTTTTCTCCACTATTTAGTGCAATCTTCAAGATTGGATGAAGCACAGGACTTTTCATAGTTTGGTTTTGATAGTTTTGGTTAATAGTTCATCGATGCTCAGTAGATCCATTCTTGATGTTTAAGTAAAGTTAACAAGTAATAGAAGACACTCTATACTATTCAACTGTTACAAACCAGCCCTTCTACTATTTAGTATGCAACAATGCTTTCTCCACTACTGTTGTAATTGTTGCGTCCATGTCGGTTCTGTTGACCACGACCATGGTAACCTTGAGACCGGTTGGTGAGGTTGTGAACTTGTGGGCTGATGTTGGAGACCAAGTTGAGAAACCAATCAAACCATAAAGGCTTTGTAATTATGAAGTTATGATCAGACAAAAGTCCATGGACTTCCGAGAAGGTGGTTGGAAACTGACGCGCGAGGAGGGTGGAATTAAGCCCACTGTATTTATCCCCAAGACCGGATATAACAATCATAACAAGATCATTTTCATTGACCTAACATTAGTTGTCTAATAGGTTTTGTGTGGCCTTTAATGCTTTTATATAAGCTGCATTTTGTATATATCTGCAGTTGGTGGATGATATAATCATGGTATTGTTACTCGGTTTTGTGTGGCCTTTTAACGCTTTGTATATATGCTTTTTTTTTCTATATAATTGCAATTGGTGGATGATATAAGCATGCTATTGTAACTCTTCGCATCATGTCCGTGCATGTTTTATTTCTTTAACAGTTTTCTATATGTTTTGTTGTGTAGGCCTTCTGTATCTCCTCCTAAATTAAGCACGAGGCCCAGTAGTCATGTTTGGACTCCATCATATAATGATCTTGATAAACCTGCAACCAATCCAAGTGAATTACCTGTTCCAAAACGGACCAGGTTACCTTTTGCAAGTGATCGGGGGAATGACTCTGCTCATGATGACACTGAAAGGTATGAAGCTATTAACCAGAGGTGGTATATGGGATGGCTTGGTTGATCGTAACACTTTATCTCCAAATTTTTATGTAAACAGTTAGCGTGTCGACTGTCAACTATAGGGTGGTAGACTGGTCGTAGATGTTTACAGAAATATAGGATGACTATGTAATATAAGTTTTCTGAATATTCTATATATATCAGCCTGACCCATATTGTTGTCTATATGTATTCTTTTGGTGAATGCCTCTATATATAAGCATGCCCATTTTTATCCTATTATCACAGTGCATGTTTTGAACATTTTCTCTAATGTTTTGTTGGGTAGGCCTTCAGTATCTCCTCCCAGATTAAGCACAAGACCCAATAGTAATGTTTGGACTCGACCATATACTGATCCTGTTTTGCGGGGAAACAACTCTGTACGTGATGATGATGCTGAAAGGTATGACGCTATAGACTAGAGGTGATGGATATACTTATTTAAATGTTTGCATTAATACTTCATTGTCGTTTCTTTTCTTATCCTAATAATCAACCGTAGAGAATTACAAGCCAAAGTGAAGCGATTGAGCCGTTTTAGAGACGAACTTAGCCAACCTGAGCCAAGTGATACTGTCAGTAGAAACAAAAGGTCACAACAAGCTGATTTCCTTGGTATGGACAAAAGAAAGTTTGTGGTCGAAGCTTCAGATGCGACAACAGGACATGTACGTAATAGCAACTTACAAACCGATGGAGAAGATCAAGAGTCATCGACGGTCATCATTGGATACTGCCCAGATATGTGTCCAGGTGTTCTTTTATCTCTTCTTGTTAAGGCTAACTTTAATAATACATTTCTTGAAGCTCCAACTAGTTTGCACTTTATGCATGCCTGATATATAACACTCATGTTTGTTTCATTTTTCAATGCCCATCTTTTTTCTTCTAGATAACAAATAGATATTTAAATTTTAAGTGGCAAAGAAGACTCTGTTTTGAATAAAGGGAACAGATATATAGGCATGGTGTAAGTGCCACATAACATAGGATGTCACACATGTAAGGAGGCCATTTTGTTTTCATCTAGTTTTTTAATAGATCACAGATGGAGTATGCATTTAAATATACAATGATGGCATATGGACAAACAAGGACATGTTTCTTAAGTTAATCATGCATGTACATAACTACATATATCACTATTCTAAAGCCACTTGTGGAACATCTGCATGATGATCGTTGCAGGTACAAAGCCATCCTGCTTTTTTCATGTACTCTAGATTAGCGTATACGAAATAAAGAGACTTTTGTATTTTTTATTTTAATGTATAAAGAATTAGCATATGAACAGCATTTAGATTAGCGTACAAGAAATAAAGCTACAAGAAACATATCACGATCCCATACCGACAAAACAAAATAGAAGACATCAGTTATTTAAGACTTAATACTTATTTAGTCTTTAAGAAGTTAAAATAGAATCAAGAGATATACTGCATGTATACTCATTATTCTGGTTACTTGGTAACTGTGCGTTTCTGCTGATTCTATGGGTACATCTGTTTAAGTGTCATTATTATTTCATCAGCGAATATAATAAATAATCCTAAGAGGATATGACCCCAATTTACCAACAATGATGATCCTAGAACAGTTAATCATAGAAGCAACAACCTTTCCGTCTGTTGGTTCATGACAATAAAGTTGTTTCTTCTTTTTGAGAGATAAAAGTAAATGAAATTGCTGCGTCTAGCATTAGTACGAGCTCTTCTAAGGGCTATGCCAATATATTTATATTATGAAAACTTAAACTAGCTCAAACAGAGCATGCTCATAATGCCTTTTTCTATAATTACATTGATATGTATTGTTCATGAGAAATATGATTTCTTTGACTTTCAATTTCAAAGATACAAGTTCTTATAAGGAAACGATATCCAGCCCTCTAAATCATGTCCCATGGACGTGCATGAGCTTTGTTTGTAATGATCATGAGTGTGTTTCTTAAGATGACTAGCCAGAGGCCATGAATGTATGATTGAATTATTATGAACCAACATGAGTTTATTTGGGTACAGGGTACTTATATGCAAGATGCATTACATTCTTAGGTACCTTGTCATAACATAATCTTGAAATGAAAGGGAACAATTGATAATTATGAAGCAATAGCTACGTTGTAACGAGTATACCTATTCTTTTCCTATGTCGAGTATTATGATGATCATCTTATTGTGTTATTTCTTACCCGGTTGCGAGTATTCAACCGTTTGAGTAGTGAGAACCATACAAATTTAATCAGACGAGTTGATACCTTGGATGTCAATGTCTTTAGTTTTACTATGGTTTCATGTTTTGACTTTCTGAAACATCAGTTCTTTGTAGTTTGATATTTAATCAGTTATTTATCAATGTAGAGGGGGCGGGGCATGAATTTTATTGTCTAGTGCAATTAAAAATCTAGGGGCCAAGTATTGCAAGCACCAAGCAGCTTAATGTGAATGATTTATAACAACCTTGCACTTAGTTTTTGCTGCTTGGTGTTTCAGAGCAAGAAAGAGCAGAGCGAGAGAGGAAAGGAGATCTTGATCAATATGAACGTTTGGACGGGGATAGGAACCACACAACTGAATCTCTTGCAGTTAAAAAGGTAAGCGTGTTGGGCCAAAACAGGCCATGTCAAGTGGGCCCATAAGCATCTTGTTGCTTCTATTTTTTCTTATAAATCATTAATGAGTTAAACATATGATTGGAAAACAGTATTATTACAGTAGTTATGATCTAAATCTATGAATAGACATGATTTAGGAGGTTGTATACTTTCATTCTGTTTGATCATCTGATCTACCATTTGTTGCTAATACTTTTGTTTCTTCCACCATTCGAGATAAACTGTAGTCCAAATTGGCCTGTAAATGGGGTTGATTTTTGTTTAGTCATTATATTGCTTACTGAGCACAAGTCTCTTCCAGTACACTAGGACTGCTGAGAGGGAAGCTTCACTGATAAGACCAATGGAAATATTGCAAAAGACAATGGATTATCTTTTGAGCTTGCTGAACCAACCATATGATGATAGATTTCTCGGTTTATACAACTTTCTATGGGACAGGATGAGAGCCATCAGAATGGACCTCAGGATGCAGCATATCTTCAATCTAGGAGCTATTACTATGCTGGAGCAGATGGTTTGTTCTATTTTCATAATCTGGCATTTAAACAAATACATTATCATTATTGCTAGATATAGTGACATAATTATACCTAGTTTGAACAATTGACGTATCCTGTACAATGTATATGCTACCCATGGCAGCAATGTTCCTGTGGCATCATATAATTTAAAGGTGGCAAGTGCAACATATTGCATGTAGATCAGCCAATTCAAGTTAATTATTTTAATGCCTCAAGCAGGTAAAATAAAAGAGAAGCATAAAAAGGAAACATATCAAATGTGCTGAATAAATTGGAAGTGAATTTTATATGCGTATAACTTCTAATTCATTGCAGAAGTTTGGGTTACTTTTGAATTAATATATCTCTGTAATTATATTTGGCATCCTGTTTATCTACAAGAGACTAAAAGTTTTGGATAAGTCTGATCTGGATAAAAGTTTATCTGCTCTGACTGACTGTTACCTAATCCGATTACAGTTACACTGCACATTTTGCCACCTCTACTTATTCTATGCTGCCCATATTTTTTAAATTGGTGAATTCTGATTGTGATTAATTTTTGCTGTTGGTGGGTGTCAGATACGGCTTCATATCATTGCGATGCATGAGTTATGCGAATATACAAAAGGAGAAGGTTTTTCAGAGGGATTTGATGCTCATCTTAACATAGAACAGATGAACAAAACATCTGTGGAGTTATTCCAGCTGTATGATGATCACAGGAAAAATGGAATTGAGGTGCCTACAGAAAGAGAATTTCGAGGTTATTATGCACTTCTCAAATTGGACAAACATCCAGGCTATAAAGTAAGTCATCTGCCAACCTGATTTTACTACTTTTTTGTAGCTCATGGTGAAAATCATTGTAGGTTGAACCTTCAGAGCTCTCACTTGATCTTGCCAAGATGACACCTGGGATACGACAAGCTGAACAAGTTTTGTTTGCTCGTAATGTAGCTAGGTTTGTCAAATCTCTTAGTTTAGCATCTATGTTCTTTTTACATGTCATTATCTTTTTCTTGCTTTCTTCTTTCAGAGCCTGCAGAAGTGGTAATTTTATAGCATTCTTTCGTCTGGTTAGAAAAGCTACCTATCTTCAAGCATGCTTAATGCATGCTCACTTTGGCAAGGTTAGTCTTTTGCTTTCTTATGCGAGTAACGGGTTGAAACAGGCTTAGATATAAACTTTTGAGTAAAAAAGTTTAGGAGGTTACTTGCATTAATAATAACCAAGATCCAACCAGTCAGAAAAAAACAACTAATGTGAAAAGTTTAGAAGTATTATACAAATAACAAAATCTGGGGGAAAAGTCCAGTTTTATGCGGCTGGTTTTCGGTAGATACCTCGAAACCAAACTTTTCGCCACGGCTTAAATTTTTGAAGCTGACCGACTGATAGTTGAAAAATGCCGATCGTGAACCAATTCGATGATGTGTTTGGGTGGTTTCAAGATTTTAGAATGAACCATGAACACTCCTACTGGGAGCCATCAATATATAGGAAAGAAACTAGACGCACTAGAGAAGCCTAACTTGGGTACGTGGGCCATTTACTAATAAATAAACCTTAATAAGAAAAAAGCCTAATAACTACACTGAACAATATACTTGATGTGAAGTTCACCTATATTTGACATCGAATGGGTGCAAATGATTATTTCAAGGTTCTCCAAACTTCATGCAAAGGCTCATACTTGTGATGATGATTGATTTGTGAATTTGATTTTACCAGTTACGGACCCAGGCACTTGCTGCTCTACACAGCGGCTTACAGAATAACCAAGGAATTCCAGTTACCCAGGTTTCCAAGTGGCTTGGAATGGAGGTAATTTGTAAATTGATTTAGATTCATTATCCACTTGTAATTATTTGCTTATGTTGTACTTTAATTTAGGAAGAAAACATTGAAGTCCTTTTGGAATATCATGGATTCTCAATAAAGGAATTTGAGGAGCCGTATATGGTTAAAGAAGGATATTTTTTAAACGGGGACGGTGAATATCCTTTGAAGTGCTCAAAACTTGTTCATCTGAAGAGATCTACAACTATTGCCGAGGATGTTCAATCTTCTACTCTTCCTGCTCACTTGACAGAATCTTTGTCTCCAAAAGGTCTCCCAGTTGACAATATGCAACAAGAATCACCCAAGGGAAAAACTCAATTTATTGCCAATGTCAGTGATAACCACGTGACAGACAATGGAGGTGTTTCATCCGCCAAAAATGACGTGCGACTGCTGCAGCCAATGTTGTCACCAGTAGCAGATGATGGCAGTTTGAGCGAAGATCATCCTCACTTGGAAGTTGCAAGTCTTTCACCTCGGGATATTTTCAAAACTAACAGTTCCTTTAAATCTGTCTCTACAAGTTTCATGAAACCAAGTTATGATAAACAGTTTAGGAACTCTCTTGAGAAGCATCACCAACCAAACATATTCACAAATAATGTATTTGTTGAAGCATTGCCAGATGTACAGCCTGTTGAACAAGACCCAATGAGCCAGCCTACTTTTAGTTCTGTTGAGGATGTAGAACCTGAAATTGTGGTTCAACAAGCGGCCAATGAAATTGAAATTGAAATTGATAACTCCTCTGTAGATGAACAAGTTGCTGAGGCGAAACTTAAGCTGATGTTGAGGTATTAGTTTGTATTATTGATTTGAAAATATTTTCGTCTTTATATCTACTCTTCTATTTTAGGTTATGGAGGCGGCGTGCAGCTATAAAAAAAGATTTACGTGAGAAAAAACATATGTCAGCAAATGCTGCATTGAGTTCCCTTTCATTGGGCCCTCCAATGCGCCACTACAAAGAGGTACAGTTGTTTTTTCAGTAGAGACTAATCATCCTACATTTGTTTCTCATTTGATCTTTTTTCTATGTGAAGCAATTAAAAGTTGCTGGTGACTTTGACATTGATCGTGTAATGTGTGAGAGATACGAGAAACAAGAAAAATTATGGTCAAGATTCAATGTTTCTAATGTGGTATCTGCTACACTCGGTAAACGGTACCGGTATCCTAATTGCATTTGCTGGAAATTGTTATTTTCTTCTTTGGACTCGGAAGTTTCCAATCTGGGTCCAGCGTCATGGTTGCGGTTCAAGCTTATGCCGGAAGTTACATTTAATGATGATGATGATGATGATTTAGTAGCATCTTTGCCAGGCCTGGCAATATGGAAGAAATGGGATTTTGGAAAATCATCTAGTGATTTGACTTGTTATTTGTCAGTGATCAGAAACATACAGTCTGATAATCAAATTCAAGAAGAAGCAGTTTTGGGTGCAAGCGGAGTCATGTTCATAGCATCTGAATATATCCTATGGGAAGCCCAAAAGATTCGGCTTCATAATCTTGTATCATTAATTCCTCATGCCTCTCGTTTGCCACTTGTGATCGTAAGTGACAGCAGCCCCTCAACCATTATAGAAAATTTGGGGCTCAATCAAGTTGATCAATCCAAAATCTGCTCCTTTTCAATAGTTGAAAGCAAGAAACTAGATGATGATAGTTTAAGGAAGGTACTGGAGTGGCTGGCAAGTGAGAGCCCCATACAATCCGTTGTTCGCTGTGTAAAAACACGTGAATTAGTTATGTCACGGTTACATTTTGATGATGCTCATAAAACAAGCCCAGCACTATGCATCTCCGCTATCAATGATGCTTTGGATGAATCCATCAATGAAATAGGTGATGCTGCAAAGTCAAACCCTGCCAGCTGGCCCTGTCCTGAGGTCTCGTTGCTTGATTTCCATGTTCATCTGCCTAGTGTAGGATGGAGCTCTGCTTCAAGAATCGAGCCTCTCGTTCAAGCGTTAAACAAGTGTAAATTACCAAATGTCGACATGTCTTGGTTTTCTTTGATTGACGATATCAAGGATCAGAAAATACAACTGGAGCTGTTGCTGGTGACGTACTTGAGTCCTTTAATGGGATCACCCTTAGCCGAAAAGGAAGCATATACTTTGGTACAAACTTGTGTGGGACTTGAGCTACATGGTTCGACCTATTCTCTTGTTCCAAAATGGACGACTATCTTCCGTCGTATCTTCAATTGGCAGTTAACAGGTCTATCTAATGGCGTGTTTGCAACAGCTTATGTCTTGGAGCGACATCATAATTCTTCACAAACTTTTAATGATGATGATGAATCTTGTAATCTGACATCACCGTCTCTGGATGAAATGATGCAAGTGATTGCAAGGCCAAGTTTGGAATTGGATTTGAAAGCTGCTGCTGCAGTTTGTGATCCACCACCACCACCTGCCGTTGAGGTTGAAATGGTGGTCGTCGATTCAGTGGTCGCAGAGGAAGAGAAATACGAGAGCAAGGCAAATGAGAATGAGAGGAGTTTAAGCAGATTGCTGGAAAAGTGTAGCATTGTTCAGGATATGATAGACAACAAGTTATCCTTATACTTCTAATATGCTGCTATGATAGTTATTTGTTTTTTTCTCCCCAAATTTAGCCATTGAGTCCTATTTTTTGTTAAGTTAGTGAGCAGAAAATCAAACTATACTCCACACGTTTAATATCGTGTGTAATCTGAACACAATGTTATCATCGGAAAAAAACGAAAAAAACGAGCAGATAA
Organism: Tagetes erecta; assembly: GCA_030867185.1. Taxonomy (NCBI): domain Eukaryota; kingdom Viridiplantae; phylum Streptophyta; class Magnoliopsida; order Asterales; family Asteraceae; genus Tagetes; species Tagetes erecta. The sequence continues at coordinate 77,043,930 of CM061490.1, read as the reverse complement.
TAGTGATTTTCTTAGACTGTGGAAATGTGATGATGAATAGTGATTAGACGTAACGCACGTAGAATGTGTTATGGTATGACATGATGTTATAAGAGCACTAAACAAGCTGTCATGCACGTAGAATGTGTTGTGGTGTGACATGATGTGATAAAAACACTAAATAAGCGTAAATAAATTTTGATGTGTTTACGTGACAGTGGATTTACTTCTATTTGGTTAGTAGTGTGGTAAAGACGCTAAAAGACATTGTTAGAAAAAACATATATTTGGAAGAGAATCATTTGAGTTGTGTCTAAGCTTTGTCATTCCTTTGGATTAACAACAGAGCGCTAAACATCGAAGTAGACTGGAACAATTGGCGATCATTTGCTTTAACATTATAACTCTTATTAAAAACATGTACTTTTTTCCTAGCTTTTTACTAGTTTTATTAATAAAACATCCGTTGCCGTTCAACAAATTTTTTTGAAAGATAATCATTTGAGTTGTGCCTTTTAAGAAACTGCAAATTTAGTCTTTTATGTTATATGCTTTCTTCACATCTCGTCCTTTAGCAAACTAATCTACAAGAAACGTCCTTCAAATCAGATATATCAATTTCGTCCTTTAATCTAACAAATGTTTAAAAGGTACGTTAAATCACCCTCATCATCTCCAACCCCTTGTGTGTGCAATTGTATTTTGTAACACCTTAACACAATATTGCGACACCTGCAAACGGGTTTACCATCTGCAACCAAATAACCACCATCTTCCTTTACATGTGAGTGAAATCTGCAAGTAAAACCCCTGATGTGCGATTTGAAACTAGATAGATTACAATTTCAAAGGTTGTGATTTGTGATTTGGATTTGTCTTTGTCTGACTGAAACCCTCACCTCAAAGGTGGTGATTGATAAGATTCAAGGGAAGGTGGCGAATCCCCCAACCACATCTCTCTCGGTGACCAACACCATTACCGGACATTACTGGTTAGACGGTGTCTTTCACTTCTTTGATTTCATTAGGAAAGACAAGTGGGTGGATTTTATTTATGTATTATTAATATCGTTAACTATTAACTATTATATATTTATTAAAAAGGGATTTTTGCATATTTTTCCTTCCTAACCTTCTTAATTACATATATCCTCAACTTTTAGTTTTTATTACATATTTCTTCTTCCATTAAAAATTGACACAATTACCTTTTTTATCAATTCTAATAATAAACATATGGGTGAGATTAAGACAAACATAAAGTTATATCCATGACGAGCTTTCATAAACAAGTGAATTGTAACGTCGTTTAAAAAATAAAATAATATAAAAAATTTGTAAAGATAATGGTCTAATAGATTTGATTTGAGTAAAATATGTAAATATGTAATTGATGCTTTTAAGAATTGGATAAATGTAAATGACCATTTAATTAGTTCATTAAGGATAAATTAGTAATTCAATTAGTTATTTTTAATGAAATGGGTAAATGTGTAATATATGTATCTTAGGAAAGAAAAATATTTCTTAACATTTCTATTCTCACGTGAGGGAAATATTTTTAATAAAATGGGTAAATTATGTGTAATATATGTAAATTACATACTTAATCTTTTGTCAATGAAAAGACTACACTATTCTCACGTGAGGGTGATTTAATTGATTTTTTTAACATTTCTTAGATTAAAGGACGAAACTGTTACGATTTTAAAGACCATTCTTATAAATTAGTTTGCTATTGGACGAGATGTGAAGAAATCATATAACATAATGAAATCATATAACATCGTTTTGTCATTTGCATCATCGTTTCGATGTTACTTTTATATCAATCGACTCGTATTCTTATTCCGATTAAATACCATAAAACGTCGACCTAGAATCCAAAACTTATATTTTAGTACAATAAACATGATGGACTGAATCACGTTTACCACCATATTGCAACATTTTAAACTAATATTTATTATTCTTTTTTAAAACTTGTTTGTATTAGCTTTTCATGAATTTTTTTTTTCATTGTTCCCTACTTCCCACTTAAAGACCACACACGAAAAAACATAAGTTATCACGACTATTAAGAAATTGTCACACTCACCATCTATGTCTAGTCGATTAACACCTCATTTTTCACCCTTCAAGTTTTAAGATATTATATCAGCTCAAAGTCATAAAAACCTAGGGTATTGTTAATTAAACTAACAAAATATGATTATTATGATATCTTCTCCCACTCTATCTCTCTCAACATATGTGCATATACTTATAAAAGAGATAGAGAAGAGAAATGTGTCCCAATAATCATTTTTTTGGGTGTTTTAATAACCAAGTCCAACCTAACACCATATATATATATATACTAGTTTAGTGCCCGCGCTACGCTCGGGAACACAACATTCAAGTGATGCTTTTAAGGATATTCATGAACGTTCCAATAAGTTTTGAAACAAAACCGTGGTAAACCGAAACATGAAATATATTTTTAAAAATTAAATTTTTAGTATAGCAATATTATACTCAAATTAAAGAGAATAAAATACTCAGTTTTATGGTGTAGTTTATTTTTTTTAAATCCATTTAAAAAGTTATGTATATTTATAAAACACTGAGGTCTTTAATTGTATATTATTATTAATTTTATCCATAAGTTTCATTTTTACACCCTATCAAATATAAACCGGCTCATGTACACCACTTGTAGTAGAGGGTTAAAGTATAAATACTTTTAAATTTTTCATAATTCTCCAAAATATTAGGGGACCAAAAATGTAATTAGTTGTATTATAATATATTTTATATACATATTTTAAATAAAAAATCATTATTATGAGATAAACTCTCAAATGATGCCACATAAGCCAGAAGCTTTAAAATTGTGCCACATAAGCTTTTTTGGTTTTGCTATATTATATAAAGATATTATTTGATATACATTTCTGGGATATAAATCTCTTAACATATACAATCATATAAAAACTTAAATAACTATGTATCCGTCTATTATCATGTACACGATAATTAAAAAAAACGTTAACATTTAAGAAAAAACAATAATAGATCAGAAAAATAAGTGTTTTTGTCTTCATGCTCTTAGCTAGTACAAAAGACATACAAATAGATATGTGAGTTGGTCAAAAAAAAATGAAAGGACTAGAAAGTGTTGCCACTTTAGTCTTTATGTGATATTTTCATAGTTTTAAAGAGGATATTATAGTGGAGAGGGCTCACAAGATTATGGAGATAACCAATGAAAAAGAACCAACTTAAATTTTATTATTTTAATCATTTTCAACCTTTGGAACAAGAAGCACAACTACCACAAGATCATCTCACATGATGAACAAAAGTAAAATAATTAAGTTATAAAAATAAACATTTTCAAAAAAATCTTTCGAGGATTTGAAAAAAAAAGTGTGAAGGGTGAAAATAAATTAATGATTTAAAAAAAAATTCTTTTGTAGTATAAAAACAAGTAGCCATATATATATTCCTGTTCTATATAATATTTGACCTTGCACACTTGATACTATAATTAGATCTGTTCTTTTGATAAGCTAGCTAGATAGATGTTAAATGTAATTTATTGCGTCAAAGGGTGAAAACAAATTAAATTAATGTAAGGACTAAATCAAAAACTTTCATTGATCAGCATTAAGGGTTACAAACTTTGATATTAATTTATTAAAATATCAAACTTTGTCGTCTTAATCATCACTTCCTCCTACTTTGTCGTCTTCAGCGCTATGAAAACAGTACACGAAAAAAAAACAATAAAATGACCAAAATAAGATATATAAATGATTACAAGCTAGTATAATTTAAAAAAAAAATACGTTTATTTTCATACTCGTTCTACGGCAGATTTTCAAGCTCATAAAGTTGACCCTTTATCATGTCGATATCAGTTTTTGCTTCTATAAGATCTTTCTCCTACTTTGTTCCTTCCAAGGGATCATCATTTTTTCGACTATGGTTACTTGCTCGTAATACTTAACATTTTTTTGTTCTTTCGGACCAGCAGCTGGTTGATATATACAAAGTATCACTCAGAGTCTCAATGTTGTTGTACTTCTTAGTATCTATGTCATGATCACGAGTGAAATCTGCTAGTCTAACTTTGAAACTTGTCACTTTAAACCAGCAGATTTCATTCATGATCAATACATACATACTAAAAAATACCACAACATTGAGACTGTGAGTGATACTTTGTATCAACTAGCTGCTGATCCGACAGGAAAACAAAATGTTAAGTATTACGTATCAAATATCATTCACGACAACCATAGTCTAAAAAATGATGATCCCATGGAAGCCAGTTGTAGACACAATGTGAACATCTTGATTTTCTTGACATTTTAAGAAAGCTAAACAATGGGTATTGTGATGGGTATAACCAAGACCAAGACCCTTGCTCCTATTTATAACAATATAACTTGTAAAGAAACAAGCAAAGCCCATCTATTTTTAACCTTTAACCGTTTGAATCCCTAGCTAGGTTTGTACTTAGATTATTTGTATGGTAATGGGAGGGAGCATAAGCTAATGAATTTAAAACCGGAGTAGACCTGAACAAATCATCTTATTGATTCACTGGTCGGACCAATTCTACACAAATGGTTTTACTAGATTTAACTCAAATGAAGCTAAAGTCTTCGTTTGCGTGGCTATAAAATTCATCCACGACTCAATTGAAAGGTTCTTCAGTTGTCTGCACAAGTAACAACTCATAAGGGCAATACAAGTAACGTAACAGGGTAAGGTGTTCCTTAAATTAACTAACTAATTTGAGAATCAGTTTCAGGTTGTATGAGTTGCATGTGTATGTGAATGATCCTCAGATGGTTGATGAGGAATGTTTTCAGGATTAGATCGGATAGTGAATAGGTCTTCTTACTGGTTAGCTGGTCCAATCGGTTGAACCGATTTTGAACGATACATATAATAAATAATATGTACGTTTTTTCAAAGTATTAATATAATTTAAAATATAAGTTAAACATTCAGACACAACTTTTTTAGGTTGTAAAACTTAACACATACACAATATTAATCATATTAAACAAAGATCCAATGTTTAAAGCTTAAACCTTAACCAATCCTAATCCAATATTATATTTTGTGAGGAATCTAGAGCTGAAGCGGAAACTCGATGGTCGATCATGTTTTCATGTAACAATATTATATTAGTTTGGTGATGATCAATTGTAATGAACTAGCAAGTTAATTGTAATCGTTATGGCATATATATATATATATATGGTAGGGTTCAAGAGAGAACTCATTTTAAGTTGAGAACTAGCTAGAAAACTACCAATAATACAAGGGATGGAATTTTAAAAAGTATAAATCTAATATTAAAATTGGAACTTTAAATATATAAATCTTTAAACATTTCTATCTTTTGCATACGTTACTAGTATTTTAAAAAAATTGCACCATTAAATCAAGAATTTCATTATTTTTCATTTGAGTATAAATAACGTCATAAAAAATATTTTTTTTCTCGTTTTTTTAAATTTCATACTACATATATGTAGTATTGCGATATTGTATTTGATTATATTTTTCTTTAAACGTTAATAATTTTTTCATACGTTATTTACATTAAACAATTTTAAAAATCACATTTTGTTTTTTTTGATACTACATATATGTAGTATCAATGTACTTGATGCATTTATTAAGTGGCCAAATGACTTAAGAGTCTAATAATTATTTAAAGTGTACATATGATATCAAATAACCAATAACAAAGTTCATAAGATTTCATATTAAAAAACTTATGGCAAATGAAAAGAAAACCAATACTTATACTATGTCTAAACATAAAGATAATAACAAACTAATAAACCAATGATAAATATCATTAAAAGGTAAAAAAACTTGAAATTCAAACTATAAGATAACAATACATCAATATTGCATATACTGCATATATGTAGTACTTTGATAATACATATATATAGTATATGATACTACATATATGCAATACTATAAAATTTAAAAGGGGATAGTGAATATGGTGATGTTATGCACCCAAGTTACACGTAAAACCATTAAAATTACGTAGCTTTGATAAATTAACTTAAATTTTTTTATTAGAAAACTTAACTCATTGATCTTTCTTCAATGTTAATGGACGACTCAGTCTTCTCCTCTTAGATCATAATTTTTCTCTTTCTCATTTACTTAATAATCGTCATTCATTTCAGTGAAATATTATCCGCCCTTTAAAAATCGATCGTAACTCAATTTGGCTTCTCAATTCCAACTAACAGATTAATATAATATGACTCATATAATTGGTATTATGATATGCGCATGCTGCACGTATTCATACCACATCACATAACGTGAACCAAGTTATTGCTAGCAATGTCAATACGATCATATGAGAAAATCCAAATTTGAAATTGAGACATGATGATGTTATTTTTTGTGATAACGTCATCGAAATCAATGCCCTTGAACTTTTGATATTTTATCAAAGTATGTAGTTTTGATGGTTTCTTGGGTAATTTAGGTTCATAACAGCACCGTATTCATTTCCCCAATTTAAAAACATACGGTATCGTATATTACATATATGCAGTATTGAAAGTAAAAAAACGAGAAAAATTATTTTTTTTATAACGTTATTTATATTCAAATGAAAGATAATGAAATTCTTGATCTAACGGTGCCAAAAAAATTTAAAAAACTTAACGTATGCAAAAGATAGAAATGTTTAAAGATTTACATTTTTAAAGTTCTAATTATACCCCTCCTTTAAAAATTGTATCCATACCTTTTTTTAGTTCTCTAGTTGTCAACTTAATATGAAGTTCTCTCTTGATCCGTCATATATATATATATATATATATATATATATATATATATATATATATATATATATATATATATATATATATATATATATAGTGAGGTTCACCTACATAGTATTATAAATCTAAGAAGGCTAAGAAGCAATAGGAAATTGACATGTGCCATCTAGAAAAATTAAAAGAGGGGGTATTTTAGTCATGCCCACTTTTTTAAATATTCTCTCTCCACATGCAAGTCACATGTCAATTCCCCCACTTTTTTAAAACGTTTATAACTTTTACATACGACATTATTTTTTTAAACAAATTACACCATAAAAACGAGATTTTTTTTCTCTTTAAAACGCGTATAATATTGATATATAAAAAACGAACTTTTTTTCACAATTTTTCAGCTCATTGTGTCTAACGTCAGGTCATTGTGTCTTCCGTCAGTTATTGTGTCTTTCATCAGGTCATTGTGTGATTGTGTCATCCGTAAGGTTGTTGTGTCATTCATCGGGTCATTGTGTAATCTTATTTGACAAGTATTACACAATGATCTAATAATAATTACACAATAACACAAAAAGTATTTCAAAGATCTTGCTCCCACATTATCCTCCTTAAAAAATAAATAAACAAAACTTAAAAAACTACTATTTTCTCATTGTGTCTTTTTTCATTGTGTCTAATTTAAAAAATAAAAAAACGGTAATTTTTTTAATTTTTTTTAATTTTTCGTTTGTTTATTTTCTGAAAGACGAATACATGGGGAACAAAGTCTCCGAACCACTTTTTTCAAATTTGATTTATATTGTGACTTATAATTTTTTTAAAAGTGTCATTGTGTCTTTGTTTACCATTGTGTCATTCTCACACTTTGTAACAAAAAATAACGTTGTCTTTGAACATTTCTCAAACACATATTAACAATTTGTGACACGGTGATAATTTCTAAACACATAATACGACACAACAAATATTTATAATAAGATGATATTATATAATGACTTAAGAATGAACCGATAAAAGTGATATTTCACTAGTTATAATATAACACAATCACATGATATTACACAAGGACTAGACAAGTGCCGAATTTTTTTTTTATTTTTTATATATCAATATTATACGCGTTTTAAAGATAACAAAACGCTTGTTTTTTTGGTGTAATTTTTTTAAAAAAATAATATCGTATCCAAAAGTTATGAAAGTTTTAAAAAAAGTTGGGGAATTGGCATGTGCCTTGCATGTGAAGAGAGAAAGTCAATAAAAGTGGCTAGACTAATATACCCTTCCACCAATTTCTTTTCCTACAAATTGATCTCAACCATTAAAAAAGAGATCTAAATGTCATAAATCCTTCTTAGCCTTCTTAAATTTCCAACACTATGTAGGATAACTCTCCTCTATATATATATATATATATATATATATATATTGCAAATATTGCAAGAAGAATAAGAAATAATCTCAACCAATCAAATTTTTTTCATTCATTTATTGTTTAATTTTTTTATAAGGGTATACTAGTAATTGTGGCTTTGATTTAATTATGGTCAACACTAAAACCTCTTTATTATGAGTTACCATTTCAATCTTCACCTTTTTAAAAGAAAATGAATACCGACAATTTAACATTGTTTTCGTGATTTTTTATCGATAATATTTAAGTCACATAAAGATTCTCAGTATTGCATTTCACATAATTTTAACATACTTATAAAAAAGACATGTAGGATACTTATATGAAATTTACATACACAAATAGCATACCCACCTACACTAACACATTTTCATCACGCAACTTGCACATAACTTATTATAACCTTACTTGTTTTAATTTTCACTACACTAACTCATATGCGCCTACATATATATATATATAACTAATTTTCACATATTATGATTTTTAATTAATTTGTTTTTTTTATTTTCACCTATATACAACTCATTTCTTATACATATTAACTCATATTCACCTACACAAATTGTTAGTTATTAATTTATTATTATTATTTTTTGTCATCAACACATAACGTACTCATATACACCCTACAATAATTAATTTAGTTCTACTTTGCTTCATATGTAGGTCTCTACATATACATAAACATACACATGTATATATTAGTTTTTTTAATTTAACAGATTTAAGTTAACATAAACTCAAAATTACACATATGTTCTTACCTACATATTCTTTAATATTTATATAATAAATGTGAAATGATTTAATATTTATATATGTGTAGGTTGAATCTTAAAAGCTCCCAACAAAATCAGAAATTAACCTACATGTGTAGGTTAAAACTTCATATGTGGGTTAAAATATAACGAGCTACCTATGTGTAGGCTGAAACTCTCACGAGCCATATTTGTGTAGACTAAAACTCCATACGTGTAGGTTGATACACTCATACTTGTAAGCTAAAGCTAAGCATGTGTAGACAGGTGCTGAACATTCAGTTAAAAAAAGAAGAGATTCAATCATTGCACATTTTGGGTGAACAATTATTTGAGATTATATTCATAGACTAACATTTACGTTCAACTACATAGTGAAAGTTTTTTTAAATTTAATAATGAATTTTTCCTTTAAATGCAAAGAAGGATTTAAATTAGGAAGGCTATAAATTGATAAAAAGTTAATACCCATTCTATCCTTAGTTGAAAATTTTAATGACTTTAATTCTAGCTGTAATTAATGTTTTGTATTTTAAATGTGAGCCATTGATCAACTAATTTAATGGTTAAGATGTCTTCTTATTCTTCTCGCATTTATTTACTCTTCTCATTTGAACTTCAACCTATATATATATATAATGTAGTTCATGGTTTGGTAATTCAATGTCACGTCTTTTGTATTATGTACTATGCATATTATTTGTAATGTGCTCAATGGGCCAGGTGTTGGGTTGGTGGTCGAATCCAACCCGAACCTAAAATATTTAAACAAACTCAAATCTGTCCCGAACCTGAAAGTTTAGACATTAATTAATCGAGGTGTGGCAAATGTCGTGGCTGAAGCCACATGGCTACACAATCTTATACTTGAACTTTGTATTCCGGTGTATAAAGCTATAGTGGTGTACTATGATAACGTGTCAGTTGTGTATCTATCAGGTAATTCAATTCAACATCAATGGACAAAACACGTTGAAATAGATATACACTTTGTTCGGAAAAAAGTCAGAATTAGTCATATACTATGGGGATATCTTTAGCAAAAGGCTTCCGTGTCATCTCTTTGAACATTTTCACTCCAGTTTGAAAATGAGTACATTCTCCTGTTCGAACTGAGGGGGAATATTAAGAGTCGATATATTAGAATTTATTTGATATACATTAGAAATTTAGAATTATTTCATAGTGATCTCCCACCATATTTAGAGGAGTTTGTTAGGGTTTAACTATTATTTATAGTCTTCAATGTATGTGAAGAGGATCATCAAATGAATATACCTTGAACACTATCTAAGTATTTGGTTTTTTTGGATCGGGCAGAATGAGAGAATCTTCAAGGTGCATTCATTCTCATGGTTGAAGCATAAGGCTAGAATAGTAGACCTTTTGTGGCATAAATGATGCTTGTTTTATTTTTCTAAATTCCCGATGTAAGTGTCGGGGACTCGGGGTGTTTGACCCTAGCGTATTGCTAGCAGCCTTTTCTAATAAAAATTTTGCCATTATAAAAAACTAATCAGATTAGTAATTTTCTCTATAGAACCACTTGCATATGAAGGTCTGTTGCAATTATTATGAGTCTAATACCCTTAAACTTCACCGCTCTAGTTCGATACTCGCAATGGACTTTGTTGTATTTAATTTAATATTTTTATTTTAACAAGATAGTTTTCTTTTTAAAACCATTTATATAAACTCAACTAGTTATCACTGACCACTCTTGTCCCGTCATATTTCACACCCTGGTGGATCTTGAACCACTGTAGTGTGAAGGCGGAAAATCATAGGGACGAACTCAATACATATAATACATGTAAAAAAATTTCACGCGAGCAAACTCAATACATATAAAACATTTTAAGATGTCAGGGTAAAAATTAGCGTTATCGGCAAAAAAACGTGTCGGGACAATGTCCCACCCGGCCTCCACCCCTGGTTTCACATAACTAAAGGTTAAACGATTTTATATTAATTTTCAAACTACTTGTTGCCTTTATCAGAACAATCAGGCCCAGAGAAACATACATAAAAAAAAAGATAGTTCCTTTATGGTCCCTGAGTTTGGGAAATTTTACACTTTTAATTTAATAGTTTGTTTTTTTATGATTTTAATCAATTAGTTTATGCCTAACTGGTTTTTTCCATCCACATGACTAACACCTTTAAAAATTTGTATTAAAGTAAACTACAGTTTTGGTCCTGTGTTTTGATATTATTAACAGTTTCAGTTTCACCTTAACAGTTTTGGTCCCTGTGTTTTTATTTTCTAACAGAAATGGTCCCGAACACTAACTCCATCCAATTTTCTATAAAGCCTTCCTTACATACGGAGTAACAATGTCATTTTCTCACATGTTTTTTTAACATGCGACTAAATAAAATGTTAACCTAAATGATGACGTAGATAAAATAGGGAGATAAATTACATGTTTACCCCTAAAATGCGGGGCGCATGTGACAGACTTAACGAAAAACTGGATGAAGTTAGTGTTCGGGACCATTTCTGTTAGAAATTAAAAACACAAGACCAAAACTGTTTGGATAAGACTAAAACTGTTAATGATATCAAAACACAGGAACCAAAACTGCAGTTTACTCTTTATATTAAATCAACATAAAATGAATTTACCCCTATTTGGAGTCGTTTACTTTAATAATAATAAAATTGAAGTTTTAGTGTATTATTAATTTTGTCCCAGGTTATTGTTGTCTTTTCACAAAAGAATAACTAGAAAATTAGACGGTCGTTAGTGGTATGGATAAAAATAGAAAGTTTGTATGAAATTAATCTATCTAATAAATCAAACTTTTAGGGGGCAATTTTTGGAGGGATTTTTTTCTATAATAGGAAGTTTGGGAGGTAAAATTTAGCTAAATTTTTCACCATGCAAGTTGATGGAGCCAACTCCTTAAATGTTATAGATTTACAAATTGTTAAATATAATAGTTATAATTTCTTTATAAATATTACTATTTAACCCGTGTGTAACACACGGGTATTAAACCTAGTCTATCTAATAAATCAAGGTTTTAGGGGGCCATATTTTGGGGGGAAGTTTTTTGTTCTATAAAAGGAAACTTTGGAGGGAAAATTAAGTGGAATTTTAACCATGCATGAGTTGATAAGCTAACTACTTAAATATTAACATTTATAAATTCTTAAACATAATGATTATATTTTCTTTATAAATATTGAAATTTAACCCGTGTGTAACACCCGGGTATTAGACCTAGTCTATCTAATAAATTAGAGTTTTTAGGGGGTAACTTTTTTGAGGGGAAAACATAATTTATTTTATAAAAGGAAGGTTGAGAGGGAAAATTGAGTAGGAGAGTTAATAAAGACAAAATTTTGTGATTAATAATAATTTATAAAATTATTTTTAAATTTTTAAATATAATAGTTATAATTTTTTAAAAATATTTTTATTCAACCCGTGTGTAATACACGGGTGTTAAACCTAGTAGAAAATAAAAGTAAGAAACAACTTATTGAATCCAAAGTATAAACTTTTACAAACCTATAAGACCAAAATAATAGTTTACTCTTTTTTTTAATAAAATTATATGGGTGTCTATACATGTCACATCTTCCTTAATTTTTATTCTGAAACTTGTCAAAAACTATCCATAAACTTTTATTATTCTTATTCGTTAAAAATAAAGTGTTCCAAAACGAAATTAATAACATGCGTACATAAAAAATGTTTGCGTGAGTATTCAATTGTTCGGTTAACGGTTTGATCGGTGCGGTTTATTCGGTTTTAAAATCTTTTTGTTCGGTCGTGAAATCAATTTTTTGGCTTGATCTAACCGAATTCAACTGTTTAAGTAGATTTATTCAGTCGTGAAATCTTTTAATTTGGCCTAACCGAATAGAATTTAACCGCTTTAGCAGGTCTATTCGGTCCGTTTATCCGATTAAACCGATTATTATACGATTTATTCAGATAACCAAACCGAATAGGCCATATTTTTTGTAACCCATAACCGAATTCACAATTTGGATACGGTAAGTTTCGATTATTTTTTGTTTTCGCTTTGTTTTTTATGTTACGGATACGATTTATTCTATTATTTTTGGTTTTCGGTTTGTTTGAACGCCTCTAATCGATACTCATCAACTAAATAGTTTAATATAACATTATAACAAATGAAATCTTAATTTAAGAAGAAAATATAGTTTTGTAAAAAAATTATTGAAATTGTATTTTTTTTAACTTTAGGGAGGGAGTGTAACAAGTAAAAAAATTAGAAAATGGGGGTGTATATAGTAGCACCCAATTTTTTTTTTTGGACAGCGAAACGAATAAAGCCCGGCTACCCGGGGTAACCCAATGACGAAAGGCGACCCCAAACGCTCTGCGAACACAGACAGCGCTGGGTAGCCGAAGCCCACCTATTAAACCAACTCCAATTCGGGGAAACCCACTAGCCCGTCCGCCCGTAGGCACGACAACAAGCTAGCGGTAAAACCCGTTTGGCTCAGAGATCGAACTTGTGTTGGCCACAAGTCTCCCTTCATTGCCCCTTCCAAAGTGGTGGTAATGGGACTAAAACTTGGATCTCTTTTGAAGAATTCAAGCCTCTTACCACTACATCACATTGGAAGTTGCTAGTAGCACCCAATTATATATGGGTCCTATAACATACTGGTCAACGACCAACTACACTTGATGTCATCCTCTGCTCACTCGTACGACGTGTCGCCTAGTTTGCCAAAACAAGGATGGTCTTACACGATAGGCATAAGCTGTATGTAGGGACCAAAAATTGTGAAAGATTTAACGGAAAATTGGACGAAGTTAGTATTCGGGACAATTTCTGTTAGAATGTAAAAATACAATGACCAAAACTATTAAGATGAGACTGAAACTGTTAATGGTATCAAAACACATGGACCAAAACTGTAATTTACTCGAAGACTGTTATAACTAGAGAAAACTACAAATAACGTCCTTTATGTTTATAGTAACCTGCAAGTTGCGTCCTTTAGCAAAAGTATCTACAAATAACGTCCTTATTTTCGTAGTTTTTAACCAATCTCGTCCTTTAAACTAACTTTCGTTAAAAAAGTCAGTTAGATTCAACCATGTGCAGATCATGTGAGGGTACAATGGTCATTTTACCCTTCTATTTAATTATATTATTATTAATATATAATTATATTAATATTAATATATATAATATGTATATATATAAGATAAGATAACAAGTAAACAATTATCATCCTCCATCATCGATCACACCATCACCATCATCGTTATCTACCGTCCTCTACCCGACCAACCAATACCGTAGCCACCATCCTCCATCATCGATCTGAACCGCCACTTCTAAACCCCCCTTTTACAGATCTAAGTCGGCCCCATGTTCGTCTTACTCAAGTTCGAGTTCTGGTCTCCAGCATGGTCGCCGGAACTTCTTATTCCGATTGAAGTCGCCCCCTGTTCGTCTTACTCATCATTGAAGTCGAGTTCTGGTCTCCGGCATGGCCCCCTGTTCATCTTACTCATCATCGATTGAAGTCGCCGGAACTTCTTATTCCAACGGCTCCTCTGCCGTTACGACGTCACGCCCTGCTCCGCCACTTCCGCCGCCTCTGCAACCGGTCAAAATCTCTTCGCCGGAGGTGGTTTTGATTTCATATCGAAAAAAGGTAATGTTTGATTTTCTAATTGGTTTAGCAGGTATGGCTGGAGATGGTGAAGGCTGTAGTTGAAGAAGATGACAATGATGGTCATGGAGATATGGCTCGAATGTGTTTCAGTCACAGTTTTTTTGGCTCTCAGAACGACTCGATGAAGATGAAGAGGGTTTTATATATTATTGTGTTTAGCATGGTTGTGTATTATTGTGGAGATTTGATTTTGAGTTTGATTGTGCTGTGTATTCTTGAATTGAAGATGAAGATGATGAGTAATAAATAAGTTTGAGGGTAACGAATCTCGTCCTTTATGTATAAAATGACCATTGTACCCTCACATGATCTGCACATGGTTGAATCTAACTGACTTTTTTAACGAAAGTTAGTTTAAAGGACGAGATTGGTTAAAAACTACGAAAATAAGGACGTTATTTGTAGATACTTTTGCTAAAGGACGCAAATTGCAGGTTACTATAAACATAAATGACGTTATTTGTAGTTTTCTCTTATAACTATTAATATAAAAACATTATAAAATAATTTTCAGTTATTATTATTACAGTTCCAAAAGTTTTATATTAATTTTAGAAAATATAAACTATGTAAATAAACATTTAAATACTTTAAAATTTAATAGTGTTGAAAGTGGGACTCGAAGACTGTTTAAATGCCAAACGTGCTGCAACTAGTTAACTAATCTAGAGGCTCAACTGTCATTAATACTTAAATATAACACATATATTTACACTTAATTTCAAAAACTAAAAGAAAAGTATAAAAAACCAAAAAATGAAACCAGCCAATAGAAACGTAACACGTGATCGGTGGTGGTCAGTCGGTGCAACCACCGACCTTGTTTTTAAATTATTTATATTATTTTATAAAATCATGTTTCTTAAAGAATAAAGTTAAAATTTTATAAAAATATTTTAGAAATAATTAGTTTTTCAATGAATGATTAACTAATATAACTAAAAGATATAGTAAATGATATAATTTAATTAGAACAACATGCTTTAAATAAATATATTTATTTCTAGATAAATTGGAAAATTTCATGGATATCTGATCGGTTTAAGTTTACGTTTCGGATCTAGTCAAATGTTATATACGGGCATCCCCTCTGAGCTATGACTATAGATAGAATTATGAGGGTGGTGGGTGTGGGGTGCGGGTACCTGTGCGGGTAGCCCGTACCCGTGCGGTAACACCGCCGCCGCCCCCACGGGTAGGGCTGCGGGTAGGGGGTCACGGGCACCGGTACCCGTTGCCACAAAGTGTTTTAAACGGCTATTTTTTTGGGGGGCCCACCATCAACGGCTATTTCCACTTTTTTTTTTTTATTTAAAACCTATATATACTATATATATACATTTACATTAACATACTCAATCACAACTTTCTTTCTACTATCACAACTATCTTTCTACACAACTATCTTTCTACTATATATTTTTCATTCTAAAAAAATGCATCGAAAGAAATTAGTTTACACATCCAGCTCGTCGGATAACAAACTGTTTTTCTCCGATGATAGTAGTTTGCGTATGGTGTTGGATCATGCTGAAGAAGACGACACGACAACCTCTTCAAGAAATTACATTGAACGAGATCGTGAAGAAGGACAAAGAACTCTAATGGCGGACTATTTTAATGCTAACCCGAAGTACTCGGAGAAGACGTTTCGCACGAGGTTTCGTATGTCGAAACGCTTGTTTTTAAAAATTGTACAAGACGTTGAAGCAACAAATGAATATTTTCAAGAAGGTTTGGACGGGAGGAAAAAAAAGAGTTTCACGGCGCTACAAAAAGTCACGTCCGCGGTCAAACAACTTGCAACGGGTAATGCGCCCGATGAATATGATGAATATTTATGCATGTCAGCTAGAGTTTCACGCGAAAGTTTAGAATATTTTTGTGATTCTATAATTTATTTATATCGTACCGAATTTTTACGACGTGCCACTAGCCATGACATTGCACTTTTATACCAAGCCCACGAAGAAAAACACCACCTTCCCGGGATGCTCGGTAGCATCGATTGTACACATTTTGTTTGGAGAAGTTTCCCAACCAGCTTGCGGGGACAATATATGAGAGATGATCACCAGTACCCCACGGTCATGTGCGAAGCGGTGGCTTCACAAGATACGTGGTGGTGGCATGCTTACTGCGGTACCCCCGGGTCCAACAATGACATTAACGTTCTCAACCAATCTCCACTATTTCTCCCGGAGCAAAATGGGACTGCGCCAAAGTGTCCGATGTATGTGCATGGAAGACTATACAAACGCGGGTACTATCTAACAGACGGTATATACCCAACTTGGTCCGTGTTTGTGAAAGCGACTCCATACCCAACCGATCCAAAAGATAAAAGATTTAAGAAAGTGCAAGAGTCGGCCAGAAAAGACGTCGAGCGAGGTTTCGGGATTTTGAAGTCTAAATGGGGTATTCTTAAACGCCCCCTACGTGCAATGAGTATAGACAAGATTAGAAAGTTGGTGTACACGTGCATGATATTGCACAACATGATACTAAATGATGATGGAAATGCTATATCGCCAGTGTACATACGAGATCCTCCGGTGCAACCAGTTGAGGATGATGATGCACTTGAGGAGTTGCATGATTCCGAGATACATCACCGACTTCGATATGATATAACCGAACATCTTGCAACTCTAGATCTTGACTACTTGGATACTACCGAGGACGAGGACGAGGATGAAGACGAAGACGAAGACTAGTTATTTATTTAAATCTTCGATATGATATTATGTTCTTTGTTAGTTTTTTTATTTAATCAATGGTTTTTATTATATATTTTTAATTGTTAGTTTAAAGTTATTAAAATAAAAAATTTAAAAAAAAAGTGAGGGTATGAGGGTATTGACACCCACCAAAAAAAATGTGTGAGGGTAGTGTGAGGGTAGTTGTGAGTTGGAGGATTATTATTGGTGGGTTGTGAGGGTAGTGGGGGTTCACAAGAACCCACTCCCACCACCCTAAGAGAGGTTTATGCATGCATGATATTGTACAATGTGATCATAAAATAAGACAGAAATGCAATATCACTAACATACATAAAAGACACATTTTTTGGCTAAAATATTGATCATGAGTTGTAAGATTCAAATACACATTACCGCTTCAATATGATCTAATGGAACATTTTGCAACTCTAGATTTGGACTATCTTGATTCAGACGAGGATGGGGACGAGAACAAGGAGTGGTCTTTTTTAATAGTTGTAATTTCTATTTTAATATAACAAATTATTTCTAGTTTAATAATTGTAGTGGTTTTGTTAAAGTAAATAATTATAAGGGTATATGAAACCTTCACCCTATCACTTAAGGTATGTAAGGGTAGTGGCCGGGATGGTACTTGTGAGGTGTTCAATTTTCATTGATAGATTTGTTTTATAATGGCGGTTGGCGTAACGGTAAGATCGTTGCATTATAGTGGTGTAGTGCATGACCGAGTTGTAAGCCCTGACCTACCCCGTAATGGTTGCTTATAAATGGCCTAGTGTGACTCTCCCAAAGATACAATCGCAGCAAAGACTCACTTTAACCTTTATTTCGGACCAAGTTGGTTGGAGTCGAAGACTCATCACACAACCATGTTCGTATACTTAAAAATTACAACTCACACCCCTACTTGAGGTTTCATGTTGATGCTATTTTTTTTTCCTTTTCCTACTTTGATACTTTTCACTTTTGACATATACTCTTCTTTGATATATTTCAACTTTAACATATCATTTTTAAATTTAAGTTTGAATATGTCTCAGTTTACATGTGATACACTAAGTTTTTACGCCATAACATGTGAAGCATGAAACTTTCTGTAATAGCGCATGTGACGAACTTATGTACACGAGACACCCAACCACTGTATCACACAACTCGGTAACCTATGTAGTTATATTACATCTACAAGAAACCTAACCACCATTATACTCGCCAAAACTGCTAATAAAACCCGTGGGCGAATCTCTGGTTCGTTTCGGAAAAAAAAACAAAAAGTCGTAGAGCAGTTTATTAATTTATCTATATTTGGACTAAAGTTTGGTCTCTTTAGTTGGTAAAGACTAAAAGGGTACTTTTGTTATCCAGTTTGATAATTGGTATTAAGTTTGATGACTTTATCTCTGGTTTTTCTTTTAGGTGGTCATACAGAGGAACTATAAATGTCTTGTTTCACGAAAGCTAGCTATTGCCATTGGTATTTGACGTTTAATTATTTTTATGAATTTTGACATGTGTTTCAATGGACTAAATTTACATATGTTACCCTAGAAGATAGGCGGCTAAAAAACAACTCTATGGAATGATAATTTTGTTTAAACGTTGTAACAAGTGTTAATCAAACACATGTGATTTCTATTTATTCTTGTGTGATTTATTCATGTGTTGATTTGATAGAAAATTACATATGTTACCCGCTAATACGCATTAAGGCCCTTCAAGGCTCAATAGTTCACCATTGATCTGATCATATACATCTTCAGCATGAACAAATGTTAGTGAACAATGATTTGTTTATAACTTGGAATTGCTTTGTAAAACCAAAATAAATAGGCTAACACATTTCAAAGCCCACTAAGGCCCAATATAGAAATTTTGATTATATTTATATATATACATCTTTAACACCATAATAGTTTTAAGGGTAATAACCTACTTTGTTTGTAAAAAAAGGCCATGTAGTGATAATTAATAGACCGTAAAAGTAACATCCATTGATATCACAAATTTACATGAGCTTGATTGGATGAAGTGGTCATCTTTTGATATAGTCAATGATCTGGAATCTATTTTTCTTTGTTTTCTAGCCTCCGGCTAGTTGTTTTGATACTTTCTTTTTTAATAATATCCTCGCCGTTAAAAAAACTTATGTCGCAATTTTAGCTCAAGCCTCTAGCTAGTGTCACTTTCTTTTATAATATACCAGTGTTCAAAAAAATTTAATTCGGGTTTGGACCGAATTTTAGAAACTTTAAATCAAACAAATTGATTAGGCCTAACATAATGGGCGTTGTTGAGCACCGTTATGGCGACTTGGCAAACCCTATCACGGTGCACACCACCTCATCAACCTTTTTAGGGGCGTTATAGCATCTCTCATGATCACTCTTACGACTTGTTAAAACAAATGGGTTTTTTAGGGTTTTTTTTAATTTTATTTTCTCAATCTACCACATTAACGTCACACCCATAAACATCAATAATTACTAAATTTATCGTTATGACACACCAAAACGACCATTTTTGCTTTTTTACTATCATGCTCTTTTATCACATCACTTTAGTAATCATGTCTTTATTGGGTGGTTCCAACTGGTCTAGAATTGGCTGGGTTTTAATAAATAAAAGCTTAGGAGCTTGTAGTTAAAGTATCCTAATCGAACATATATTATATATGATTAGACAACCAAATGAGCAAATATAATAATCCGTGATGGCAACATGTTACTCGAAGTACATAAATAAATATTCCCTTGTTCTTCTAAAATCCAAAAATCAAGACAAAAAACAATTTTGACGTGTTGTATACACTTTTACAAATAATATAAGTCAGTATAATTTTTTTATATCTCATAAATATAACTTAACCGTATAAAATTTACATCATAGGTCGATGGATTAAGCCATTGAGATCTCTCCACGTACGTGTAAACAACTAAACATAATAAAAGTCTACATCTTTGTACATTGAATGAAATGTTTCTCTTTCTTGTTCTTTATAGTCGCTTCATTGTATTAATTATATTTGTTGAATTACTATTATCTCCTTTGGATGAGCCAACTTGTTGATCATGATCATCTTCAATCCTTAGTATATCAGCAATCAAAAGATTTTGATTTTGGCAAGGCATTGATCCCAATGAAGTTGATCTTCCAATTTCTTGAACTTGTTGTCCATCTCCAATCACCATGTTCATTGGAAACCCCATTTCATCAACACTATGATCTTGTTCATGCAAAGGGTATTCTGGTAAATTCACATTTCTGATGATGTTAACCACAACTTCATCTCTATGATCATCTGATGATTCTGGTTCTTGAACAACTAGAACAAGATCATTGCTCCTATGGAATACAAGAGAAGAAACATTAAGACGAGAAGATGATCGGATTTGTGATTCCGAAGGTCGTTGGAATGGAACCGGAATACCGGGTAAGACGTGTGATCGACATAATGGACAATTGGAATGAGATCTAAGCCAAGTGTCAATGCAAGGAAGATGGAATGCATGGCCACATTTTGGCAACAATCTTACACTTTCACCATCTTGAAACTCGCTAAGACAAACCGCACAATCGGATCCTTCTACCACATCATCACCTTTCATATATCTGCATACCGCGATGGACTTGATCAAGGACTCATCAAGTCCAGTGGCTGCATGTTGCCACTGGTCGTGAGTAGCTGGTTGAATCCTGTTATCAGATTCAACTGGTGTACTCACCTGGTCCTCTCTCCTTTTACAATACTTAGAGATGACGGTGTAGTAGCTTACTAAAAGTAAAGCACTCACTAAAATCCCTATCACAACGATGATGAGAGGCGAAAAGTTCATGCCCGAACCATCGTCCTCGGATTGGAAAGAAGGTGGTGGTGGGAAGATTATGTAACACCATTGTGGGCAATATATGCTACAAATCCCTTGTGAACAATCTCTATAACCACTATATGATGGCAAGTTGGTGTTGCTAGGGTTGGCCATAGAACCCATGGCCACCAATGTATGACACAAGTACAAAACCACAATCAACAACCTATGTAGTTCTAAAAAGGGAAAAGACAAGAGAAGAGTAAAGGGAAGGGTCTTAGAAGAGAAGGGAAGTAAAGTAAGGGGTGGGGTGGGGTGGGGTGATGTGTCTTCTAATATTCTTGTGTACACTTTATCTTTTGTTGGTCTATCATCTTCATGTCTTTAATTTTTGGGCTTTACTTTATCTTTTGTGAAGTGAAAATGATAGATTAATTGTTGACCACAAGGCAAGGCAAGGCTTGGTGGTTGAGTTGTTTTGATAGCTCAACCTCCATATTCTCAATACTTGTTAATTAGTTGGTGAAATGTTGATACGTGGGTTCACCAAACCTTGGATAACTATTAGCCCCCAATAAATAAATTGTGGTTGTAATTGACAAAAACTTTTAATAAAATTGGAGATATATATTGTTATGTATATCATAAAAACAGTTCGGATCACTTTTATAGCATGTATTATTTGTTTTATTAGGTAATTTCACCTGACTAGAGATGCACTAATTAACTGATTTTGATGATTATACGTACATATATAATTAGGCATATAAATTGACCGTTTTAATAAAATTGCCGTTTAAAAAAAATTGGCCACGTATTAAAAAAATGAAGTATAATTCATGATATGGATAAAAAAATGTGTAAAGTGAGTATATTCTAATTTAATAGATCTGAAAACTATCCTTTATTTGTGGCTTAATGTTAAGATGACTTGAAATCTTTATACGAGACCAAAGTTCAATCCCCTTTTCCTTTAAACAGTTGGTTGACGAGTTTCGACTCTGATCAACTTGGCCTGTAAGGAGGGTTGTAATGAGCCTACAATGCGTACGTGGTAATTGGGGAACCCCAATGTCGACGATAAATATTTATTGATATTAGAGGCAGAGTTTCGATCTTGATTCTTCCACCTCTGAATGCTTCGATTATAGGCTATTACACTAAACGTTGTTTTAAAAAATAGATTAGAAAACATTCTCTTTTATATTTCATATTTAACTAGATTTAAGATCAGGCCGCGCGTTGCAGCGGCCAGGTCATGCTGTCAGGTCTTGCGTATTTGACTTCGTCATATGTGTTGACAAAAAAACTAAGTCTCCTGCCCCGTACGTCACGACGCAAAAACATAATGTGTCACATGTTAAAAAACGATGAAATAGCAAAAGTTAGAGGTCAACACGATAACAATATTAAAGTCGTACTATATGTCAAAGTAGAGCAAGAGAGTAAAGTCGAAAACTTATCAGAGGCTAAAATGACAATTAATAAAAGTAGTACCATGTGTTAAAGTGAAGTAAGAGATCAAAGTCAAAAACTCATCCGGAGCTCAAATGACAATTAGTGAAAGTCGGGGACTAAAACCGTCAATGCGTTAAAAGTCAGGAATTAAAACTGTTAATACGTGAAAAAGTTGAAACGCGGCATGGTGTGACGGGAGAGGCCGGTGCAAAGCACCGACCTTCCCTTTTAGAGCAAAGCACCGACCTTCCCTTTAAAAGTATATAAATAAATAAATAAATACTATGTTTTTTATTACATAGCATTAGTTTTGCTTGCAAATAACGTCTCTTTTGGCAAAAAACAAGTGGGTTAATTTAGTTGGTTGACTGCATTATGACTATACTTTATTCCATTCTCATCGATCCAAAAACAAACAGAATATTTTTGCACAAGTTATTATGCATAAATTACACATATATATTAAACTAAAAATAAAGCCTAAAATTTATAGTTACGACTTACGAGTAAATATTTGACTCTAATTAATGTTCTCTATTTGTTTTATGTAATCTAACAATTTACTAGTTGTATTTTAATAAAACCTCCGGCTGTTTAAAAAAAATTAAAAAATTAATAGCCGGTGGCCCTAGAGCTAGGAGCCATATTTTGATCTAAATTAGTCATAAGTTCATAACATTGTTATTTTGTAATTTTAGGATATCATCTTTTGATACTTTTTTATATTATATATAACTTAATTTGTGAATTTTCTTTTGTTACTTTTTATCACTGAAAATAATCAATGTGACCACAAAAACCAAATTTAAACTTTTCAAAAGAATGAGGTATCTAATAACCTTGCTTTTACTCGTCGTTGGTGCACCTCTCCTAACTATTGCCCATTTATTCTGGAATAATTTTTTTAGGAGGGGCTTACTTGAGACTTGGTGAGTCTTTGTTGGTCACAATTGTGTTATACTTGAGTACGTGTCATGATAAGAAGATTAAGGTGATGTTTGTTTTTTTTTGTAGCAAAATGTCTGCAGTGTGGACTATATCTGCAGAAGAAGATGCGGACTAAATATTTGCAGTCTGTAACAAGAAGACTGTTTGTTTTTTAAGTTTTGCAATTTGGTGAAATAATCTGGTGGTGGTGATGGTGGTGGAGGACAGGTAGACGGTGATGGTGGTGGTGGATAGTGGGTGGTGGTACCAGGTGATGGTGTTTAACCCTCATCTGCAAACCTTAAACTATCTTAGAAGTGATTGGTCTAAGTCTGCGCCAGGAAGAGGTCGCGCAGACGTTTCTTAATGAAACGTCTTCGAAAAAAACAGTCTGCAAATGACAATGTCTGCGCGTGGTCTACGCGGCACATACATAAAAGGATGCGCAAACATTTTCTGAAAAAAAAAACAACACCTAAATGTATTAGTTTAGTTATGTACACTATTATATTAGTTTCTCTAGGATCTACTTCAAGGCATATTTTGAGTTCTAAGTTCTCAATCAAGAAAAAATGCAGGTTCCACTCAAAAGGTGTATATATACAGGTTCCAAATTGTTGTAATCATCTATTAACTTCGACAATCATTCCTCGAATTGAACTTGACACGAGTAATATAACGTTCAGCATAGTCAAAGTTGGATCTTGATTGCTGAGTACCAATATTGGTTCTTTCGTATGGGCATCTTTATTATTAACTAGGTTTAACACCCGTGTGTTACACACGGGTTGAATAAAAATATTTTTAAAAAATTATAACTATTATATTTAAAAATTTATAAATAATTTTGTAAATTAAATTTTCTTTATTAACTTTCCTATTCAATTTTCCCTCTCAACTTTCCTTTTATAAAACAAATTATGTTTCCCCCCAAAAATTGCTCCCTAAAAACTTTAATTTATTAGATAGATTTCAAAATCCATTTGTAATAATCAATAGTTTCATGCTTAATCAACGGGCCATCAAAACAAACATTAATTCTTCTTATGACGACCGATTCCCGTAAATGAAACAAGATTCATATGTTACCTCATAGATACTAAATATAAAATATAAGGCATGTGTGTAATTCAGTGTATTACTATAAGTGGTGGTGCTGATTTACAGGGCCGTCTCTAAGAATTATGGTGCCCTGTGCGAGTCTGAAAAAAAAGACCCCTAGACACATGGTGGTAAATGAGATTTTCGATGTACCGCGAATATACTTAAAAACAATAGTGGACTTAGAATTTTTCTTTTTGGGGACGGAAATTTTCTAACAGTCGTTTTTGCTATCACTATATAGCTTTTTTTATGATTCCGGTCAGATTGGGTCGGATCCAGCTCATTTCTAAGAAACCTCGTTCTCCCAAACTCGTATATTTCCACATTGAAGCAATCATACTCATAAAAATTACGACAATTAATGATGTTTGAAGTAATTATACTAATAAAGAATTATAACTAAAAGATTTGAAAAGTGGTTATTTAGTTTCTTAGAGAAAAAGTTATAAAAAGATAGCTCTTTATAGTTTAAAAAATGCTATTAAAACAACAACAAATTTATTAAAAAACACAAAAACAAAAAACAATAATCTAGAAAAAGAATAGACCGAGAAATTGAAAAAAAAATTCGTATGAAACAAAAAAGCTAAATTTTATTTTTATTAAGTTCCATGAGTTAATAAAAATCAAATAAATGGTTTATGTTAAATATTGATGTTTAACACTACTTAATATTGTCTTATGTGTTCTGCAAAAAGAAAAAAAATGTTATCATTATTCCCTACATCACAATCGGCTCTACCAAAGATATAAAACCATTTTTATTTTAACCTTATGAAAATAGTAAATTTTAATTAGTTATCGGGCCATGGGCTGGTTTATAAGAAAGCCCGATAAATAAATATTAACCATTAACCATCATTAACCATCAGTTAGGTCGTACCGTACATCGTCTTCTTCAATCCTATACCTCACAGTCTTGCAAATCTACGCCGGCGACGGTAAATTTCTAGCTATCCATTTTTATTATTTTCTTTTCTTCTTAACCTCTGTCCATACCCACAATAATTTGAAAGGGGGATGATTTAAAAAAAAAAAAAAACTTAAGGGTTCGTCTCCGGTAATGGTGCCCCCGGAAAAATGGTGCCCTGTGCGGTCGCTCATGGCGCACCTGCTCAAGGCCGGCCCTGCTGATTTATATCACACTATTGTACTTCCTATTTATTTAGATTTTTGGTAAAAAATATTTTGGTTTGTTTTCAATGTTAAAGAACAAACATTTGGTGGCAAGATTGTTAACAAAAATAGTAATGTGTTGGAAACTATTAGTATGTATGTGTTTGCTTGTTAAGAAATTTAAGATGTTCGTGTTTGTTTTCAAAATTTGTAAATGAGCCAATCAAAAAGAACACTAACAAACAAAGACAAACGTACGGTTGAATTTGAATATAGAACTTTGTTCTTGAAACCTATGGTTTGAATTATAATCTTTGATTAATTTTATGTACTTGAGCCATTTGATTGCACACGTAACAACATCAATAACACAGATGTCCATACCTCAAGCGATATTCCGAACCTCAATCATTAATTTGTCGCTCGAGGATGACGTCAACTCATTCCAGAAGGAAACCGATTAACTCGTAAAACTCCATGACTTGCATATATCTAGAGAGCTCAGTGACACCCTCGTGTTGATGTCTGCAAGATTTTTATACTCAAACACCTCAACAAGGGAGCATGATTCATCATGGAGGAGCCTCTAAGTTATATTTTTTCGTGATCATGGAGGTAAAGCTCTCACGGTTCACACGCACTCTCTCTCTCTCTCTCTCTAAGTTATACATATATAATTAATAAAAAATGGTGAAGCGAAGGGTTGTCGATGCGAAAATCGTTTTGAGCGTGATGTGATCGAGTGGAATGTATAATCACCAAATCCATCACAACGACAACACCGACCGGATAACTTTAGCCGTGTTAAGAAACCAGGATCATAAGCCTCGATATATTATAAGTTGTTCATTATAACAATATAGTCCATCAAAATATTTCCATATGGGGTATATCTTGCATACAACTTTATTCAAATTAAATCTACCTTTCTTCAATTGCAAATTTTGACAACTCTTCCCAGACAATGATCTTTAGGTCGTTGATGAGGTAGGTACCTTATTGGGCAACTTGGATTTTCTCTTTCAAGTCTGTCATATAAATCAAATATAGTTTATCAAACAATGTTCAATAAGGTACTCACCATTTTAAGCATAAGATTGCTGATATTTTTACATATACAATCTGACGGTTGAAATTCTGTTTCAGACTTCAAACTGGAGTATTGATGATTGGTAGGTTGATGTGTTTAAACCCAAAAATTCAAAATTCAAATTCAACTAGTGATTA
The DNA here is from genome assembly GCA_030867185.1 of Tagetes erecta. NCBI lineage: Eukaryota > Viridiplantae > Streptophyta > Magnoliopsida > Asterales > Asteraceae > Tagetes > Tagetes erecta. The sequence goes on along the minus strand of CM061490.1, from coordinate 77,016,911 downwards.
TTGATACTTACTTGTATTTCAAAAGAAAATGGTGAAGGAAGATTGAAATCTCTAGCTTTGCAAGCTCATTTCCAGGGCAAAGTCTAGTTCCTCCACTAAATGGTAGAAATGTCCCAGGTTTAGGTACATATCCCTAATCATCATGCATGCTCACATGATCAATTAAAATGCATGTACAAGTAAGTTAAAAAGCCATTGATACAAGAAATAGAACACTTACATCCCATCTTGAAGGATTAAACTCTTTGGGTTTAGGATAATTTTCAGGATCATGGTGAAGACTTCTATACCAAAGTAATACCTTCCATCCCTTAGGAATAACATAACCTAAAACCACATCACAATTAACTTCATATATATAAGTTAACAATATTAATAATGTGTTTTAGATATTTAACGGTCGAGTTAACGACCAAACCTTTGAACTCGACGTCTTTCTTGGCTTCACGAAACGTCATGAACGCTAAGGACACCACACGAAGCGTTTCATCAACCACCTTTGAGAGATACTCCATTTGCCTATACTCCTTTAGTGTCAAACCGTTTTGCCCCACGGGCATACTCTTCACAATCCTCTCTTGTTCTTCCTATAGTAATTTAAATGCATGATATGATGGGTTAAATTGGTCAAGACCATCCATACAAATGTGCATTTCTTGATTTAATTAATTACCTTTGCGGTTTGGAAAACTTGAGGGTGTGCTTGAAGAAAGATAGTTGCCCACATCATGATGTGTGCAGAAGTTTCATGGCCCGCGTTTAAGTACGATAGAAGTATGTCGATGATTTCCTCCTTGTCTAGTCTTCTTCCATTATCGTCTTCACACTCTAGGAGAAGATCAAGCATATCCTTTCGTGTTATCCCTTGGGGCGTTTCTCGTCTCTTACTATGCTCGTTTATTGTTCCATCTAATATGGTTAAGAGCCTCCCTCTTGCCTACAAGTGTAGTCATTAGCTAGGGATCTCAATTTCTAACACCACATGTACTTTACAAGCTAGTTCTGGTCCTAGTCTAAACATATATAGCTGATCATACAATTCAGGTCTAACTTGTAATCACATTTAGCACTTTCTTAAAATGTTTTTTTAATTAATATTGTAAATTTTATAATAAATAGTTTGAAAGATAAAAGAGAGCATCAAATTTTATGTATAGGGCCGGGATCGAACTTAATTATTTTAAATAATTTTTCTTAAAACAACGATTGGTGCAACGCTAAAACCGTTACAGTCAAAACGTGTAGTGCAATGATCGAGTTATGCGTTATAAATGTAAACACATGATGGAGTCACAACTGTAATTTATAGTAAACAAACAAATTAAGGCCGGGTTAGCATATATAACAAACCTTAAGTGCTTCATAGTAATTGGAATAAATTTACAAATGTGGCCCTCGTTATCATTTAACTAACTAACTAATTGATCAAAGAATAATAAATCCATAAATGTTAACATACAATTACTTGATGGGAGTAATATGTAATTAGTGTTAATAGGGTTTCTCATGGGATTTGCTATAAATATAAACCTAGGGAGGCTAATACAGGTGGCTCACTTCTACCTAACATCACTTACGTATCAACCTGTCCTCCTCTAATCTATTCGGTTGCCTCTTACACCGAATACTCCATCCTAACGAGCATCCCAACGGGAACCGATCATGTCATCGTCTAAATCTTCAACTGTCATGACCCGATTACCAGGTACGCATTACTTTAATCATGTTTTTCCCTTATACCCTAACGGATCTAATCAACATGTGGTATCAGAGCGATGTTGCTCAATTAGATCCGTTAGTTTCCCTAAGATCTGGAATTAACCTACGGAAAACAAAAAAAAATCTTGATTAAGCCAAGGATATAGTTTTTTTTATATATATAACCTACGGGTGAATTAAGTTTTTTATCATAAACTTCTAAGATCTAAGCAATATAAGATCTCTAACTCCAAAATCAGAATTCGTTAAACAAAACTTAAATGTAACTTTCGAAGCTTTAGAAAGAAAATAAAATTCACGCTTTACGGTTTTCTATTCTAGTAACAATATAGCTTTAAATCGTGGCAAATTATGAAGCTTATATATTGTGATTATTATATTGTATCATGTGCTCCGATTTGTTTAGATAATTATTGATTCGGTTTTCATGAAACTACTCAATAGCAAGTTACATTGATAATTTACTTTCTTTAATTTAGATGAATAATTTTGCCAACTATGGATTACTAACAAACCCATTACAAGTAAACACTTATTTTGATGAAGATCACCGTACTCGGATATGGTTTGTTTCCTTAAATTTTTGGTAACTCTATCTTCAAGTTTTCATATAAAATATTTAATTTAACTTTAAATTACAAATTGATAATCTTGGATATAGCTAATACCCCATAATTTGAAACAAGATACCCATATCTCTAAAATTCAAAATTACTAGGATATCTTAGAATATATCCCTTAAAGACACACTAATTATTATGAGTACCTAAATGAAAGTAACTCCATTATGAGTACTTCATAATGAGTATCTAAACTAAGCACTTAAAACGTGAATACTCTTATACGAATACTAAGACGCGTAAACCTTAATAGTACCCATAAAATTTTTGGTTTTAATAAACCTTAAATACTCTGTTTATGAGAACCTAATAGATTTGCTTAACTTAAACAAGACGATAATATAACACTTCTGGCCAACGCTGATGTGTTACTCAAGTCAAAACTGTTTAAGTCTAACTAAGCATTGTCAATAAATGTCTCTTAGCTGATAAGACATTCTCATGACACTCGCTTAAAATGGATGAACATCTCACTTCTGGCCAAAGCTGATGTGAAATGATTATACATTACGAAACTGAACATGTGATTTTTAGTGTCATACTTCTGGCCAACGCTGATGTCACACTTAAGATCACATACTAAATACTAATTTTCCATAATGCTTAAATGACTGCTAGTAACCAACGCGAAACCAGCCATTTAAGTAGGACTTACTTAGTCTGTTATTTTGGTGTTATAACAGACGATATCACATCTTCAATTAAAATATTGTCTGCCTAATTTGACTACCTATTAAAATAAATCACTCTAAGTTCTTCTATTGAACTCATCTTAATATATGATCCACTATATATTAAAACCTATGGTCACTGAATATTGTGAATTTTGCTTCATATAATGTTTCTATAAAATTCCTCTTGTTAATCTTGATGATCTCTTTAGACATTATCACTGCTCTTCCTAATACGTGTATAGCTAGAGCATTATAAGTGGTTGAATTTTAGTAAAATGTCTCTTATGATAATCAAGACTCCTTTATTGTTGTTTGGGGAGTTGTTGGATAAAAATCAAATAAACTTCTTATATGCATGTAAAAGAAAAGGATAATGATAATAGTGCACAAATCATAACAATGAAATACATTGTCCTTGTCCTCAAGGCTTAACATGTTATACATTAAAAGTCTTCTAGTGCATCTCATAACAATTCCTAAATTAACACAATCTAATGCTCTTCAAAATCAGTCACCACACTCTTATTCACTAGTGAGAAATGAGTCGACTGATAACATTGCGAGTAAAGGAAGCTAGTAGGATGCCTAAAACTAGAAAACTAGATTTGTTCACCTTAATACACTATCCTTGATAAACACGAAGGAAAAATCATAACATGATGGATAGTTCTAAGGTCCAATAACAAAATGCAAGAAAATGTTTCCATCTCTTTGTCCTCGAAGAAAAAAAAACCAGTAATGATACTTGAATCCATTAGTATTCCAAATAACATATTACAAGTTGGATTTAGTTTTAAAAATTGCTTAAAATTCATCCTCTAGAAACAAACCAAACTACAACTATAATGAGAGTTAGTGACATGCTTAAGGCGGTAAACACCATAAAGACTGTTCTTGTATCAAAACTTTATGATACCTAGCACGTTTCAAAATCACTCGGAACTTAGTATCAGTACTAAAGTTAGACATTTACAGTTATGGGGACTTGCGCCATAACATAATCACTCTTACTTAGACCTCTCAAAGTTGTCGGTTATAACTATTTAGTTGTAATGGAAACTTCAATTACTTAAAACTAGATGATACATCTAACATTGTGTTAAGGGAATAAACAAGATATCACTAAGAGTTCTAAAGTTTTATACACTCCAATGTTAGTGGATCTTATCCCAAAGTGGAATATTTGGACTCAAGCAATTTATCACTTACATAAACGATTATCTTCCTTATATATTCTTGCATTCAACATAAGGAAACTGTTAATCACCTGAAACTTTTAAGATCAACTCGATCATAAATTAAAAGTTGTGAGACAATAGTAGGTAAAGATTCAGATTAACATAAAAACATTGGTAACACTCCAGTCCACCTCATGAAATCTATAAGGACTATAAGTTTGTTAACCAATAAACCATGTCTGGTACCGCTCAACATAATCATTTAGTTGAGAGGATAAAAGTACCCTTAACGACATGATAAGAAGTATGTTAGTCATCACGTTTTATCGTTATTTCCGTGGACCAAGGCTTTACAATGACAACAATTCGTATACTGAACAAGGTTCCTATAAATAAGTCCATAAATTTCATTTTGAAAATCTGGACATGAAGGAAACTAAGTATAAATCACACGATAACCTTAGTTGTTAGCCGAATATTGAACCTCAAAATCTTGAACGTAAAAAAAAAAAGTTGACTTGGCAATCTTAAGTTCTTAGATGTTACTGACTTTCCCACTAAGCATGCTAAGTTTCTAAGAAAATTCTAAGATCAGTGGGAGCAGTAAAAGTCCTTATTATAACTTGCATGATGTACAAGAAGCGGGGGGAGAGACAAAGTTAAATTTCACTCCGTATTTAACTCCGGTTACACTTCTTGCACACCAAACTGCACTTAATGGCATTACACCACTTCCACCCTACTTAGAAAAATAATACAACTCCCAATACACCTGACTTAATGAATAAGAGGAAATATATGAAATTATTAATGAATCTACCAAACCCTAAAATCCAGCTTAGTAGGTCATCATGGCATATCTTGCCTATTATTTTTTGATGAATCAACAACCTACCTCAATAAAGCTAATATAGGTATTGGAAAGCTTACTGATCCGACCTCTTATGAAAAAACCATTATCAACGATCAATCTTTGAATGGAATAAAGCTATTAAGCTTAAATTCCCTAAGTCAGAATAATATTTGTAATTTAGTTGAATTATCCAATGGGTCTTAACAACTAGTTAAACGTTACAAAAGCATGATTGATTCTTACAAACTATAATCTAATAAGAGGATCAAGAGTTCTTTTCCTAAAGAATTTTTTGTCTCACTAAAGGATCATTATGTCCTAATTACTCACTTATGATTTAGAGTTGCAAATTGTGGATATTAAAATCTCTTTCCCTTAATGCTAATCTGCATAAGACATGTTCATAAATCAATCTGAAGGTTTTAAGCTTGAAGAACAAGAACACTCATTCTATAAGATGAGCAAATCCATATAAAGGGTTCAAAACAAGAAAGCATATCAGTGAACTAAAGAATTAAGTGGATTAATTAATCTACCTCAAGAAGAGTGGGAGCAACTAATACAATACTTGTCGTTATACAAATAACATTCTTTTAGACAAGTAATAATTTCTTTCTGTTGCATGAGTCAAAGCGGATACTCTCGCATAATTTGACATAAAGAATATTGGAGATGCTTCTTACACCATAAGCATCAAAGTACACCAAGATTGACCTAATGAAACATTAAATTATTTCATAAGGTTTACATTAACTATGTGTTCACACGTTATAACATGCAACATTGCTCTCAGTCAATAACTCCAGTAATTAAAGGAGATTAATAACAGAAGTTAAACTAACTAAATAAGATTGGTACCTTATGCTTCATAAATTAGAAGCCTTACACACGTTTAAGTTTGTGATCGTTCAGATATTGCCTACAATGCTAAACAACTAGACTGGTAAACGTAATTCCAGTCTAGATCATCATAAAGCGCCTGAGAAATTATTGCAATATCTATAAGAATTGAAAAGGTTATAATTTAAACGGTGGAAGAAGTGAAAGAACATAAAAGTAGTTGACTATCTTATTCTACCTTTGTTGCGCTCAAAGAAAACAAAAGGTCAACTATAGGGTATATCTTTATGTCAGCAGACAAATTTATATCATGGAAGAGTCATATGATATTGTTAACAACAACCTAAGTTATAATGACATAATGTGTTGCTTACTACAATGCAATGTCACTAAATGTTGTTGGAAAATTTACTAGTAGACTCACAATTCTAGTTCCGTTTGAACATCATATTGAAGACTTATTGTGATAAAGCCAGCTACCCTCTTTCTCGATCAGTAACAGTTCGAGAGGAGTTGCATCAACGTTCGATACAGAATTATTATTGTTCATTGATGAACAAGTAGAGGAAACTAAATCTTTGTATCGAATACATTCATGATATGCTTATGGATCCAATAACTGGTCTCTCACCCATAAGTCTTTTCTAAGGGCCCATAATAAAGACGGGTTAACTAATGACCATGTACAACCGCATATCGTACTATGAATGATTAACTGTTGATTTCTAACTTTCCTCATTCGTTTAAGATTTGCTTGTCTCTAAATACGGCCATGCATGCCTAAAGGACGTATAGACAAATAAATGTGCAAATCAACGTCAAGGGCTAATTTGCCTCTTTGATCCTAACGTTTAATTAAGTCTTAAATTGGGATTGTAGTATGATTAATGGGGGTCTTGAATTTGACTATCAGTTCAATGACTGTATTTCTCTGCTACTTTTCTGATCTAAAGGCTAAAATGAATATTAACCCCTGATCAGGCTAATCTAATATTCATATTAAATGATAACTTGGCCAAGTGGGAGAATGTTGGAATAAATTTACAAATGTGGCCCTCGTTATCATTTAACTAACTAACTAATTGATCAAAGAATAATAAATCCATAAATGTTAACATACAATTACTTGATGGGAGTAATATGTAATTAGTGTTAATAGGGTTTCTCATGGGATTTGCTATAAATATAAACCTAGGGAGGCTAATACAGGTGGCTCACTTCTACCTAACATCACTTAAGTATCAACCTGTCCTCCTCTAATCTATTCGGTTGCCTCTTACACCGAATACTCCATCCTAACGAGCATCCCAACGGGAACCGATCATGTCATCGTCTAAATCTTCAACTGTCATGACCCGATTACCAGGTACGCATTACTTTAATCATGTTTTTCCCTTATACCCTAACGGATCTAATCAACATGCAAAACCAGGTACATTTATAGCCATTGCTTTAAAGCCACAGTTAAGAATGGCGCTCTCTTTCTCCATGGCTTGCAATAAGTGTTCAATCTCTGAGCTTAAGAAAATATAGGTGATTATCTTAAAAGTTAGCCTTTGGAGTTCGGTTAGGAACTCGATTCGGCCCATTTGTGACCATTTTTCCAATGCCGCGATCACATTGGTCTCAATGTAGGGGGTGTATATTGACAAGGATTCATGACTGCTGATTGGTGTTTTAGTCAACCTACGAAGCCTTTTGTGTTCTTCGTAAGATATCCCAATAAAAGATTTTCTTCCAGCGAGTTCAATCGTGGAATCGGGCCATCCATGCTTGAACGTATCGTCGTCTAACAACACTTTTCGAACTATTTCGGGTACGGTCACGATGATTGTAGGACTACCGAACATCATCGACTTGTAAATACCGATTGGCCCATATCTACAGAAGTTTTTAAACATATCATATGCATATCATAAAAAAAACTCCTTAATAATATTTATGATATACACCCATTTTATTACATGTCATTCTTTCAAGCATGAAATATCATTGTCACATATATATGTTTAGGTGTCAATTTTACATTCATAATTTCACATCATTTGTTCAATACGACAATAATTTTTTTAATCATCTAAACATTTCCTATTAAAATATTAGTCATCTCGTGTTAAATGCACGAGTTTTAACCACCAAACATAAACTTATTTTTGTTATGTATTCCAAACACATAATATGTATTTATACATTTGTTTTTTAATTTTTTTTAATTATTTTAATAGAATTTTTATTTTTTTAAGTTTAAGATTTGGTTTATGGTTAGTTTTCTATTACATATCGTTCATATTGTTCAACCCATGTGATACTCGAGTTACTAGCCTAGTCAAATTAATATAAGAGGATACAATAAATAAAAATCCAAGAGTAAATTAATTTTGTTTTTTCTCATCGTAGTCCGGTGAAATAACCATTTTCCTTTGATCATTTCGATTTCAGGTTTCCATCATGTGATTTGTAATTTATAAAGAATAATTGGCGTTTGAAAGGTTATCGAGGGAAGAGAAGAAAAAATTTGATGCCGGATGAAAGGGAAGAGTAGAAAAAAGAGCGTCAAAAGGTTATCAAGGCCAAACTTGTAAAAGAACAATTGGCATTTGAAAAACAACAATTGGAGTTTGAACAAAAACAATTGGAGTTGAAAACGATTCGAGATGAGCAATACAACCGCGATATCAAAAAGTTCTTCCAACTGCATGAACACTTGACCGGCAAACACCTGGAAGTCGTGCTTGCTCGGAAATAGGAAATCGCAGCCCAATATAGATGGATTGCGATTTTTAGTATTTTTTTGTTTTAACAGCAGGTTACTTTTAGTAACGTTTAGTTTTAATCTAGTTTAATATATTATCATGTATTTTATTTTATTTTTAATGAATTGTAGTTTTATTTTTATTTTTAACAAAATGCGTTTTTTTATTTAAAATTAAAATGAGTTAGGGAATGAAATATTTCTTGCCATCAATGGATGGAGTTTTAGGAGATGAAATGGTTGATAAAAAAATGATAGATGTTAAATTTTTATTAATGGAATGGTAGGAGATGGAATTGACCGCACCTGACCCTTAATTGCGTTATCTACATATATAGTATCCAAATCTTTATTTTATCAATATCATATAATCAAGTAGTAATGTTAATTAAATCTTTTTAATTAGAAAAAATTAACCACTACTTTTTCTATTTGTCTATCAAAATTCTAGCTAAACTTAACTCACGACCTTTTAGTTGTAAGACTCCGCTACACCTAACACCCACCGAATCAACGAGGCAACGGTAACTTTTTTGGGTAAAGGGTTACCCCGATGATTCTATATATTAACATCAAAATGAAAGAACAAGAAGCATGGCAGTAAACCATACTCGTTCATTCATGAGACATGCCCCATGAATGTGAACAAAAAACCAACAAGACAAAAGCTAAGAAAACATAGCAAGCCAAATACAACCACTAACCTAGCTAAAACCAAGCTAGATCAACTAAAAACAAACAGACAATCATCCTGCAGCCCGTAAGAAGAGTAAAATGTTATAGATTTGTCCCATATAAGTTGTATAGACAACAAATAAAAGGTTTATAGACGGCTTCCTCACACTAAATCTTTCAAAGTACACTTTCAGTTTTATATCAACAGTAGGTTTAATACCCGTGTGTAACACACGAATTAAATAATAATATGTATAAAGAAATTGCAATCTATCATGTTTAAACATTAATTTGTGAATATTATTATTTAATAATTTAACTCCATCAACTTTACATGGTGAAAATTCCTCTCAATTCCCTCCCAAATTTCATATTATAGAACAAAAATATTTTTCCTCTCCAAAAAATAGTCTCCTCTAAAACCTTAAATTATTATATAGACTAGGTTTAATACCGGTGTAGACACACGGGCTGAATAAAATAAATTATGATCGAAATCACCTGTGGACAAAATCCGATATGAAGGAATCAGGATCGCTAGACTTGAAAGCTCGAAGGAACGACCACATGTTTCCGACGAGTGGCCAACCGAGGTTACCCGGTGGCAGACTCCCTCTTTTCTTGCTACCTAAATTGGTCTCGTAAAACCATACATTCATATTCTTCAATCCCCATATCAAAACCAATATTAATCCCAACAATACTCCCACATAATAAGAGCATTCACGGTGGAGTTGGTATAATTATGTGAGTGGGTTTGGTAAAATTTTATGGAATGGTTTTGAGTGGTTGTGAGTGAAGGAGAGAGAAAATATATGGATGGAGGAGAGAGAAACGGTAAATTTAAGGAAATATATATGGGTAGAAGAGAGAGAAACGGTAAAATGTAATGATTAATTTATAAAAAGTATTATTTAATTGAAAGGAAAGAGGAAATATAGTGTAAATGTAGTGTTTTTTAGTGTAATTTTAAAGATAAGGAAAAAAAACCCGCTGTGAATGCTCTAACCTATCGTCCCTTTAACTTCACCAAATCCCATTTTCAAATTTAACACACTTAATAATTTTCCTCTAAATATACATCCGTAGAGAGACTGATATACATATTTATAGAGAGGGTGAAATTGAGTGATAGGGAAATTAAGTTGGTTAAATAGATGTAGTTGGCCATTAAAAAAAGAACATATATAATGGGGTGTTATAAAAACCCAAAAAAAATAGAATTGTACCTGAAGCATGAAAAAGGTGATCTAATATTTAATTTGTTAAGATATTCGGATCGCTTTCTATCCGATATTCGAATTAAGTACTTCATTTGGATAGGATATTTAAAACCCAGTGTTCTTTTTCTTAAGGTGTCCATTATTTGAAGACGATTCAAAATATTATAAATTCGATTCGAATCGAATTCAATTAAGGTTATTCGAAATCGACTTTCGGTAATTCGATTCGCATTCTATTCGAATAATTTTGTCGAACGTGGAACGAATACGAATATGATTTTCAGTATTTGCATTCGCCCAATTTCAATAACAAATATATATATTCAATATTTCTAATTAGTTATTTATATATGAATATAACTTAATGAGCATGATATAAAGTTAAAAATACATAAACCCAACTCATTACTCAATCTTGTTGTTTCTCAATATGGACATGATTTGATGTTGTGGCAGCCAGTGTTGTTAAAACGGCCGGTTCGACAGGTCGGACCGCTTTTATGTTTTATGAATATAACTTAAGATACCCTCGTTAATAAATAAAAGTCTGTTATGTTTTATAACTAGAATATATTAGGGATGAGATTGGTACTGTACCGGTACCGAACCGGTACCGATACCGAAAATACCGATACCGAAAACATGGAAAAGTGGGTACCGGTACCGATACCGAATCTATCGGTACGGTACCGGTTCGGTACGGTACCGGTACGGTATAGGTACGGAACAAGTACTTTTAGGTAAATTTAAGGTATTGGTACCGAACCGGTACCGATACCGAAAATACCGATACCGAAAACATGTAAAAGTGGGTACCGATACCGGTACCGAATCTATCGGTACGGTACCGGTTCGGTACGGTACCGGTACGGTACGGGTATCGGTTCGGTATTTCGGTACCAAACGCTCATCCCTAGAATATATAGAGCCCTAGTTCTATCATCCCAAACCTCTGCTGCTTATGTAAATCAATAAATTATCAGCACCATGACATATGTCCATTCTCTTCACTCATCTGACCACCATTGTCATCATCTTCTTCTTCTCTATCTTTGACTGCTAGCATAACAGCTCTAATCGCCTATGTTCCATTGTTGGAAACCACCACCGTCGGACATCCTCCTTCTCCAACAAAACCATCGTCACCAACACCATTGGAGCACCATCTCATCAATACCACCGGAGCACCATCTCAACCAATGTTTCGTCGTCGGTTTCGCTCACAACCCCCACTAGTCCTCATTCACCTCCATCTCCTCTCACTACACGATCGACATAGCAACTGTGACCACCAATTTCAACCAGCCACCACTAAATTCCACAATAACGCACCATCGTCTCCGCCTTCCACCACCAAAATCCATCCCTGATCTGAAATTACTTCCAACCTGTCTTTGAATTAGGGTTACGATTGAAATTAGAGAGGTCGATTTGGGGGATATCATGTGCTTTAAATCTTGTAGGTTTAGGTCATTGTTAAAAATCTTGGACGAAGGTCGGTTTGCGATGCCGACAAGGGTGGTGGTGATTATGGCCGGATTTTACCGGAGACGAAGAAATTGATGGTCGGGTTTCTGTCCAAAACCCTTTCACATGGACTGGTTTCTAAGTTTATAAATTTTATACTTATTTTAATTATAAAATATACATATGATTTTAATTTATTAACAAGGGTAGTTTAGTCATTTTACAAAAACGTAACGAGATATGTAATGGAGTTAGTATTTTGGGTGCAAACAGAGACAAAAATGAAACAATAAGGGGCAAGTTACGGTTTTAAAACCATAGGGACGCAAATCGCTAAATTTAACAAAACACAGGGACGCAAAAGGCAAATCACTCAAATTTCTAAGTATCAGTTGTACTTGGTATGACAAGTAGCAAAATTTGATCTTGATGTATTATAATAATTATAGGAGTATTGGATATTAACGGACTTAACTATTAGTTTTTTGTCGCTACCGGTGCCTACTTTTGAAATATGTGCTGGCGGTCCCAACTTTTATCATTTTGGCCACTAATGGACTCGACGTTAAAAAAGTTAACGGCGTTAACTTTTTTTTTTGAATTTAAGTCGACATTTTAAGGTTTTTGATCGGAAAAAGAATACGAGTCGATTGATATAAAATTTACATCGAAACGGTACTCCAAATGACAAAACGATGCTTTATCGGGGTGTTTAAACCTAACGGTTCTTTAACCGGATGTACAAATTTCGTCGTTTAGATCATCGTTTCGATGTAATTTTTATATCAATAGACTCGTATTCTTATTCCGATCATAAACCATAAAACATCGACCTGAAATTCCAAAAAAAAAATTAACGCCGTTAACTTTTTAACGTCGGGTGTCCATTAGTAGCCAAAATGATAAAAGTTGGCACCGCCAGCACATATTTCAAAAGTTGGGACCGGTAGCGGCCAAAAACTAATAGTTAGGTCCGTTAATATCCAATACTCCATAATTATATTAACTTTACCAACGGACTTTTAAAAGTTATTAAAAAATCCGAAGGGTTTTCTACGTAGAATATGTCGTTAACCGGGTGAAAATGTACACTGACATCTACTGATAGGGTGAAAAGGTCCGTGACCTTAAGGTCACAAGTTCAAATCTAATCGATTATAAAAGTTCATGTCGGAACCATGGTCCTCGGATTGAAACGAAGGTGGTGTTGAGAAGATTATGTAAGACCATTGTAGGCAATATATGCTACAAATCCCTTGTGAACAATCTCTATAACAAGTATATGATGGCAAGTTGGTTTTTCTAGGGTTTGCCCATAGAAACCATGGCCACCAATGTATGACACAAGTACAAAACCACAATCAACAACCAATTTAGTTCTAAAAAGTGATGTCTTTTGTTGGTCTATCATCTTCATGTGTTTAATTTTTGGGATTTACTTTACCTTTTTGTTTATCTTTTTGTGAAGTGAAAATGATAGCTCGTTGACCACAAGGCTTAGATGGTTGAGTTGTTTTGATAGCTCAAACTCCATATTCTCAAAAGTCAAAACTTGTTAGTTGGTGAAATGTTGATACATGGGTTCACCAAACCTTTGGATAACTATAGCCCCCAATAAATAAATTGTTGTAATTGACAAAAACGTGTTACACAAATAGGGTCATGATATATTAAATTACCATATCAAGAGACTTTTTCTTTAATATTTCATACTAAATTATTACTCGTGTTACATAGATAGGGTCATAAAATATTAAATTGGTAGAAGAATTGAGCTATTAACATATAATAATCAAAACACAAACATAAGGTATTATTATTCAAATTATCAGTAACAAATATTAAACTCAAAATTGCGTCACGAATTTATTTTGGAGAAGAAACTTTCAAAATAACTCAGATCTAGTATACAACGTTTTATGTCCAGTTGGTAGGAATAAATATTCCTATCGGCACCTTTAGCAATAGTAATAGTTCGAATCGTGAAAAGCTCACATGGATGTCTACAATAACATAGCATAAGTGCCGAAAGGGCATCACTTTATGATAATTGTACTATCTAAAGCAAACCTTTGGACTCACCTCTTCTTTTGACCTACTACATACACAAATCTTGGTCCATGTTATCAAGCTAGAGGTCTAAATTTAAACTTATCCTAAGGCTGCTGAAACCCAAATTTAATTCCTTTAACTACTGATGTCAATCAAAAGTAGTAAAGAAAAAAAGTATAAAGGTGTAAACTATAAAACTCAATCCTCAACAATCCAAACCTAGAAATAACTGAAGTTATACAAATGATAATCGACAACATCATTAAACTACAACAATACAATACACATGAATGAGCTTATTTAAAAGGGTATTCAAATATATTTTGAATGAAGAGCTAGCTTAGGAATGTATTGTTGGCTTATTTCAATTAATGTGTCATTTGAAACAAAGTTGCGTGAATATTATCCTCTTAATTATCCTTTTGGCGGAAATTGAAGGCCACAAATGGTTTCATTAAATATTATATGTTTTTTAAATTTTTTTATTAAAAGGTATAAATAATAATTAAAAAATGCTTTTGTTTTTATTACATAAAGCATTAGTTTTGCTTGCAAATGACGTCTCTTTTCGCAAAAATAGGTGGGTTAATTTAGTTGGTTGATTGCATTATGATTTATGACTAGGCTATATTCCATTCTTATCGACCCATGCAAGAACGAACAGAATATTTTTGCAGAAGTTATTATGCATAAAAGTTTTTAATCATTGGGATAGATGGTTTATTGGAGAGTCTTTACCTCTGAAAATATCATTTTGTAGATGTTTCAGGTTTAAAACCTAGGTATATACATATTAAAGTGTAATTTAAATTAGTAGCAATTTACTATTAAAAAAATTATGCATAAATTTCGTCTTAAAATTTATAGTTACGAGTAAAAATTTTACTCTAATTAATGTTCTCTATTTGTTTCATGTAATCTACCAATTACTAGTTATATTTATAAAATCTTAGCAGTTTATAAGAAAATTAAAAGCTGGTGGCCCCGGAGCTAGGAGCCATATTTTGATCTAAAAACTGAGTTAACAGCAGCTATAAGTTTTTAGTCGCTACCGGTTTCAACTTCTGAAATATACGTTGGCGGTCCTAACTTTTATCATTTTTGCCACTAATAGACCATCGTTAAATTTTTTTAACGGTATTAAGTTTTTTTTAATTACTGACCAACGTTTCAGGGCTTTTGATCGGAAGGAGAATTCGAATCGATTGATATAAATACCTCGCAACAGTGTTCCAAACGACTAAATTTGTACATCAGATTAAAATACCGTTAGGTTTAAACACCCGATTGAAGTACCGTTTTGTCATTTGGAGCAACGTTTCGATATAATTTTTTATATTAATCAATTCGTATTCTTCTTCTGATCAAAAGCCCTAAAACGTCGGTCTGGATTTGAAAAAAAACTTAACGCCCTTAATATTTTTTAAAGACGGTCCATTATGGCGAAAATAATAAATTGGGACCATCGACATATATTTCAGAAGTTATAACCGGTAACGGCTAAAGACTTATAGTTATAAGTGCTAAGGTTCAATACTCCTTAATCATAACATTGTTATTTTGTAATTAATTTTAGGATATCATCTTTTGATACTTTTAAATATTATATACTAGCATTAATACCCGTGTGTTACACACGGGTTAAATAGTAATATTTATATAGAAATTATAATCATTATGTTTAACGATTTATAAATATTTAACATTTGGCTCAATCAACTTGCATGGTAAAAAATTTCACTAAATTTTCCCTTCCAAACTTCCTATTATAAAAAAGATATTTTCCCCCCAAAACCTTGATTTATTAGATACTAGATTAGACCCTGTCTAGTATACGGGTGGAAACATAAAAAAACACAATTATAAAACATTATGAAAAAATAACATTTGAAAATAAATTACATATTCAATAAAAGATATATGAAAATAGAAACACAAATTACATTAAAACTCTAATTTGAGCCTTAAACAAATAGAAACTACAAATATAATATAAGCACCAAAGTAGATATCAACGCTTTTAATAAGAGTATCTTATAAATCCTATAAATTGATTTTAAAAAAGATTAAGAAAAATAGACATACAAATAATCCAGGTGACACTCATGTACCGGGTTGAGCATACGGGTCGGCATGCGTCGGTCTAGGTCGTAAATTGAGATGAGTTTTTTGGTAAGTTGTTTGTTTTCCGTTTTCACAGTGATTTCAAGTATGTAAATAAGGTAGATTGAAAATTTGGAAGAGATATTATGGGTGATTTAATGTTATCGATTTCTTTCCATACATAGCTTAGAAGAGAATATTCTTAGTTTTGAGCGGGAAAAATACTCCAAAACCCTCTCCAATGAATAACATGTATCCTCTAAAACCCTCTTTTATTAGAATGTATAGATATAGATAACTGAATTTGTGATATTTTTTTTTACTTTTTAGCACTAAAAGTAATAAATGTGAAAAAAAACCAAATTTAAACTTTTCAAACGAGAGAAATTATTCGCTTCATTATATGCTAACCTAATAATAATGAAAGACTCACACTTAATTAATAGAGTAAATTACATTTTTAGGCCTTTGTAATATGTCAGATTGCAGGTTTTAACATTTTCTTTAAATTTTTACACTGATTGACCTTTGATTAAATTAAAGGGTCAGTTTTAAGCCTTTTAACTTAACGGTCGTTAAATTTTTCAGTTAGTTTCCCTCATGTGCAATGCACATGAAGGTATATTAGTCATTTACTCTTAATGGACAAAACTTGTAATGCTTATTAGGGGAAATGTTATTGTTTAATTTATTATAACCCAAACCCACCTTTCCCAATTCTTTATCATCATCATCATCATCATCATCATCATCATCATCATCATCATCAATCATCCACCTAAGAACCAGTTTTGACGACCACCACCGCCTACCCCCCACAACAACCACCCACCACCCATGACCAACCATAGAAACACATGTTTACAAACTGAATTCAACACCAAAACCAAAACTCTATTCAAGTTAACCATCAACACCATCTCAATATTCAATTGTAATCGTTCAACACCACCAACCACGTCCTTAGACTGTACCATCATCACGCGGTATGGTTGCAACATAATCTACACCACCATCTAAACTGCCCCTAATTTCCGACCACCACCACCTACATAACCTTCCGCCAACACCATAATACACCACCCCATCCACCAACGAATGACTGTCATCAATTTCATAAAAACATCACTGCAACTACAGCAGATTGCTTCAAATCCCCTTCAACCGGAGGTGATTCAAGATTAAAAAAACCTAAATTGATGATTTTTTTCATAATCAAAACCCTAGACGACGAGAGTGTTGGTGAAATAAAGAATACTTAACCTGGTGGGTTATGGCAAAGAGTGGTGGTGGTAGCTGTTGTGTTGATGACCGACCAGAGACCAAGTGAGATCCGGTGGGTTATGGCAGGCAAGAAACAGAGTGTTAGTGTGCATCCGGTGGGTTGTTGCTGAATATGACTATGAAACTGAAGATCATTGTTGTTGTTAGGGTGATGGGGGTGGGTATGGGGATGGCGGGGACGGGGTTCAACCAAGCGCGGGCACACCGCCGCCGTTCGTGGTGGGGATGGCGGGGACGGGGATGGAGGGGACTGATCACCGATGCGGTGATGGATGGTAGGACCCATTTTTTGACCGTTAAAGTTGAAATTGGAACGTTGGGTTACGGGTATGGGTGGGGTCCAGGGTTGGGTTTACTAAATTAAAAAAAACACTTTTTTTTATATAAATTTACCTATAAATACATAATTTTTACACACAAAATACTCACATTTCTCTCAATCTCTCTACTTTCTTTTACCAAATAATATATACACTCACAATGGCACCAAAACAAAAGATCACCAAAAAAACCCATATCACGAAAAAATACCCAATCGTCTTCACAATTTTCTCCGTTTCAAGCCCCGCAACAAACATCTCCTCAAGCTTTTCAACAAAATCAACAACAAAGATTGCCAACCCAAGTGGAAATGGGTCGTTTCACATACGACGAAAACGCGTTGGATTACGGTAATCAATACGGTTTTTCTATTTATGCAAACCGGGTTGACCCATTTTATGATTATAACCAACAACATTATGAAGTGCGAAGAAGGGAACAAATCATCGACAAAGGCCAAGAGAAAACCATGGACCAAATTAGAGGAGTCATTGGCGAAAGCTTTTCTACATATTTCCGAAGATAAAAAAGTTGAAAATCAACAAAGATCGGACTCATTTTGGAGAACGGTTTTGCACCATTTTTCAGAATTAGTAGGCGGTACTGATCGAAGTGTCCATCAACTCAATCCGAAGTGGAAAGACTTAAACGCCAAATCCACACTTTTCAACGAGATCTACCTTAAATTGGTATATTTTTTATAATTGTTTTTATTCTTGTTTTTTATAATTCTTTTTATAATTGTTTATATAATTGGTATATTATTGTCTTTTTAAGGTTGAACAAAATATTAGTGGAGTTTCACATAGCGATTTGGTGACATTGGCGAAAAATAAATACATTTCTTTGTCCAAAAACCACCTTGAATTCAAACATGAACACGTTTGGAACGAGTTGAAAAAACACCTAAAATGTCAAGAACATGCACGAAGAGGTGCTAATTTAGAAGTTGGTCCAAGTGTAAAGAGGACCAAAACGTCCGTGGAGGGACACTACTCGAGTTCTAGTTGTGACATCTGCCCTGAACTCGAACCCGAATGCCCGACTCGAACCCGATCTTATCTATTCTAAATTGTATTCGTAGTTATTTTTCTGAAATTGCAACGTTCGTTATTATTATTATTATGAATAAAGGTATCAGATTTTTACGTTATTTCCGTCTTAGTTAATCGATCGTCTTATTGTCACAAAATATCTACGTTTATCGAATAAATACTATCTGTAATAATGAATCTCAAAAATATATATAGCCCATAAAAGAAATTTTATAAAAAGTTGTTAAACAAAGTTGTCTCTGAGTCATGGAATACTCATTCGACGTCATAAACATTTTAATGATTAAGTTAAATACATTTTTCAAACATAAAAATTTATAATTTCAAATACACATATATATATATACATAGATATATATTTATAATGATGTTCATGGTTATAAGTATTTATACAAATAATATTCTAAGAAAACTAAAATGGATTCGTATAAAATATTTAAAATACGAAAATACTATAATGTTTCGTATAAATTACCAATTTGTATTTTAAAACCCTAATTCCCCAATTTGTGATTTAAAACCCTAAATCACAAATCCGAAACCCTAGATCTTGGACTTTTGATTCTTGTTACTATTGCTTCGTTTCTAAGTTAGGGTTTTTCCCAATTAATTAGGTGGTACTAATATTTGGGCAACCCATGGTTTGTTATAGCTGCGTTTCTAATGATTCGAATATATTTGCAATTCGAGGTGAGTAAACTCATTCCCCCTTTTACTATTTTGCTTTTGGGGCTGAAATATGTGTTTCGATATTATACTACGGTTTTCGTTTCTTTGTTTCTATTTCAAAATGAGATCATAAAATGTGTTAATCTTGTCGGCCGCTTGATGCAAAATTATGTGATAGTCAATGTAGTTGTATTATTTGTAATTTCCGCCGGTACGATATTAGCGCTAATGGTTTGACAAACCCACCTACGTGTATTTCAAAATAGGTGATTTGACTCGGTGATTCTTTGGTTGATTCGTTAGGATAGTTATTGTTACTATACTGTGATACTTGTTGCTACGTTGCTATGTCCCTTCGATGCTTAAACAATTATTGATAACTTGTATATCGAGACGGTTAAATGACGGTTAAACGAAAGTTATCAATATTTGTAACATGAGTGGTTCTCATGACTTGTTGCTAAAGTTACCCCACGGGGTTCAAGGTACTTGGATTCGTTATTGGTTTCGTTGGTCTTGGTTGAGTAATATGATGAAATTGCTATGCACATAAGCTTGCGAAACATATTTATAATGATCTCGGATTTCATATTATGTACTATTAACTGTGTTTTACTCACTAGCTAATTCTTTAGCTAACTTATTTTACTCATATTTCAGGTGACGTTTTGCGCGTTTTATGCTTTTCAAGACATAGGATGCTTTTGGACCTAGAATAAATGAATAATAAATTGCTTTGGTTGTCAGCTTTATTTATGAATTTATGACTACTTATTCATCATTATGTCACGACATTTATTGCCTTAATAATATTAAAATATTCTTATAGTGTGCCATGTGCTTTGTACTATTGATATCCAATTTACTTGACAACCCGGTGTTTCCGCCGCCGGGCGGGGTGTCACACTAGTAGCATTCCCGACTTGAACGAAGACTCAACGCCCCCTCTGAAGACCCGCCCATCAAAGGGAAAGCAACCGGCCGATAGTTCAAACAAAAAATCGGGAGATTCGTTAGTCGATATCGTCAAATCCTACAAAAATTTGATGTCGGATGAAAGGGAAGAGAAGAAAAAAGAACATCAAAAGGTTATCGACGCCAAACTTGAAAAAGAACAAATGTTGATGACAAAGATGCGAGACGAGCAACTAGACCGCGATGTCGAAAAGTTCTTCGCACCACATGAACACTTGACCGACCAGCACTTGGAAGTTGTTCTTGCTCGGAAACGAGATATCGCGGCCCGAAATGGATGGGAATGCGACTTTTAGTAACTTTTTTTAGGAATTTTAGTTTTTAAATTTTTTAGGTATTTTAAATTTTAGTTTTAATTGTACGTGTTTTAGTAATTTTTAGTTTTAATCTAGTTTTTTTTATATTTTCATGTATTATATTTTTATTTCTAATGAAATGTAGTTTTATTTTAATAAGATGTTTTTTTTAATTAAAAATTAAAATGAGTTAGGGGATGGAATGGTTGTGGCGCCATCAATGGTTGTAGTTTTAGGGGATGAAATAGTTTATAAAATGGTTGATAGGTGTAATGTTTTTATTGGTGGGTTATTAGGGGATGAAGGGGATGAAATGGACCACCCCCTCACCCTTAAAGCCACTGTTGAAGTTTGAAAAGTGATGATTGGAGTTGAAAAACAATGGATTGTTGTTGATGGTATGGGAGTAGGTGAGTATAATAATAATAATAATAATAATAACAATAATAATAATAATAATAAAAATAATAATAATAATAATAAATAATAATAATGTTGCAAAAATAGTCTTTTAAAAGTAAAATGACCATAATACCCTAATGTGCATTTCACATGGGGGAAACTAACGGAAAAACTTAACGATCATTAAGTTAAAGGCCTAAAATCGACCCTTTAATTTAACCAAAAGTCGTTCAGAGTAAAAATTTTAAAAAAATATCAAAACCTGCAATCTGGTTTATTACAAAGACCCAAAAATTAATTTACTCTAAATAATTTAAAGGAAAGGATTGTAATTCTTTCCTATTCAATATTTTGTTTATAAATGATTCACATATTTGTAAAATATATTAAAAACATACACTTTCAAATATTTTGTTTATAATTAATGATTCTCATTTTTGTGGAAACATATCTTTAGATGAATTCGTGAATGATCTTTTAACATGGTAGTTAAGAGGGAGTTGGGAGAAGTTGTTTGTCTTAAAGGTCTTGGTTCTAGTTCAAACATTGATATTTGAGGTAATTACTGCTATTAAAAAAATTAAATGAATATACAAACACTTCTTTAAAATATTATCCGGTTCTTATGTTTCCTGTGTTTTTTAATATTGACCAATACTAATAAAGAAGTAAAATTTTACCACATGTCATTTTCTCAAGTATGACACGCTATTGACGTATCATTTTATCTTATGTGTCACTCATACATTAATCCTCTCAATTAAATTAAACAATCTTGGTTATTGATTGAATCAATTGTACATAATTATTTATTAAAATTCATTTCCTTTAATATCATAAAGTTATGAGTTTAAAATTCAACTACGATTTTATTAACTATATTAAATCACCGTAATTGATTATATACTTTGTACAATTAAATTGAATGGTTTAATGAAAAATTCTTACAATTTCGCCATCATAATAATAAATTTAAAATGAAGAATTTCTATAAGTCCGTCCTCATAATAGTAATTTAAATTTTGTCACTTCCTACTAAATTTAAAGTTTGGTTTCTATCTCAAATATCTCAAATTTTTATGTTAGAAAATTTAATACCAAGTTATTTTATAATAAAGTATGTGATTATTTAAATATTT
The DNA here is from genome assembly GCA_030867185.1 of Tagetes erecta. NCBI lineage: Eukaryota > Viridiplantae > Streptophyta > Magnoliopsida > Asterales > Asteraceae > Tagetes > Tagetes erecta. Next base: position 76,994,614 of record CM061490.1, on the reverse strand, counting down.
ATTTTAATAAGTTTTTATCAACCAATGTGTTACACGAGTATATAACTAAACTCGTGCGTGTATACACATGTAGAACATACATGATTTTAGATTAAAACCGTACAAATACCATAATTTAATAATTTGAACCTAAAGTAGTTGATCACTTGATCTAGCTATGATTCTGGATATGTGATTGATGCGTGTAATATATATAAAAAAATAAACACTAAAAACACCTAAGCTTTAAATTTATAAAAACCTAGACAGACTAACTAAATCACACACAACCGGCAGTGGACCGGTCGAATGTAATACAGCTTAAGTAAGTCCGGGTGTCGACCCACAGACTCTATATACTACGTTAAATAACTAGAAAAGACTCAACTAAACTAAACACGACTTAAATAAAAGATTTATTTGAAAAGGGGGGTTTTTGCTAAAAATAGAAAGTTACTAAAAATAAAAAGTTACGATTTGAAAACGGATTTAAAACAGATTAGAGAAAACAAACCACCTAGCCTAGAATCATCGTTAACTTTAATTATCGCTCACGTTGGACTAATGGTTATGGAACCGGGATCTAAAAAATATTCATTTAAAGGTGACGCTAACTAAGACCCTCGACCCTTCTCGAGAAGAAACCTAGAGTATCACAATTAAATTATTATCACACCGGTTACGGGATTAAATTTCCTCACGGTTATCTAATCAAATTATGTCTAATTGACCCACGCTAAAGATCTATCTCACGATACGACCCTTAAAGCCATTTGAACCCAATTATTTAATTTAACAAACGAGATTAATAATTAACACTAAGCCGGAATTTTCACAAAAACCTAAACCTAGCAAATTGACTAATCAAGACTTGTTAACAACCTATCACCTCACGGATATCTAGATTGGCTACACGTTATTACCGGTTTAATTAACACTATTAATCCTATGGTTGTACTGCAGTTAAACCATAATAATCACAACTCACGTTAATGACTAAATGAATCCTATTATGTGACATAGACGATCACCAAGAAAACATGGATTAATAATATCAAATCAACCAATTCAAACATATAAAACGCATTAAACAATCATGAAGGTTCAAACTTTAATCAAACATAAACCATAACCAATCAATCCAAACATGAGTTCAAACAAAGTTAACGAATCAACATAACGCCTAGGTAGTTTTAACGAGTTTAGCCAAGCATGCTCTTAATGAAAAACACAAGCTCAATAATAATAAACATGATCAAAAGAAAGAAAAACGAAGAACGAATGAACCCGAGAAGCCTAGAAAGTGATTCCTTGAACCCGCACGAATCCGTTGCCTTCGTTCCGTCTTCTTCACGTCAAAACCCGCCTCAATCTGCTGGAAATCGCCTCCAATTCGTCCCAAGAAAAGTGTTGGAGGCTAGGGTTTGATAAGAGTTGTTTAAATAGTGAACCGGGCCAAAAAACGTCGAAACTTTCTGCCGAAATCGCGTCACCGCGTCGCGCGGTGACGAAATGAGATTGTGGCCGCGCAGCGCGACCAAGCTGACCACCACCACCACCACGCCGCGTCACGCGGACAGGGGTTCCCCTGTCACCGCGTGGCGTGGTGAGCTCCCTCCGTGTCGCGTTGTTTCGGTTTCGTTCGTTTTCTTCGGTTTCGCGTTCTGGTCCGCTCGTAACTCTGTTTCGCGCCCCGTTTTCGCCTACGGAATCGATTTTTCACGATCTATCCGTTTCTTTATCAACATGGGACCTACGAAACATAAAAACGTTAGTTGTGCCAAATTTGATATATAAACGTTACCGAAATGACACAAAACGTACTTAAACTTAACTAGGGATTTATGTATATTTATCACTATATCAGTGATCTAATATAAAGTGTAGGGACTGATAACGATACTATGTAAAACTTCAAGACCATAATTAAAAATTGATGGTGGTTAACTTGACGGTTGACATTTTGCAACCATATAAGGATCGAATCATTTAACAAACATATTATTTTATTATATAAAATTTAAACGTACATATCACTTAAAGATCAGTTGATGTATTCAAGAAGCAACTTTCGACATTCAATTATGAGTTAATTAAAATGAGACAATAAACTTGAAAATACGGGTCAAACATGATACTTTAATTAGAGTATATATGGGAATTGATCAAATTAGTAATAGCACTATGGGTACATCAAAATATCAAATCGGTAAACAAAACATGAATTACAAATGGAAATAATACTTTTTAGCAAGTTGCAACTACCTAAAGTTCAAAGGTTAACAAATGGTATACAAGTCTATACATGAATTACAAATGGAAATAATACTCTTTAGCATCGGATCATTGAGTCACAAAAAATAAGACTAGTTGTAGTGGTTTTATGCCATATGGATTCTATGTCATATGGGGCATTATGTAGTAAAAATGATGTAGTGGTTAAAACCCCTATAATGCCCATTCATTAATACACAATAATTGATTAAAAAAGTAAATATATGTTAGTTTTGTGGGAAATCGTGTGGGCACCGGCGTTATAACTAAAACGCCCAAAAAATTTTTTGCTACATAACACCCCCACGTAGTGGTGTAGGGAGCGTTATGGGGCAAAAAAATAGGGCTATAACGCCCATTACATGTAGTCTAAATGGTCATAATTCATAGTGTGGAAATGATATAATTCAGGAAAATATGTTGAAATATAATCCAAAAGTTTAAATTAGCTTTTTAAGAGTTTTTTATTTTAGCCTCTTCATAGTTCAGATGTTTGAATGGTTCATCATTTAATTACCTTAGGGCTTTTAATCATCATTCATCAAAGAGGGATTCTGCAACTTTAATTGTGATATCATCATCGTCTTCATCACCAATGGATCTTGCGACTGCTTCATTAATTTTCTTCTAAATCTTCAACAATTATTCATCAATTTGGGTAATCAGATCGTTCATTATACCCGTTTTAATGTATAGATTACGAATACAACGATCAATTGCAATTACAGATTATGATTCACGATTGAATTCTATGATTAGAGTTTTAGGGTTTGTTTAGAAAGTGGGTTTAAGAAAACAACACTTTAAACATATTTTGTTTCAAATTCTAAAACAAAAGTGAACTTGGTCTGTTGGTTTGGTGCGTAGTTAAGAGGCAGAAGACCCAGGGTTCGAGTCCCTGGATCTTAATATGCAGTTTAATTTTTTTTGTTCATTATTTAAAGCAAAAAATCAATTTACTTAGCAACATTAAATGGTCTTATTGCTAATATAATCCTCTAATTAACTTTAAATCTTTTGTAAGTAACACTTAATCTTTTAGGTTATGAAATACACTATGTATAAGACTAGAAGCATGCAATCAAATATATAAATTTATTTCTATAAAAATTAAGATTTTATACTATATGAAAAGTTCTTGAGTTTTAAACGTTAGCCAAATAATAAGTTCAGATTTTATAAAAATATAAAAGTCTAAGCAAGCAACTAATTCATTTTTGAATTCTAGTATTTAGGGTCTTCAGATTTATGATTTAATCATGTTTTTTATTTACGTGTGACTATGAAAATGGTACATTTAAAGGATTGGTTATTATAAACTAACTTTCATAAATAAATATTTACGATGTCATATCGGTTATGTCATTTAATGAACTATTGATCTAATTTCGTAAAGAATTAAACTTATATTACTAAATAAATCATTGTTAAAATAAGCCCATTACTATTACCTATTTTTCGATCTTAACGTTCACTTACTTAAACCCATATTCCAATTAGAACCCTAGATTCGTAGATCATTTAGTTATCAATTTTAACATATGCCGACATTCCTTAGGTGTTCCTTAAGGAGATTTTCGGTGTCTTTTTCAAGTTTTATTTCATTTTCATCGACCATTTATCAAGTGAGTTTTCATATCCCCTTTTTCTGGTTTTCAATTTGGGGTGATATCATCCGATCTATTAAATCAGTTATCAGATTTCAGTTTATCAGTTATTTCAATTATCAGATTTCAGTTGATCATTTAAACAACTCATGTTATGTCTTTACTTGCAAATTATGTGTTCATAGCCTGATAACAATTTTTTTGCAAGCGTAATCATTAATGTGTAGAAACCTACAGTTATTAATGATAGATCTATTGGTCAAAGGACCCACCCCCTGATTCTTGGGTGATTATAAGTGAGTATCATTATCATGAGGACCCTCATTTATCATGTGTTCAATGTTTGATTATGCGTTGTTATCTTGTATGTACATGTTTTGCATTTATAAGTTATGACATAACGACATGAATTGAATTTTTCTTTATCAGTGTATCTATATGTATTTCAAACCTATGTTTACTCACCAGCTAATTCATTAGCTGATCAGTTATTTTTCACATGATTTCAGGAAAAGCAAGTTAGGAGAGTACTTTGGATGCCTCACAATTAGGGACTTGGACCTAGTTAATGCGTAGACTATTTCAGTTATTTTGTTTGGATTATTTGTTTTGTTTTGCTTTGGTTTTGTTGAATAATTTTAATCGGATTTAATAATATTACAACTATTTGAGTACCATGAGCTATGAACAGTAATCCACTTTCGTCCGCCTCGATGATTCCGCCATCGGTCGGGGTGTGACATGAAATAACTGATAACTGAAATTTGATAACTGAAATCTGATCAAATAGGTCACATGATATCACCCCAAATTGAAAACAAGAAAATGGGCTATGAATACTCATTTGATAACTGGTCGATGAAATGAATAAAAGTAAAACTTGAAAAGCTAAGGATCACCTAAGGAATGTCAGCTTATGTTAAAATGATAACTAAATGAATCTAGGAATCTAGGGTTCAGAATATGTGTTTAAAAAATAAAACGAAAAAGGAATTAAGAATGTATTAGTAGTACTTTTATCTTAACAATGACTTAATATGTGATCTAGGTTTAACTCTTTTTGAAATTAAATCATTAGTTCGTTAAATGACATAACAGATATGACATCTTAAATATTTATCTATAAAAATAAATTTATAAAAATTAATCCTCCACATGATACCATGAAAATAGTCGTAGATAAAAATAAAACATGATTTGATCGAATCTCGAGAGTACTAAACACAAGAATCCGTAAATGAAATTGTTTTCTTTCTACTTTCATAAAATTTAAACGTTTTATATGTTTTACATGTTTTACATGTTTAAACTCACCCTTCTCGTAAAAGATATTTATAAACGTGACTTTACAAAAGCAAATCTTATTTGTATTAATTTATATACATTTATAAGAAAATATTTTCATAACAATAACTTACAAAACTTTCATTATTAATCTTTTTAATAATTGGTAAGGTAATTATATATAAAAATAAAGTTATAATAAAATGAAATCTATTCAAATAATGAAATCTGCAGCAAAATAAATAGGCATGTACTCCAAGGACTCGAACCCTGAACCTTTTGATCATTATGTGATAGCACAAATTAACCATCCGACCAAACCCATTTTATTGTTTTATATCAAAACCAAAACATGTTTAACTATCACTTAACTTAAACCCATCTTCTTGAATAAAACCTTAAACCCTAATAAAAAAAATCTGAACATTGAACAAATCTGTATATGAAATCAAACATCAATACGATAACCAGCAGGTGATAACGAGCGAAAAGAGGTATTTAATTACCTGTTTGATGCTCGATGGATGAAGATAGAATAGGATAAGAGAGAACTCTATTGCGGAATCAAATTGGTGATGCAAATGTTGATCATAATGAAATTAAAGATCCAGATTCACTTGTTGATGTTAGAGGATTAAAAGCCCCAAGAAATTGACGATTAAAATAAACCCGGAGTATGCCATCGACTAGGAGCAGAGGTGACAAAGAACAATGATCGGATTCATTGTGTGTGTGTTTGTTTAAAGTTGCAATTGATGTTGTAGAGAGGTAATGTGAACTTGACGAAGTGATTTGAATGCATTATAACAGATTGAATGCGAGTAAACTGTTGTTAACAGGTTCTAGTGGGTTTCAGATGAATTTGAGTATAATTCGAATGATTTATCTCGTTATTTACCGAGTAAACTTATCCAATTCATCTTAATCGATTAAAGGAATGCTTTAGATTAGGTTAATTTGATTTTATTGGTCGATTTTGTTGAATTAAATCTAAATTTGGCCGAATTAAGTGGGTTTTGATTTGGCTTGATGATGAGAACATACATCTCGTCCATATTGATCAATTAAGGTTCGAAACTTATGGCTAAACGATAGGAACGAGTTAATCGGATTAAAATGGGTGTTTTCAGGGTGTTTGGGATTGCTTATTTTTTCTCCTTTTGACTTCTGACAGAAGTTAATAAGTCAGAAGGTACTGACTTATTAACTTTTTCCCTCACAACTAATATTTTGCCAAACACTTTTTAACCTTCTTTTTAACTTTTCAAAAGTTAATAAGTTATAAGTTGATGTAAATAAGCAATCCCAAACAGCCACTTTGTTGGTGTTTTGGCTTCGCTGGAAGCTCACCGGAGCGTGCCGTAGGCCACAATCAGAAAAACGGGAAAAAAGGGGGGGTCTTGGGCTGAATTAAATAAATTTATAGGTTTGATCCCTGTAGATTTACATGTTAACCTTTGAAGTTTAAAGGTTTTAAATACTAGTTTCATTATTTGCATAATTTACCCCTTTAAGTTAGGTTGTCAATAAATTGCTAACCAAAATAACTAATTTTATAATTCAAATTTTAATAAAATTAATCTTTAAGTAAATATATTAGTTTGTTTTGGTAAAATCAACGAATTCATGGAGAAGTATTATAAATAAGTTTATTTTATAAATTATTATCCTTTTTATTGAAAGTGCATGGATTTAAACAGTAATACAGTAACTTTTGTAACTTTTCATATATGCCACACTACTTTGCATATTTGTAAACTTAGTTACAATAATTTTGGATGTATTTGTAATTTGCTTCCTCCTTTAGATTTTAATGCAACAAGTACAAGCATGTTATGAAAATGTGTATATTGTGGGTTGAGAGAACAACAAGCAGGGGTGAGAGACAAGAAAGCATCGGCGAGCACCGACCACCGTTGTCGTCTCGAAAGTGATGGTTGGTTGGTGGCTCGGTTGGTGGCGTTGTTATGCGCTTGATGGTGGTGACTCTTCCTCTCAAATCGTCAAGCTCAACGATTCTAGGTCGGAGGAATCATTAGGCCGGATGAACACGAAAGCGGTTGATTTATCTCTAAGCAAAATGATTTTGTGTTCCGGTGAATCATTAGGACGGAAGCGGTGTTTTGATTTTGGACCATCGGTTGCCGGAGGTTTACTCTTATTGATACATTTGTTGCAACTGATCGAAGTAATTTCAGATGGCATCGGTGGTTTCGTCATGTATTATTCATATTGGTGGTATACGTACGTGTTTGCAGTTCAATATATATTGTTTGTTAATTGCACCACTGATTGCCAGAAGAAGCTAGAGATCGATCTATTACATATTATTTCGAAATTTTACGTGAAGGTCGCGCCGTCGCGCTGCAACGCGCGCGACGACATTAAACTAGTTAGGTTTAATACCCGTGTGTTACACACGGGTTAAATAGTAATATTTATAAAGAAATTATAATCATTATATTTAACAATTTGTAAATATATAACATTTAAGGAGTTGGCTCCATCAACTTGCATGGTGAAAAATTTAGCTAAATTTTACCTCCCAAACTTCCTATTATAGAAAAAAAATCCCTCCAAAAATTACCCCCTAAAAGTTTGATTTATTAGATAGATATATAGATTTACTAATAAATGTTTAAATGACATCATTAATGGTTTATTTGAAATAGTATAATCTAAATAAAGCGTATTGACAACGTTTTGTGTTTCCTGATTATCTGAAGAGATTACATGGACCTTAAATCGGGTTCGGGTTATAATCGAATTGGGGCAGATGTTACATTAGTGTTTTTTTTCCACTTTGAAATTTTCTTTTGTTTTTTATATTTATTTTCAAACTAACTTTTATACTTTTTTAATGTTTTTTATTAAATTTTTTACACTACTTTTACGACTTTACGCCGCAACGTGCGAGACATAATTCTTTTTTTGTCTATATCTAACGACCTTATTGTCACGAACGTAACGCTTGTAACAAAGTCACAAAGGCGGGGGCGCACCATGCGAGCATCAGGCGTTAATGTAACATTAATAATAACACTGACACCACATATTAATCTCACAATCGATAAACATGTAACATAGTCGGCAATTATCGACGTAAACACATGTCACTATGACTCAGTTGCGCATCGTGCAACCCCGATCACATATCTAGTTAACATAAATGATAACAGAAGTCAAAGTAAACCAAGTATGATGACACTAGATGAGTAGATTTTACCTAATCATCATTGTGGGAAGGCATATACCCTATAAATCTTAAGGACATGTGACTTCATTTTGTTCTTAGAATTTGTTCATTTTTCCAAAAGATGTTTAGCAACATTAAGCTCTCTACATGCAAATGCAACAAATGTATTTTCGGACAAAACCCCTTTTTTTGTTAGATGAGAGAGTTAAACTCGGGTCAGTCCAGTGGGCTCAGGCCCATTTCAGATAGTTTATTGGTGGTTTGGCCCAGTTTGTTAAATATTTGCTAGATTTAACTTCTTAAGAGCTCACATTGAATAGCAAGCAAACGGCTTAGCTCTTTTTCACATCTATTCTCAAACTGTTGATCACTTGATTATATAAAGTTTTAGTAAATAGTCATCTAGCATCATACCATTTTATATCAAAACAAATAATGAAATAATCTAATAAATTAAACATCCCACGTATAAACAATCTAAACCCTCGAATTAAAACTTTTACCTAGTTAAATTCACGAACCTATAATATATGTTCGGATGCCTTGAATACTAGTGAACATGTTATGAATTCTTACTAAGCACCGACGTTGTCTTAATATCATGGTTTTTCTTTAAATAAACGTTAAATAAACCTTTGAATTGTGAGGATTCCTTGGAGGGTAATTCAGCAGCATGCAGTCTGCTGCTGCTTTATAAAATTACGATCGGTTTTTATAAAATTACGATCGGTTAAACCACAATATTGGCGTGCTTGCTTAGGTGTGTGTTTGGCTTCTTTAATTTTATTTTGAATGACAAGGTCCCCTCTGACATTTTTTTCTTTATATAAATTTAAAAAAAAAAACTTATGAATCCTATGTGCACGTGGGCTTTACTTCAAATGTCACTCACGTGGGCTCAATCTTCAAATCTCCAACTAATTTCACATGAGCTTTAGATATGAATATGAATCCTAAACAAATAAATATAGCACCAAATATTATTAATTAATTCAATAACTTAATATTCATCCAATGAATTAAATATTAAATGTAACTTATATCTCAATTTCCAACCTTAGGGTAGGAGGAAGAGGGACGAGGAACCACCTCGTCACCTTTTTGCCGGAAGAGGGGTGGTCCTCGTGCCCTCCTCCTCTCGTCTTCTTCTCGTTTTTTTCTTGCCATCGCCCAGACGAGCCCTCTTCCTCGTCCACGAGCACACACGACCATCCTCCTCGTCACTCCTCGTCTTCGTCCACTCCCTGCGCCCTTACAAAGTTACAATTCACGTAAACTTTTGTTGGCAAAGATTTAAAATCCTTAAAGTTAACAACGAATTAAGTAGTTAAACAATTCAGTATACTTCAGAGTAAGTGTAGCATTTTAGTTATTGTTTGATTAACCAACTTCCAATGTGATATAGTGGTAAGAGACTTAGATTTTTCAAAAGAGATCAAAGTTCTATTCCCACTACATCACTTGGAAAGGGGCAAATGGGGGCAATGAAGGAAGACTTGTGGCAACACAAGTTTGATCTCTGAGCCAAACGGGTTTTACCGCTAGCTTGTTGTCGTGCTTACTGGCGGACATGTTAGTGGGTTTCCCCCGAATTAGAGTCGGGGTTTCCTTGAAATAGGTGGGTTTCGGCTACCCAGCGTTGTTTGTGTTCGCATAGCGTTTGGGGTCGCCTTTCGCCGTTGGGTTACCCCGGGTAGCCATTCTTTATTCGTTTCGCTGTCCAAAATAAATAAAGTTATTGTCTCTTTAAACTTAAAAAAACTCAAATATACTAGCGACTAATATCCAACCAAAATCAATCCAATAATAATAAAAAGTGTAAGAAATATTTATATTAAAATATTTATAATTTAGACTCAATAAAAATTCTCACACTTAAATTTTTTTTTCATACTAAATAATGGGATTATAATCAGAATTCAACTTTCACAACCTAAAATATTTCTATTTAGTTTAATAAAGAATACAATTAGTCATAATAGTTTTCAATTTTTTAATAAAATAATTTATATTTATATTTATTTATACTAATTGAGAAGGTCGGTAAAGACCTTCTCAATTTCCACTTCACCCCTTGACATTTTTAACTTACACTTCACCCCTCTATTTTCTAATATTTACCACTTTAACCCTCCAACTTAACTTTAACAAATTTACAAGTTTAACCTTCTACTTTGACTTATAACCATTTTAGCCTACTGAGACTTTACCGATTTACTACTTTGACCTCTACTCTTCTTTGGCATGTTTACGACTTCGACCCGCCAACTTTGACTTAGTTATTATTTTGGCCTCTAGGTTTGAATATATTTCCACCTTTTAATATGTGACGGATTACGGATTTACACCGTAACGTACGAGACTTTAAACTTTTGCTATCAACACGTGTGACAGATCACACACGTATGACCCGACCGCCGCAACGTGCGGCCCGGTGTTAAAACTAGTTATCAACAATGGATGAAGTGTTGGCTACTTTAAATTCAAAAGAACTCAAGAAGAGATATGATTCAAAGGAATACGGTGGAGAATGATTGATGATTAGAGGCAGATCTAATCAAATAAGTCACACATTTAGAAGCAATTATAAGTGTAAAATCACATTTTAGAGAAAATGTTTGTTTGTTGGTGTTAGGTGCATATTTAATCATTATTTATAAAGAAATTATAATTATAAAACGTGATACATATATAATATATTTTAGGTAACATTATATTTAACTAACGTAAAATAAAAACCAATTAAGCATACATCATGTATAGATAAAAAAATAATATATTATATTCGGGTATGTTAACGGGTAAACGGGCATGACTAATCGGGTAATCGGGTCGGGTAAACGGGAATATCAGGCAATCTCATACTCACGAATTATTTTTTGTAATCCCATGCCCGACCCCATACCCATTTCCATACCCGTCCCAAATGTCTCGGGTTTCAAGTTTTCATATCAGGTTCAGGTTTGATTGTCATCCCTAAACAGCTACATACGGTCTTAGACCGGACTTTTAAAACGGGTTTTACAGTTTAGCCCGTAAAATAATCACTCCTTAGGATTAATGAGCCTTTTATGTACATATTATTGATTTGATTTTATGTGGCCAGAGATTACACAATGTGGATTCAAGAGTTACGTATGGTTAAGATTGTCAGATTTTGAGAAGAGGTATGAAGTAGCCATGCATGATGTACTGGTGTTTATAAGCAATTCTGATTTGTAGTGGTGTTCACAACAATCATTGAAGTCAATGCACTTTGCATTAGGTAAATTCTGCTTTTTTTTCTAATCAATCAGTAAAACCTTGCATCATTTATTTACAAGTAGATTAAAATAGAAAAATCTTCAATGTAAAGTTCATTCAACACCATAAGTGAATATAATTAACATAAGGATATTATTATGTATCTCACATATTAAAAGATAAAGTGTTTGGCGACACTTCTAAAAAAATGAAATTTTTTAGAAAACATAGTTGTCGTAATATAATCGTAATATTGTCATCAAACGAAAATACCGAAAAACTTTCTAAAAAATCTTATTGTAGGAAAAAAGCCCATAGTAAATTATTTTTGATAATATTGCAACAACTTTAGCTACAAAATTGCGACAAAGTTAGGTTGTCGTAACATTTATGACAACTTAGCCACAAAACTAGTTTTTTTTATAACTTAGTTATAACCTTTGGTTTGTGACAAAATAACCACAAATTGTGGTTTTGTCGGGTAAGAAATAAGTTGGGGTCTTTTTGTTTTTATTATTAGTCAAAAAAGTTATCACAAAATTGTCGCAAATATTGAGTTGTCGGAATTTGTCGGAAACTGTTATATCAAAATACACATTTTTTAGTAGTTTGGGGAAGAGACCAGTGTTCGAACCTAATAACAACGTAGTGTAGCCATGAATGATATGTAAATTTAGAAGCTATATAGTTTGTCGTTTAAAAAAATCGAAGTCCAAACCTGACATAATGTGTTTCAACGTGTGACTAAAACAGCTCCAAATCCTGTAAGAATATGACATTTTATTAAAGTGGTTGTTATCACTACAAAACAGATCAATTTTAGCAACATACATATCCGTCACATAAAGATATATACCTATTTCTCATAAATCTATCAACAAATAGAGTGTATTTATTTCAACTTCTTTATCCTACAAATCAAGATACACATCATTATTGTTATCATTGCCCAAAGGCTAAGAATCAATACAACGGGATTAATTTACATAACCATATATAACAAATGTTACATATCTAATCTTTTAAGGAGATTCAAACTAATAACTTATATAAATTCTAGAGTTCGATTTTCGTCAACAGTTGATTCGTGACGTTAACCAAAGTACAAACCCTTGCATCCTTATAAATCTTCCCAGGCCTACACAAATAACCTTTTTGGGGTGCACAATGAATGTCCTCCGAACACACACACAAACCTTCAAGTGCACAACCCTCCTTATCAACTGTAAGACCATCTTTCAGTCCTAAAACATTATCTGTCCACTCACTTGAAAATAACCCTAATGGATCATATTTTTCTTTAACCTTCAAAAACTCTCTAGCATTTTTATACTTCTTGATCACGCCTATAAATGCCACATTTCGATTCTTCCCCCAATGTGGTAAACCGCCATACTTAAACACCGCCATTTGTTCAATCTCTTCTAACACATCTTCATAAAGTCTAGGAGTTTTGGGATCTTTACTTCTATAATATGTGATGTCAAAGTCTATTGAGTCTTCTTGTTTGCCTATGTATGCGTTTGAGCCAGTGACGTATCTCATAAGTATCCCATTGTAAAGATCTAAACCACACAATGATTGTGGTGCTAAGGTGACAAGCTTTTGTATGTCTTGGATGAAATATTTAGCTTTAGAAAGGACAATGCTAAATGTGGTTTGGTGAAAGAATAAACCCTTGACTCGGGGATCCCACGGACATGCAGTGATTCCAGCGTCATTTATGCCTTTAACGCAACCTCCGGAAGCTTGAAGTCGATTTTGATATCCGATCACAGGGTATCCCCTAAAGATAATACCTACGTGAAACAAAAACAATTCAAAAGAGCATGCAAAAACTCTATATGTATGTGAATAATATCTACTTTATTGAACTGTTGAAAACTATTAAGAGGGTACCCGGCCGGCCCCTCTCACATACACACAAACTTATACATATGATCAGTTTTTAACAATTTTCTCTCTTATTGGTTAAAGGTTCATGCTCGGTTGGAACAGTTGGTTGACGAGTTTCGACTCCGATCAACTTGGCCCGTATGGAGGGTTGTGGTGAGCCTCCGCTGCGTACGCAGTAATGGGGGAGCCCAAATGCTGATGAAAAACAACATATTAGTGTTAGATGCGGGATTTTGATCTCGGTCCTTGCACATCTGAGTGCTTCGGTCATAGGGCGTTGCACCAACCGTCGTTCTAAAAACACTTATAAAATATAACTTTTTTATGAAACTCTAAATATACCATTGCTATGTGCATATTTTTATTTCGGTATGGTTTATAGAAAATAAATTTAGAAGTTGTGAAGATATGTAAACATGTATGTGTTTGAAAATGAACGTAATAAGGGGGCAAAACGAGTGTTTAGGCCGGTTCTAATGGACATGATATCCCTCATATAACACCTCTTAACGCTCACATAACGCTCCTAGACCACTACACTGGAGCATTATGGCTGGGAAAATATCCCTCCAGGTGTTTTAACTATAACATCTGTACCCCGGCCTCTCTCTTTCTCTTTCTCACTTTTCTCACACACTCGATCTCTCTCTCTCTCTCTCTTTTTATAATGATTGTGAGACATTATCTTATTATGTCAGTTTTTTATATGATGTTCTTTGTCTAATCACTGTCTCCATGTCAGAAAATGACAACCATTAAACATAGTCTTAGAATATCTTATTCTCTAATGCGTGTTAATTAGTAGTAGATGCTTATTGAAAGACTTCATTTATAAATTACGTACCATCATTGGTGAGTCCAAAGGCACCCTTTATTAGAGTGTTTGTAGTCAGTTTTCCACCAATACACTTTCCAGCAGCATCACCTCTAGCTTCTTGATCTTCCTCTATATTTACAATTAACATTTACAAGTACAAGTTTATATATGTAATTTTACAAATTGAATGCTAATTAAAACATTTATGCTTCACATGAATATTTTAATTAATGTGACTACGTACCTGTAGATCTTAGGATAATGAGTGCAAGTGTAGGCGTAGCTCGAAAACCAGGGTGATCCCAGAGTCCATTTCCAGAGACATTGGAGGCCACTCGATCATCAATGCGATAAACAGCTCGTTTTTGACTCGGGTACCATGTTATGTCCGCGAACTCATGTTGTCTTCCAAAACTGGCAACTTGATCAGATAAGTCCGTATCATTTTTCGTTACGAAGGTAACAGATCTCTTGAACAAAGGTTGTAGCTTTAAAATCACCTATATATGCAATAGCTAGTAGTTGATGAGTCAATTAAAAAGTGTGTATATTAATTAATACTACATATTAATAGGGCTGGCAATTTCTGACACGGACATGATAACACGACACGAAACGACACGGAATTAACAGGTTTCGTGTTTGACCTTAACAGGTGCCGTGTCATTAACAGGTTAGCACGATAAAGACACGTTAATTATCGTGTCTTAACAGGTTAAAGATCTGTCTGTTAATATTTATTTATATGAAATGTTAGTGGAGAATGGAGGTGGAGATGGGCTTTAATAGACTTTTAATTTTTTTTCATATTCGTTTATCAAGTATTATATTGGTTAAATACTATTTTTATGTAATTTTGTTGTTTTGGGTCTTAAGAATTATCATATTAAGTCATATTCATTATTTAAAACTTATAAATTTTTTTGAAAATTTTAATTTTTTTAAAAATGGGTTTTTATCGTGTCATATCGTGTCTTATCGTGTAACCTGCTTTTTATCGTGTTCGTGTTCGTGTTTGGAAAAATGACACGATAAGTTATCGTGTCGTGTTCGTGTTTGACCTTATCGTGTTCGTGTCTTATCGTGTTCGTGTCTTATCGTGTCGTGTCTGACACGATATGCTAGCCCTACATATTAAATATGTGTTCGTGTAGCCTGTAGAGACGGCTATTTTTTTGCTACAACATTGCATACATGCAATATTTCATTAATGGTTAGTTTTCTGCGACCTGCAGCCGGCAACCTTTGAGTGATTTAATCTTTAAAAGTTATTAAAAGAGTTGTTTTAATTACACAATGTATTTCATATTTTAAAGTAAAGAGTTAAAGTGCAGTTTGCATCCCTGTAGTTTACACCCAAAGTCATTTTACATTTCCATCTGAAAAATTAGACCATTTGCACCCTTATGATTTTTAAAACGGGTCATCTGCACCCCTTGATCCCTAACTTTATCCGTTAGTTGAATGTTAATTGAAGGGGATAAAAACGACTTTTAAGCGTTTAAAAACTTAATTATATCAATTTACATTTCTAGGATTCTTATATTAATTCTTGCACAATGGTTTTGTTCTTCCACACAACATCACAAAAAACAGCAAATGAAGTTTTAAATTGGGATGAAGGTTATGCCTTAAAATTGATTAAGCAGTTTAAAAATGGGTTAAAAAAGGAGTTTTAAATGGTTTAAAGAGGGGCAAACTGATATTTTAATCATTATTTAGATGGTCAACTAACTGTCAAAGTTAAGGAGGGGTGCAAATGACCTGTTTTAATAACCATATAGGTGCAAACGGTCTAATTTTTCAGAAAGAAATGCAAAGTGACTTTGAATGTAAACCTCATTTTTTGTGTAGCCCGTTAGCGGTGCATGTATCTTTGAATGTAAAACTCCTTTTAATAACCACAGAGATGCAAATTCCACTTAACTCTAAATTAAAAGAACTTTTCGGATTTCATTTTGTAGATACCTTATGAAAATGAATTGTATATAAATTTTTTCGAACATAGCCATTTACATCAACTATAGGGGTATCTTTGTGTAGCCCGTTGACGGCGCATGTATCTTTGCGTGTTTTCCTAGGAAAACTATCTTGGAGGGCGGTATCGTCGAAACTTTTGTTGCCACATGAAGGGTGATGTGACACAATGTATGATTTTCAAGGTCGTTTTTTCTTCAAAGGTTGCCGGTTGGGGTGCATTTCCGCTCAAAAAGTACTTGCTTATTTTGTTGGTACACTAATGTCAACGGTTTTTTGGAAGTTGGCTTTTAAATGTTTATTTTGAAAGTTCTCTTAAAAAGGTTAACATAATCTGCTAGTAAAAATGCAAAATTATAAATGCAATTGGTACTTAAATTAACCTTCATGGTGCAGGAGAGGTTTCTGGTTTGAATATTGCTTCCGTTATACCTCTTAAAGGCTATATGCTTAGCACACGTTACGATTTACCTGTTTTCTGGTAACCAGTTCTCATGGCTAAAAAAGTTACCGAACCAACAAATGTACCTGAGAAATGACTCCAAGCACTCCAAGAGAAACCTTAGCCGCCTTCATGTCACCATCAAACTCACCATTTTCTTCTAGAGTTTGCACTTTAGCATAACCATCTTCCTCACTTCCTGAAATGACAATCCGCATTTGCACCACATAATCATGGATCGCACTACCATCGCCCAAAAGGGTGCTACCATGTGCACCCGTACCTAAAAGACCACCGATCGTCAACCCCCACCAATAAGGTGTGTAAGGTAAAGCCAACCCACTCTTTGCAGCTTCATCAATAAGCTGCCTTAATGTTACACCACTCTCCAATGTAACAAGCATTTTTTCTTTATCTATTTCAATAATATGGTCAAGATTTTCTGTACTAATAATGAGTCCATGGTCACCATCAGGACAAACCAACTTTGGTATACTATGCGAGTAGCGAGTAGCTACTCGCATTTTTCTTTTTGCTTGTGTAGCATTTGCGACTATTAAGATAAGGTCTTCTTCAGATGAAGGGTATGCTGCCTCTGATGCATGACAAGTGCTTCGGTCTGGGAATGCACCATACGCGTTGGTAATAGTACAGTTCGTAAACTTGTTAGAACATTTAACGGGCTCTTCCGGGGGATTAGCGTTTGCTAATATTAGTATGAATAAAAACACCCATTTTAGTAGCCAAAGTGATCTTGATGACATGATGCTAACACTATAATAACATGATAGAAAAGGGTTAATAAAGGAGATTTATGCAACATTATGTGTATGTGTATAAACAAATGAAATGTTGCTTTTAAGGGTAAAAATGTTTTTCAAGCTAAGGTATATGTATGTGTCTATTTATTTATTTATTTATTTATATAGAAGTATAGAACATGAGTTATAATTTCTATTAATTTGTTCTCAATTATCCTTCGAAGTAAAGCACATTTCTCCTTTTATCATGAAAACTACATTTTATCATATACGTTGTTCTCAATGATATTGTATTTTATAAAAATACATTATTGCATGTCAAGTCACGAAAACCACCTTTTATCATATACGTTGTTTGATTTAAATGATATATTGTATTTTATAAAAATACATTACATGTCAAGTCACGGTTTTTTTACACCTTTCTTTCTGGAATTATTAGTTACTAATCATTAATTATGCTGCCCACTATTAAAAAAAATTATGCTAGAATATCTCTAATATAATAAAACAAAATCGATTTTGCTTAGGTGTCATTGTTTAAGGACTTCTCTGCTTATGTGTCATTATTTGAGACTTTATCTCATAATAATAATTTTATATTTAAAAAAACTATGTATATATTTATAATAATATAATTTAATAACACTAATTAGTTATTGGCCCCCTAATATTTAGTATAATTTTAATAAATTTAAGAGTAGTTATATTTTCAACCCTCTTCTACTAGGGTGAAAATGTGTCAGTTTATATTTGATAAGATATATATAAAAATAAAACTTTGAGATAAAGTTTGTAATTGCCTACAATTAAATACTTCAGTATTTTATAACCATAAATAACTTTCTTATACAAAATTATATTTTATAAAAAACTACTTTATAAAATCAAGCATTTATTTTTCTTTAAGTTGAGTATTATATTGGCATACTAACCGAACAATTTTTTTAAGCAAATCTTGTGTTCCGGTTTTACAACGGTTTTGTTTCAAAACTAATTATAATCGTTCATGCCCATATGAATATTCTTATAATCACCACTTGGGTGTTGTTCTTCAAACCATAGTGCTTCTTTCGTTATGACTATAAGACTCATGAACCTTATTCGGGTCAAAAATACTACCCGCATATATTTTCATATATTCAAATTTATCTTTTTCTGTATCATCTACTAAGTTTATAACTAATCATATAAGTGTTCAAATTTAAGTTTTTAAAATATTTATTTATCCATATTAACCGGTGGATTACTTTGTAGTTATATTACTCATGAGATTCAAATTCTATATTACATATATATTACGTGTGTTTTAAAAAAAAATATTTTATTTAAGTTTTTTTACTCAAACCCGTGTGTCACACGGGCACTATCCTAGTTAAAACAATATATTATATACTCCGTATTATATATATACAATTAACTAATTTCATGTAAAAAAAAATAAGCTAATTAAATTAAAATAAAAGTATTTTTATAAGTTTAATTTAAATTTGGCAAAACTTAATTAGTGAGGAGTTTTGTTTCGTAGCTAGGAGTCTCACACCGGATCGAATTTATCATTTAGAGGATAAAGATGCATGGCTTTTGAATTATGCAAGTTCCTTCTTATATTGGTTTCTTATTTATCTAACACTTTTTTTCTTCTTTTATTATTAGTCTACTATAGTTTAGCGTTCACGTTATGTTTGGAAAGAACACTCGTGTAATAGACGGATATCTAAATTAGTAGATTAAATTAAATACAATACGTACAACTCGAAGTTAAATTGAAAATTGATTTGAATTTAGATAAAAAAAACGTTTCTAAATTATTGGAAACTGATTTTAAATTAGATTGACCCAAAACTACTAATGCACACCCTAATATTAAATAGTTAAAATGTAATTACTATTGAATTTTTTAAGATTCTTTTAAATCTTAAGGACTAAATGGAAATAATGTTATTACAATATACATAACTAGTTTAGTGCCCGCGCTACGCTCGGGAACACAACATTCAAGTGATGTTTTTAAGGATATTCATGAACGTTCCAATAAGGTTTGAAATAAAACCATGGTAAACCGGAACACGAAATATATTTTTAAAAATTAAATTTTTAGTATAGCAATATTATACTCAAATTAAAGAGAATAAATTAATGCTCAGTTTTATGGTGTAATTTATTTTTTATTAAAATCCGTATAAAAAAGTTATGTATATTTATAAAACACTGAGGTCTTTAATTGTATATTATTATTAATTTTATCCATAAGTTTCATTTTCACACCCTATTAAATATAAACCGACTCATGTACAACCCTTGTAATAGAGGGTTAAAAGTATAAATACTTTTATATTTTCAGAATTCTCCAAAATATTAGGGGACTAAAAATGTAATTAGCTTTATTATAATATATTTTATATACATATTTAAATAAAAAAAATTATTATTATGAGATAAACTCTCAAATGATGCCACATAAGCCACAAGCTTTAAAATGGTGCCGCATAAGCTTTTTTGGTTTTGCTATATTATATAAAGATACAATCTACCTATTCTAATAATTGAGTAACACATCCACATGTCATCATTTTAACTACTCCACATAAGATTTTGCTTAGGTGTCATGTTCTAAATTAATTTGATAGAGAATTTTTAGACGGGTCATGGTATGCTTCATATTCGAAATAACCCGATATGTTTAAATTAAAAATACACAAATTATCAACAATTATCTCCTAACCCGATATGTTCAAATACAAAATTTACCAATTATCAATATCTATATCTTAACCCGATATGTACCAAGTATCATGAATTATCTCCTAACCTGATATGTTCAAATAAAAAACTTATCAATTATTATGATTTATCCTAACCCGATATGTTCAAATTAAAGTTTACCAATTATCATTAAATATCTCATAACTCGATTTGTTCAAATAAAAAAATTAACAATTATCATGAATTATCTCCTAACCCGATATGTTTCAATAAAAATTTACCAACTATTATATATCATATCCTTTATTATAACATATGATTTTTTATATGAATATATTTGTAAATATCCAAATCTATTTAATAAGAGATATGTTAAAAATAAATTTGATATGTAAATTGAGTTAAAACCTATAAAACTAAAATCCGTGTAGTACACGGGTACTAATCCTTATATAATCTTTATTATATAATATAGCAAAACCAAAAAAGCTTATGTGGCACCATTTTAAAGCTTTTGGCTTATGTGGCATTATTTGAGAATTTATCTCATAATAATAATTTTTTATTTAAAATATGTATATAAAATATATTATATACATTTTTATAATAAAACTAATTACATTTTTGGTCCCCTAATATTTTGGAAAATTCTGAAAAATTTAAAAGTATTTATACTTTTTACCCTCTACTACAAGGGGTGTACATGAGTCGGTTTATATTTGATAGGGTGTGAAAATGAAACTTATGGATAAAATTAATAATAATATACAATTACAGACCTCAGTGTTTTATAAATATACATAACTTTTTTATATGGATTTTTAAAAAATAAACTACACCATAAAACTGAGTATTTTAAAAACTGAGCATTTTATTCTCTTTAATTTGAGTATAATATTGCTATACTAAAAATTTAATTTTAAAAAATATTGCTTTTCACTCTTTTACATTCTTTATAAAACTGCCAATAAAAGCATCACTTGAATGTTGTGTTCCCGAACGTAGTGCGGGCACTAAACTAGTATAGCAAAACAAAAAAATCCTATGTGGCATCTTTTCATAGCTTTTAGCTTATGTGGCATTATTTGAAAGATTATCTCACAATAATGATTTTTTTATTTAAAATACGTATATAAATTTATTATAATAAAACTAATTACATTTTTGGTCCCCTAATATTTTGGAGAATTCTGAAAAATTTAAGAGTATTTATATTTTTAACCATTTACTACAAGGGGTGTACGTGAGCCGGTTTATATTTTATAGGGTTTAAAAATGAAACTTATGGATAAAGTTAATAATAACATACAATTAAAGACCTTAGTGTTTTATAAATATACGTAGCATTTTTATATGATTTAAAAAAAAATAAACTACACCATAAAACTAAGCACTTTATACTCTTTAATTTGAGTATAATATTGCTATACTAAAAATCTAATTTTTAAAACTATATCATGTGTTCTATCTTACTACGGTTTTGTCTCAAAACTGAATGGAACATTCATGAACATCCTTAAAAGCATCACTTGAATTGTGTTTCTGAGCGTAGCGCGGACACTAAACTAGTCTAGTCTTATATATAAGTTTATTTTGTGAGAAAAAACTCTCGAGTAATGCCAAATCAGCATATTTATTTTTTATATTATAATAGGTTTTTTAATTGGTTTTTTTATCAATAGCAATAGCATGCTACTTTAATATGTAAAACCACTCAAGAGTGTTAATTTACAATTGGCACTACTAAAAATTATGTTTCTATACAACTTTTTTCCGACTAAATTCTATCAACTTAATATTTGCGACAAGTGATAATTTTTTGATAAATAATAAAAATAAAAAGGTTATAATTTATCAGAAAATTTCCCGACAAAAAAACTAAAATTTGTCGTTATTTTGTCGTAACTAAAAAGTATAACTAACTTATAAAAAAAATAGTTGTGTGGCTTAGTTATTGCAACAACCAGGTATTATCGCAATTTTTTAGCTAAAGTTGTCACGATATTATTAAAAATAATTTTGCTACATGGTTTTTCCTACAATAGAATTTTTTAAAAATTTTATCGCTACATTCGTTTGTTGACAATATTATGACTATATTACGACAACTATGTTTGTCTCAAACCAAAAACCCAAGCAAATCCTTGACTTCATAAAACTAACCTTAACAAAACTAACTTATTGTGATGTAAACAATGGAATCGTCTTGGTATAGATCTACCCATCTGAACTCCGCCCCCCAATCTCATACATCGGATAAGGGGTACAACCTGACACAATCTCCTAAATTTGAGCAGTGCAAACCATTGGATCATCTCGTTTCTATATCAACCAATGCGAGTTGCAGGTTTGGGAATAGAGGAGGGAGCTAGGGTTACAAGTTGTTTGCGTGAACATAAAAGAGATCTACGGGAGGAAATTAATGGTATATATGTAAAAAACAGTCGTGCATGCATGCGTATGCAACTTCCTCTATTTTTTTTAATCATCCGTATTAATCTTGTATAATACTTTTCCTAAATTAACTTATAAAATGTCTATAGATTAACTAGTAACTAAAGAGATTTAAAAGTGTTTAACCAAATGATTTGATTATATAATATAAATGGTAAAAATATAAATTCACGTCGGGAGAATCGAACCCTCGACCAACTGTTTAATAAACAGAACACCCAACCAGCAGACTAGGTTAGCTTTTATTGTTAAGATCAGAACAAAATTATTTTGAACTCTTATTTCATTAAAACCCATATTCTATATAAACCCTAAAATCCTAAACACCAAAATTGAACATCAAATACCATCTGAAATTGAAATCGATTATAACTATGATGATCAGCATATCATCACAAGTAAAATGAAGTATTTAATTACCTGAATCGAAGGTCGATTGATGAAGTTAAAAGAAAGAACAAAGAACACAGTTGCGGATCAAATTGATGAGGCAATTGATGATGATAATGAAATCAATCGTGCAGATTCACTCATTGTTGTATAGAGATCAAAAGCCCTCTGCTAATTGATGATAGTTGAAAACCGTATGTATCGATCGATTGATGAACCGGGCCGTGAAGAACAATGGATTGAACTAAATGTGTGTGCGTGATAGAGTTGAAATTGAAGTTGCAGTGAGGTAATGCGAAGTCGTTGAAGTGTTTTGAACGATATATAACAGATCGATTGCGAGTAAAATGCGGTTAACGGGTTCGAGTTGGTTTCGGATAAAGTTGAGTAAAATTCAAGTGTTTTATCACATTATTTATCGATTAATCACGTCCAAATCATCTCAATCGGTTACAGGAGTATTTTAGATAAGGTTAATTTGATTTTTATGGATCGATTATGCTGAATTGGAACCAAATTTGACCGAGATAAATGGGTTTCGGTTGTAGTCGATTAAACAGCATAAAAACGAGTTGATAAGGTTGCTTCAGGTTCGAAACTCGCATATAAAGTGATAAGGACGGTCGAAACGAGTTGAAACGAAGATTTGGTTGAATTAGATGTCGCCGGAGACTCACCGGAGTTGCCGGAGAATGTAGCCGGATTCACGGGTTTGGGGGGGAAGTTTGGGGTTGGTTTCTAATTATTTGCATTTCAGCCCCTGCATTTGTAGTATGTTTTAGTTTTGGTTGATAAGTTCTTAATATAAGTTTTATTTTATTTTTTACAAAATGAACCCTTAGCTTTAACTTGAACTAACCAACTAACTAACTAACAATATATATCATTTATATAAATCGTTTCTTGTTATTAATTTAAGTACATCTTATAAAAATCATTTTATAACTTTCACTTGGTAACTAAATGATTAATATAAAGAGATTATAGCAACGTAAATTTTTATTTCATAAAAAAATTCGAGCAATTGCAATTTTATTAAATGGCTCGAGTTTACATAGAAAATGAATTGGGTTCGGGTCATAATTGAATCGGGGCAAATGTTACAGTCTCCCCTCCTTTAGGAAATTTCGTCCCGAAATTTAATTAGTGTTAGATTTGCTAAAATGATTGATGCTTTGTATACATATTCGTTACCATGAGTATAGATATTTAGGAACATGCCTGAGACTTAATCTTAGTAATGTAAGTCATTAAGGATTTTTTTTTTCATTTTTTTTTCACTCTTAATTTGCTTACATTCATTGATAGTGGTGTGTATAGTATGGTTTGAGTAATGAAGGATTTATGTGATTTAACTGAACCGTGGTTCGAATACTGATCAATTGCCACTTCCTGATCATAATGGATTTGACTTTAGCTTGATTCATGGATATCGATAGAGTTTAACTCGGGAATAAAGTGGTTCAAATAGCGGAATTAAAATGGAATGATTTAAATGTGTAAGACTCCTGAACGCGATGAGTAATGACAAAATGAAACTCATGAACGTAATGAGAAATGATAAAAATGAATAAAGGAGGTCAATAAAATGAATTGATGAAAGTGAATTAGGATAAAACAAAGCCAATAAATGAACGTTATTAATAACACGAATGAAAGAATCAAGTGAATAAATATGTTCAATAAAACGAGTGGATAAATGATAACAACAGAATTAACAAAACAAAATGAATAAATGTGGCACAACAACAATAGTTGTCCATGATGATACACCTTCCATTTTAAATGCACTAGCGTTATCTAGCTCTCTCGAGTTGAACAAAAATAAGTCAAACTCGAGAAGTTGAATCACCAACTTGAGCACTAGATGATGATAGTGAAAAATGAAACGCACAAAAACAATTGTTAAGTTCGAATTGCACATGATACGAAACGATTGTTGATTTCAGAGCATAGGTTGAGATAGCGATTAACTTTTATTTGATAGTAGCTTAGAATGGTTTGAATAGGGTTCACTATATGGAGAAAGTGGAAGAATAACACAAACATCTCAGGTCACAGGCAACGCTTCATTTGATAGTATGATAAGTACACTTATATATAGGATGTACCAGCGGCGTATCCACCATGCTCTTATCATACCGCATTTGTCGCATTGCCCTTAAACACATGATAAAATTTACTATGGTTTCCATGCACCAACTTTCATAATTCCGTGTGCACCCGTAATTACTTTAGCTTTTGCATGAACCACATAGTTCACTCGATCATGTGCGGGTCAAGGGTACCTACTTCTAAACTAATGTGATGATACACCTGGAATATGATTTCATGATCAATTGTTTTGCGAAATCTAGTTCAAGATGATATATAAATTGATAATTATGAAGAGTTGAGTTCGTTAGATAGTCTTTTTGTTCATGTAAATTGATTTTCTTGATTATAGGTACGGGAAATCAAGTTCGTAGATACTTAGGTTCATAAATCATATTTATAGGAAAACCAAGTTCATGGATCAAATTTTTATAACAAAATATGCGTGTGAAACCTTGTTTGTGATAAGTCATGATTATTAGCATTAGATTATGGTGACGTGTATGTAAAATAAGTTTCTTAAGATGATTGGAAAAATCAACTTCATGGATATTTACGGGTATGGATAATCCAATGAACATATCAATTACATTGGATACCAACTTCTTAATGGATTCAGTTTAAGACATTCTTGTTTATATGTGAAAACATATTTTAAGAAAAGAGATGTATAGACAATAGAGGTAATCAAGGTTACATGTTAAGACCTAAATCTTACCATGTGGTTGTGTTCTTGAAAATAATTAATGTGATTTAGTTTTGATCTTTGTATTTGAGAAAATCCCAGTACGATTCATGTTATAACTCCTTAGATAGTGTTTGAGAAAATTATACGTATGACCAATATTTATAAAGAAAACTTATTTACAAACCATTTGTTAGGAGGCTTAGTATTTTTGAAAATTATCAAAACTTAAAGGTGAGGATTGCACAATTAAGGAAATCATCTTGAATGGAATATTTTATTGGTCTGTAAATTTTCCCCCTTTTTTTATAATAATTTTTTTTTTTAATTTTTTTTTTTCAAAACTTTTTGGTTGATAAAATATTATATGATCGAGGAGGAAGTTTATAAATGACTGCAATGGGTTTTAATGCGTTTATAAAAAAAACGAAATGTATTCGGTTCGATTTTGAATGTGGGTACGAGTAGAACATAGTATGATGGGCTTCTGAAATTAGGTCACACTACAATTTAAATATTAAGTTTATGTATAAATCAATTTTTTATATTTTTAGGTGTTAACCACATCTAAGCTGGTTAACGAGTTCATGATTTGATGGTAAGCTTTTGATACGATTATGAATTTGTAACTAATTATCAAATTTATGTTATGATAACAAACTTTCCTGATTTGATAACAAATTTATGATTTGTTGATATGATTTGATAACAACATCACACTTTTATGAAAATTTTGAAAACATTTGAGGTAATGAGATCGTGTAGGGATACTTTGAGTGTAAACGTTCGATTAGCAAATCAAACGGTTACATTGACTTATCAAAGTAGTAAGTCCGTTAACCTTTATGAAGACGTGACTACCTATAAGTCGACACTCACTTTTGAGAGTTCCCAGGTAAGTAACAGATCCAGCGGTAGGTTTGGATTTATACGAATACTTGCCTTAGCCAGAACTTCTCAAAAGTATAGGTGTCCACCCTTCCAGTATTGCACGTGTTCAGTTTTAGGACTTAGACTTTGACGAGAATTTGAAAACCAAGCATAAATCTTTGATTTTGAATTTGATTATTCAATTGAGGCTAGGCATTATGCATTAGAAATTGAATCTAGATATCTGATTTTTCATTGAGCTATATGTGTATAAAAAAACAAGAAGATAAAGTAACACTTAGGTATTCATACAACATTTTATGAGAATAATAACATGAGAGGACTCATGTTTATATTATGAACTGCTTAAAAGATTAATGATAACATGAGAGGACTCACGTTTATATTATGAACTGCTTAAAAGATTAATGAAAACATGAGAGGACTCATGTTTGTATTATGAAATGCTAAACGAGACTGAAGAGTAACATGAGATGACTCATGTTTAGGGTGCTTAGTTATAGACTAGGTCATCCATTTCTAATAACCTAATTCCCTATAACCATGGCTCTGATACCAATCTGTCACACCCCGACCGATGGCGGAATCATCGAGGCGGACGAAAAGTGAATGATTGCTCATAGCTCATGGTACTAAAATAGTTTAAATATTATTAAAATCCAATTATCCAAACAGAATAAACAAATATTCAAATAAACAATCCAAACAGAAACAAATAATAAGTCTACTAGATTAAATTTATTTAACTAGGTCCAAGTCCCTAGTCGTGTGGCATCCAAAGTTCCTAACTTGCTTTTCCTGAAATCATGTGAAAAATAAATGGTCAGCTAACGAATTAGCTGGTGAGTAAACATAGGTTTGAAATACATATAGATACACTGATAAAAAGTCAATTCATGTCGTTATGTCTAAACTTATAAATGCAAAACATGTACATACAAGATAACAACGCATAATCAAACCTTGAACAATGATAAGGGGGGGTCCACATGATAATGATACTCAGTTATAATCACCCAAGAATCAGGGGGTGGGTCCTTTCGACCAATAGATCTACCATTAGTAACTGTCGGTTTTTACAAATTAATGATTACACTTGCACAAAAATTGCTATCAGGCTATGAACACATAATTTGCAAGTAAAGACATAACATGAATTGTTTAATGATAACATGAAATCTGATAAACTGAAATCTGATAACTGAAATAACTGAACAACTGAAATCTGATTTAATAGATCACATGATATCACCCCAAATTGAAAACTAGAAAAGGGGCTATGAATACTCACCTGATAATTGTTTGATCGAATGAAAATGAAATAAGAGTAAACTTGAACAAAAAGCACCGAGAATCTCCTTAAGGGTATCCTAAGGAATGTCGGCTTATGTTAAAATGATAACTAAAAAACGATCTAGGAATCTAGGAAATCTAGGGTTCTAATTAGAATATGGGTTTAAGTAATTAAATGGTAAAACAAAAGGAAATAATAATATAATAGTATTAGATTTATTTTAACAATGATTTAATAAGCATTATATTGATTAAATTGTATATGAAGTTACTTCTTTACGAAAATAATTAAAATCAATAGTTTGTTAAAGACATGACCGGTATGATAATTAAATAATTATTTATAAAATTAACTTATAAAAATTCATTCTTTAATTATTTCCATGGTCATAGTCAGGAGTAAATAATGATATGCACATGATTAAACGTTACATCTCAAAACCTTCACATACTAAGATATATAAATAACTTTGTTTACTTAAACTTTGATAGAGTCTAAACGTATAGCGTTTTTCTAATGTTTGAAATTCAAAGTTCCTCGTAAAAGAAATTTATAAACGTAAAGGTATAAAAGTAACCTTACTTGTATAAATTTATGTACTCTTGTACAAAAATATTATAATAACAATAATTAGATAAGTAACATCCCATCAAAACCGATACGATGAAACTAACTCTTTACAAAATTAATCTTTTATTTAATATCATTCTCTCAGTTACAAATAAGTAAAACATGATTTAATTATAAATCTATATTGTATAAAAGAAATTTTATATCTTTAAATTTATATATATAATCTTGTATAATACTTTTCCTAAATTAACTTATAAAATGTCTATAGATTAACTAGTAACTAAAGAGATTTAAAAGTGTTTAACCAAATGATTTGATTATATAATATAAATGGTAAAAATATAAATTCACGTCGGGAGAATCGAACCCTCGACCAACTGTTTAATAAACAGAACACCCAACCAGCAGACTAGGTTAGCTTTTATTGTTAAGATCAGAACAAAATTATTTTAAACTCTTATTTCATTAAAACCCATATTCTATATAAACCCTAAAATCCTAAACACCAAAATTGAACATCAAATACCATCTGAAATTGAAATCGATTATAACTATGATGATCAGCATATCATCACAAGTAAAATGAAGTATTTAATTACCTGAATCGAAGGTCGATTGATGAAGTTAAAAGAAAGAACAAAGAACACAGTTGCGGATCAATATGATGAGGCAATTGATGATGATAATGAAATCAATCGTGCAGATTCACTCATTGTTGTATAGAGATCAAAAGCCCTCTGCTAATTGATGATAGTTGAAAACCGTATGTATCGATCGATTGATGAACCGGGCCGTGAAGAACAATGGATTGAACTAACTGTGTGTGCGTGATAGAGTTGAAATTGAAGTTGCAGTGAGGTAATGCGAAGTCGGTGAAGTGTTTTGAACGATATATAACAGATCGATTGCGAGTAAAATGCGGTTAACGGGTTCGAGTTGGTTTCGGATAAAGTTGAGTAAAATTCAAGTGTTTTATCACATTATTTATCGATTAATCACGTCCAAATCATCTCAATCGGTTACAGGAGTATTTTAGATAAGGTTAATTTGATTTTTATGGATCGATTATGCTGAATTGGAACCAAATTTGACCGAGATAAATGGGTTTCGGTTGTAGTCGATTAAACAGCATAAAAACGAGTTGATAAGGTTGCTTCAGGTTCGAAACTCGCATATAAAGTGATAAGGACGGTCGAAACGAGTTGAAACGATTAAGATTTGGTTGAATTAGATGTCGCCGGAGACTCACCGGAGTTGCCGGAGAATGTAGCCGGATTCACGGGTTTGGGGGGAAGTTTGGGGTTGGTTTCTAATTATTTGCATTTCAGCCCCTGCATTTGTAGTATGTTTTAGTTTTGGTTGATAAGTTCTTAATATAAGTTTTATTTTTTTTTTACAAAATGAACCCTTAGCTTTAACTTTAACTAACCAACTAACTAACTAACAATTTATATCATTTATATAAATCGTTTCTTGTTATTAATTTAAGTACATCTTATAAAAATCATTTTATAACTTTCACTTGGTAACTAAATGATTAATATAAAGAGATTATAGCAACGTAAATTTTTATTTCATAAAAATTTCGAGCAATTGCAATTTTATTAAATGGCTCGAGTTTACATAGAAAATGAATTGGGTTCGGGTCATAATTGAATCGGGGCAAATGTTACACGTAACACATACACTAAACTAGTATTAAATATATATAGCATGATGGAAGTGTTGCTTAATTAGTTATTCGGCCATCTAGCTAGCTCTCTATAATATGTCGTTAATTAATACCTTAAGTCTCTTTCTAAATTGATTTGAAACACTCAAAAAGGTTTTATCAACCACATATGAGGATTGAATGAATGGCCAAGGTTATAAGTTGTTTGAATCCGGATCTTAAGGGGTTTTCTATATGTGGGTTTTCGGATGTGGTGTCTTCCAGAACTGGGAGCTGGAGGACTGACTTCGGGTTAGTCTTTTGGAGACACGTCTCACCACTAGTAGGGGTTAATTAAAGGGGTTGGGTCTCGTGTTGCTATTTAAAAATAATGAATAACCGGTGACTAAATACGTAAACACAACACGTGTGACTCAAAAAAAACCACATGACATACACACTCTCAAGAACTGACCTTCAAATTAAAGTTTTAGGGAGTTATAATAAATTATATGAATAATACGTAGCCTAACTCAAACATTGTTAAATAATCAAACAAACTAATTAAAAAAACAAACTCAAATCCTAATTCGCAAATTCAATTTACAATTACAATACCCTAACAATTTTTTATGATATGAATCGAGAGAGATGTGACACCCCGCCCGACAGCGGAAAACACCGGGCTGTCAAGCGAACTGGATACCAATAGTACAAAGCACATGGCACACTAAAATCATATTTTAATATCATTAATGCAATAATTGTTGTGACATAAATGAGGAATAAATAGTCATAAATTCAGAAATAAAGACTGGCAATCAAAGTAATTTATTGTTCAATTATTCCAAGTCCGATAGGCATCCTATGTCTTGAAGGCATAAAAACGCTCAAATACCACCTGAAATATGTGAAAATAAAGTTAGCTAATTAAAGCTAGTGAGTAAACCACAATTGATATATAGTAATAAAGAAATCCGAGATCATCATAATATGTTGCGCAATCTTACATGCATAGCTATTTCATCATATTACTCAACCTTTGACCATAGAACACATGAACACATTGAACACACATTGAACACCATCATTGTATAGCAACTTGTAACCATTTGTCATGAGGAACCAACTCATGTTGCAATTAGTGATAACTGTCATTTAACCGTCTCGAATGTAAGTTATCAAAAATTGTTTTAGCATCGAGGGGACATAGTAGCATAGCAACAAGTATCACAGTATAGTAACTAGTAACCATTGTATAGAATCGTCGGGTTTAAATCACCTATCAGGCCATTAGTGTAGGTGGGTTTGTCAGACCATTAGCACTAACATTGTACCGGTGGAAATTACAAGTAATATACTACTTTAAACTACCACATAAGATTGCATCAAGCCGCGAACTAGATTAACATATTTAATGATCTCATTTGAAAATATAAACAAAGAAACGAAAACCGAAAGCATTGTATAGTAATGAACATATTTCAGCCCCAAAATGTAATAGTAAAAAGGGGAGTGGATTTACTCACCTTAAAATGCACTAGATAACCGAAATAGAAACGCAACAATAACGAACCGAGGGTTGCCCAAATATTAGTATCACCTAATTAATTGGGAAAAACCCTAACTTAGAAACGAAACAATAATATAGTAACAAGAATCAAAACAAGAAAATCTAGGGTTTCGGATTTGGGATTTTAGGGTTTTAAATTACGAATTGAGATTTTGGTACGAAACGTAATAGTATTTATACGCATCCATTTTTAGTTTTATATATCTTCTATATAATATAGCAAAATCATATTTGCTTACTTGGCATAATTTAAGATCCATTTGCTTAGTTGGCATTATTTGAGAGATTTTCTCAAAATTAATAATATTGTTATATTTAAAAAATATATATCTATCTATAATAATTATTATAATAATATTAATTTTCATTTGATCTTCTAATATTTAGCAAACTATTTAAAAAATTAAGACTATTTACATTTTCAACACTCTCCTACTAAGGGTGTGCTTGGGCCAAGTTATATTTACTAGGGTATAAAAATAAAACTTAGAGATAAAATTATTAATAACATACAATTAAATACATAATTATTTTTAAATATACACAACTTTTTATACATTGTTTTAACAAAACTACACCATAAAACCAAACATCTAATTCTCTTTAATTTGATTATAATATTGTTATACCAAACAACAAGATTTTAAATAAATTTTGTGTTTTAGTTTTACCACAGTTTTATCTTAAAACTGATTGGAACCGTTCATGTCCATGAATATCCTTAAAATCATCACATGAGTGTTATGTCCCCGAGCGTAGCACGGGCACTAACCTAGTATATTATAAGTATTTCTTCTTGTATTTTCTTTCGTACAAATTCAAAATACTAAATAACTTTGTTATTTGTATATATAGAAATTATAAGTCTTAAAATCCTTAAAATGTATATAGTATGTATATTTGTATAGTCACGAAACATTATTTATAAGTTTTTATGCCTTTAAAAATATATAAAACTTAAATATGTTATTTAGGTTATTAGAAAAATTTGATTAAATGTTTAAAATGGTTAAAAGTACAAAAATTAAATAAAACATGTCATGGGACTCGAACCCATGACCAACTCGTAACCAACAGCAGTTTACCACTAGACCAGATGCTTATTTTGTAAACAGACTTGATTTTTAATCGTTTTAACATTTCATAAACAACAACCCCCATTTCATACTCAAACCCTAGAACAAAGATCCGTTCAATTCGGTCAAACCTGTTAATCCAATCCCAAACAAACATAGGGCTTTTAATCCCGATGATCTCACGATCATTTTGGTATATATAACTTACAGATTGGTGAGGATTTGATACGGATTCGAGTAGATGCAAAAACGCGTCTGATTTGATGAATTTTTATGAAACAGGAACTGATAAGAGATGAAATTGATGGATTAGGAAGATATAGATGGTCAAGAGGATTGAAACGAATACAAATGTTACCTGTAACGAATCCCGGAAAGTAGAAAACGACTATGTCGCCGGAGAATGGTTTTGTTCGAATGATTTTGTAATTGCAGAGAAAGGACAGGATGATTTGGTGTTTGATATGTGTTTTTAGAGTGATTAAAAGTGTTACGGAGAGCTTAATCGTTGATTTGATCGATCAATTAACGGAAATGGGATTTGGGTTTGACAATGATCAAGTCAAAAGACGCGTAAATCAAGCTGTAAACGAGTATAAGTGTTCGAGACTTGGTAACAACGATTTAGGAAAGTTTTCGGTTGATTGAAATAACTAAAACGCGTGAAAAATGGTCTTGCCGGAGTCGGGTTTTGGCCGGAAAGAGCATGCCGGAGCAGGGCCGGATTTGCGGGGGTTGGGGGATGTTTGGGTTAAATAACTTTTTTTCACAACAGCCCCCTGTAGTTTCAGTTTTGTTTATAATTATTCTAAGTTTTAAACTAAGTTTGTAAATTGACAGTTTTTGCCCAAAGTTACTTATATATATTACATTAACTAACTAACTTAACCGGATTGAGACGTAACGTATATATAGGTGATGTTTTCATATCATTAACTCGTTTATGACGTCAAAGGACAATATTTATACTTAGAAACGTTTTTGTTTAACAACTTTGTTTTTATAAAATCCTTCTTGTAAAATATATTTTGACATTTATTATTATAAATTGTAATTATTTAATACATATAAATATTTTGCAACATATATACGATCGATTGGTATTAAAGACGGGAATTAGATAACGTTCATTCATATTTATATCTATATCTTTAATATCAACGCGTTACATCTTATGGAAATAAGTACGAATACATTAAAATAGATAACTCCGGATTCGAGCCGGGTATTCGGGTCCGAGTTTTGGGGCAGATGTCACAAGAGGGTCGGTGGCATCGACTTTAATTTTTTATATTAATTTCTTTCGTTTTTAAAAGAGATATTGTAAATTATTTTTAGAACTTTGCATCGTAACGATATAATAGGCTGTAACGTGCAACACATAATACAATTTTAATGAAGTCATAAACACGCCGCATCGCTAGTTACGACACATTAAGTTTTCTATATTATTTTATCGTAATGTTAGGTCAACAACAAACTAAAACGTCATACACATAATATTTTTTATCTAAACCGAATGCATGTAAAGAAGTCGACACACACGTTAATGTTACAAGCGTATCGAAAAATGACTTTTGGCGACCAGTTTTTTGGCGGCAACGTTGATGTTGTCGTCAAAGACTCACAAAACGACAAAAATATTTGTTTTTTACCAAAAAAAGTCAAATTCTTTTTCGCGACGACATTATCGTCGCTAATGTCGTCCTAAAACAAATTTCCATTTTCTTTTTCATTTAAATTTTAGCAAAAAAACTGAATTATTTTTGGCGACGACATGTCGCCGGAAAAAAGCGGTCCCAAAATCAATTTCCATTTTCTTTAATGATTAAATATTGACCAAAAAAGTCAAATTACTTTTAGCGACGAATTGTCGTCGCCAAAAAGTAGTCCCAAAACAATTTGTATTTTCTTAATATTTAAATTTGACCGAAAAAGTCAAATTATTTTTAGTGACAACATGTCGTCGCCAAAAGATTGTCCCAAAAATATTTTGGTTAAATTTTTAGAATTATCTTTCCCGCTTTCGTGATAAAAATTCTCTCCATTTTATTGGTGGCCACTTAGTCATCGCCAAAAGATAATTCAAAATAATTTATTTATTTATTATGTATATATTGGGCCTATTGTGTACATATTGGGCCTATTGGGCTTTTTATGTATTTATTGGGCCTACTGTGTACATGCATAAAATCGCTAAAGTTCGTCACCAAAAAAATTTTGAATTTTTTTTCCTTTTGTTCCCCGGAAGGTGGGCTCCACATTTATCATTGCCAATTGTCGTCGCCAAAAGGTATTGGATGCCAAGTTTTGGGGGCTGGCCATGTCTTCGCCAAAAGTTTCAGCGATGACATTTTTGGTCTTTGGGGACGACTTTTGGTAAAGTTATAATTCTTGTAGTGACATGCAATTCAATGAATTAAGTCAAAAGCGTCCCTCAACACACATGTCGGGTCAAAAGCCTAGAACTCTCATAGGCTCACTAGATTGCAAAGAAGTCGACACGTTTTGTTTTTACTTCAAGGTGTTTGACGACACTAGAACTCTCATAGGCTCACTAGATTGCAAATGCAACAAAAAGACTTTGAGAGAACACTTCTTTCTGTTTTTATCAAAACAGCATGAACTTTGAAGATTTGCTAAAAGCACACAACTTAAGTGTGCTAGAAAACCCTAAATCTCAACTTTGAAAATGACTTGAATAGATAAATCTTGTCATATTTTTGTGTATATATATATCTCTTCAATGACTTGTTAGATTATTTCCACTTACGTACGGTAGTGTCTAACCAATGGATTTAAAGTCCTCACGTAAGATCTAATTAAGGTGTGCAAGGGTTTTGCATGTATATCTTTATCTAAAGACATGTCACTAAAATTTAAAAGCTGTAGATCTAGCTAGCATCAAAACAACATGAACTTTGAAGATTAATTTGCTAAATCTCAACTTAGAAAATGACTTAGAATAGTTGAATTTTGTCATATTTTCGTGCATATCTCATCAATGACTTGTTAGATTATTTCCACTTACGTATACGGTAGTGTTTAACCAATGGATTTAAGGTCCTCACGTAAGATCTAAGGAAAGAGGTGTACAATTAAGTGAACAATAATATGCAACCAATTAACATCACCTTTATCAAGACAAATATAAGATGTGTACTAATTACGTACTTTTCTCAACTATTAATAAACAAAAATCATGGGGATTAGTGTTGGAGGATAAAAGTTATGGTTTAATTTGGAATTTTGAGGAAACTACACAATCTAAGTTGTCGTCATGTCGAATTTGAGACTCGATCATAACTAGAAACTGACTTAGAATAACTAGAAAACTGAGTTAAAATGCTCATATGAAGTCTGAATAATTTTTTGGAGTTTATACATGTTATAAGGTTTTTGTAAGCTAAATTTCATAAGTTTTAGAGTGGTCTAGCTATTTTTCCTTATATTATACTAGGATAGTGTCCGTGTGACACACGGGTTTGAGTCAAAAAAACTTTAATAAAACATATATTTTTTAAAACACGTGTAATATATACGTATTATAAATTTTGAATCTCATGAGGAATATAGCTACAATGTAATCCACCGATTAATATGGATAAATAAATATTTTAAAAACTTAAGTTTGAACACTTATATGATAAGATTTAAACTAAGTAGATAAATACATAAAAATATAAATTTAATTATATGAAAATATATGCAGGTAGTGTTTTTTACCCGAATAAGGTCCATGAGTGTTATAGTTATAACGAAAGAAGCACTATGGTTTGGAAAACAACACCCAAGTGTTGATTCTAAGATATTTATATGGGCATGAACGGATATAATTAGTTTAAAACAAAACCGTTTTAAAACCGGAACACAAGATTTGTTTAAAAAAATTGTTCATCCAGTATAACAATATTATACTCAACTTAAAGAAAAATAAATACTTGATTTTATGAAGTAGTTTTTTATAAAATATAATTTCGTATAAGAAAGTTATTTATGGTTATAAAATGTTGATGTATTTAATTGTAGACAGTTACAAACTTTATCCCAAAGTTTTACTTCTTATCAAATATAAATTAACACATTCACACCCTGGTATGAGAGGGTTGAAAATATAACTACTCTTAAGTTTGTTAAAATTTTACTAAATATTAGGGGGCCAATATGTAATTAGTGTTATTAAATTTTACACCTCTGCCTTCATGAGAGCACACGCCGCCCTCCATCTTTGGACCTTGCTGACCAATTAATCTTCTACAATTGCAGTACGTGCTGATTATTTAGTAAAATTTTACTAAATATTAGGGGGCCAATATGTAATTAGTGTTATTATGAGATAAAGTCTCAAATAATGACACATAAGCATAGAAGCCCTTAAACAATATCACCTAAGCAAAATCGATTTTGCTTTATTATATTAGAGATTTGGTCACTAGTTTAGTGTCTGCGCTACGCTCGGAAACACAACATTCAAGTGATTCTTTTAAGGATGTTCATGAATGTTCCATTTAGTTTTGAGACAAAATCGTGGTAAACCAGAACACATGATATATTTTTAAAAATTAGATTTTTAATATTGCAATATTATACTCAAATTAAAGAGAATAAAGTGCTCAGTTTTATGGTGTAGTTTATTTTTAACAAAAAATTGTATAAAAATGTTATGTATATTTATAAAACACCGAGGTCTTTAATTATATGTTATTATTAATTTTATCCATAAGTTTCATTTTACACACTATTAAATATAAACCGACTCAACCCCTTGTAGTAAAGGGTTAAAAATATAAATACTCTTAAATTTTTCAGAATTCTCCAAAATATTAGGGGACCAATAATGTAATTAGTTTTATTAAATAAAAAAATCATTATTGTGAGATAAACTCTCAAATAATGTTCTCTTTAATTTAAGTATAATATTCCTATACTAAAAATCTAATTTTTTAAAATATATGTTGTGTTTCGGTTTATCACGGTTTTGTCTCAAAACTGATTGGAAAATTCACGAATATCCTTAAAAGTTGATCAGCTAACGAATTAGCTGGTGAGTATGTTCCGGTTTACCACGGTTTTGTCTCAAAACTGAATCGTGGTAAAACGAAACACATGATATATTTAAAAAAATTAGATTTTTAGTATAGCAATATTATACTCAAACTAAAGAGAATAAAGTGTTTAGTTTTATGGTGTAGTTTATTTTTTTAAAAAATCATATAAAAATGTTAGGGATTTTTTACATATATCCCCTTCTTAAGAGCCTTAATTACATATATACCCAAGCTTTAATAGTAATTACATATTCCCCTTTTGTTAAGAAAATTACTCATTTACCCTTTTATAATTCACTATATTAAAATGAATTTAATTTGTTCCTTAAAAACAATTCTTGAGTTCACAAGATCCAACCTTCTTTTCTTATTTGACTCTGATCAATTTCATTAATAATCATATTCAAATTGATTTAGACTTCATAGCCTCATTTGATTCGGCCTTTGCTGCCTTACGTTTTGCGCCGATGATCAGAATTGATTTGCCCTTCACAGCCTTATACATGAATGATCATTCCGATTGATCAAAACTTGATCGTATTCTTCCGGTCGAATCAGAAACAATTAAATAATTCTTAATGAAACAATTATAAAAGCCGATGTAAAATTATGAAAAACACTCTAGATGTGTCCAACATTAATTCACTTGTTTATATGATTATATTTTATTATGGTTTTTTTGTAAAGTATATATTATATAATGTCGTTACTGTCGTATACAACACTAGGCAAACACCCGTGAAATACTCACGGGTTGAACGGTAAAATATAACAATTATATAATTTTATATAGAAATGAGTAATGAAAAAGTTAACAAATATAAATGATATAATGTGAAGTTATTTGAGTGATTGTGGTGTTGACAAGTGGCACAATGTGGTGTCATTAGTTAGCAATTTATTATAAGAGAAGATGTTCTCATTTAGATTGTAAAATGAATTGTTATATTTAGGTTTTGTATTTTAGAAGGAAATATGTAAATAAACATAGTAGTAAGCTTATTAAGGGTAAATTAGTCAATTAATAAGTTTGTTTTAATGAAATGGATAAATATGTAATATATGTTGTTTAGGAAGGGAAAATATGTAATTAAACTTAATGGTTGGGTAAATACATAATAAAACATATTAAGAAGGGGATATATGTAAATGCCCCAAAATGTTATGTATATTTATAAATACTGAGGTCTTTGATTGTATGTTATTATTAACGTTATCCATAAGTTTCATTTTTAAACCCTATCAAATATATAAACCGACTCACGTACACCCCTTGTAGTAAAGGGTTAAAAATATAAATACTCTTAAATTTTTCAGAATTCTCCAAATATTAGGAGACCAAAAATGTAATTAGTTTTATTATAATAAATTTTATATACATATTTAAATAAAAAAATCATTATTGTGAGATAATCTCTCAAATAATGTCACATATGCTAAAAGTTATGAAAAGATGGCACATATGATTTTTTTTTGTTTTGCTATATTATATAAGGATTTAAATACGTTAAATTGGAAACCCTACCTCCAAGTTTTATAAAATTCCAGGAACTTTAACGTAATTTTTATATCTCATGTAAATCCTAGAAATCGGATATCACGATTTATGAAGCTGCGTAACTATTAATTTAACCAAATTTTTGTAACATTCCACATCTTCTTTAACAACAAATGCAACTATAGGGGTTGAAATTCTCAAATCCACAAAGTCATTGATTTTGGCAGATTTGAGGAACATTTTTAAGTTTTAGAACTTGAATGGTATGTGGTATTTACCTATGAAAAAATTTGATAATCTTTTAAAACCGGATTTATGATTCCAACGTCATTACTTTTTTTTAACAGGAAAAACAATCACATACCCTACTCCTAAACTACACTAAATTACACCGTTATTTAAATTTGAACCCATGACCTCCAACCTAAGAGGCAATGCATCTACTAATTAGGCTAGTCGGCCCTAACGTCATTACTAACTTTGTTTTTTGGGAACAGTAGCTCGTCCTCCTAAATACATTATAAGTTAATTAATTGTTAACCAAAACTATGGACAACGGTTATTTTAGTTATCCATAAGCCAAAATGACAAAATGTTGTCACATATTTGTAATTAGTTATAATTATAGACTAAAAATATGAGTGCTTTAGTATATATACTTGACACACTTTTAGTGACACCAACCTAAACTATTTGTTAGTGTTAGTATAGATCCAACAATAATATTATTAGTGTCTGCTTTTATCATAAGACGCACTCGAGTAAGACCTCTTTCATTGCTATTGCATCTTTGACACTATCAGTGTTGTCTCTACTTGCTAGGTGAGGTTTCGTGGTCATATATGTACTTTTTATTCACACTCTTCAGAACGAAGTTAATGCCGTGAATTGAACTCTAAAATCCTTCGCTTTTCACGCAAACAGCAACAACCCTTAATGAACTCACCTCTGCTCCAATTCTTGTGAATGCAGCCATAAAGAGATCCAGGCATGCATTTTGATCGTTCTTGAAAAAAAAATTATATTAGCCACTTATGGCACACATTTACAAGTGCTAATTACCATTCATTGAAAATTAGACTTGATTACATAGAAATTGATAGACTTAATGATATGACATGAATATAGAAATTACACATTTTCAATTTATTTTATATACATGTAACAATATATTTTAATTACAAGTTATCTATTAACGTGCTTATTTTATATATACTTCTATTAAGCAATGTGGTGGTGTGGCATCGGCCAACCATCAACTGTTACATGTCACCGGCCATTTTATTAGTGGAAACTTTTTGTTTTTAAATTTTTACATAATATCTAATTATTATTATTATATTTAATAGGTTTCAATACAATTCACAAACTTGGTTTGCTCTTCTGGTTCTAGAGCGTGCATATGTTGCCCAATGCCCTAGGTTTGAGTCCTTCGAGCGTTGCTTTTTCTTTTTCTTTTTTTGTCTTTGTCCTTCTACTTTGAAAATTTTCACTTTTGGCTTCTCAACCCAACTTTGACATGTTTACCGCTTCGACTTTATACTCCAACTTTGACATTTTTACATTTAAGTTTGAATAGTCTCTGCCTTTTAAAATGTGATGCACTAAGTTTTTGCACCATAACGTGTAAGACATAACACTTTTTTGTATAAACGCGTGTGACGTACTCAATTACGAGAGACCTAGCATCACGCTGCCCTAACTTAATACTTATACTTATTACATTCTAGTCCCTATATTAACTATAACATTACAAATGAAGACTTAAACTTTATACTTTCCATATTCTCTCCTAAAGTGCAAGTCTTCATTTTTCCAACATTGCTCATTCATTATCTATGAAGTAGTAGTCCGATCATCTCCTTTGGTGTCTTCATCATTTGAATTAGCCCCTTTGTTGCTTGAATTTACTAATTAGCCTTGTGTTTCAAGTCTTTTATCAACTAGTAAATTCAGGTGTCTTTCATAGATTTTTTAAGCCGATTCTTTAGGCAGCTTAGAAAATCAAATCTCTTTGCAACTTCATCCCATTTTTCTTGGCTGGTAATTGTTTCTCCACTTCCCATGTTTTCAACCAACATGTATAATGCGAATAGGCAGCCTTCCAAAGTTCCAATATTAAGTGGTACATTTAAATCAAATATGCTATCCATATAGGTTTTGTGGAACCACATAATCATCTCATTGATTTTTTTTTTTTGCGAACACTTTCTTGTGTTTGTAAACTGTTGGTGTATGCTTTGTCATCTTTATGAACTTTGTGAACCCATTAAAAGATTTCACTTTGATCAGCATCTTCTTTGCCTTCCATACTACTTGTCTATCCTTTTCTTCTTCAACTTTTTTGAACTCTGTAATGTATGTCCAATTATTGCAGGTTGTCAACATAGCATGCCTCCATTTCATACTTATAATATGGTAAGAATCCTAGAGTCATTGCTACTTTTCTCCATTGGTCACAAATTAATTCTTAGTTTGCGCGCTCCATCAGTTACTTTGACAATTCTCAATAGGTCTAGTAGGCATACTTTTCTACCAACAACAGTTGGTGGTATGATCTTTTGATTTTGCTCTTCAAAGAGTCATGGTAAACCCATCTTACTACCCTTTCAAATTCTTTAACATAGAGTGATAGGATATAAGGATAAGACTACCTAAATCACTCTAAGTGTTAAATGACTTTGAATCAAGCTCCTAAAGACAAGTCTAAATGATTGCACAAATAATCTGCTGAAATCTGTGTGATCTTGATTCATCTGTTGGACAATTGTAGCTTCTGCAAGACAGTACATTTTCCAGCAGACGGTTCCATTAGTTGATATAGTTGAAGTAGGCAAACTAAAGATGTGTCAAAGGATTCTGAAGAAGTCATCAGAAAATTAGAGACTTATTCAAAACCTCTATGGTTTTTGAGAACGATTGTCCCAAACATCATTATCCATGTCTTCAAGACTTACAAGTCTGCCAAGGGTTTTTAAGATGCATTTAAGACTAGATATGAATGGAATGAAGAGCTCGAAGAGAACAACGCATATCTTTTCAAAAAAAGATTTGAAAACTTCAATCATATATCTGGTGAATCCATGACTGCTACATATCTCATATATGTTGAGTTAATGGATTCACTCCAAGAAGCCTAAATCATATTGACAACAATGATGTGATCAGAAAGTTCATGTGGTCTCTTTCAAAACAATGGACCATATACACTTTGGCCATAAGAAGAGAAGAACTGAAAATTTGAAGACCATGAACCTTGAAGAACTCTATGGGATACTTAGTGCATACCAAATGGAGATTGATGCAGAACAAGAATCAGCGGGCAGATTAGTAGGCAGATCTAATCTAGTTAGGTCTCTTACTCTTCTTTCTCAAAAACTAAGCTATCAACCACCAATTGTTAGCCATCAAATGCCTATAATTACCTATCCTGAATCTCCAACTCACGGAATTATCATGAATCATGCTCTAGCTCATATTCACAATCAAATTTCACAAACTCAGCTTTTGTGTTCGTATCTACTACCAGGCATGCATGCTTCTTCCAAATGTCAGAAGAAGATTTTAAATGTATCCACCGTAATGATCTTAAAGAAATGGATATTAACTATTAAATAACTATGATATCCTTCAAGGCAAGCGGTTTCAGCAGAGAACTAGAAGACAATTTCTAAAGCAAAGAAAATGAGGTTTTGGTCTTGATAAAAGCTAGCCATGAATACATTTTAACTGGACGCTAATAGAGGCTTTCATCACTTCAAGATATGGCTTTCAAAGTGACTGATCTTTGATTGAAATGACAAGAACAAAGTTATCAACCACCAGTTAAGTCTCTTGCTCGTCTTACTTAAAAACCAAACTATCAACCACCAATTTTCTTCTGCTGACTCTCGGCACTTCAGGAAGCTATCAACCATCAATTTTCTTCTTTTGCATGAGGAATGTTCTGTTGTAGTGTATAATAAGTTGCCTGAGAAGTTGACTGATTCGGGTGTGTTCACACTCCCTTGTATGTTTGGTGGTTCCTCGGTTTATCATGCTTTAGCTGACCTATGTGCTAGTGTGAATTTGATGCCTTATTCATTGTATAATCAACTAGGCCTAGGTGACCTCTTTCCTACGCGTACGACCATATCTTTAGCTGATCGTTCTATTAAAAAGCCACGAGGAGTAGTGGAGAATGACTTGATTAAGATAAATAAGTTTGTGTTCCCTATGGATTTTATCATTTTGGATATGGAAGCTGACCAGAGAGTTCTCATAATTTTAGGGTGTACATTCTTACGTACTTCTCGGGCTCTAATAGATGTGTTTGTGGGTAAGATTACACTCCAGGTGAGGGAGGAGAGTGCTACTTTTAGAATCTCTGATCCAATGAGAAAGACCAGTAAGTGGGATGATGAGTTGCATGGTTAGTACGGATAGGGTGCTAAGAGATAAGTGTGGGTATCTAAGGATGTCCCATATAACCCAGGTTAGGATGTTGAAGGTAGAAAGTTTCGGGTGAGATCCCGAGTGTAGAGTGTGTATATTTTTGCATGTTTTTATTTATTTCTATATTATATTTTATTTAAGTATTTTTTGAGTATTTGTGTCGAGTCAGCTTTGAGTATAACTGAATCGTTCATTTTACACTGTGGTGTTTGCTTGGATATTTTTGTATGTTTATTTTGTAGGTTTGGATCAATTCGTTCATATTCAATCTCTATCCGGACAAGGATGATCTGAACGCATTTTAACAGAAGGCTTCGAAGATGGTCATGGTTCTTATCTTTCATAAACACCAAAAACCAAGAATAATGGCTTGAACTGCATTTTTCTTTGATGGGGAATGAATCGATTTGAATATAAGTAGGCCTTTAATATTGAAAACATAGACCGGGAGAAGATTGTACCATGCACTAAACATACGAGTGAAGTTATACTACAAAGTCCAATTTTCCTAGAAAGTCTAAGAAGCCATGAGATGATGACATGTGGCACTCCCTTAAAATTAGAAGGAAGGGTAAAGATGGTAATGTCTCTATATTTTAAGTTTCACCCCATTTTTTTAAACGTCCATAACTTTTACATACGATATTATTTTTTTAAAAAAATTACACCATAAAAACGAGCATTTTCTTATCTTTAAAACGCGTATAATATTCATATATAAAAAACAAAAAAAAAATCACGTTTTTCAGCTCATTGTGTTATTTGTCAAGTCATTGTGTTATTTATTCATGTCATTGTGTTATAACACAATAATCTAATGAAATAACACAATGATCTGAAATAACACAATGACCTGATGAAAATATAACACAATTACCTGATAAAAATATAACACAATGACCTGATG
Source organism: Tagetes erecta (assembly GCA_030867185.1). NCBI lineage: Eukaryota > Viridiplantae > Streptophyta > Magnoliopsida > Asterales > Asteraceae > Tagetes > Tagetes erecta. The sequence continues at coordinate 76,949,864 of CM061490.1, read as the reverse complement.
AAAATATAACACAACGACCTGACAAAAATATAACACAACGACCTGACGAAAATATAACACAACGACATGATTAAAATATAACACAACGACCTGATGAAAATATAACACAACGACTTGATGAAAATTTAACACAACGACCTGATGAAAATATAACACAACGACCTGATGAAAATATAACACAACAACCTGACGAAAATATAACACAACGACCTAATGAAAATATAACACAACGACCTGAAGAAAATATAACACAACGACCTGATGAAAATATAACACAATGACCTGACGAATATAACACAATGACCTGACGGATATAACACAATCTGAAAAATATAACACAATGTCTTGACTAATATAACACAATGAGCTGAAAAATATAACACAATGACCTAACGAATATAACACAATGAGCTGAAACTTCAAAAAAAAAATTCATTTTTTTATATATCAATATTATATGCATTTTGAAGATAAAAAAACGCTCGTTTTTTTGATGTAATTTTTATTAAAAAGTATTGTCGTATGTAAAAGTTATGGACGTTTAAAAAAGAGGGTGGAATTTGAAAATGAGACAAAACTAATATACCCTTGGACTACCATTTAAAGTTCTAACTATTTACCATTATGCCACCTTATGTTTATAAGCCATTGATCTTCATTTAATATTAGATCTAATGGTCCAAATTCCTTCTTATACTTTCTAGGAAATTTAAACTTTATAGTTGAACCTAATTCCTAAACATTATAAGATAAACAAAACACAAGTACGGTATCTGATATCAAAGGGGAAATAGAATAAATGTTCCTCATCTTTTGGTATCTGATATCAAAGGGGAAAAAGGTCAAACTGAATATTAATATTCCCTCGAATCAACGAACCAAGTGGCAAATAAGATAAACAAAACACAAGTACGGTTTATCAAAGTAAACAAGAGATGATAACCGGTCTCATGCATAAGGTAAAACAAAGTATAGTTTATCAAAGTGTAAAATCCTACAGGCATGGATAATGAATGGGCATATGAACAATGTACTTGTTACAAATTGAATGTGAATATTCTCTTAAAATAAAAGACAATCACAACTTAAGCGCCGCTATGGCCTCCGGCTTAAAATCAACTCTCATGCCTAAAACCCGCCTCACCTCGGCTGGAGTTAGTCTCCAAGTCATGGGACCTGCATTCTCACCCCAGAAGTCCAAAATCTCAGACACCTTCTCCAAGTTGAGAATTGTTGCCATTTGAGTTAGCCGAGCAAACTTATCTCTAACTGTCCGTTGAGTCATGCCAGAGAAATGGCTAACCAGAGCCCTCACGTCTCGATCCAGTTGCAGACCTCCAAGCTGACTGAATCGTTTTTGCATCATAATAACTTCAAGCCGTTTTACAATAAAGTCGATCACCAAATGTACAAAAGAGTCATAGTTGTTGGCGGTCATTAAAGGCTGGAGCCAGCCCGTGTTGGTTTCAACAGCATGAAGAAGCCTCTGGACCCACGGGTCATTTACCTCATTTTCTGCATATTCTGCTTCTGAAAGCTCGTAGCTGACAGTTGCAACACTGTCTAAAACAGGTCGGATTCGGTGTGTGACGGTGCCTACAAGGTGTTCTAGCCCTGCAACTAAGGCTTTCTTGAACCCGTTGCTCATCTCTCCTAACTCAGATAGACATGATTTGATTCTTTCCCTGTCAGCTGGAGCTGGAAATACCTGATAAAAAGTACTTTTGTTAAATATACAAGTTTCTAGTTTAAAAAAGACGATATTGGTACACAGTATATATAGATGGCAGTAGCAACATGTTTGCTTCTGTGAGTTGGTTGATTCTGGTTATGTGTTAATTCAAACAGATAAAATAAAAATAACAGCTAAAAATATAACCCAATTAGTCCATATCTATATCAATGAAACAAACATGATCTCTAGATGGTATAATTACTTTCATTTATTATCTTTGGTGATAAAAAATAAATTCTGAAACTGGATTAATAATACAATTTAAAAAAATAGACACAGGATCAATCCAATTTACCTAGCCTGTTTTCTAACCCGAACCAACTGGACCTGTTCTTTTTAAATTTTCTGTTTGACCCATTATCCATATAACACATTTCACAACTGTATTTGATATATTTGTTTTCTGGTCCGATTGATTGGGTTTGTCTTGTCCAAGGTATTTTTGGTTTTAAGCAATGGTTTAAATTGAATTTCTGTTTAGCTTAAATTCACGATTAACGAACAACTATACAAGGTGGCTCACGGCTTTAAACTAGGGGATGTTAATGGTCTTTAAAACTACAGCACTTTGTACATTCTCAAAATTTCAACAGCATTCTAGAGTGCTAACAGATACAAAAAGAGCTAGAATATCATGGATGCACTCAAGGTAACAAGTAAACTAATTCACTGACAGAAACTTCAGTAACTATAATGCAAAAAGCCAATGAATATTTCCCCATGTTCTATAGCCAGCTTCGGATCATAAACCAATTAAACTATGTACTCAGGTCGAGTTTTATCATTTCATTCACATATGAAAGAACCTTGAACTAGTAATTAGTTTACTATGTGCCTCATGTACTAATATTGAGCATACTATTAGTACACTAAGTTTTCCACTTTTCCCTTTTCAGTTGCAGTTCTGTTTAGTTGACATACAAAGCGGAATGCTTTGAGCTATTGTAGGATAAACATGAAAAAGGGTGAATCACTTGATATGTTACTTTTATATAACTAATCCTTTAACAAAATTCAGCAACTGAAATGGTTTTCTTATATGGGATGTAAACCTATATTTCTTAAACAGATATAATATGAAACATAAAAAAAAATGAGTGAGCATGGGATGTTGAGCACTCACCTCAGCACACTGCTCTTCAATCTCGTGTCTCAGTTTCAGGGCATACTCGCTGCTCACATCAATGTTATTCAAGGCAGTAGCAATATCGACTCCAGTCTTCTGCACAACGCCACCCAGGAACAGCTTTCCTGCAAGATTTGGCTCCCTCATTTTCTGCTGCAAAGCATCATTATACTCACCACCAAGCAAACTTACAGCACTACTCAATGCTGCAATAACCGAATTAATATTGGATGTGGATATCGACCTACGACAGCAACTCTGTAAAACATAAAACACGTCATCAACCATTGAGGTTGTGAGGCTGTCCATTACATGCTCATCAATCTTTATAGCCTTCCTAACATTCTCAACCATGAAAAATCCCTCCAAAATCACATAATAACTAGTTAAGTCTTGAATAACTTTGCTAAAGTTCCCACTCCTAAAAGCTTTAGTAGCTCGGGGAGTCAATTCTGGATCAACATTACTTAGCCCCTTTATCTTTGAAACCATATAACCAGTATAGTCCTCACCAAGCTGCGTAAGCGACAATATTTCCTCAAGAAACAACTCAATTTCCCTAGGATCCGGCCCTTCTTCCTCCCCAGACGACATCAAATCACTCTTGTATGAATTAATCTCAGACGTAACTTTCGACAACTTTCGAAACTCCATGTACTTTTTCAAGATCATAGAACCTCTAGAATCACACTCCTCTTGTAACTCACATATTGCATACACAATCCCATCTTCACCACACAAACTTTTTAAAATCTCATCATTCTCTTCAATTGCCAACACAATATCTTTAAACAAATTAGTCAAGCATGCAACAAAATTGACTTGATTCTGATTATTTTCCATTAACTCCACCAATTGCTCAAACTCAACTTTAGATCTAACAGATATAACCTTCTTTAAATAACTAACATACACCTGCAATCCTTCTTCCTCCAACGCCAAAGGCGAGTAAAGCCGAATGAATCGTAGAACCGCAGAATGATCTCGCTGATCCACCGCCGCAGCTAACCTCCTTCTCACAATCGATTCAAGCTGTTTCTTACAACTAAACAACATCTCCCTCTGATCCGAGCCTGAATCCTTATATTTCGCATCGATTTGAAGAAACGTTTGAACATAACTAGCAGCAGATTCAAAATCCTCACTCTCCAAAGCCCTCTGAACACCTTCAATACAATTCGTTCTCTCCACAATCGCATCAATACGAAGTAACGTTTCATTAACACGAGATTGAGCAACATCGAGTTCACGAACTTTACCAGAGACCTGATCAGCAAGCACACAAGTCGAATCAACATTCAACATCATATGATCTGATTCCGCTTTAACAATGTCGAGAACATCTGCTGATTTCTGAAGAAACGTTAAGTGTTTATCTAGATCTGGCCGAAGTGAGAGGATGTTTTCGAGTTGTAGATCTAGATTTCGTTGATACGCAATGCATTCATGGAGATAACGAGTCATTGTTCCGACGTCTGTTAGGGTTTGGACGTGTTGTAGGGCATCTGGTGTACCGAATTTGATTGATGATGAATTGAATTGTTCTTCGTCTTCGATTTGTGATGGTGGTGATGATGACATGATTAGTTGTTGTTTGAGTTGTTTCTATCACCAGAGATGAAGATCGATTGAGATAGTGAGTTTGTGTAAATTGGCTGGCGAATTGTAAATGACACTGGTGGGAACAATGTTTTGCTGCCTGTGATTATAGATAACAAACACTGAATCAAGTTTGTGGCTTTGTTGTAACTTTACAAACTTTTGTGGCCAAAATGAAAGAAACGAAAGAAACTAAAAAGGCTACACACAATGACACAAAGACATAAGGTAGGAGGGAGTGGTGAGGCGAGGTGGTAGCGAGATGAAGGAGGAGGAGCTCGTGGACGAGGGTGGGCGCTCGTTGTGGATCTTGTGAAAGTGGTTATGTGAGGAGACGAGGTGAGGTGACGGGTGAGGAAGACGATGGCCACTCCTCCTCCGGCGAGGTGACGGCGAGCATGTTTCTCGTTGGTGGTTTGCCGGACCACCCCCCCCCTCTTAATGAGTGAGCGTGGTATATATACGTAGCTTATTCGCTCTATTGCCTTTTTAAAACCGGATCAGACGTAGAGTTGGTCTTCTTACTGGTTTACTAGTAAGTTTTTTTTGACGACTAAATAATTTTATATTTATTTTAAATATATATAATGTGCAAATAAGAATATCTACGTCACACAGACATAAAAACAAAGAAAATTAACCCATCAAACCTCGCAATATGTACACCTAATATATCTTTTTTATTCTACTACAACTTTGATAGAGAAATTTGACAAAGAAAATAATTACCTTAAAATAACCATAACCATTGCCGAATTGGGTCTTAGTGATTCAAGATTCAATTTTTCATCTTCGTCACCGAACAAGTTTGGCGATGGAAACTCCGGTATCATAGCTGTAAACTTTCTTTATAATCTCATTTTCTATCCATTAACTATGTGATTGTTATCAACACACCCACCAACTGTTTGTTTATATGCCTGATTATACACTTCCAATTTTGAAGCCTCATTGACTCATTTTGACCTTAAATTTGACACAAAAGCTCAATAATTTTCTTACTTATTCATTAATTTTGAGAAACAAGAACTGGGTATGATTTAGGGCTTCAGAATCTAATGATAATCTACTGAAAAAAAACCATTTTTTTTTGCTCTTAGTAAGATCAATTTTACATGTTGGATATGTGAAGATTAATTTAGTTGTGAAATGTGGAAAATTTTACAGTTTGTTCATCCTAAGTGGGCAGATGAGAAATTGCAGATTGGTGTTTCAGCTACATCATATGATGATTTGGTATCTTGCATTATCAATGATCATCATCATCCAATACTCAGGTTTGAAACATCAACTTTAGATTGTTATTGAATTATCTTGTTTTATGTTTGTATGGTATCATGTTTGTTTTCTATGTTAAAAAGTTGTCAACCGTCGTAAATCTGTAAGTTGAAGTGAGAACTTGTGTGACTCTTTGATTTCTTTTGACTTGGTTTTTATTTTTATTTTTGAGTATTAAAAAGTTAATGACTTGTGGCTGACATTTAATTCATTGGAAATTATGTTTGAAAACAGCATAATAGACACTGAGCAGAAGAATATATCAACAGATGAAGTGAACCAAACAGACGATTTGCAGCGTCTAACAGACCAGGACTACATGGAGAAGATAATGGAACTCAATGATAAACTTGATATGGTATGATGTTTTTAAACTAGCAAATAGCAACACAAAAATCTTAGAAAACTTGCATGTGTTGTTATTTGCAGGTGAAGACTATGGTGAAACCAGGTTGTTCTTTTGAGGTACTAAACACCGCCTTACGTTACATGTCATCTCTTGCCACAAGTCTCTCCAAAACGCCGCAAAGACTTCACGCTTCACTTTGATCAACATCATCTATGGTCATGATGCCTTTTACTGTGTTTTGATAGTCATTATGTGATATTTATGTTTCTAGTTGGTTATTGTACCATGTGTTGTTTAAAAGTTGAGGTAGCAGTTTAGTCCTTCTAAAGGTCAATATTAGTGTGTTGACTTGACATTAATTGTAATCACATTATGCCCAACACTTCTCTATGTGTAGCTTTGTAAAAAGTCAAATCAAGTTTACAAATTTTGCCTATTGGCTCATACCAACACACTAGTTGAACAATAATAAATTTGACTTTGTAAGAAGTCAAACTGCATTTCTTTCCTAGAACAAAGGTATATCAAATCTAACTTTTGTTCTATAGGATTATTATCTTGCGACAGTGTTCATTTCAATTTTCAACTTGTATAGGATATTAGGATTAATATATAGGAGAATATGATAAAAATGCAACTTTTGAAACAGAATAACATTAACTGGTTAACCATACCATATGCAATAAGATGTCAAAGCTCAAAACTGAGAACTTTAAATAAAAACTAACAAAATCTTGATACATTTGTGTAGCAAATACATATATAACTAAAGAGAAACCGTACGTCTATATAGTATTTCATCATCGCTTTCATCCTCCTCATCCGATACCATTTGATTACCAGGTAAATCCAATTTCCCACCCATAACAAACGACGGTCCTTCAATCTCAGTTTCAATATAATCTGCATACAATCTTTCTTCAAATCTTTGATCACTGCAATTAAGAAACCAAGATAAAGTACTCCTAATCCCCTTATGCTGCAATCTTTGGTACCTCGGTTTAATTCTTGATTCAAGACCATAAGTGAAATATTCAGGAAACTCAACCAATTCTTTCAATGGTCTTCCCATTTCACTCTTGAAAAAGTAAAAACTATTTTTCATCAAACCAACTTGCAGAGCAAGTAACTGCGGACATTTCACGATCATCTTACCAACGTCTTCTACTGATATACCTCGTCCCAGAAGAAACTCAACCGGTTTCATTATCACATTCTGACCAAGACTGATTACTTGAGGCATCCTTTCAATCACACGCGCAAACCCTTCAGGGTCAATCTTTAGCTTCAAACTGAAAAAATATTGTTGTGTTGATAACTTAGCTTTCAAAGGGAGCCCAAGAACTTGTGGATATTGAGCAATAACAGAAGCTAACGCCTCCTTACGAACGCCAAAACTCACCAAACAATCAACATTCGGTTTCACCATTTCTTCAACATCATAACCTATTACATACGCCCGCTTTTCAAACATTCTCGCCAACACCTTTTTGGGCAATCCTAACGAAACTAAATACTCAACCAACGGTTTTATCATCGTCCCAACTCTCATCCCCAAAAAGTACGGATATTGTGTCACCATAGGACCAATATCTCTTGGATTCACACCAATGCTAACCAAATACGCAACCGAAGTACTCATCGTTCCTTCTAACTTAAACCCTAACAACTCAGGATACTTCATTAACACATACCCAATATCTTGTTTTTCAACATCTAACCCGCGAAGAAACCTAACAACAGGCACAAGTTCCACAACTACACTAGCATGAAGAACTTGTGGATACTTCTTAACAAACGCACCCATTTTCGGGCGTTGAATCCCGACTTTCTCCAAGTAACCCAACACAGGAATAACATTCTTTCTAACACTACAACCAAGCATCAATGGGTATTCATTAATATCATCAACTGTTAACCCAATCTTCTGCAAGAATTCGACACGCTCGCGCATTACCTCAACCGTAGACGGCAATTCGACATCTTCAAGCTCATCTGGAATAATGCCAATGCTTTTTAAGTAATCAGAGATTATAACCCGTGAAACAAGTTTCTCTTTTCGACCTTGAACAACACCCCATGTAACTGTTGGCATTTCATATTCAGGGAACTTTGAAGTTGAATAGGGTAAAACCCTAAATTGGGGGTTTTGAGAGGGTTTAAGGGAAACATGTGAAGAAAGATTGAAACTTTTTGATTGGTTGGATGGAAACTGAAGTGGGTTTATGATGAAAGATCTGAACAAGTGTTTTCTACGAAATTGATGGATCATTTTGTGAAAAAATTAGGGTTTGTGAATTGGGGAAGAACAAAAGGATTTGAAGATGGTTGAATTAGAGTATGTAATTAGATGAAAATAGGCTTACTGATATGAAGATGTTGTTTGATTTCGTCGTCCATGGCTGCATCCAACTAAAGAAGATGGACTCTGGTTTTGGGATCGAAGTGAGGTTTGATGGTTTTGTACAAGTTTGTAAATTATTTTTTCTACATTCACTCGTGTTTGCAATTGATCACATTATAAATTATACATCTCGTGTCTTCGATTAAATTTATCTGTGTATAAACCCTAGTAATATTATATTAATCTGTTATTAAATCTTGTTTTCGATCGGAAGATGTAGTTTACGGTCCGGTTTGATTCAACAAACGTTGCTTGTAAATGTTTTTTCTTATTGCTCGAGCGTTGTTACCTCTCTTATAGATACTTATACAAAGATGCGCGGTTCTCATGTCTCACACATAAGTTAATTTTTTTAACAGCGATGATAATTCATGCTTAGAGGCATGTCTCTTCATAACTAATGCGGGATTATATATAAGTTATAATTTGCAATTAGTTATCTTTTTAGAGTTTTTTTTTCTTCTTTATCTTTTTATGGTTTAGTATAAACATTAGGAGTCTAGGTTTATTTTTATTAGTTTATGATTGATATAAAACTTTGTTCTTGAAATCTATGGTTCGAGTTATAGTCTTTTATTAATTTTGTGTCCTTCTGTCATTTAATTGCATATGTAACTGCATCAGTTGGTATCAGAGCTCTGATTTTATCAAATGGCTTATTGTAGAAGTGAGTTTTTTAATCGTAGAGTCGCCTATAGAGGCAATGATTAAGATGCTTTTGGTTTGTTTGATCGTGAGTTCGAGCATGTACCACAACTTAATTATCCTTGGATTGGGAGAGGTTGAACTAGTTTGTCGTTTCAGGATGACGTCAACTCGTTCCAAGAGGAAACCAATTACCTTGTAAAACCCCATGAGTTGCATATGTCTAGAAAGCTCAATGACATTCATTCTTGTTGATACATATAAGATTTTTGTACTCAAGCACCTTGCCAAGGGAGCATGATTCATCACGGGGTAGCTTTTAAGCTTTTTTTTTGTTAGTAGCTAAATATAAAGTTCGTTAGTTAAAAAAATAGTTTGATAGCTTAAAAAATTGGCCCCCACCCTACTTTTATATAAAAAAGATTTGGCCAACGACGAAACTCCTAAGGCAAACCTCTTGAGGTTCACACACGCACTTTCTCTATCTAAGTTATACATATTTAATTAATTAATAAAAAAATGGTGAAGTGAATGGTGTTGGATGTGAAAATTGTGAAAAGTGAAAATTGTGAAAAGTGAAAATTAAACCACTTTGAATGTGAAGTGAGAGGAATGTAAAATGTATAATCACTAAATCCATCACAACGACAACACCGATCGGATAATTTTAGTCATGTTAAGAAAAACTCTTCCATGAAGGGTATATCTTGCATACAACTTTGTTCATTTGCAAACTTTGACAACTCTTCCCGGACAAGGATCTTTGGGCCGTGGATTTTGTCTTTAAGAAAATGAAATGATTCGTCAAACAATGGTCAATAAGAAAATGATTTTAACTTTAAGTATAGATCAACAAAAACTGCATAAAAACTTATACATATTGTTTGTCTATCCACCAGATTGCTAGTGTTTTTACATATACAATCTAATGGTTGAAATTTGGTTTCAGACTCAAGTATTGATGATTGGTAGGCTTATGGCTTACCGCATAGTATTAATGATTGATAGGCTTATGTAAAAATTCAAATTCAATTAGTGATTATACTTTTACTTTAAAAGAAAATGGTGAAGGAAGATTGAAATCTCTAGCTTTGCAAGCTCATTTCCAGGGCAAAGTCTACTTCCTCCACCTAATCAACATGCTCACATCAATAAAAATGTACAACTCATAAAATCATTGGTACAAGCAAGAAAAAATGACGTATTTTGTGTTCTAAGTTCTCAATCAAGAAAAAATGGCAGCTTGCACTCAAAAGGTGTATGTGTTATAGAATAAGGTTTGCTGAAATGGAATGACGAACGAATCAACTCATAAAGTGGATCGTTACATTTCATTTTCATGTTTGGTTATTAGTTTTCTCAAACTATATGTAAAGGCCATACTGATATTATACATTTTATAAACAAGTATTGATTTTTATGCACATAATAAATTCTCTTTAGAACCACAATTAATATTGTTATATTGTGATAGAAAAATCTACATGCAAGTTATTTTTCGAATAAAACATTGTAATTTAGGTATATTTTTGGAATTTTATCCGAAACGATTTGTGCTAGGAGATTACACCAATAAATTGAGTTGCATTTTTGTATACCTTGATTAATTGGCATCACTAAATGGTCGGCATGGGTTATTGCAGTTGGAGATCATGGGTGTCTCTTATCTTAATCAGATTTTCGGGAAGGGTATCATTAGCGTTTTTTGGTAAATGTGGCAGCTGGACTCATCTCTGCTCCGAGTCCCCCATCAGCCCATCTGTGATTCGAATTTTTTTCAAGGGAAAGTATATGCACTCAGCATTGGTTTTAGTTTATTAAAAGTGAGACTCTGTCCTAATCCCATTTTGACCCAACTGAAAGTGAAGACTTTGGTTGAATCGGAATCATGTTTCCTGAGTTTGCACTTGATTGGTAACCGTTTAAAGATCAGTTTGGGACTTTAGAGGTTGACCTTGACCGAATGAAATGGTAGAATATTTGTGCAAAAGCATTGAAAGAACATGCATGATTTGCAATGTAAAGCTTACTATAGATTTTTTGTATTTCATTCTATCCCTATGGATTTCTGATGTTGAGCACTCCTGTTGTTTTTCAACTCCTTTATATTTTTCAGGTTTAGCTCACAAGTCCGAGTATCATAAGATGCATATTCTCCACACGTAAGATAATGTCTTGAAGAATTTTTTTAGGTTTCTACTGTTTTCCCAGCCTGCCGAACCATTCGTTTTGTTATCCCCATTGCTTATTTCGAGTAGCTTGAGGTGGATTAGTTGAAACCTTTCAGTTGAAGAAACAGAAAAGAAAACATAAATACTTATGCGTTACTGTTTTCTTTTGGCTCTTCAGGAACTTCTTTATGTATTTCTTCCTCCATTTTTCAAGCTTTGCACAAACAATTCCATCTCACCTAAATCACCATGCAACCTAGATGCGCAAGATTAAACAATACTTACTACCTTCTAAAATAGTTTTCTCCACTCGTCAACGATCATACCGGATTTGTCTGAAATTTGTAACAAATCACTTGGCAATGCGTCAATTTTCCACTGTCTTTGAACAAATTTATTAGGTATAACACCTATTCCTAAATATTATAAGACACAGAAAATATGTCTTACAGGTAACCTATTCTACTAAAAGTAATACTACCAGGTAGCCTATTCTACTAAAGTTAATACAACTATATTTATGCGTAGTAGCATCATTATTAAACTCTACATGCATAACACGTATTTTATTTTAGTTAGTAATAAATAAAAAAATTCGTACACTCAAATCAATTTTGCTTACCTTAAATTCAACAACAACTTGTAGTCTTTAATTTTTTAAAAGAAGGAATCTCACCTTACATGTAAAATTTTTTTGATCTAACATGAAAATCCTACTTTTTATCTCACGTTGGACTTGAACCCAATATCTCTCACATCCCAATTTTAAACGACACTTCTAAGACTAAAAGGTAAATATGAACTTTAAACAAAAGAAAATATCCTAGACCGAGTTAATAAGTAAATCTATTTATTAAAACATGTTCCATATATGTTACTTTCTTATTAAATGCGTCGTTTTTTAGTAAGTCAACTTATATTTATCGACCAACACTTATATATATCTTATATATATTCGTGTTGTATTGGGAATTCCTACCGCTACTTTCCATGCATCTTCTAGTGAAAGATGAGATGTTGGATACGGTCTTTGTGCATAAGTCATAATTTGAGAAAACTGTAAATAAAACATGTGAGGATCAACCATGTTAAGAGAGGCACTTGACTAATCGTGCCATCAAAAAAGAAATAAAAAAATCATTATGACTAGTCTCAATACGAATCTAAAACTTATGTATGACGAATGTCTATGGAAACAACTCAAGATGGATTAAACTCAGCAAGACTCATATGTATATTGAATCAAATTCATCTCAATCTATTCAAATTCATCTCAACCTATTCAACTTAAGTAACATTTTTATCTTAGAGAGTCAAAAGTGTTTTTATTCTTCTTCTCAACCTATTCAAATTCATCATTGTATCCATCTTGATTACCGGTTTTGACGATAGGTGCTTTGCCTTCATCACATCTTGAGGAAACCTATTTGTTTTGATTTTCAAATTGACACCACATAAAATTTAACCAGAAACATTTTCTAAACCTAGATGTTATTATTCATATATTATTTAAATTATCAATGGGTCATTTAAAATGTCAACTGGATAGACTCACGCAATTATCTTCATTTTTCTAAAAGTAGGAATCTCACTTTAGATAAAAAAAAACTCCTTAATCTAACGTGGAAACCCGACTTTTTGTCTCACGTTGGACTTGAACCCAAGACCCCTCATTTTAAACGACACTTTAAAAGGTAAATATAAACTTTAAACAAAAGAAAATATCCTAGACCTGGTTAATAAATAAATCTATTTATTACAACAGGTTTTATACATGATTAACTTTCTTATTAAATGCATAGTAAGTCAACTTATATTAATCAACTAATACTTATATATATCTTATATATTCGTGTTGTATCAGAAACTTATGCCGTTACGTTACACACATCTTCTAGTTAAAAACAAGATGTTGGTTATATTTTTGGTGCATAAATCATAATTTGAGATAACTATAAATTGAGCATGTGTGGAACAACCATGCTAAGAGAGGCACATGACTAATAGTTATATCTAAAAAGAAACAACCAGATCATTAAGACTAGTCTGAATGAGAATCTAAAACTCATGTACTATCCGTTTGTTTGAAACAACTGAAGAAAGATTAAACTCGGAGGTTAAAATATTATATTGTAAGAAACAAAATATTTTAAAGTAAGCCAAAACTATACAACATTTTTATCTTAGAGGGTCAAACGTGTTCTTATTCTCTTCTCAACCTGCTTTAAAACCCTAATTCGGTCTCTTGAATCGGCAGATCGGCTCATCGTTGAGTTGGAAGCCCTAATTCGATCAATTGTTCTTCTTCACGACGGATCGGATCTGTTGAAAAATGCACTCGTTCTGCAGCAGCATAGAGTCCTAAATCAAACTTTCTTCCTTCCAAATCCTCTAAGTAGCATTGTTTCTTTTAGCCACTTGAGTAGACATGATTATGTCCATTGGTTGTCTAGACAAGGTGAGCGTTTTCTTATTTGAAACTGCAACGTTTCTCCACAACTTACAAACACCGCTAAATGTAATGAAATCGATAACTCCCAAGTTTAATATGATTGAAAAATAATATCATCTTTCTTTCTCATATGTGTGCACCTGTCATTTTTGTGTTATTCATCTATTAGGTCTATTCGATTCATGTTTTGCATTTATATAGATATATCATGTGCTTTTTGAGAGAATTATGTGGATTTCAGTTTAGTTTATAAGTTGTTATATGTACATTAGTCTCAATAGGATCTACTTGCTTGATGGCTTATTTTTTGTTTTAATTTCTTAGTCATGACAAAATGTAAGTTGCACTCAAAAGATGTATGTGCTATCATAGGTAAAGGTTTGAAATGCAGGGTCAAATGGTTTGGGTGTAATAGTGTATTTATGCCAATAATACAATTTAAACTGAATAAGAGCTCTTTTAAACCTCAATTAGGATTATAAATAAAAAAGTATAAATTAGACTTCTTTTTGGAATAAAAATTGGTAATTTAGGTATTTTTTTAGAATTTTATCTGATAGGACCTATGCTATGAGATTAAACTAATAAGTGTGAGTCACTTTTTAATGCTTTGTTGAAAGGCAATCTGTTTAGAAGTTTCTATAAGTTTGAAATGATATTGATTCAACTTCTTAGTAATATATGTTTCATGCCTTTTCCTTTTCAATCATATTACATTCAGGAGTTATCGATTTCATTGCATTTAGTGGTGTTTTCAAGTTATGGAGGACCGTTGCACACTCAAATATGAAAAAGTTGATGATATCTAGACAACCAATGCACATAAGCATCACTACTCGAGAGGTCAATATGAAACAATGCTGCTTAGAGGATCTTGAAGAAAGAAAGTTCATGATAATCCTTCTTCGTACTAGTTACGGGAAGTGTGTTGGATCAATTTATGGTTACTTGATCATGTTCGGAAGAGGAAACCGTGATTTTAGGATCGTGATTCCTATCACAAAGCATGAACTCTGTTTCCCTTTTTTCTTGGTTTATGTGTGTCCTGAACAAGAAGGCTTAATGTGTGCCCTTTTTTTGTACCAACATAGCGTTTGTGATCTCAATAAGGTTCTCAAGAAGTGTCTTTCGCGTTTTCTAGTAAACGTGGTGGCTAGACTCATCTCTACTCCGTCGAGTACACAGGTAGTACTAAATCAAACACTTATTTCTATTTGTTTCTTGTTTTGCAATTATAGAGATAGCATAAGTTTTATTATAATTATTTTGAACCATGATTGTTCATTCTATGATGGTGAATTAGTGAAATTGTGCTCTATGTGTCTTTATCATGTGTAGTTAGTATATTTCACAAGTGCTGATCTTTTGGTGGCATATATGCCTGCCTAGAAGATCTCATGTTAGTTTATAAGATCTTATATGTACATTAGTTTCACTTGTTGGATCTACTTACTTTGATCGTGGTTCTAAGTTCTCAATCGAAAAAAAATCTAGGCTGCACTCAAAAGGATCTATGCTAGGAGATTACACCAATAAAATTCAGTTACTTTGTTATGCTTGGTTGAAAGGCAATCTGTTTAGAAGTGTTTGTAAATTTGAAACGATCTAACCTTGATATATCTCGTTACTAAATATTAGCTCATGGGTTATTACAGTTGGAGATATGTGTTAAGTTTAAGAAAATTGTTTCTATGTTGGATATCCTTGATGTACATGAGTTTTAATTGGATCTACATGCTTGATGGCTTATTCTCTGCCCTAATTTCTTAGTCAAGACAAAATGAAGGTGCACTCAAAAGGTGTATGTGTTATTATAGGATAGGTTTGAAATACAAAGTCAAATCGTTTGGGTGTAATAGTGTATTGTTGAAAATGAATGAAGAATGAAAAGGGATTGATACATTGTTTGAATTGAATGAGTTTTCATGTTAATGTCCTCAATCTAGATAAAAAGGCTCTTTCAAACCTCAATTAGGGTTATAAATTTTTAATTAAAAAAGTATATATTAGAGTTTTTTTTGGAATAAAAATTGGTAATTTAGGTAGTTTTTTAGAATTTTATCCGAAAGGATCTATGCTATGAGATTAAACTAATAAGTTTGAGTCACTTTTTAATGCTTTGTTGATAGGCAATCTATTTAGAAGTTTCTAAAAGTCTGAAATGATACGACTTCCTAGTAATATATGGTCCATGCCATTTCCTTTTTAATCATATTACCTCCGGGAGTTATCAATTTCGTTGCAATTAGTGGTGTTTGCAAGTTATGGAGGACCGTTGCACATTCAAATAAGAAAAAGTTGATGCTATCTAGACAACTAATGCATATAAGCATCACTACTCGAGAGGTCAATATGAAACAATGCTGCTTAGAGGACCTTGAAGAAAGAAAGTTCATGATAATCCTTCTTCGTACGAGTTACGGGAAGTGTGTTGGATCAATTTATGGTTACTTGATCACGTTCGGAAGAGGAACCCGTGATTCCAGGCTCATGATTCCTATCACAAAGCATGAACTTTGTTTCCCTTGTTTCTTGGTTTATGTGTGTCCTGAACCAGAAGACTTAATGTGTGCCCTTGTTTTTGTACCAACATAGCGTTTGTGATCTCAATAAGATTCTCAAGAAGGGTATCTTTCGCGTTTTCTAGTAAACGTGGCGGCTGGACTCATCTCTACTCCGTTGAGTACACAGGTAGTACTACATCAAACACTTATTTCTGTTTGTTTCGTGTTTTGCATTTATAGAGATAGCATAAGTTTTATTGTTACTCTTTTGAACCATGATTATTCTTTCTATGATGGTGAGTTAGTGAAATTGTGTTCTGTCTTCTATGTGTCTTTAGCATGTGTAGTTAGTTTATTTCACTACGTATTGGTTTTTTGGTGGTATATATGCGTGTCAAGATGAATACATTTTAGTTTAGAAGATCTTATACTTACATTAGCTTCACTTGGATCTACTTACTTTGATGGCGGTTATAAGTTCTCAATCAAGAAAAAAATATAGGCTGCACTCAAAAGGATCTATGCTAGGAGATTACATCAATATTTTTTTTTTTTGGAGTTTTATCCCGAAAGTATCTATGCTAGAAGATTACACCAATAAAATTCAGTTACTTGGTTATGCTTGGTTGAAAGGCAATCTGTTTAGAAGTGTTTGTAAATCTGAAACAATCTAACCTTGATATATCTCGTTACTAAATATTAGCTCATGGGTTATTACAGTTGGAGACATGTGTTAAGTTTAAGACAATTGTTTCTATGTTGGATATCCTTGATGTCTAACCTTACTACATTGAAATGATACTCTATGAATACGCTTTGGTGAATATTTCATGCTCTAACCTCATTTATAGCATATAAAAACGTTATCTGAGGTGTTGTTATAAAAGAGCGGCTTTCTTGGGAAACTTGGTGAGTCTATGTGAGTATGTGACGTATGTGCACTTGATAGTAACTTCACAATTTCATGCATACACATACCACGTGAAATTTTGTGGCACATGCACATTGATCATAATGTCTCGCCAGTGCAACGTGCATTACAAAAACATTTTGTTAAGGGGTCTTATTTAAATTTCCTATCCAAACGTTTCCATTCTCATCTTAGATCTCTTACTTTTACTTGTGATTTGCCTTCTTTCCAGTCAAAGTTGTGTCGCCTCATGCAACTCCATTCTAAATCCAACTCCTTTCGATATTTCCTTTTTACTTGTCAATCTATATTCTATGTAACGGGCCCTTCTAACTGTTACAAGAAAGATTGTGTGTATTGCCAAGATTTGCTGATTCGGTGGATAAACAAAGTGATGACCCGGCAGCTCGAGACATGGAACTTTGGGAAGACTCATGAATAGACTATCAAGGTTAAAGTACCCAATGTTGCACGTCTATTTTGATATTATGCTGGTAAATAATCATGCAATTATTCGTTAAATTGTAGATTTTGTCATGCGTAAGGTACATGTTAAGCCTTGGAAATGTGCAGGTTGGGCACATAAGATCCATATTATGAGAGACGTGTACTACTTTGGTAACTTCATTTTTTATGATTCATGTTTAGCTAAAGTTGATGGTATAGCACGCATATTATTCAAATCCGGATATTGATTAATTTTGACCATCTTTACATGCATTATCCAGGTGTCTCTATGCATTGACGTTTTGTTGGTTCACAACTCTACATAGTTGCCACAAGACATGTAATTTATTTCTCTATGTAAGTTACTACATTATCGTTTTGTGAGTATCATATATTTGTGAACTAATTTAGTTGTCTGATATGTTATGTTTTTATGGATTTATGATTTATATTTTACTTATATTATTCAACTTGTGTAATATACGTATCTTTATGACGTGTTAGTGAATATTAGTAATACTTTGTGACTTAGGTACAATCTAAACAAACATATTCTTCGTCAAATAATTTCTTTTATATGTGACGTCCTTTTAAATGTTTTTATTTTCTTATAATCAACACTCTGAAGTCCTAGTTTTTCAGCGACAAGTATGCAATTATACCATATGATATGTGTTATGAAGTTCTTGCAATTTATTGCACATCTTATATTTGAGTGCGTGCCATGATAAGAAGATTAAATGTATATTACTACATTAGCATCTATAGGATCTACTTCATGGCACTCTAAAGGTGTATGTGTTATGGGATAAGGTTTGCTGTAATGGAATGACGAACGAATCAACTCCTAAAGTGGATCATTACATTCCATTTTCATGTTTGGTTAGCTTGGTTGAATGAATGCGTCTTCATATTAGTTTCTCAAACTATATGTAAAGGCAATGCTGATTTTATCACTGATTCACTGATTCACTGATTTTATACATTTTGTTAAAAAGTGTTGATTTTTATGCACATAATACAAGTTAAACATAATAAATGCTCTTTAAACATATGTATGTAAGTTGCATTCTTTAATTTGCTTGGTTGAAAGGAATGTGTTTAGAAGTTTTTGGAAGTCTGAAGCGATCTAGGAAGCTTATTTGTATACCTTGATTGATTGCATCACTAAATGATCTTCATGGGTTATTGTAGTTGGAGATCGTGGGCTTTTGTGATCTCAATTGGATTCTCAAGAACAATATTGTTCGCGCTTTCTGGTAAATGTGGCAGCCGGACTCAACTCTGCTTCAGGGACTCATGTCTAAGGTTTATTTAGGTTTCTTCCTGTTTTTCAACTCCTTTATACTTTTGTGTTACCTTTTTTTTTTGGCTCTTCAGGGATTTTTGTATATATTTCTCCCCTCATTTTTCAAGCTTTTCACAAGCAATTCCTTCTTACCTACGGCGCCATGCAACCTGGATGCGCAAGATGCAACACTACTTTCTGTCTTATAAAATAGTTTCCCGCGCTCGTGATCATACTATATCTGTCTAAAATTTGTAACAAATCACTTGATAGTGTCAAGCTTCCACCGTCTTTGAACAAATTTATTATGTAAGACACGGGAACTGTGTCTATACATGTAACCTATTCTACTAAAGTTAATGCAACTGGATTTCATTGTAGTAGTATCATTGTTAAACTCTACATGCATAACACATTTTATATTAATTAGTAGTTGTAGATAACAAACTCAAACATACAGATCCACTCTGCTTACCTTAAAGTCAGCAACTACTTGTAGTCTTTTATCCTTATGTTTGACAACACTTATCAATCCCATCACCAAAAGAGAAACTCTTTTGTCCATAATGTGGTTTATTAATTTCCAATCTATTTGTAATAATCAACAGTTTCATGCTTAATCAACGCACCATGCATCAAAACAAGCATTTTTTCTTGTGATGATTGATTCCCGTAAATGAAACAAAATTCATCTAATACCTCATAGATACAAAATATAAGGCCTGTGTGTAATTCAATGATATTACTATTCAGTAGTGGGGATGGTTTATATCACACTGTTGTACTTCCTGTTTGTTTAGATTTTTGATAAAAAATATTTTGGGTTGATTTCGATGTTAAACAAGAAACATTTTGTGAGTGTAAACAAGGCAGGATTGTTATTTGTTAACAAAAGTTGTATGTGTTAAGAGACTATTTAGTATGCTTTTATAGAGTTTTATAACAAAAATTGTAGTTGTTTGAATGTGGTGTTGCCACGTAGAATTTTATTTACATGGATAGTTAAAAATTATAACATCTGATAAAAATTTACTTTAGTTATTAGTTTAGATAGATAATACTTATGCATTGCAACCATATGTTTGAAACTTTTATGTGGAATCCGGTATCTCTATAATTGCACGTTTCTTAAGACTTTTCTTAATTTTAAATCACAGAGGTTGTCGGATGATTGGTGATACGTCTTTTGACACAGGTTAAATTGCTTTAGGTGATTATTGTAATTTCATGTTTTCTTTGTTTATTTGTTTTCGGGGTTTTAGCTCCTTTTAGCCCTTTTTTTATTAATGAGTTTTTTGCCGTCCAAAAAAACATAATAATTATTTATTGTTTAAAATGTTAAATTGTTAAAATTTACGAAACCAAAAAATGTACGCATTTTTATTTAGAGGGTCAAACATGTTCTTATTCTTCTTCTCAACCTACTTTAAAACTCGCCCTAATTCCCGTCACTTGAATCGGCAGATCGGCTCATCGATGAATTGGAGCCCTAATTCCATCAATTGTTCTTCTTCACGACAGATCGGATCTGCACTCGTTCTGCAGCAGCATAAAGTCCAAAATCAAACTTTCTTCCTTCCAGTCCTCTAAGTAGCACTGTTTCTTTTAGCCACTTGAGTAGACATGATTATGTCCATTGGTTGTCTAGATAAGATGAGCGTTTTCTTATTTGAAACTGCAACGTTTCTCCATAACTTACAAACACCGCTAAATGAAATGAAATCGATAACTCCCAAGTTTAATATGATTGAAAAGATAATACCATCTTTCTTTCTCATATGTGTGCACCTGTCATTTTTGTGTTATTCATCTATTTAGGTCTATTCGATTCCTGTTTTGCATTTATATAGATATCATATGCTTTATTTTACTGTTTTTAACCATGATTGTGCATTTTATGATAGTGAAATTGATTTCACATGTATTGATCTTTTTGAGAGAATTATGTGTATCCAGAAGATTTCAGTTTAGTTTAGAAGTTCTTATATAGTTATATGTACATTAGTTTCAGTAGGATCTACTTGCTTGTTGGCTTATTTTTTGTTTTAATTTCTTAGTCATGACAAAATGTAAGTTGCACTCAAAAGGTGTATGTGTTATCATAGGTAAAGGTTTGAAATGCAGGGTCAAATGGTTTGGGTGTGTAATAGTGTGTTGTTGAAACGGAATGAAGTATGAATCAACTCATGAAGTGGATCATTTTATTATCATGTTTTGTTAGCATCTTTGAATCGAATGAGTTTTCTTGTTAATGTTCTCAATCTAGATAAAAAGGCAATGCTGATTATATCTTTTCTTTTATACTAGAATTGAAAAACGTATTGAATATGTATACCAATAATACAATTTAAACTGAATAAGAGCTTTTTTAAACCTAAATTAGGATTAAAAATAAAAAAGTATATACTAGAGTTCTTTTTGGAATAAAAATTGGTAATTTAGGTAATTTTTTAGAATTTTATCCGAAAGGACCTATGCTATGAGATTAAACTAATAAGCCTGAGTCATCCTATAATGTTTTGTTGAAAGGCAATCTGTTTAGACGCTTCTATAACTTTGAAATGATATTGATTCAACTTCCTAGTAATATATGTTTCATGCCATTTCCTTTTCAATCATATTACACTTGGGAGTTATCGATTTCATTGCATTTAGTGGTGTTTGCAAGTTATGGAGGACCGTTGCACATTCAAATATGAAAAAGTTGATGCTATCTAGACAACCAATGCACATAAGCATCTCTACTCGAGCGGCCAATATGAAACAATGCTGCTTAGAGGACCTAGAAGAAAGAAAGTTCATGATAATCCTTCTTCGTACTAGTTACGGGAAGTGTGTTGGATCAATTTGTGGTTACTTTGTCATGTTCGGAAGAGGAACCCATGATTTCAGGCTCGTGAATCCTAGCACAAAGCATAAACTCCGTCTCCCTTGTTGCTCGGTTTATGTGTGTCTTGAACCAGAAGACTTAATGTGTGCCCTTGTTTTTGTACCAACATAGCGTTTGTGATCTCAATAAGATTATGAAGAAGGGTATCTTTCGCGTTTTCTAGTAAACGATTGGACTCATCTCTACTCCGTTGAGTACACAGGTAGTGCTAAATCAAACACTTATCACTATTTGTTTCGTGTTTTGCATTTATAGAGATGGCATAAGTTTTATTGTTACTCTTTTGAACCATGATTATTCATTCTATGATGGCGAGTTAGTGAAGTTGTGTTCTGTCATCTCTGTGTCTTTATCATGTGTTGTAGGTTTATTTCACAAGTACTGGTTTTTTGGTGGCATATTTGCCTGATAAGAAGAAAACATTTGTTTAGAAGGTCTTATATGTACATTAGTTTCACTTGGGTCTACTTACTTTGATGGCGGTTCCTAGTTCTCAGTCAAGAAAAAAATTTTAGGCTGCACTCAAAAGGATCTATGCTAGGAGATTACATCAATAAATTTTTTTTGGAGAATTATCCCGAAAGGATCTATGCTAGAAGATTACACCAATAAAATTCATTTACTTTGTTATGCTTGGTTGAAAGGCAATCTGTTTAGAAGTGTTTGTAAATCTGAAACGATCTAACCTTGACATATCTCGTTACTAAGTATTAGCTCATGGGTTAATACAATTGGAGATATGTGTTAAGTTTAAGAAAATTGTTTCTATGTTAGATATCCATGATGTCTAACCTTACTAAATTGAAATGATACTCTATGAATGCTGCTTGGTGAATATTTAATGTTCTAACCTCATTTATAGCATATAGAAATGTCATCTGAGGTGTTATAAAAGAACGGCTTTCTTGGGAAACTTGGTGAGTCTTTGTTACGTATGTGCACTTGATGACAACTTTCTATTTTACACGTACACATACCACGCGATATTTAGTGGCACATGCACAATGATCATAACGCCTCGCCATGTGCATTTACGATTAGCCCTCGGTTCTCATCTCACTCACTTATATTTGTTATTTGCCTTCTTGCTAGTCACAGTTGTGTTGCGTCGCATACCTCTATTTTAAATCCACTTTTTCCTTTTGAGCATTTCCTTTTTACTTGTCA
Source organism: Tagetes erecta (assembly GCA_030867185.1). Taxonomy (NCBI): domain Eukaryota; kingdom Viridiplantae; phylum Streptophyta; class Magnoliopsida; order Asterales; family Asteraceae; genus Tagetes; species Tagetes erecta. The sequence continues at coordinate 76,926,899 of CM061490.1, read as the reverse complement.
ATCTATGTTCTATGTAGGCTCTTCTAACTGTTACAAGAGAGATGGTGTGTATTGCTAAGATTTGCTGAATTGGTGGATAAACAAAGTGATGACCCAATGTTGCACGTCTATTTTGATAATATGCTGGTAAATAATCATGCAATTATCCGTTAAATTGTAGAATTTGTCATGTGTGTAAGGTACATATTATGTCTTGGAAATGTGCAGGTTGGGCACATAAGATTCATATTATGAGAGACGTGTACTACTTTGGTAACATGGTATAGCACAACTCTACATAGTTGCCACAAGACACGTAATCCATTTCTCTATGTAAGTTACTACATTATCGTTTTGTGAGTATCACATTTGTGAACTAATTTAGTTGTCTGATGTGTTATGTTTTTATGTTTTTATGGATTTATGATTTATATTTTATTTTTATTATTCAACTCGGGTAATTTACGGATTTCTATGGCGTGTTAGTGAATATAAGTAATACTTTGTGACTTAGTTACAATATTAACAAGCATCTTCTTCGTCAAATAATTCCTTTTATGTGTGACGTCCTTCTAAATGTTTTTATTTTCTTATTTAACTATTATAATCATAATGAAATAAACTCAAAAATCATATAATATCGTAATCCTTATACAATATAACAAAACGAAAAAAACTTATGTGGCATCTTTTTAAAGCTTTTGTCTTATGTGACATTATTTGAGAGTTTATCTCACAATAATGATTTTTTATTTAATATATATATATATATATATAATATATTATAATAAAACTAATTACAATTTTGGTCTCTAATATTTTGGAGAATTATGAAAAAGAATATTTATATTTTTAACCTAAGAAGTTAATGCGGAAAAATATCGGTTATCAGTCTAAGACTGATATTTGAGATATCGGTTATCTCGGTAGGATATCGGTAGGTAAAATATCATACATAAATTTATATATTGTAATACTCCCTGCGTCTCATTTTAAATGTCCAAATTTTCTTTTTTTGGTTGTCACAATTTAAATGTCTATTTCAAAAATAAAAATATAATTTCTAATTTTACCTCTAATTATTTAACATAAAATCTACTTTATGACCAAAAGAAAAATAACTTTAATGACATTTTTGTTATTTTATAGGTTAAAATAATATAGTAATCTATTTTTTCTTAATCTTTGTGTTGTGGGTTTCATGACACTTAAATTGGGACGGAGAGAGTACTTATTAATGAAAAACTTGATCTAAGTCACAACTCAAAACAAAAGTGGCCACATTTTATACTAGAAAATGAATACATGATCTAATCGTAAGCAACATAATCTTCCTTCAATTCCACATCAACTAAGCCCTCCAGTTGTAGACTTGTAATTAGATTTTTTTTAGGGAAATATGTTACACAGTAGTCATCATGTTGTTTTATGAGAAGAAATTGGGCCACTTGACCAACAACCCAGCGTTTTAAAGCACAAAAAATGGTCTAACAAGTCAAAACCGAGATCTCACCGAGATTACCGATATTTTGAAATCAAAATATCGGCGATATATCAGCCGATATTCTCGGTACCGAGATGTTGTACCGATATTTTGACCGCGATTTTGTTGGAGCACGTAATAGCGAGATCTTACCGATATCTCACCGAGATTAACTGCATAGTTTTTAACCCGCTACTACAAGGGGTGTACATGAGTCAGTTTATATTTGACAGGATTTAAATATGAAACTTATGGATAAAGTTAATAATAACATACAATTAAAGACCTCAGTATTTTATAAATATACATAACATTTTTATACGGTTTTTTTAAAAAAATATACCACACCATAAAACTAAGCACTTAATGGTGTAGTAAATTTGAGTATAATATTGCTATACTAAAGGTTTAATTTTTAAAAGTATATCATGTGTTCTGGTTTACCTTGGTTTTGTCTCAAAACTGATTGGAACATTCATGAATATCCTTAGAAACATCACTTAAATGTAGTGTTCCCGAACGTAGCGCGGACATTAAACTAGTAACTTATAATAACTTACTGACTTTTATGACTTCATTATTTTTTTCCTTACCTAATTTTATATATAGAGTTGTTAAAGTTTATAAAAATCTAGGTTTTTACAAAAGTGTAATGACACAAAAGTTAAGTGTTAAGTTATAAGTGGTGAGAATGAATGTGTTAGTTGAGAGTGACAACGATTAATACCCAATAGTTAAAGTACTAAAATCCAATAACCCTATTCAAATTCATCATTGTATCCATCTTGATTATCGATTTTAACAATAGGTGCTTTGCCTTTATCACAGCTTGAGAAAACCTGTTTGTTTTGATTTTCAAATTGACACCACATAAAATTTAACCAAGAACACTTGCTAAACCTAAATTTTATTATTCATATATTATTTAAATTCTTAATTTGAATAGACCCACATGATTATCTTTATTTTTCTAAAAGTAGGAATCTCATCTTATATTAAAAAAATTTATTGATCCAACATGAAAACCCTATTTTTTGGTCCCACATTAGATTTCATCCCAAGACCTCTCACACACCTTCATTTTAAACGGCACTTGTAAGACTAAAAGTTAAATATGAACTTTAAACAAAAGAAAATATCCTAGATAGAGTTAATAAGTAAATCTATTTATTAAAACAAGTTCCGTACATGCTTAACTTTCATATTAAATGTGTCGTTTTTAGTAAGTCAACTTATATTAATCGAATAATACTTACGTAAATATCTAATATATAAGTGTTGTATCGGGAACTTCTACCGCTACTTTCTACACATTTTCTAATGTAAAAGGAGATGTTGGTTAAAGTCTTTGCGCATAAAACATAATTTGAGACAAGTGTAAATAGAACATGTGTGAATCAACTTTACTAAGACTTATGTACGACGGATATCTATGGAAACAACTAATTTCAATTCACAACACTTGAACAATTCATTTCAACGGCAACAATAGGCCCTTTCAAACCCAGTTTGGCTACCCTCATGAGTTCTATCAGTTAAAGAGATACTATAAAAAAGCCTACGCATCCTGTGCATGGTCGTAGTTTTCCAGGCTAGAGTTTGCTTGGCTTGTTCTGGAGTTTTATCCGTAGTTGGGTTATCAAATAGTGATTATTTTGGTATTGTCTGATGAATTAAACTTAGTAGGACTCGTATCTATATTGTTTAAAATGTTAAATTTTAAGAAACAAAATACATTTAAAATTTACGTAAGCCAAATTTATACATCATTTTTATCTTAAGAGTGTCAAACGTGTTCTTATTCTTCTTCTCAACCTACTTTAAAAGTCACCCTAATTCGGTCTCTTGAATCGGCAGATCGGCTCATCGATGAATTGGAGCCCTAATTCGATCAGTTGTTCTTCTTCACGACAGATCGGATCTGTGTGAAAAATGCAGCAGCTTAGAGTCCTAAATCAAGCTTTCTTCCTTCCAAGTCCTCTAAGTAGCACTGTTTCTTTTAGCCACTTGAGTAGACATGATTATGTCCATTGGTTGTCTAGACAAGGTGAGCTTTTTCTTGTTTGAAACTGCAACGGTTCTCCACGACTTACAAACACCGCTAAATGAAATGAAATCGATAACTCCGAGTTTTAATATGATTGAAAAGATAGTATCATGTTTCTCATATTTGTGCATACCTGTCATTTTTGTGTTATTCATCTATTTAGGTCTATTCGATTCATTTTTGTATTTATATAGATATCATATGCTTTATTTTACTGTTTTTAACCATGATTGTGCAATTTATGATAGTGAAATTGTGCTCTATGTGTAGGGGTGTATAAAAAAGATTTCAGTTTAGTTTAGAATTCTTATATGTACATCAGTTTCAGTAGGATCTACTTGCTTGATGGCTTATTTTTTGTTTTAATTTTTTAGTCATGACAAAATGTAAGTTGCACTCAAAAGGTGTATGTGTTATCATGGGTAAAGGTTTGAAATGCATGGTCAAATGGTTTGGGTGTAATAGTGTATTGTTGAACCGGAATGAAGTATGAATCAACTCATGAAGTGGATCGTTACATTTTATTATCATGTTTTGTTAGCATCTTTGAATTGAATGAGTTTTTTTTGTTAATGTTCTCATTCTAGATAAAAAGGCAATGCTTATTATATCTTTTTTTTATACTATAATTGAAAAAGGTGTTGAGTATTTATGCCAATAATACAATTTAAACTGAATAAAAGCTCTTTTAAACCTCAACTAGGATTATAATTAAAAAAGTATATATTAGTGTTCTTTTTAGAATTAAAATTGGTAATTTAGGTAATTTTTTAGAATTTTAACCGAAAGGACCTATCTATGAGATTAAACTAATAAGTCTGAGTTGCTTTTTAATGCTTTGTTGAAAGGCAATCTGTTTAGAAGTTTCTATAAGTCTGAAATGATGTTGATTCAACTTCCTTGTTATATATGTTCCATGCCATTTCCTTTTCAATCATATTACATCTCGGAGTTATCGATTTCATTGCATTTAGTGGTGTTTGTAAGTTATGAAGGACTGTTGCACACTCAAACATGAAAAAGTTGATGCTATCTAGACAACCAATGTACATAAGCATCTTTACACGAGCAGCCAATATGAAACAATGCTGCTTAGAGGACCTAGAAGAAAGAAAGTTCATGATAATCCTTCTTCGTTCTAGTTACAGGAAGTGTGTTGGATCAATTTGTGGTTACTTGATCATGTTCGGAAGGGGAGCCCGTGATTTTAGGCTCGTGAATCCTATCACAAAGCATGAACTCGGTTTCCCTTGTTTCTTGGTTTATGTGTGTCCTGAACCAGAAGACTTAATGTGTGCCTTTGTTTTTGTACCAACATAGCGTTTGTTATCTCAATAAGATTCTGAAGAAGGGTATCTTTCGCGTTTTCTAGTAAACGTGGCGGCTGGCTCATCTCTACTCCGTTGAGTACACATGTAGTACTAAATCAAACAATTAATTCCAATTGTTTTGTGTTTTGCATTTAAAGAGATAGCATAAGTTTTATTGTTACTCTTTTGAACCATAATTATTCTTTCTATGATGGTGAATTAGTGAAATTGTGTTCTGTCTTCTATGTGATTATTCTTTATTTCACAAGTATTGGTTTTTTGTTGGCATGTCAAGATGATTACATTTTAGTTTAGAAGGTCTTATATGTACATTAGTTTCACTTGGATCTACTTACTCTGATGGCGGTTATAAGTTCTCAATCAAGAAAAAAAATATAGGCTGCACTCAAAAGGATCTATGCTAGGAGATTACATCAATAAATTTTTTTTGGAGTTTTATCCCGAAAGTATCTATGCTAGAAGATTACACCAATAAAATTCAGTTAGTATGTTATGCTTGGTTGAAAGGCAATTTGTTTAGAAGTGTTTGTAAATCTGAAACGATCTAACCTTGATATATCGCGTTACTAAATATTAGCTCATGGGTTATTACAGTTGGAGACATGTGTTAAGTTTAAGATAATTGTTTCTATGTTGGATATCCTTGATGTCTAACCTTACTACATTGAAATGATACTCTATGAATGCGCTTCTATCTAATAAATCAAGGTTTTAGGGGGCAATTATTGAGGGGGAAATATGTGGTTTATAATAGGAAGTTTGGGTGGGAAATTAAGTGAAATTTTTCACCATGCATAAGTTGATGGGGTCAAAATTCTTAAGTATTTAATATTTACAAATTGTTAAATATAATGGTTATAATTTGCTTATTTATAAATATTATTATGTAACCCGTGTGTAACACACGGGTATTAAATCTAGTTGGTGAATATTTCATGCTCTAACCTCATGTATAGCATATAGAAACGTTATCTGAGGTGTTGTTATAAAAGAAAGGCTTTCTTAGGAAACTTGGCGAGTCTATGTTATGTATGTGCACTTGATGACAACTTTTTATTTTACACGTACACGCACCACGTGAAATTTAGTGGCACATGCACAATGATCATAACGCCTCGCCACGTGCATTTACGATTAGCCCTCGGTTCTCATCTCACTCACTTATACTTGTTATTTGCCTTCTTGCTAGTCACAGTTGTGTCGCGTCATCCGCCTACATTTTAAATCCACCTTTTCCTTTTGAGCATTTATATTATATGTAGTGGGCTCTTATAACTGTTACAAGAGAGATCGTGTGTATAGCTAAGATTTGCTGAATTGATGGATAAACAAAGTGATGACCCGGCAGCTGTCTAGACATGGAACTTTGGGAAACCTTATGAACAGACTATCAAGATTAAAGCACCCAGTGTTGCACGTGTATTTTGATATTATGCTGGTAAATAATCATGCAATTATCCGTTAAATTGTAGAATTTGTCATGCGTAAGGTACATATTATGTCTTGAAAACGTGCAGGTTGGGCACATAAGATCCATATTATGAGAGACGTGTACTACTCTGGTAACCTCATTTTTTATGTTTCATTTTTAGCTAAATTTGATGGTATAGCACGCATATTGTTCAAATCCGGATATTGCTTAATTTTGACCATCTTTACATGCATTATCAGGTGTCTCTATGCATTGACGTTTTGTTGGTTCACAACTCTACATAGTTGCCACAAGACATGTAATTTATTTCTCTATGTAAGTTACTACATTATCGTTTTGTGAGTATCACATATTTGTGAACTAATTTAGTTGTCTGATATGTTATGTTTTTATGGATTCATGATTTATATTTTACTTTTATGGCGTGTATGGCGTGTTAGTGAATATAAGTAATACTGTGTGATGCAATCAAATTGTGTAATACATGGATTTGTATGGCGTGTTAGTGAATATAAGTAATACTGTGTGACTTAGTTACAATATTAACAAACATCTTCTTCGTCAAATAATTTCTTTTGTATGTGATGTCCTTTTAAATGTTTTTATTTTCTTATAATCAACACTTAGAAGTCATGATAAGAAGATTAAATGTATTAATGCACTATTCTACCTTTGAAGTTATGTATATTACTACTTTAGTTTCTGTAGTATCTACTTCATGGCATATTTTGTGTTCTAAGTTCTCAATCAAGAAAGGTTGCACTCAAAAGGTGTATGTGTTATAGGATAAGGTTTGCTGGAATCGAATGACGAACGAATCAACTCTTGAAGTGGATCGTTACATTCTATTTTTAATGTTTGGTTAGCTTGTTTGAATGAATGTGTTTTCATATTAGTTTCTCAAACTTTATGTAAAGGCAATACTGATTTTATCACTGATTCTATACATTTTATTAAAAAAGAATTTAGAGATTTTTATGCACATAATACTGATTTTATCACTGATTCTAAACATAATAAATGCTCTTTAATTATATGTATATGCAGGTTGCTTTCTATTGCTTGGTTGAAAGGAAATGTGTTCAGAAGTTTCTGTAAGTCTGAAGCTTAATCAGTTATAGATTTTGAATCAATGTCGACCTCTTGTTTGTTTGAGATTTTCCCTTTTGTTAGAGTTATGATTTGATGCTTTGTAGATGGTTGCATTCATGAATGCAACGTTGTTATAATGATATAAATAAACAATTTAATATATGCTTTAGTTGAAATAGCTACAGCGGCAACATGTTTAGCTTATTTCCCAATATGCTTTTCTTACAAAGGGGTCATACTTATCTAGATTTGGTTAGCGAATCAAGCCTGGAAAGAACCAAAAACAGTGCTTGATTACAGGCTTTTGGGATGGTGCTAAACAACAATGCTAATCTGCTACAATATCATACTAATAAGTGAAAAATGTTATTGGTTGATTATGAACATAGCCTATTGGAACGAAAGAACCGCAATACCTTAACTCTTATAATTAATGTGAGCTACTGCTCAACAACACCATCACTGGCCTATGCGGCCACTTACAACCATCGCCTTTACCCTCAACAACGTTGACCGCCACCTCCTTTTTTACTCCGTTGTGAATTACATCGCTCGAACGCCGCACCCATACAACCACATCGCGCGTACATACCATTGAACCCTAGATATCGGCATCACTTGATCACCGTTACAGGTAGGGGTGTTCAAAAATATCTGAAAACCCGATATTCTGAACCCGAAATTTCGGATATCCAAACTTCAGATACCCGAAATTTCGGATTCGGGTTCCAATAGTTATTTTGAACTAATTCGGATATTCCGATTATCCGAAAACCAATTTTTTTAGATTATGTATTTAATATATTTATAAAACTATGCTTCTAAACTCTAAAGTTAACATGTATTTAGTATTCCAATTATATTCACGCCCTCCACCCTCCGGCCTTAGACCGGTGCACGCTCCAACGACCCACTGTCGCACGCTCTGACAAGTCGACAACCCACCGTTGCACGCCTCCGATCATGGTTTTACCTTGTAAACGCAATTGTATTTTTTATTAGTACTCTTTATAATCTTTTTTATATTATTTTCTAGAATAACCAAGACATAACTTATATATGATTTCATTATTAGTTTTTCAAAAGTGTGAAAAATTCCAAAAAAAAATCATAATCATAATCATGTATTCATGTCTACGAAAATCCAATATTTGATTTTTAGTTAGTTTTTTTGGTTGTCACTTGTCGACTTATAGGTCATGGACATGAGACAAGTAGCGGAATTGTCAGATGTGTAGAGTGGAGGATTATTTGAATGTCTTGAAACGTTTAGAGTTGATGTTTGATTAAAACAACTTGTTATTTAGATATTTGTACTTTGACTTTAATTGTCTTAAAACTTCTTTGGTTAGTAGCTTATCATTAAGGCTAATTTTGGATGAAATGAAATGCAAAAAAAAAAATTCAAAAATTTCGGATATTTGGATACTATCCGAATCCGTATCCAAAATTTCGGGTATCCGAAATCCGGATATCCAAAATTTAGGATTCGGATACGGATAGTGAAAATCACTATCCAAAATTTTTAGATATCTGAAATCCGGATACCCGACTTTGAACACCCCTAGTTATAGGGACTGGCGTTACCGAGTTGGGCAGCGAAGCCCTAGACACCAACCTAAACCTGGGATGGAACCAAATGGCGAAGGGCGGTGACCAACGCTGATGGATGAATCAATATTTGGCAGCGGTGGTGTGGGTGATGATGGAAGGTGTAAGGCTTAGTCCCAGTTTCTCACTTTCTCTCATCGTTGATGTCGTTAGGTCGGCGAGACTACCATTCTGTCACAACCAGTCAACCATGGCTAAATACCACCACCACTGCCATCTCCTCTAAAGTTATTGTGTTCGCCTTCATCTCTCTCGCCATCTCTCCTCTCTTTATCTGATTTTCTTTGCTCTAATGATGCTTTGCACAGAAGAAGAAAGTGATATATAAACATTTGTGATTCTTATAATAGTACACTCATGCATAAAATATGTACAAAAATATTAATGTTCAGTTGAGTTTGTCTTTCAATAAAATTAGAATTTAAAATTAATACATTATTATTACTTTATTAGCCACTGAAATGAATAGTGATATGTATCACCATCCTTGCTTTTGGTACTACTTCAATGCATGGGTTGATGAATTGCTTTTGCTGCTACTTCTAATAAAGTCAAGCATAAAGAAATATATTAGGTATGGGCAACCCATACTTTTTTCTTCTTTTTGTGCACACAAGGGAAATCCACACTTTAGAACCCAATCCATGCCTCATATATCATCACCCCTCATGCTTCATAACTATAGCAGCTCCTTCATTTGTAAGTTGTTCCGGTTCTTTTTGGTATATGCATTGTTCATGCATATAGTTTTTTCACTTTTTGTGTGTGTTTAGATCCATCATGGATCTTATTTTCCTTTGTTTTTTTATATTTTTTTCTTCAATCTGTTTTTCAAATACCAAAATCAAAGAAATCCAACATTTCATACTCAAAAGTTGTAACATGATTGGGTCGCACGTCATGTGTTCGATTTAATGTTTCAAAGGTATTGTTTATGTTTAAATTGTGAAAATCACTTCTTAATTCTGATTTGATATGTAGAGTGAAATTATGTTTTTAGTTTTATTTGATGTGCTCATAAACTTGAAAATATAATGTCATATTTCAAACATAGACCTTGATGATGTTAATTTTAATATGTATAGAACCATATTTGTATAATTTATAGTGATTATAGTTTTGTTATAGCTGATTTATGCTTATTAGATGTGTTTGGGTTTAAAATCACACTTTTTGTATAAATCCTTAGTTTCTGAATCTAACCATGAACAACTAATACATTGTTAATAGGTTTTTTATTTCATCCATATAGTTGTTTCTATTTGTGTGGATAGATTAATGGAATTGTTGCTTTATTTTATGATGTTTCTCTTCACATGTTTTTCATTATGCTATAGGGTTTGTTTTAAGGTACTACTTTGGGTTTTATTGTTGTAGTTTCTATTTGTTACTTAGGGTTATATTTTTTTTGCCTTAGGTTAATTGTGTGTTTCTTTTATTTTTGATTCTTTGTTTTGCAGGATGTTTATGCTTGCTTGGAGTTGGTGTTTTTTTGCTATTGTTCGCTGATATGTGCATTGGTTTTTGTTAATGTAGTTTTGGGTTTATTGGCGTAACCTATTTTGGTTTGTGCTTTAATTGTTATTTTGGTTGCAAGTTTTAACTGATAGACTTTTGGGGTTAATTGTCTATCACGAAGCTATTATCTTTGGTTTTCATGCATCATGTAAGTTTATGCCTTTGAATATCTTAATTTTGGTGTTGTTGTGAGTTTGGTTTCGTGTTTGCTCAATGAAAGCTTGCCCTGTAATTTGTTAGAGCTATTGACTGTTGGTAGTGGTTATTATGCCTGTTAGGTTTGATCTTAGGTATATGCACCCTTGAGAGTAGTAGTTTTTATTGAGTTAAAAGAAAGATGCATGTAATCATATATGTTGTGTACACCTTAGAGGAGCATTTGTTGGAAAATAATTTCAATGCAAAAGGAAACCAATATTGGTTGTTTAAAAACTGCAGTAGGTGCTTGCATTTGATTAGGCATGCATGTTTTATAGATTTTCTTCAGTATGATCAGGATTTGCTTTATTGTTGTTTGAAATGGATCAAATAGGCCAAGTCAAACAACCATATATTTAATTAAAGAGTAAATTGTCAAAAAGGTCCCTGAATTTGTTCCGTTTCGATCACTTTGGTCCTTATTTTTTATTTGTTGCCATTTTGGTGTTTGCTATTGTAAAAAATTGCCACTATCGTCCTTCCGTCAACGATAACCGTTAACTTTGTGTTAAATGACGATTTTACCCTTGTTTATTATTAACTTTATAAATAAAACATCATCATCATCACCAAGACCACCACCACCACCTTAGTCAACCACAACTAGGGCTGTTCACGAGCCGAACCGAACCGAGCGAGGGCTTGCTCGTTGCTTGGCTCGTTTACAAATCGAACCGAGCCGAGCGGCTCATTTACAAATCGAGCCAAATTCGAACCGAACGTAAATGAGCCAAAATCGAACCGAGTATTTTTCGAGCGAGCGCCGAGCAAATTTATTTGGATTACTTTTTGTATTTTTTTCCTTAAAGTTAGTTTATAAGAAACAAGTTTAAAGTTGAATATGATATACATAAATACAAATTTATAGCTTTAAGAAAAACTAGTATTAACTTGCAATTTATTCTAGAAATTAAGGTTGATGTTTGTATAATGTATATAAAACAATTAATAAAAGAGATAAATGACCATTATTTTCAAATATATCAAATATAACTAATAGTTTTAAAAATATATATTTAATATCAACATAATTATAACAACATATTAGCTACTTATGCATATATAATTATATAAAAAATAAATTAAAAATATTCGAGCCGAACCGAACCGAGCGGACCTTTGCTCGTTGCTTGGCTCGTTTACAAACCGAACCGAGCGGAGCGGCTCGTTTACAATCGAGCGAAAAACGAGCGAGCATTTTCCGAGCAGTTTCCGAGCGAGCGACGAGCGAGCGGCGATCGACGAACGATTTGAACAGCCCTAACCACAACCCACCACTTGAAGCCACCAAAATCACTCAACCAAAGAGGCAAATACCGCCGCCATCACCATGACCAAATACTAACACCCTAATTCCGGCTCCACCACCACCTTACGCCACCTGCTTAACTCCCGTACCTATCGAAATCGCCACTATAAATGCCCAAATCCCAATCAATTGAAGCCCTAGAGTTGGTGAAGTTAAATTAGTGTTAATCCTATGAATTCAACCTTAGAGTCTAGTACACAATGAAATCATTCATGTAAGACTTCAAGTTCCCCAAATCAATTTACCGAAACGAGTATAACCCAGATCGTAAAAACTAAAAAGTTGTTAATAGTGATGTTTTGACCAGGAAGAATCGTCAGTTATAAAGAGATGGTGGTGGTGGAGTCTGTAAAGTGATGGAGTTTGCCGTAGGAGAGTAAAGTGATTGTGGTGGCGGATCTGCAACTCCGATGTCACCACCGGCTTTTCATACGGGGATGTGTTGTAGGTGATGGCGATGAAGATGACGATGGTGATAGTAAATGATAAAAATGAATGATTGATGATGATAAAAGATGAAGATTAATAATGATGATGATGATATACACCTGCAATGAAAGAAGAAGAATGAAGAAGAAGAAGGCGTGGTGGTTGTGGCTCTGGTGTAATGGTGTGCAAATTGATTTAGAGGGTGGGTGGATATTGGGTTAAAATAATAATAATAATATAATAATAATATTAATATTAATAAAAAGACCAAAATAACCCTGAAGTTAACAAATATTTTTAACGATAATGGACGGAAGGACGATAATGGCAATTTTTTACAATACCAAACATCAAAATGGCAACAAATAAAAAATAAGGACCAAAGTGGTCGAAACGGTACAAACTCAGGGACTTTTTTGGCAATTTACTCTTAATTAAAATAAAGGATTACTTGAATGAGTATTATTGGTTTTTAGAAGTTTATGTAGTGAAATGGGTCAAACGGGTCCCTTATAGTCATAGCTTCACTTAAATAGAAGATTAATTGAATGGGCAAAATAGGTTATCTTAAATGGTTTTTTAATGCCTTTAATCTTGAAATATTTCTATTACATCTTACTACTCCACTAAAGGAGTGTTCCCGATGACATCATAAAGATGACGTGTCAAACAAGCAGCCTATCCACGAGTATGTTTTTTGTGAGTAGATGATGTCACGCCCTTCTTGTGTAAAATTAATTCCCGTCCCTTCAATTGCTTCACACTTCTGCTTCTTCACAGATCTGTTTTTGAATTTCAAAAGGCAAGACACTCTTCCGATTCTCTTCTTCTCTCCTTCTTCGACTCCATCTTCACTCTTCCGTTTCTCTTCTTCTCTCCTTCTTCGAGTCCATCTTCACTCTCCCTAAATCTTCAGCGGATCGTAAGTTTAGGTCTTTTTTTCTGATTTTTAGTAACTGAATTTTACCCTTGATTTCACAGGTTTGTAAACTCAACGATCTAAGATTTGTTATTGGATTCAGGTAATATCTTCCATGATTTCGGTTTATTTACACCCCTTTATCATCTTTTTTCTTTGATTTATTGATATTCGAAGTTGTTCAATTTACCCTAATTTGTTTCAGATTGCATGTCAACGATCTGTTAGCCGTCGCATACCACCGATCTGTTCTTCAAATCAGGTAAATTTCTACCAATGTTAGGCTTTGATAATTAAGATTTTTGTATACCATGTTTTTGTTGTTATTTCACAGATCTGTTTCGGTTTCTTTTAGTTTTTACCAGCTTTGAGTCTTATATTTTGGTGTTAGAGTATGAATTTGGTTATGTTTTGTTATGTTTAAGTTTCTTTATATTTTTATCAGCTTTGAGTCTTTTAATTTGGTGTTAGAGATTGAATTTGGTTATGTTTTGTTATGTTTCAGTTTCTCTATGTTTTTATCAGCTTTGATTCTTTTATTTTGGTGTTAGAGTATGAATTTGGTTATGTTTTGTTATGTTTCAGTTTGTTTCAGTTTGGTTATGTATGTTTTACAGGTTTGAGTCTTTTATTTTGTTGTTAGACTATGAATTTGGTTATGTTTTGTTATGTTTCGGTTTCTTTTCTTTGAGTCTTTTATGAGTCTTATATTTTGGTGTTAAGAGTATGAATTTTATGTATGTTTTACAGGTTTGAGTCTTTTATTTTGGTGTTAGACTATGAATTTGGTTATGTTTTGTTATGTTTCGGTTTCTTTTCTTTGAGTCTTTTATGAGTCTTATATTTTGGTGTTAAGAGTATGAATTTGGTTATGTTTTGTTATGTTTCAGTTTGTTTCAGTTTGGTTATGTATGTTTTACAGGTTTGAGTCTTTTATTTTGTTGTTAGACTATGAATTTGGTTATGTTTTGTTATGTTTCGGTTTCTTTTGTTTGAGTCTTTTATGAGTCTTATATTTTGGTGTTAAGAGTATGATATTGGTTATGTTTTGTTATGTTTCAGTTTGTTTCAGTTTGGTTATGTATGTTTTACAGGTTTGAGTCTTTTATTTTGGTGTTAGACTATGAATTTGTTTATGTTTTGTTATGTTTCGGTTTCTTTTAGTTTTTACCAGGTTTGAGTCTTATATTTTGGTGTTAGAGTATGAATTTGGTTATGTTTTGTTATGTTTAAGTTTCTTTATATTTTTATCAGCTTTGAGTCTTTTATTTTGGTGTTAGAGATTGAATTTGGTTATGTTTTGTTATGTTTCAGTTTCTTTATGTTTTTATCAGCTTTGAGTCTTTTATTTTGGTGTTAGAGTATGAATTTGGTTATGTTTTGTTATGTTTCAGTTTGTTTCAGTTTGGTTATGTATGTTTTACAGGTTTGAGTCTTTTATTTTGTTGTTAGACTATGAATTTGGTTATGTTTTGTTATGTTTCGGTTTCTTTTCTTTGAGTCTTTTATGAGTCTTATATTTTGGTGTTAAGAGTATGAATTTGGTTATGTTTTGTTATGTTTCAGTTTGTTTCAGTTTGGTTATGTATGTTTTACAGCTTTGAGTCTTTTATTTTGTTGTTAGACTATGAATTTGGTTATGTTTTGTTATGTTTCGGTTTCTTTTGTTTGAGTCTTTTATGAGTCTTATATTTTGGTGTTAAGAGTATGATATTGGTTATGTTTTGTTATGTTTCAGTTTGTTTCAGTTTGGTTATGTATGTTTTACAGGTTTGAGTCTTTTATTTTGGTGTTAGACTATGAATTTGGTTATGTTTTGTTATGTTTCGGTTTCTTTTAGTTTTTACCAGCTTTGAGTCTTATATTTTGGTGTTAGAGTATGAATTTGGTTATGTTTTGTTATCTTTAAGTTTCTTTATATTTTTATCAGCTTTGAGTCTTTTATTTTGGTGTTAGAGATTGAATTTGGTTATGTTTTGTTATGTTTCAGTTTCTTTATGTTTTTATCAGCTTTGAGTCTTTTATTTTGTTGTTAGACTATGAATTTGGTTATGTTTTGTTATGTTTCGGTTTCTTTTGTTTGAGTCTTTTATGAGTCTTATATTTTGGTGTTAAGAGTATGATATTGGTTATGTTTTGTTATGTTTCAGTTTGTTTCAGTTTGGTTATGTATGTTTTACAGGTTTGAGTCTTTTATTTTGGTGTTAGACTATGAATTTGTTTATGTTTTGTTATGTTTCGGTTTCTTTTAGTTTTTACCAGGTTTGAGTCTTATATTTTGGTGTTAGAGTATGAATTTGGTTATGTTTTGTTATGTTTAAGTTTCTTTATATTTTTATCAGCTTTGAGTCTTTTATTTTGGTGTTAGAGATTGAATTTGGTTATGTTTTGTTATGTTTCAGTTTCTTTATGTTTTTATCAGCTTTGAGTCTTTTATTTTGGTGTTAGAGTATGAATTTGGTTATGTTTTGTTATGTTTCAGTTTGTTTCAGTTTGGTTATGTATGTTTTACAGGTTTGAGTCTTTTATTTTGTTGTTAGACTATGAATTTGGTTATGTTTTGTTATGTTTCGGTTTCTTTTCTTTGAGTCTTTTATGAGTCTTATATTTTGGTGTTAAGAGTATGAATTTGGTTATGTTTTGTTATGTTTCAGTTTGTTTCAGTTTGGTTATGTATGTTTTACAGGTTTGAGTCTTTTATTTTGTTGTTAGACTATGAATTTGGTTATGTTTTGTTATGTTTCGGTTTCTTTTGTTTGAGTCTTTTATGAGTCTTATATTTTGGTGTTAAGAGTATGATATTGGTTATGTTTTGTTATGTTTCAGTTTGTTTCAGTTTGGTTATGTATGTTTTACAGGTTTGAGTCTTTTATTTTGGTGTTAGACTATGAATTTGGTTATGTTTTGTTATGTTTCGGTTTCTTTTAGTTTTTACCAGCTTTGACTCTTATATTTTGGTGTTAGAGTATGAATTTGGTTATGTTTTGTTATCTTTAAGTTTCTTTATATTTTTATCAGCTTTGAGTCTTTTATTTTGGTGTTAGAGATTGAATTTGGTTATGTTTTGTTATGTTTCAATTTCTTTATGTTTTTATCAGCTTTGAGTCTTTTATTTTGGTGTTAGAGTATGAATTTGGTTATGTTTTGTTATGTTTCAGTTTCTTTATGTTTTTATCAGCTTTGAGTCTTTTATTTTGGTTTTAGAGATTGAATTTGGTTATGTTTTGTTATGTTTCAGTTTCTTTATGTTTTTATCAGCTTTGAGTCTTTTATTTTGGTCTTAGAGATTGACACGGGTTATGTTTTGTTATGTTTCATGTAAAACTACCACTAAACTTAATACTTATTTTGTTGTTATGTTTTTGTACATGTACTAATTATTTTTCAAAACATGTAAACTGAATCATTCTTATGATGTTATTCTTAATCCCTTACTCTAATACAGAAAACCAACATTTTCAGTTTTTATTTTTGTGATCGATTATGAACTTGGTTATGTTGTGTTAACTTATGCTATTCTTAGAGTCCTTACTCTAATATACTAAAACATAAACAACATACAATTTTAGTATTTAATTTTTGTGTTAGATTATGAATTTGGTTATGTTTTGTTATGTTTCAGTTGGACATTACAAAATGAGACCTTCACAAATCAAGTCTGCTACAAGTTCGGCTTCTTCATCCAACCAACAACCCACATTCAAAAAGTCCAAAGTAAGTTTAATGTTGTTTTTTAATTATTATATTTGTTTAACAACCATCGTTTGGAAATAACACTCTCCGTAGACTCCGTTTGGAAATTACAAAAGGAGAACTTCTCAATTCAAGCATGCAGCCAGTTATGGACAGAGTAGTGTTTCTTCTGCTTCTTCATCGAATCAACCGCCCACCGGAACTTTTTATGTTAACATTCCAAATCCTGACATCTATTGGTTCAAGCAACCTATACAGAGCCGCCTGGTAATATTAGTGCACAAGTATTTTTCACACCTAGCTAAAACTAACATTTTTTTATACTCATCACTATGCCAAACAATTATTTTCTCTTTATGCAGCACCTTACCAAGGAATTTCTGAATTTTTCCGGTCTTAAAGTTGGAGATACTGTCAAGCTCAGATTTGAATCGGATGCACCCTTCTTTCATCAAATAACAACTGAAAAAAATGGATGGTATACCAGGTCTGTCTCATACTCCTTAAAACATTATTATTTATTCATTTCTCAAACTAATCTGCGCGTTTTTAATTCACTATTAATGTTATTTTAATATCTAAACTTCATAGGGCTGTGCTAACCCACTGGCGAGATTTTCTCCGTATGCATGGATTGACTTTGGGTGCCAAAATTCAAATAATCTGGTTCCGTAAATTGAATCTCATCAATGTTTCCCTTCTATATTAGATATGTTAAAATTTGGTAGTTATGTGGTATTTTGTTAGTAGCAAGCAAGTCTTATTAGTGTCAAACAATAACACTAGGTGTCTTTTGGGTATGTCATTATGTGGGAATCTTAGACAATATATCCTTGCAGTGATATAAAATATCACTAAATTTTGAAAAATTTAGACAACTTTGAATGGTATTTTATATGTTATTTGATTTGTTTATGCAGTGATTTAAAGGTTTTTAACCTTTTATACAAGTTTCTCTGATTCTCAAATTTTTTTTTTTTTAATAATTTCCGCCCATTAAACAATAACACAATTTTCAGAGAGATGTGTATACATATAGGGTTTAAACACACTTGTCCCGTTTTTAAAGTTGGTTATTAAGTCATTTTTGAAATTTAAATTAAAAGCATGAAAATTTACTTGCACGTTTTTTTTCTTTCATTTATGAGTGATTTGATAAGCAATAAATGTTCTTTGCTTCCCCATGTACTAGCACACTTCTCCACCACCCTAAGCCATCAACATGTTTCCTTGTACTTATTTTCTTTTTTTTTAAACTCTTTTAAAAATTATAAACAAATCTTACAACAGAAGATTGCAAATCAAGTCAAACAACTATACCCCTATATATCACATCTCCTCCAAATTTCCACTACCTTCAAACCCTCTTATACTTATACTAATGGCAGCTAACATACTTAGTTTTGTGGAAGATCTTAACCCAGCTCAAGATTTTTGGAATATGAAGGCCCGGATCATCCGTTTTTGGGAGCAACAGTATCGACTTGATCTCATTCTAATTGATGAACAGGTACCTTATCTTATGCTAAAAGTGAATCTGTTTAAAAAAAAATTCTAATTTTTTTCTTCCATTCTTATTTAAGGGTTCAAAAATACAAGCAACAGTTAAGAGCCATCTCATTTCTGGATTTAAATCACAACTAAAGGAAGATGCAGTTGTTGTTATTAATAAGTTTGGTGTGGGTCTACAAGAAGATAAGTATAAAATTTTACCTCTCCAGTACAAAATAAACTTTCTAAAATGTACCTCCGTTAAACCATCAGCTTCATTCACTGGCCATCCCTATGGTTTTAGTTTCATCCCCATCAACAATATACTACAGAATAGAGCCATAGATGCTCTCACAGTTGGTTAGTCATGACACTTATGTAAATCTTTACTTTCTTTGCATAATATAACTTACCACCTTTCTACATTTGCTATAATTTTGTAGATGTCATTGGCAAGGTCGTTCATTGTGGAGATCTGGAACTTTGGCAAAACGGAGGCCGAGATGTTAAAAGAATGAATTTTGATTTGGAAGATGTGGAGTAAGCTCTATATAACTCATTTTCATGCATTTTCAGAAAAATATTACCATATGTTTTTCATCTTCTTATATATATATATAATATATATTGAACAATAAATACATTAAATGTGTAAATGATTCAATTAATGAATCAATGATTGGGAAAACCCTAAGTAATAAATGTAGAGAATTTAAATTTAATACTCAACTATTTTAAGCTTCTTATTAAAAATCAATACTCTTTATTATCTTCCTTTTTTTATGAATCAATGAATCAATGTGCCTGTTAGATTAATGCAGCAAGATCCAGATTATGTTAATATTATACAATATATATAATCTAAACTCTTTATTATTTTTTTTTTGTTAGTTTTTAAAAAACCTTCAACCTAATTACACATATATACACATATATAGGGGAAATGTGTTGAGGTGCACATTGTGGTCAAGGTATGCTGAGGATTTTAACCGTTACATAGTTTCAAATCCGTCAAATGAAATGGTTATAACCATCATCCAACATGCCAAGATAAAGATTTGGAAAGGTAAAATTACAAATTTTTACAATTGTTTACTATTGGACTTATTTTTTAAAAATAAACATGACAAATATAGGACTGCCAACGGTGCAAAATGACATGTATGGCACACGTGTTTTTATCAATGAAGATCTAGATGAAACCAATACCCTTAGAAAGAGGTACACATGCAGAAACACACATTTTTTATTACTATCTTAATTATTTAATAACGTGTTTTATTGCGTGATGTAACTTTGTTT